>CM053622.1:587901217-587946217 GCA_028646595.1 Phalanger gymnotis
GAGGGCAGACTGGGGAACAGGGCAACCAGAGTGTACGCCATCTTGGAGTGGGGGGGGCGGAAATGGGGAGAAAATCTAATTCAAATGCATGTGAAAATCAATGTTGAAAACTAAACATATTAAAAATAAATTTAAAAAAAATAGACAAAGGCATTAATGTTTTTGAAATGAATAGCAGATATAAAGTCAGTCTAAGTTCACATTATCAAACCATTTGATACTTAAATTAATTGTGAAGGGTTAACAGCAACATAGAAAGAAATGGGCAAAAATGTTAAATTGGATATAGTGCCAGTAGGTGACTTCAACACTCTATTGTCAGACTATGATAAATAAAAGTTCAATACTAAAGAGATCATGTCTGAGCTTATTAATCAATAAATTAGAATTAAAAAAAATAGGGAGAGAACTAGGTGAGAGAAGCAAAGAATATGCATTCTTTTCAAGCACATATGAAATATTCTCCAAAATCAATCATATACTCTATCATATAAAAACTCTATAAATCAAAAACAGAAATTTGGTATTTGTGTTTTCAAGTCACAATGCAATGAAATCAGAATTGCATAACAACAACATGAGCAAAAATCACACAATATAGTAAACAATGATTAGGCTTAAAAATTAGAAAAAATAAGAACATTATGAAAATGAAAATACTATTATATAACAAAATGACACTAAAAAAAGTACAGCATGAGGATACATATATCCACCATTTATATTTAGTACAGCAATAGACACTTTAGCAGTTGCAGTAAGACAGAGAAAATTGGGGCAGAGCCAAGATGGTGGCTGGAAAGCAGGGACTTGCTTAAGCTCCCCCCCTGCCCAAGTCCCTCCAAAAACCTATAAAAATGGCTCTGAACAAACTCTAGAGCTGCAGAACCCACGGAATAGCAAAGGGAAGCAGGGCTCCAGCCCAGGAGAGCCTGGATGGTTGCCGGGAAGGGTCTATTGCATGGAGCTGGGAGTGGAGCGAAGCAGAGCCCAGGATGGGCTGCATCAGAACCAACCAGACCCGGAGCTGGGTGGAACAGGTGTAGCGCCCTGAATCAGTGAGCTCTGGCAGTTACCAGACTTCTTAACCCATAAACGCCAAATACAACAGAGAAGGTTAGTGGGAAAAGTTGCTGGGACAGAGTGAAAGGAATTAGTGATCAGCCACTACCCCAGGGGCAGAAGAGGTGGTACAGCTCTGAGGCTGCTTCCAGAGCTACAGCTGCAGTTGCTTCCAGCCCCAGGCCTACCTGGTGGGAGAAATTAAGCAGGAGATTAGAGCAGGAGTGCAAAGCCTGCTTTGCCCTGCCTGGATCTAGGCCGCAGTCCTGGTTGGTGGTTCTTGGGGGAGAAGGATGGCTGGTGCGGCAGAGCTTGCTGTGTAGAAGTAGCTCTGAAAATAGCAGCGCAGACCCTCAAGTTTGGGACAAAATACTCTCTACTTTACAAGCAGTCATACCCCAACAAAAAGCTCAAGGGACAAGTAGTTGGCTGGGAACATGGCCAAGCAGCGAAAACACTCTCAAATTCAGACTCAGATTTTGGAATCTTTTTTTGGTGACAAAGAAGACCAAAACATACAGCCAGAAGAAGTCAACAAAGTCAAAGAGCCTACATCAAAAGCCTCCAAGAAAAATATGAATTGGTCTCAGGCCATGTAAGAGCTCAAAAAGGAGTTGGAAGCAAGTTAGAGAAGTAGAGGAAAAATTGGGAAGAGAAATAAGAAGGATGCAAGAAAACCATGAAAAACAAGTCAATGACTTTCTAAAGGAGACTCAAAAAAAATACTGAAGAAAATAACACCTTAAAAAATAGACTAACTCAAATGGCAAAAGAGCTCCAAAAAGCCAATGAGGAGAAGAATGCCTTGAAAGGTAGAATCAGCCAAATGGAAAAGGAGGTCCAAAAGACCACTGAAGAAAATACTACCCTAATTAGATTGGAGCAAGTGGAAGCTAGTGACTTTATGAGAAATCAAGATATTATAAAACAGAAGCAAAGAAATGAAAAAATGGAAGACAATTTGAAACATCTCATTGGAAAAACCACTGACCTGGAAAATAAATCCAAGAGAGATAATTTAAAAATTATTGGACTACTTTAAAGCCATGATCAAAAAAAACCAGCCTAGATATCATCTTTCAAGAAATTATCAAGGAAAACTGCCCTTATATTCTAGAGCCAGAGGGTAAAATAGAAATTGAAATAATCCACCAATTGCCCCTTGAAAAGAACCCAAAAAGAAAACTCCTAGGAATATTGTCACCAAATTCCAGAGCTCCCAGATCAAGAAGAAAATAGTGCAAGCAGCCAGAAAGAAACAATTTGAGTATTATGGAAACACAATCAGGATAACACAAGATCTAGCAGCTTCTACATTAAGGGATCAAAGGGCTTGGAATATGATATTCTGGAGGTCAATGGAACTAGGATTAAAATCAAGAATCACCCACCCAGCAAAACTGAATATAATGATCTAAGGCAAAATATGGATTTTCAATAAAATAGAGGACTTTCAAGCTTTCTCAGTGAAAAGACCAGAGCTGAATAGAAAATTTGACTTTCAAACACAAGAATCAAGAGAAGCATGAAAAGAGCTTGCAAGGGCAATCTGCATGGAAAATAACAGGGAAGAAACAGAAGCAGAGATGAAGACCACTTCAACCCCTCAATCTCTTCTGAGAAGTATAATGAACTTACAGTGAGTTGGTATTTGGTCCCCAGCATATGTGTCTGTTCTTGGCCAGGCAACTTTCTTTGTATGTGGCTGACTATAAAAAGGCATGCAGGGAGCCTTATGGATGGACTCACCATAACCGCTCCCCACAGTGCAGTATAGAATACATCTTTGCCGACAACAAGGGACAGCCTCAGAAGCAAAGCATCTGTTCTGTTACAAAATTGTAAAATTGTTATTAAAGATTTCATTGTCTATAAAAAAAGACAGAGAAAATTTCATTGGAAATGAAGAGGTCAAAATATTTTATTAACACATGACAGTAAAGTATATCTCAAAAATGCAACTCAATAGTTGTGGATCATGGATACCAGAAAAATTTAAAGTATTGGATTTCGAAGGAAAATGGAAAGATCTACAGTAAGTATAAGGCTGAAGGATAATAACAAGAATGATTTACATATAAGAAATTGCACAAAAGATCATAAAGAAAATAGGCAAGTAGAAAAGGAGAAAGTAGGGAATAACAGTCACATAGTTCTAGAACTGTATTGTTACATTAACACGGAAAACATCTCTGATTTCCATTACATATTCATTCAACTAATGTAGTCCAACCTTCTGAACTGAACTAAAGGTAAAGTCCTATACTTGATGTAAAAAGTTATTGACAAGTGCAGGATAGGAGAGAATTGACTAGAAAGAAGTTTGTATGAAAAAGATCAGACGGGTTTAGTTCAACAGTTCAATAATTCAAGTTCAATATGAGTTAGCAATGTGATAAAGCAGTTCAGAAAAACCTAATGCCTTTTCACCATAATGTTAAGAAGGAGGGAGGTAAGAGGCTTGGTGTATTATGAACTGATCAAACCACATCTGGAGGATTATGTTTAGTCGTGGGCACCATAGGAAACACATTAATATGAGAGAGCATTTCCATAGGAGGACAACCAGAATGACAAGAGGGCTATGACCAGGAACCACGATGGTTAAGTCACCATGATGGTCAGTTGAAGAAACTAAATGTATTGAGTTTAGAGAAGAGACATTTTTGACTATCCCAAACTATAGGCCTCACCTTTTTAATTTTAAACCAACTAGGGTTCTGTCTAGCAAGACTTTCAAAAAAGAAAATGAAGTTAGTCTATTGACTTGCTCTTCCTAAACCGACATTATTTTGTACTGGTTACTTTTTCTGAGTATTCACAATCACTCAGTCTACACCTAATCGGTTTCAAGAGATGAGTATCATATCAAATTAGCCAAGATAATACAATCTCATGTGGAATTATGCTGGTAAACACCATGACATAACCCATAAAGGACAATGTCCTTTAACAATCTATTTTAGAATCTCTCCAGAAGTTGATGTCACCTTCACTAGCCTATACTTTGAGGAATTCACTTTCTCCTCTAGGCCCTACCCCTCTATGGCCTGATTCTTTTTCTTTTCTTTTTCAGTTAGAACATTAGTTCATCTCTATCTAGCACTTTTTTCCATTCTCCATGTTTCTTCAAGGATCACTGACAACAGTTCTTCCTCATGATGCATCGAGGAGAATGAGTTGGTGTATGTTTGTTCCCCATTGCCACTTCTAGGAATTTCCTGTGCCATTATCACTCAAGAATCTCTCATTTTTGAAATGTACCGGTCCCATCAACCTCTTTAGAACTTGGTCAAGTTTGACTTTCTTTAATTACTTCTTTACTTACCTTAGTCTTCCTCTCCACTCCAGCCCATGATGATCTTCACAGGTTTCAATAGTCACATTGATCCTACTTTTCTAGCCTAATTTCAATCAATTTCATGCATTCTCTAATCCAATCAAACCGCACTACTTTTTCCTGATTTTATCCTAAATGTTCCTGTCTCTAGACTGTAACATAGTTTATCTCAAAAGATAGTTCTGGCTCTTAAGGAGCTTGTAGTCTAAAGCGGAGAACAGCATGCAAACAATTATGTACAAAAAAGCTATATATGGGATAAACTGGAAATATTCAACAGAAGGATGGCACTAGAGAGACACGAAAGACTTCTTACGGAAGGGGTAATTTTGACTACGATTTGAAGGAAGCCAAAAGATAGAGATGATAATGGAGACAGCCACTGAAAATACCCAGAGTTAGGCTATGCAGTATCTTATGTTAGGAATAACAAGGAGGCCTGTGTCACTTGATTAAAGAGTAAGGAGGCTATGGTGGAAATTGATGATGGAAGACGACTAGAAAAGTACATGGAGGAGCAGATTATGAAAAGCTTTGAACACCAAACAGAGGATTTTATATTTGATCCTGGAGGTGATAGGAAGCCACAAGAGTTTACTGAATGTGTGTATGGGGAGGGGGGGTGACATAATCAGACTTGCATTTTAGGAAGATCACCTTGACAGCTGAATGGAGGATGAACTGGAATGGGGAGAGACTTGTGGCAGGGAGATCAACCAGAAGGTTACTGCAACAGTTCAGGAGAGCATATGCTTTGAGTTGATTTTGCAGTGGCAAGAATAGCTATCCATTGATCTATACACATGCTCCTGATCAATTCCCTTTATTATAAAAAGCCCACATCTGCAAGTTGCCTGGATTCAGATACCCAGTGTGCAAAGCTAACTGACCCACATAGGGGTGAAAGCTACAAGCTTGATTTCATTAGTACAAGGCTCTAATCCACTGTACTGTTATACAAGAAAATCATCAGAGAAATGGTGATAAATAAAATACCAAAAGATCTGAAGGGATTTAGTGTAATAAATTACTTATTAATACATGTATAACTATAATTGTATGCCATTCTGTCATCCCCCAAGAAGGCACTTTAAGGGCTATGTCACACGCTGATTGACAGCAGCCATAATTCTATACAATGAGACTGTATCATATTGTTTGATGTGATCTGATATTCATCTCTTGAAACGGATCAAACATTATATTGCATCAAACAGTATTACAATATGATTTCATTGTATGTGGTGGATGCCAAGTCTGATCATCACTATCAACTATCTTCAATCTTAGACTTATCTATTATGGCTATGGCACATCTCTGCATCCAGATTGTCCCTAAGAACTGAACTATCTAAGTTAGGGAAAGTGACTGCTGCATATAAATCGGTTCATTTAGTTATGCTTTCATGTGTGTGTGTACATGTAAGCAAACTTCATCACTACAGCTATGTCACCCTTCAGATTTTCCTGAGTATATATAAAAATCTGGACAAAAAAGAAAATATTTCAGATGAGTTATAGAATAAACCTCCAACATCTTTTATTTTTCTTCAACAAATAAGTTCACTTAGAAGTGATATTTTTTTAACACCTTGTAGTTTCTGAAATTCCCCATAGAGGTTTTCTCCTCAATGTACTGTTTTACAGAACATCTTTTATCATCTGCTGACCTTGTGCCTATTTCAGCTGCAGATGGAAATAGGAAGAAAAACTATTGCTTTGTCACTCTGGGTTATTCACCAGACATGGAAAGCAGTGTGAGGGTGGGCTTGGGTGAATGAGACTTAGCTTGGCAGACTCTTGGTTGCTTTCCCAGGTGCAGTCCTGTACTACAGTAGCTTTTAAATTTTTGTATTTCAGAGACTGTCCTACCATTATTTATTTATTTTATAACTTATAGAAGACCCAATGGAATACCATCTGGACCCTGTACAAAACTTAAAATATACATAATTAATACAACATGGCCAAATGCCTCTGACTAAAACATCTATCCAAATCCCCCACAACCCGAGCCCTATTAACCAGCCAGACAAGGAGAATGGAATCAGTTCTCAAGAAAGAAAAGTATACAGGTTTCTTCAGTCCTTGCATAAGCTACCAAATCTTCCTAATTTCACCTAATGTACACATTTACTTTGCACTCGAATAATGGTAATTTCTTGTTGTTGTTTTTTGTTTGTACATGGCCATAGGTGTTCTAATACTGGAAAATTTCACTTTTTTTCCTCCAAAATACATCTATTGGTAGCTGTTTTATATTATGAGAACAATGGAGTACAGTGAATGACTATCTTACTACGTAAGCAATGTTCTAGACAGTTACCAATAATTATAGAATCATATCATTATTAATTATGATAAGAACAATAATGCTTTATATTTTGCATAACTTTCAATGGATTTTTACATGCATTATCTCATTTGTTCCTCTAAATAACCTTGTTAATGTGAAGTAATCAGGAATTATTATGTATATTTTATACATAGGACAGCTGGGTGGCACAGTGGATAGAGTGCTGGGCCTAGAGTCAGGAAGACTCATCTAATCTGGCCTCAGATACTTACTAGCTGTGTGACTCTGGTCAAGTCACTTAATCCTGTTTGTCTCAGTTTCCTCAGCTGTAAAATGAGCTGCGGAAGGAAATATCAAACTTCCAGTATCTTTGCCAAGAAAACCCCAAATGGAGTCATAGAGTCGGACATGACTGAAAATGAGTAAATAGCACTAACAAAATTTTAAACATGAGAAAACTGAGGCTTCCAGAGGTCAAGTGATTTTCCTAAGGCCACATGACTAGTTCAAGTGTAGTAATCATACCTAAAACCCAGGATTGAAAACTCCTGGCCAGAGTCTTTTCTATTTTCAAACACACAAATGGTTACACGATCTCATTAATGTGGGAGGTCATGATCGTGACAAATAAATGCCTACACGTTCTATATGACTCTTGTTGATGTTTTCCCATAACAATCCACCATTAATTGAGCCACCTGGTTATTTTTAGGTTTAGCACAAATGTTCTCTATTCCCCTATTTTAGGTACAACCTAGATCCATAGTTCATAGCTTGTGCACTACACCCCAGCATGCACCAGCAAATGCACAAGGGCACTGGGAATATTTTAATTTTTTGAAGGAGGTAAGGTAAAAACAGTAAGACATGGAGTGACCTACTGTGGCAGTAACTTCTTGAACTTCTTGATATTCTCCTTTATTACATCTTATCTTTGGGAAGCTGGGTTTGGGGTGATGTTTTGATAAGAAAGTAAGTATCATGAAAATATCAACAAGGAATATGAAATGATAGGTGGCAGCATCCAATCTAATTCTCAGGTTTTAGAAGATGTTCAGTGCCTGACAGGTGGCAACAGCCCATTAATAATTGTGGTTAAGAATGAAATAAAATATATTGTTTTTTTCTTTCAATTTATAGGTCATATTTTTTAATGGTTACTAAGCTATAAGAAGGGTCCTTTAGAATACCTATTAAACTGTTTGGAACTATTAGGTATTTCTTTTGGGTGAGGGACACTGTGAAAAAATTACTGAGACACTAAGGATGCCCTGAAGTTTGGGAACCTCTGATTTGGCCAAAGAAGTCTCCTTCTTGAAGCATGGAGATGTAGGGAACAAGGATATATACCAAAAGCATCTGACTTTTAGAAGAATCAGGACCAAGCCGTGAGAATTTTCAGGGTTCTTGTCAGCTACTGCCCAAATAAGCTAGCACAGAATACAGACAGAGAGGTAAACCATAATTTATCTGCTCAAGGCAGTGACTATACAACATCAGTATGTGATGGATACGTGTTTCTCACAATTCCAAAGATGATATATTCTTTCCTCCTGAGCTATCGGAGAGTAACAAAAGATATGTCTCCTTTTTCTTTCTTGCTGAACAGTTTTGGTTGGGCACATAGGAAGGAGAAGGTATTTATTGAAACAAAAGGAAATATTTATTTAAAACAAAGAGCAGATGTTTAAATTATTTAAAAGGAAAGAAGGGTCCTTTAGAATACCTATTTACACTGGACCAAAGCACATAATATCTTTTTCAGTTAATTAGCATTTAAAATTCCTACTATGAGCTTTATTTGGGGTAGTTAGGTGGCACAGTGGATAGAGTGCTGGGTCTGGAGTCAGAAAGACTCATCTTCCTGAATTCTAATCTGGCCACAGACATTTACTAGCTGTGTGACCCTGGGCGAGTCACTTGACATTGTTTGCCTCAGTTCCCTCATTTGTAAAATGACCTGGAGAAGGAAATGGTGAACCACTCCTGTGTCTTTGTAAAAAAAATCCCTCATTGAGTATGTTGCAGAAGGGATTATTGTTCAATTATGAGTTGGACTAGATGACCTCAAGTCCACTTTCAAGCCTAAGATTTGGTTATTTGGTGACCACTGGTAGTCTCTAAACCTCCTTAAGTTGTCTTTGAATTTGTTCAAAATACAAGGATGACTATCTACTTAACAAGGTTTCCAGTCAGCACAAAGAAAACTAAACTATTTTACTATTGAAGACGAATCAATCAGAGTTGGGAAGTATTGGTCAGTTACATTAGCCTCCAGGAACTTAAAATCTAGCAAGGTAATAAAGGGGTGTGTGTGTATATGTGTATGTGTGTGTGTGTGATAAAATAAGTTAAGTGATAAGTATCATATGAATATCATATAGTAATAGCTATACAAGTCCAAAATAGAGAAAGATCAGGGAAGGCATTATGGAGGAGATATTTGTGTGATATCTTTAATTGTGGGATTTTGATGAACACGGAGAAAAGGAGCATTTCAAACGGAAGGAATGGCACAGAGACTTTAAAACATAAATTCAGGTAACAGAAAACATACCAATTTGGCCAGAGCAGATTTGTATGAAAAATAGTGGAAAAGAAGGCTTGAAAGGTATGTCAAGACCAGATTTGGAAGGCCTCTGTGGAGGAGTTTGCCAAATATTCTGTACCCAATTTATGATGATTAATGGCACTGTGCAATATAGATTGGAATAAAGGAAAGGCTGGAGGCAGGGAGATTTGTTTAGAGACTATTGCAAAAAAATGGGTATGAAGTAATATGGGACTGAACTAAGGAAGTAGCAGCAGGAATGGCAAGGCAGAGATATATGAAAGAGAGATTAGGATGGGAAAATCTACAGGGTTTAATGAGAAACTAATTGTTGGACAAAGGAAGAGGGAGAGTCATATGGTGATTACATCTGACACTCTGGTCTTCCTCCAATCGTCTCAAAGCCTCAGTAACTCCTTGACAATTTTCTGTGCCTTTTTAATACTTCTGAGAGTGGTTGTGGCTTCAGGGAGAAGAGATGGAAATGATGGAGAAAGCATGCCAAAGAGATCTGCCATTGGGGAAATTTTTTTAAACTTCTCTGTCATGGTAGATTTTTCATAAGGTCTAGAGTTCTGTTGAAAGGTACTGAACATGGAGAAATTTGGTCTGTTTCATGTAACAGTAGCTAATTGCAATATTTTGAAATTGATTCAATATTTCCAAAGATCTGCGATTTCACCACTGTAAGTATTCCTTCTGTCAGTGTAGACCGAAATCACTTTATGCTTTAACAGTCTTTGTGAGTTCTTGTGGCCAAAGAAATCTATCTCCTGATGGCCAACATCCTAGCAGACAAATTTAGCTAGGCTACTTACCTTAAGACAGATATACAGTCTGCCACAAACCCCAGACTAAAGGTTCTTCTAGATAAGTAGGACCTGAAAGAGATTGGACTCTGCTGGCATGCCTTTAGAATCAACTCCAGCCATAGCAAGGTATCACAGTTGGACTTAAGTGGAAGATTTTGAAATCAAGAATTTGTAAACAATTAACAAATCAGCAGCATTGTTTTTCTGATGTATCTTCTGTAACATAAATAAAAGAATGTGGAGATTTCTTTATAATACTGATGATAGAAGATAATTGATGCCTAGCTTATAAGCTAATCATATTATATACTAAACACCAACTATGTACAAAGGACTATGCTGGGGGACAGAGACAAAATCAAAATAGTCCCTGTCCTAAATCAACTTACAATCAACTGTGGGGGCGTGGGGGGGGTGAGTGGGTAGAAATGCCGTTTACATGATAGTAAATCTGGGGAATTTAGAGGGATGAGTGAACACTATCAACTTGTGGAGAGTGGTGGGAAAAGTGGAACTTGAACCAGACTTGAAGGAAGATAAAGTTTCTTAAGAGGATTGAGGAGGGAATATATTTAAGGTATGGAGATGCCTTGTATGAATGTACAGAAATGAGAAATGTGATGCTGCAGAACAAGGCATACATATTCTATCAGTATGGTGATTTGTTTTGCCTGACAATAATCATTGGTTGAAAGGGAATACTCTTTTGGATGGTAGGGGCAAGTAAGTGGGAGACAACATCACAGTAAAAAGAAAGAATGTTGATGAAACTTTTTTAGGAAAAAAAGCAAGAGGGACTCTAGTAATATACTTTGCTTACAACAAAGAATACATGAAAGGGAAAAATACAAAATGAATTTGGAAAAGTAAGTCAATGTCAGATTGTAGAAGGCCTTAAATGACAGGCTAAGACAATACTGTATTCTAGAAGCAATAGGAAGTCATTGAAAATTTTGAGTGATGGAAAGACCAGGCTTGTTCTTCCGGAAGATTATTTTTTGCAACTTTGCGAAGGATGAGTTGGAGGGAGGAGAGACTAGAAATGAGGGACACTAATTATAAGGCTATTATGGTAGTTGAGGTGAGAGGTGATAAGGTTCTTAATTAGAGAGGTGACTGAGTGATTGGAGAGAAAGAGATAGATGATCCTGTGGAAATGAAATAAATAGTATTAGCAACTGGTTGGAAAAGGGGAGAGGGAATAGGAAGTTTCTAGGATAATTCCAAGGTTAATTCCAAGGTTAAAAACTTGTGGGACTGACAACATGATGATTTCTTCAACAGAAATAGAAAAGCTTGGAAAAAGGGAGAAAGATAATGAGTTCCATTTTGGACACATTGAATTGAAATGCTGACAGTACATTCACATGGAAGTCATCCAGGAGACAACTGATGTACAAAACTGGAATTTGGGGGAGAGATTAGGGCTAGATAGCACAATTGGGGATGGGGGTGTCATCTATGTATGATAATTAAATCCATGAAAGCTAATTAGATCACTACTGGAGTATGTAAAGAGAAAAAAACCCAAGGCAAAGTCTTACAGAACATCTAGGCTTAGAGAGTGGAAAATGGATAATCATTCCAGCAGATGTAGTCAGCTAGATAAGAAGAACATAAAGAGAAAGTTGAAACTTTATGGAAACTAAAGGAGGAGAGTATGGGAGGAGAAGGTGTCCAGGGGCAGCATGCACCAGTGTCAAAATGTGCAGAGATGTCAAGATAGGTGAGGACCGAGAAGATGGGATTTAGGAATTAGGACACCATTGGTAACTTCTGAAAGAACAATTGTGACAGTGTAGGGGAAAGGGGGTTACAAGCTGCAAAGGGATGAGGAGTAAGCTGGTGAAGTGAAGGTAGCAATTGTAGATAATTCTTTTTATATTATCTAGTGTTGAGACTATTTCTATACCATAATGATATATTACTATTTTTGTTGTTAAAATGCTGTGGACTTGAGTTGACTTGCTGGAAGTCTTTATCTTTATTTTAATGATGTTCTATTTCATTATAAATGCCTAACAGTCATCTCAAAAAAATAAAGGTACACCTGAGCATAGCCCTATCTCTTAGGAGAGTTTATAAGACAATGTTTTAAAGCCAGTGTGCTTATCTTGCATTAAACTCTGAATAGTTGACTTTAGCTGAATGCTACCTCAAAATTCACCTACCTTTAGCTGAATAGAACCATCAATGGCTACTTCTTCAGTCAGCCAATAAACATTTATTAAGTGCCTACTATGTGCCATTCACTGTTCTAAGACCTGGGGATGGACATTAAAAAAAAAACAAAAACAGTTCCTGCCATCAAGGAGCTTACAATTTAACTGAGGAAGACAACACAAAAAAGAAAGATGGAAAATGAGGAAAGGAAGGGCCTGGGGAAGGAATAGAGGGTGATAGGATAGTGATGAGGTATACCACCCAGGCTGATAGCATCTTGGAGGGTAATAAGGTTTTCCCAAAAATGTGCTCACAAGGAACGCACCACCACTAAGGTCTTTTTTATGCTGGTTTCAGAACCTCAAGCTATCCAAATCTTCCTTATTCTGGAATTCTGAGATATATATGTATATGTTTGTATTTATATGTATATATGCATTTAGTAACTGGATTTATGGAACTGTATTAGGATATATAGCTAACTTACAACTGCACTAAGGCTTTTGATATGCCTTGTATAAGTGAAACAGTGTAGTGTGCAACCTCAAGGGTAGTGTAGTCTAGTTCAAAGAATGAAGTTCTAACTCAAGGACAGGGATTCTGAGGTCTAAGTGGGCTGAATAATCTTAATTTTAACCGCTAACTCTAGGTACCACACGTTGGCAGTTTTTTTCTGGTCACACAGCTACAGGCCAGAGAATAATTTTCTCTCTGTGGCTATTCCATTTAGTGCGACATCTGAAATTTCATTAAGGGCAATTTTCACTGAGAGTTTTTCCTCTACTAAATACTATTCTCACTAAGAAACTAGACCAAAAACTGGATTTAATTTGAAGTAGTGGCTCAGGACTATGAAATAAATTTAGTTTTATGTGTAACCTTCGGGCATTGTGCTATGATCTTATGACAATAAGGCAAATCTTCAGATTTTGAATGTCAAAGGGACAATAGTTAATAAATTGACTGACATCCCCAAGATTCCGGAAAAAATTTCTAAATACAATGTTATTCTTTCATATACATGGGAAATCTTCATAATTCTTTGCAAAATTAGACATTTACTAATAAAAACAACAAAACTTAGTGCAGAGATAAAAGTACGCATGCTGTTCCTGAATGCAGCAAGGGCTAGTCCAAATTGTTGGAGAGCTAATGAGAAATTTAAGTAATCTGAATAAGAAATGTTAATTTACCCATATGCCTACAGCCCAAATGAATAGTAGACTGTTGCATGAAAGCTTGTCTTCCATAAAAAAACAAACTCCTACTGAACTTCCTTTTCAATTCTTCTTACCTTGTCTTCCTATCAGAATTAAGTCTTAGGAAGCAAGATGGGACTGGCCTGGTTACACCAGCACTGGGAGGCCAAGAAATAAAAATAATAACAAGAATAAATAGTACTTATATAGTGCCTACTGTGTAATAGCAGTGTGCTAAATGCTTTAAAAATGTTATCTTCTTCAATCCTCTCAACCATCCTGTAAGGTAGATGCTATTATTATTCCATTTTACAGATGAGGAATCTGAGGCAAACTGAGGTTAAGTGACTTGCCCAAGGTCACCCAGATTTGAAGTCATGTTTTCCTGACTCCAGACCCAGCACACTATCCACTGAACCATCTGAGAGTGATTTTAAAAACAAATACAAAAACTATAGTTGTATGGCCCTGAGATCTATTGTGGTAAGAATGAGCATGTGAAGACATGAGTCTGAGGCTGAATCAACTTTGAGATCAGTTTGGGGACTGGAACAGCATGAATAGTATATGCCAAGTTTGAAGTAAAGTTCAAAAGTCAAAAGATGGGCTCAGGAAGGGATGAGGTAAGAAACTAGACAAAACCATAATATAGCTGAGGCCAGCAAAGCAATGGTGATCCTCCTAGCTAGTCAGATGGCAAGGGCCTTACTTAACAGTCACAGGACAAGGATACCAATGGCAGAAGAATGACACTGACCCAAATACTTCTTCTGTAATTTGAAAGGGATATAAATGGGAAGGTTATTAAGTCCCAGCTAAAACCCTGCCTTCTATAGGAAGCCTTCCCTAAGACTTCTTAATTCCAGTGCTTTCTCACTTTTCCTTATTTCCTATTTATCCTGCATATAATCTGTTTTGTATATATTTGTTTGCATGTTGTCTCCCCCATTAGATTGTAAACTCCTTGGGGCAGGGGCTGTCTTTTGCCTTTTTTATATCCTGAGTGCTTTGCATAGTGCCTGACGCATAGTAGGTATTTAATAAACATTGACTGATTGATTGAACTCCAAATCTGTAGTATGTGGAAAGGATCAAGCCACAGGTATCTGTAACAACCACAAAAGCAAGGACCAACCACAAATACAACACAAACCATAAAGTCAATCCAGAAAGGGACCTGTGACTCATAGACAACAGCAGGATTTACTTGGTACTGAGTCAAACAAGAATTAAACTATGGATCCTTACATCTATTTGTCCTAAAGTCAACATTGCTCTCAGTATCAAGTGGCACTAAATTTACAGGTATGGAGTCAAGTGGCTCCAAGTGTCTACTTGGTGAAACAAGAAGCCCTAGTATGCTTCTTTTCTCCATCTTGTTTTCTTTCCTTCCCATCCCCTAGACTTCTTTTGTCTATTTTGATTTTCTCTCAACTTTCCTTTCTCTACCTTTAACGTTTTCTATTCCATCCTTATCACCTGTCACTACCTGTTTGAGTGGTGGCACATTAGAAAATATTTATTAAATGTCTACTGCATGAAGAGTGCTGATACTGTGAGAGATGCAGAATTTAGATGAAATAAGTCTGCTTTTATTGTGCCTAATCTAGTAAGGAGATGTCACAAACATAACTGCATATATAATGTCACGTGCAGGCTAAGTATATTATTAGAGATGTGCAAAAGAAAGTGCTATGTCTAAGAAGGATGGTTACTGACCATGAGGATTCAAAGAGGAGATGACATTTGATTTAGGCTTCAAAACATGGACAAGAATTAAACCGAACAGGAGAGGAAAAGTCCACAGAGACAGGCAGATTGATTGATCGATCACTGATTAATTTGACTGGTCTAGCAAAGACTCTGGGTGTGAACATGGGAATCATGCCAAAGTTAAGTTATTCTAGGGGAAGGCACATAGGGACAAAAGTCTCAAATTAAGTCTGAAAACAGATCACATCATGCCAGGAAAAAGACTATTAACTAAACGTCTAAACTAAGTATGAGACCCCAAATATCTACTGGGCAGGCAAAGGTCTAAGAGGCAGGTAAGTGGTAAGGATCAGGTGGTCTTTCAGAAGGCAATGGCAATTTAATTTCTAGGAAAGTGGGATTAGGAATCAAGAACTAGAGCCAATGATATAATTGACATATGGGATGGATAATCCATTTACCAGGAGAACAAGGGAAGACTCCAGTACTAGTGAGAAGGGACATAGACTCAAGCACCAGAGAAGACAGCAGGAACCTAGTTACTAGAAATTGGAATATCAAGGCCAGTTTGGGACTACTAAAAACAATACATCAATCATGAGCCAATAAATGACTTGCCTGAAGCTCCTGAGGCTTAGGGTCAAGATTGATAACAGGCTCTGGCTAATATGTGAAGGCTAGGTGGCTCCAGCTTCGAGGATGTAGTGCTATAGGAACAGAGAATAAAACAAATCATGACATGGTCTCCAATGTTCCTTGCCGCTCTAAATCTTATGATCAAATAATTCTTGTTTTATCTCTCCCTTTCCCTGCATCCCAGAATTGGCCATAGTATAAAAAGCAAATTAATAGTTATTGTATGTATTAGAAATGTTATATGTTACGTGTATTGCACAATATTCTCTGCTTTACATTTTATTTTACGAGTTGATCGTTTGTTGCTTTCTGTTTCGAAAAACTTTTTTTTTCTTGGTTGTGACCTCTATTATTTTCTTTGGGTTAGTAGTCCTTCAAAGGGTAAAAAAGTTAGAGAGAGAGAGAGAAAGAAAGAGTGTGTATGTGTGTGTGTGTGTGTGTGTGTGTGTGTGTGTGTGTGTGTGTATTCCTCTCTTATGTTTTAAAACACCAGACAGGAGGATCATGGATTCAGAGGTGGAAGGCATCTTGCAGGACAACTAGACTAACCTACACATTTCACAAATAAGGAAGCCAAAGCTTTAGTGACTTGCCAAGACTTCCACAAGTAGTAAGCAATAGAGATAGAATTCAAACCCAGATCCTAGTACTCCAAGATGAGAAAACTGAGGTCTGAGAGGTTGTGATATGCCTAAGATTATGTGAGTAACAAATGGCAAAGTTGATAGATCCTCTGTCTGCAAAGTGCTTTCTCATTGTACCATGTCACTTTATGCAATATGACTTGAGGTACCTATATACATTTGAACCATGATCAATTCACAAGAACTAGAGAATTCAAAACGGGCAGAAGAGCTGACGCTTTTTGTGGTGTTCAAAATGATTTGAAAGGGTCACTACAGAAAGTGCTTTAGAAAATGGCACATAAATAATGATTCATATCCTTTACTTAACATTTTACATGCTACAACTAAATTTATACCATATGATCTTGTATTTTCTGATGTTTTGCTTTACACATTTTATATACATGGGTTTTTTTTCAGATATATTATAAGCTACTTGCTTGCGGAACAGTAACTAGGAACCATTTCACCTGGAGCAAAAACAGTTGGAGGACCTGGAGGAGATAGGAGGTTGAGGCAATACAGTTTCAAGAGAGATACTGATGGCCCATCCCTTGGAGGGTCCATCCTTTGGAGGGTCCATCCCTTGTCCTGCACTCCCACTGCAGGGAGGAGGGGCAGAGAGGGGGAGATGGGCCTTAGGAGAGGAGTGCCACCACAAGATGATCCTGAGGGTGGCAGCCTGGGTTCAGGCAAGGGAGTGAGGTCAAACTGTAAGCCTGGGAGCAGTGGACCATGAGGCCTGAGGTGAGGGGCTGCAAGTCTCTGGACGTCCCAGAAAAGAGCATGCTTCCTCCCTGATTTTACACACCCCTCACTGCACTCCAGTAATAGCTGTGCTTGGCTATGGACAGGGACTGTATGTATAGTTCTAGTCTTTGGCAACTCCCATAATAAGCTGAATGGGAGGCTGCCCGTTATAGTAAAATAATCAGTTGACTGGGAGTCATGATCAAGCCTGGGTTCAAGTAACAGCACTGCTGAGAATTATCGTCACCCTCTGTGTACCCCTGAAATTGGACTTCAAGCTATTCCCTGAATTCAATCATTCTTAAGATAACAATCTGGTCACATGTCTCTGTGAATTTGTATTGGCTATATGTGCATTATCCTCTCTCCTCACCCAATCCTCGATGCCTGGAGTGACCTCACTCCTCACCTTCATTTCTGAGAATCCTCCCTTAAACGTCATCTCAGAAGCCATCTGCAGTATGAAGCCTGTTTTGATCCATTGTTATTAATATCCTTCTCAATTTATATTTATCCATCTATGTAACAGTGTCCCAAAAGCCTTAGTGCAGTTCTAAATTTTTAAACTGCACTAAGACTTTGGGGACACCCTATATTTAATTATAATCGATGTACATTATGTATTTTCTCCCCTTACCCCCAGCCTCCCAAGAAAGATAAAAATTTAAGGTCTTTGAAGGCAGAGTGCTTCATTTCTGGTGCTGTATGCCTAGTATATAACTTAGTGCTTTACACACAGTAATAAGTGTTTGTTGAATTGAACTTTGCAACCCTTCATGCATTACTTCATCTTTCTGGGTCTTGGTTTCTTCTACTATGCAAAAAGAGGATTAGATGACCTCAGAAGTCCCCTCCACTTCTGACAATAAGGAAGCTCACAAGTATTTATCAAAGGTTCATAGATTAAGAGCTAGGAAGGGGCCTTAGAAATTGCATAGTCCAACCCCCCTCAATTTATAGAGGAGGAAATCCAAAGTTCAGTGGCTTGCCCAGGTCAGACAGCTGATAACTCTCTAAGGCAGGATCTGAACTTGTGTCTCCTTGAATTCAAGTCCAGTACTCATCTGCCATGCCATGCTTATCTGGGTTGCACTAAAGAATGAAAAATATTTCTGTACAAAGTTTTAGCATCCTTAGTTTTGAATCTGACCTAGAAAATGACATTTTAAACAGCTATTACCCACTACTTTGGAGGTGTTTCTAAAGACTGGTTTGTTAATTTGGCATGGCTCATTCAAACTACTTCTATCAAGTGCCCCTCAATCTTCTCGTCTCTTTCTTTATAAACTTTAGTATTGTGGTTGTGTACTTCCACAATTACTTAGGGGAAATAGGTCTGGCATTTTCTCGTTATAATTCATGGCAAAATAAGCCTTAGAACAGGGTTACAACACAAAGCCCCAGGGGATTTATTTGGGGCAAGAAACAGTGGGGAGGAAAGAGACTTCTAAAATCTAATGACTGGTTTTTAGGAAACAATATAGGTCAGCTTGCTTTTGCTGGGGACAGGGTACCCTCAATGTTCTAAATTCTGTGTAACTAAATTATCTAAGCTGTTGCAATTATAAATATTCAAAGCTAAGAAGTTTAAAGAAACAGATACGGTCAAAGAGTACACAGCCAACTTTATATAGCCCTATTACTAAACGTCCTTCGAAAACTACTTCATTAAAAGAAAAACATTCTGCACTCATCAGTTCATTGGTCCTGTGGATTTTCATCTTCACTTTTCCACATGTATGTTTTTTCTCTGTGAAAAAAAGGTGAGGACTTGATTCTTCTTACTGATTGGCAATCACCAAGGTTAATACCAGCAAATCCACCCATTGTTATAAACAAATTTGTTCCTAACCTTCTCAGGCTACCTGGGTGCATCTGGTTTTGCTCCTCCTTGGGGAAGAGATCCCATGTGTGAGTAAGCACCTGCATAACTCCAAGCATCATTATCAATACTAGGATGAACTGCAGCTGTGATAAGCTGAAGGCCCAGTAACACTAAGAGGACTCTAATCTCTCACATTTGTTTCACTCTTCCTCCTTGGGAATTTAAAATTTTCTTATGGGGCTCTCCAACTTTCCAGTAGCTAAAGGGTTACTAACTAACACAACCTGAGTTTATAACCAAAAGAAATCTGTTCATCTAAGTAAGTAAGTGCACTCCCTTTGTTGTCTGGTATGCAATTAGATGCACTTGAAATAAAAGGTAACTTAAATCAAACTCCATCTCAGGGACAAGTATACACTGTTTTAAAATAGGGAGTGTAAAATGTTATTTTTCAACTCATTACCAATGGAAATTTCACAGGTAATTTCTCAGTGCTGATGTTGGCTAATTATTAGCTACTATACCATGCCTCCCATTCTAAGTGACTATCTCCTGGCAGAAAGACACAGTTAGGAATGTTTTGTTTTATATGTCCTTGGAATTTTTATCTGAATTGAGGAGTCAGACTGAGCCAAAGTTAGAAGAATCCTGAAGCCAGGCAAAAAGTGACACAATTAACGGACCCATTAATTGGGGCTGCTACACGATTAATTTGAGAAAAATAGAAAGGAAAAGACTGACTTCTTTTCTAGTCACAGTTGGACGCAATGCACTAAGAGTTATCCTGTAAATTACATTTTAAATCTTCAGCATATTCCAAGCAGATAAAATAGTGGCATGATTGACCAAACTCCTTTTAAAAGTACACATATTACGATGCATCATAGTTATAAACAGATGGTATTTGGCCTCCTTCCTATTCTCAACATTTGGAATTTCTAAACTATGTGAATTAAACAATAATATTTTATAAACATACAAGGGATTTTGCTCACTGCTTTGTTAACATAGAAATTATACAATGCTGACATTTATTTAAATTTTAAAAAGTAAACAACAGTGTGCATTGAAATAAAGCAAACTAAAATCAACAGAGAGAAGTATGTTCTGTGAGCACATTACCTACCATGGCACTGGCCTTTTTAAGGGAAGACATAATGGGATGAAGTACAAATTGTAGCTTAGACAGTCTGATCCTTTGTGCTCTAAAGGCTCATTTAACACCTCTCTGTAAACAACGGATATTTATACCATAATTGGCTATTTGACCATCAGTGTTCATTTACTATGTAACCTGCTATTATGGAGTTAAAAGACGTCCCCCTTCATTGGCTCCTCAGCTTTCAGACTAGTGAAAGTGTGCCCACAGTTTCAGTATGCCTAGACAAACTGGATTCAGTCTGACACTTGCACTCAGGATGAGAAATATTTTCAGGATACCAATATTCTGTTGGCATTATTGCTAGGAAGACAAGAAAAAAGTATCAGCTCTTCAAAAAGAATGCCATTTGCTCACATACTTTTTTTTTTTTAAATTCCCAATTTAACCCTTTGGGGGCATTTTTTAAGGGAGACAGACACATCTGCTTGGTTTGCTGTGCAAAATATGAGACTCTTGATTTTCAAACAATATTCTCAAATATTGTTTGGGAATTGCAATTGGGATTTGCAAAGATGTTCTGTGATAAATAAATATGCATCAGATATTTTAATCGGTTTTATGATTTTTGAAAGCACTAATTATCATTGTTTACTGACATTTCTTTCCAAGTGCAATTCCCTCATACTCTGGTTCAGAGTTCTCAAGGTTAGGCCCAGCCTAGGGCCCCTCATCAACCTTTAAATTGCTCTCAAACTTTTCTCACATTTTATGCAAACACCAACACCTTTTCAGAGTTTGAACCTATAGTTTGCAAGATTTTTTAAGCCTTATGGAAAATCCCAAATGGTACAATATTCAATGACCGGTAAAGCATCCTCCTCTGCTCTTGCCTAAGTGTTCACATAGCTTTAATGTACATAATTTTTGGTCAGTCATTGGTGTGAACTTCTGTTGGCTAAATTCTGTTTTTCTTTCTTTATTTAAAAATCTTTCGAGAATACTAAAATAGTCCTGTGGACGGCAAAATGCAAACTGCTCCTGTACTCAGGCTTCCTAATACTCTCAAGCCAAATATATACCCAAAGAAAAATGGTCATACTAGTGGATTTTTTTGTTTTCATTAATTCATAAGTTGTTTAAAGATACACTAAACATGTCTTCTAAGTTATTCAAAATGTATCACGATTGCATAAGTGGGCGACAAATCAAGGTAATGACTGTAAATATTCTCCTATCCAAATACTGCCCAATCCGTTTTTCCTGACCCCGAACTCTACCCCACTCCTCAGGTCCCAAGTTGGCAATTTCATGAAGAAACTGCATTCATAATCCAAAATAAATGACAAGGTTAAGAAGAGAAGTATCCTTAATTTTTTTAATTGCCAGAATCTTCCAAAACTCTGCAACGATTACATCCTCACTGTGTAGCCTTCAGTGATGAGAAAGAGGTATTTTAAAATGTCAGGATAGATTCCCTTGCTGAACCTTCAGCAGTCTGCCAACGCACCCACGACCCGCCCTCCCCCAGTTCAGCAGAAAGCAATAGAGTGAATACTGTAGTGCCAGAATTTGCATTGACAGAACAGCTTCATTGTATTTCCCCACAGAGGATGGAGATGGGTAAAAATGGAGATCCAAGTGAAATAAAATTACTAATTGCGTGGAAAAAACAAAAACAAACCGTTTCCGCCACGCAATAGGCTGCGCATCCTTCCGGGACACTGAAAGTGGGCTCTTAAAAACTACGACAAAGAAAAAAAAATGGCAAGGGCAAATCTGGAGCCCTGCGCCTGCTGGGCGCGCGTCTCTATGTGTCTGTGTGCTTCGTGTGCGCTCGCCAGAGTTCCGCGCGGCAAGCCCGGCCGGCTGTCGCCCGCTGCCAGCAGCTGGATGAGGCGATGCCCAACCCGCCCTCCTAATTCTCCGGCCTTCAGCCCGATTCTTCCTGCTGTTGAGAATTGCCGAAAGAGGGGGAGTTTTCGTCTTTAAAAAAAAAAAAGGCAAAACATGTCTACTCCCCCACCCAACCCCCTCATCCCCGTAGTGATCTCACCAACGCTTTCTAATGGGGGTACAACTTTTTTTCGTAGTCAGGGGAGAAGTATATACTTCCCACTTTCCCCCAACCCCCATGGATCTTCAAGCTCGGCCGAGTTCCAGTGTCGGGGGTTGGTGCAGCGGGCATCGGGAAGGAATGAAAGGGAAGCGGGGAAACCAGACAGCGGCTGCTGCTGCAGCTGAAGCCGAAACCGAAGCCGAAGCCGAAGCAGCTACTGCAGCTGCTGAGACCCGGGCTTACCGCAACTGGTCCCCAAGTCCACCCTCCCCCTTTCCCGCCCCCAGCACTCCGTCCTTTCCTGGCTTCCCTCGCAAGCCACCAACCTGCGTGCTTCTCGCGGACACCCTGCTGTGCCACTTCTGTCTTCCCCTCCCGCAAAGACGGGCGCACCCCCGCCCCCACCCGTCTCGCTCGCTCCTTCCCTCCCCCACTCCACTAGGAAAAGCGGAGCCCCCTGGAAAATGCCCAGACGCGCCTCTCCCCGTACAGAACAACAGTCACACATCTACGTGCGCTCTTGGTTATCCCTTAGTGGCTTTCGGTAACTTTGTTGCCTGTTCCCGAAAAGGGGTGTGTGTGTGTGGAAGGGGTTGTATACACTCTTTTCAAACTCGGCCTCTGCAAGGTCAAAATAGAAGAGGAGTCCCTCTCTGTTCCTTCCATCGCGCGGGTTGAAACTCCCTCATTAAAAAAAAAAAAAATGGTTTTTAAAGCTGAACATTTAGGAGGTAAAAGATACTTGAAAGGAAGAAAGGGGCCCATGGCCCCTCCTCTCCGCCCCCACTTCCCATCAGCGCTTCCCTCCTGGGTGGTATGGCCAGGCGATTATTGCGGGACTTGACACCCCAAGTACCCTGATCCTGGGAAGTAGCTGTCAAAGGACACACTAGGGACGTGGGAGACTGAAGGAAGGTGCTGGGGGGGGGGGGGTGGGGGGCAGAAAGAGAGGAACTGGGAGGAGAGGAAAAAAAGAGGTAGAAAGCCACAGACCCGGAATCCTTAATTACAGATTAAAGGCAAAGAAAACCCTACACCACGTTTTCCATGTGTCAGCTGACGGACGCTACAAAAGGAAACAGAATGCTGGAAAAAAAATAGTCCCCTCTCTTCTATTCTCTCTCGGTGTCTTTTTATAATGTGTGCAAATGTAAAATGCATTAGATAGTGACTGTGGGTAGGTGGTGCCCCGGGCCAAATTGCAGCTGCACGCTCCATCGTGTAGGAGGACAGTTTGCTGATGTACCCAGGGGTCTAGGGAACCTCTCTCTCTCTCTCTCTCTTTCAAAAAAGGCTATTAATACTCTGCTCAAGCACATTTTGTTAAAAATTATTACTCATAAAACATTTTAAGTTTAAAATTAAGTGCTTAAACTGTAGCAATTCATTATATTCTTCAAATTCCCTCCACCCCATCTCTCCCCCCCACCCCCATTTGATTTTGAGTTTTGTATTATTGTAGCTTCTATTTTCCTGGCCTAGTGTCAGAGCATTAGGGATCTAGTGTAAAAAGCCAAGTGGATGAGAAAGCCAGAGAACATAGCTGCAAGCGACCCCAAACTAGCACAGGTTACTGTCGATGTGGAAGCTGATGCTTATGTAGCTGCTTCTGCTAAGGAGAGAATGGAGTGCTTCACAATCCACATTACTGTTGTGATTCCTTCTCTTTTTATAAATTAACAAAACGATCTCCATCTTTTCTTTTCCTGGGGCCTGAGAAACATGGTTCCATTGCATACTGGTCTGTATTCTCCTGAGAGAGCTCCCTTCATAGCAAAGAGAGGAAAAATACCCTCACTGACCTTTGTTTTCAGCGGTCATATTTGGCTGGAAGTTTTAGAGAAAACGCTTTCCTTTCTGTCATTCCCTCTGAAGGAATGCTACCCTAGCAAGCCTTTCATTTATCCTTTCATACATCTTTTGATATCTTTTCATACAAATTTAAATTTAGAAAGATTTGGTAATTTTGACAACAATTTGTTAAGATGCTAATTTAATTAAACAAGCATTTATTAACTGCCTACTGTGCACTTATCATATAGGCTTTGGGCATACAGAGGCAAAAAGAAAACTGTCCCTGCCCTCAGGGAGTTTACATTCTACCACATTATAATTATATTCTATTTCTATCATAAACAGGATTTTAGATACCCTACTCCATTTACAATTCTGGACTTAGAAAAGACCTTAGAAGTCAATAGGATTGTGGAATCATAGATTTAGAGATGGAAAGTCTATCCTCTCATTTTTACAAATGAAAAAACTTGAGGTTCAATGACTTGCCCAGGACCACACGTGCTATTAAATAGCAAAGGTGAGACTTAAATTCAGTTTTTCTTGCATCCAAATTCAGCATTCTGTGCACAGCAACACACTTGATCTCTTGACCTCTGAGTCCTTGGCAGTACTCTTAATATTATACCATGCTATCACATTTTAAAGATGTGGATCATTTTACCAATGGGGAAACTGAGGCTCAAAGATAATTCAGTTTGCATGTGATAGACAAAGTGTAATTAGACCTGAGATTCAAACCCAGTTCCTTTTGATTCCAAAGTCATCTTGCTTCTTAAAGCTTAAGGGGCATTCAGACCATTGGGCTAGGTTCCTGGACTTATCAACTTTCCCCTATATAAATGACCTCTTTGTAAGTTACATTTTTCATTCCCAACCCCAAAAGCAATTTTTTTGGAGGCAATCAGAGTTAAGTGACTTGCCCAGGATCACACACAGCCAGTAAGTGTCTGAGGCTGCATTTGAACTTGGTCCTCCTGCCTTCAGGGCTGGTGCACTACCCACTTTGCCACCTAGCTGCCCTCAAAAGTAACCTTTAAAACATTTTTTCAAGTTGCCTTATTGCATATTATTTCTATTAACTGATCTGCCCAATCCAAGACAGCTTTATTCAAGTTTAATAACTGCATATCAGCGATCGTCAAAGAACACCTGATCTATATTTTTGATTTGAACAGCATTTTAAAATATTGGCCCAGTAAATACCTTAACCCATTTGTTTGTGATATATTTATTTGCCAGATGAAAGCAACATTTAGCTCTGGAATTTTAAGAGTGTGATTGAGTTTCCCTGTTGTAGAGGGGAAAAGGCTTCTTTGCTTAC
This sequence comes from Phalanger gymnotis, assembly GCA_028646595.1. NCBI lineage: Eukaryota > Metazoa > Chordata > Mammalia > Diprotodontia > Phalangeridae > Phalanger > Phalanger gymnotis. The sequence goes on from CM053622.1 coordinate 587,926,467, forward strand.
CTATCAAAGGTCAAAGATCTTTTTAAAATCCTTTATTTCTGTTATATCTATCTGGAAGATTTTCTGGCTCTTTTAGCATCCAGCCCCTTTGTGGTTTAGCCACGCCATTTTTTTTTTCCTTTTTGGCATTATCATTCAGTAGGATAAACAAGGGCAAATTGGGAGCTTTTTCCTGATCGCTTTACTGTGTTTGAGCAGATCATCCTGTTGCAGGGGTTGGAGCCAATTGTTACTACATGTTTTTACCACCCACAAAAAGGACAGAGCAGGATTAAGTTTTTATTAATAAATGATGTTCATGTCGGTGGTTTTGAATACCCAAATTGTTATTTGTTAGAGGGCTAAAGAAAGGCAGGGCCACTAACCCCTAACCTACCTCCAAAACACTGGCTTGGCCTACTTTGGAAACCGAGTATTTCTTAGATGAACCTTATGGTTCCTCTGTGAACCAAACTACTCTCCAACTAAATTTTTTATGCTACTCTTTACCTGTCCACAGCTGCAGACCCTTAAGTTTGTTCTTACTAAAAAAAAAAAAGGTCTTTATATGCATCGACTCTCTATTTTCAGAGACTTTATTAAATACTCACTCCTTGTTCTTCCTTTCCCTCCCTCATTAAGAATTTCGCAATAAAACCAATGCACCAAATAAATCAAAATCTGCAACTTCAAAACACCCAAAGAGAACATTAATCTACTTACTACTACCCAGACTTTCCTGTCTTGCTTTCGGTCTTTCTTAATGTAACATTTAGTAATTGCAGCTGTCTCTTTATACTTTTTTCCCCTCCCTCTTACTTCAGAAACATATTGACCTTGTTTAACCTTCCTTTTTTTCCCTACCCCCCACCAACTGTCCACTTCACCTTTTACCGTGTTTGTCTCTTTTCCCGCTGCTGCCTGGATTGGCAGCGATAAATGAGGCTTTCAGAGTTTAATACTTTCTGTTTAATTCTCGTCTGTCTTCACTTTCCCCCAACCATTGCACTTATTAATGCCTTATATACAATTTTTATATATCTTTCAGTTGTGTAGTCACTGCTTTATATTTTCCTGATTGATCATTATTGCCATGCTAGCTTCCCAGTACTGACTCCATAATGTTGGAGCAGAGGCATTTATTTGGCATACCCTTTGCCTTTGGAATGCCTCTCCTGGCAAGGATGAGAATTCTGGTTTGACTGGGATCCTTAAGTTAAAATTCAAAGCTAATTTGTTCAGTTAGGCTTCTACTCAGAAGCAGTTCTATTTCTCACTGTTAAGTGCTCTGTGATGCTGCTTAGATGAAGGGTGTGTTGTAAGATGCAATATAGTCATATTGTACTTGATTATCAGTTTGCAAAAACAGCTGCGTGCTTTGCTATCTGTGTAAGGAAATATCAGAAGATAATATAGCATTGGTATTTATTGCTCTATAATTAAGGATGTGTCAGTGTTTTCATTAAAAAAAAGACACCCTATTTTCAGAAATTCATATCTCAGGCATAAATTTCACTATGAATTACAGACTAACACTGCTTTTGAATCATTTTCTTTCTAAATTACCCCTCCCTCCTTTTCCCTTCATTGGAAAAAAAAAATCAGTTCCATGTGGAACTGGGATTCCATGGGCATCCTGCAATTTCTAAGTAATCTATGGCTCTTGTTTTGGGGTGAGAGGAATAAGGCTGAATGATGAATTGCCAAAATAGTCAAGGACTGATCTCCAGTACCAGGATTCCTGTGAGAGCTGTCTTAGGCTTCTAGGGCTGGGACTTCAAATTGAGAGAACAGGACCACCATCTGAGGCCTGGGGCTTGAGGAAGTATGACTCAGCCTGAGAGCACTGTTATCTGGGTTTCCTCCATGGCAGCATTTTTTTTTTGGTCTGTTCTTTTATTAATGCTGTTTTTTTTTTCCTATGGGAAGATTGAACCCCACCTCTGTGGCCCATTCCCTAGGCCTGTCAGGCAATTCACTTCCCCTTGGCCCCAATTTTGGCTGGCTAGGTCTTTGCCTTTTTCCTTCTTCTGCCTCTTTTCCACAGCTGTGACTGAGTGGTGAAAGTAGGCACTTCTTGCCTTCTGTATTTGCCTCACACTGTCTGTAACTGATTTTTGATTAGAAAAAAAAAAAGCACTCTCTCCTTGTCTTCCAAAGAGGCATTGTCCTGTAGTGAGAAGTGACAGACTCGGAGTTCTGAGAGACTTCTGCTTCATCCCTATGTCTCACATTTAGCAGGAGTAAATGTGGGCAAGCTGGTCTCAGTTTTCTCATATGTAAAATGAGGCTAATACTTTTAACACCTCATGAAGATCATATATGCAAAGTGCTTTATAAACTTGTCTTTGCTATAGAAATTCCAACTCATTACTCTCTATTCTGATTATCACTGAGGATGACCATCTTGGAGGCTGGTGTTCTGGCATAAGGTAAGACTTTCAGGTATTTGGAATGGCCACTTGCCTATATTGTGTCTCCTGTTACAGGGCCAAAGGGCATTCAGGTAGTAAGTGGCTTAAATAAAAACTGAGGTCCCCTGACTAGGGAAAGCTCAGATATAGCCAAAATTCCTCTCCTCTTCATGTTGACACAGAATACAAAATCATATTCCTTCAGGTGTTCCTCCTTTTAAAATGAAAAAAATTCTGGAGCAAATGAATATGTTTAAGTAGCTCACAAAATACAGATGTGTTAGAGACTTCTTTTTGGAGGGGAAGAAGGCAGGGCAATTGGGGTTAAGTGACTTGCCCAAGATCACATAGCTGGTGTGTCAAGTGTTTGAGGCTGGATTTGAATTAAGGTTCTTCTGACTCCAGGGGGCTGGTGCTCTACTCACTGTGCCACCTAGCAGCCCTTGTTAGTGACTTCTTAAATCACTTTACTTCTGATAGTATGCCCAGGCAGTTAATAGCATTTGATGATTTAGGGGTGAGGTGAGGGTAGGGTGGAGAAAGCTGCAAAGTTGGGAAGAAAAAAGGAAGTGGAAAGACTTGGCCTACTTCATGTTTTTTTTTTTTTGAGGGGGCAGGGGGCAGGCTTGCCCTGAGCTTTGAGCATCTGAAGGCTATTTGCTGTAATCTCGTGCTATCTCCTCATTCTTCTCTGTTAGAATTGGCATGCAGTGAAACTTGAGAGGACATTTATTAGGAATTAGCACATAGCATTGTGCTAGGCATTGTGAGTAGATCACACTGAGAGTGTCATCTAACAGAGGAGATAACAGCCTTACATATCGCAATGGGAGTAGAGGAGGAGGGGACCACATATTTGTGGTTAGGTAGTAGAAGGGTGAATGTCAGAAAACCATTCATTGAAGAAGGCATTTGTCCTAGGACTTAAAAAGGATTCACGTGGCTTCAACAGGTAGTGTTTGCAGGGTAGGGAAGTTTAGTGGTGATACTCAGCTTTGACTGAAAATAGGGGATGATAATGTTGAGATAGGTTGAACTAAGCCATGGAGGGCCTTGGGATGTACCTTATTCTGGAGGCGATGAGGTGCAATAAAAAGCTGATGAAAAGGGAAGGTGACGACAATAGGCGTTATTCTTCCTAGAGCAGGACTTGACTGTCAGTGGTGAAAAAAAAATTTTGTTCATCTTTAATTGAAATTTAGTATTGCTTTCGATTGCAAATGCAGGCAATAAATATTATTCTGAAGGGGTCCATAGTCCTCACCAGATTGCCAAAGGGTCCATCTCTCCCACTCCCACATAACCCATTAAGAACCTCTGCCCTAGAGCTTTTTTGTGCATTAGAAAGTACATAGGTAACAGTTTAACCCTGGGCACTTCAGAATCTTAAAGTGTATCAGTCTTCTCATCTGTAAAATGGAGATAATACTAATTTTTTTAATTGTTTAGGATTTTTCTTAAAAGGATGTTAGTTGAAATAATGACAATAAACAATTACATTTACTTTATGTAACATTCATTTAAATAAACTATAGATTTTTGTGTGTGCTGGCAGGGGAACTAAAGGCAATTGACTTTTTTTCTTTATTTCATAGATTGCCATGGCCAAAAACCATTTTATCCCTAGGTGGCTATTCTACTTAATCATGAGCTAGGTTGGTCCTTAGAAAAGATTTACTGGGGCTGTACTAGAAGTCTTCCCACATGGCAGAACCTGTCTTTACACTTTTCTAGCACAGCATTTAAGAACTCAGGTTCACATCTATGTTATGATGAGGCACTGCAGTAAAGGATATCGAGGAATTACGTTACATGAAGAGAAGAGGAACTGGTCATATGGCAAGGACAGAGGAGACAACCAGATAGGTGGCACCCTTGTGATATTGGGAGGAAGCAAAGAAAACCTCTAGCACACTGGATGGACTCCATGAGTTAATGGCATGTCCTTTGGATGGGCTGCATGCTGCATGAACTCTCGAATCACTGAAACCACAGATTCATTTGAGTACTTTTAAGAATGTAGAGGGGGCAGCTAGGTGGAGCAGTGAATAGAGCACTGGCCCTGGAGTTAGGAGGACCTGAGCTCAAATCCAGCCTCACTTGACACACTTACTAGCTGTGTGACCTTGGGCAAGTCACTTAACCCCAATTGCCCTGCCTTCCCCCCTCAAAAAAAAAGCAGGGAGATTATATTTCATCACTCATTTACTCTTCTCTACCTCAAAACAAATTTCACCTCTATGAATAACTATTTTTTTCTCTATCTACACCAAAATGTTTATGGCAATAATTTGAGGGTCCTGCCATCTTCACCTAACCAAATTTGCAACCTTGGTGTCAACCTTAATTCTTCATTCACGCTCACTCCATATACCCAATCTGTTGCCAAGTCTAGAATTTCTGCCTTCACAACATCCATTGTATAAATTCCCTTATCTTCATTCATGCTGCCACTATTCTATTGAAAACCCTGATCACCTTATACTCAGACTACTGCGATAGCCCCACTGATTGGTCTCCTGGGCTCACCTCTCCTCACTCTAGTCTCTCTCTAATTGAGCTGCCAAACTTATCTTTCTAAAGTGCGGGTCTAATCATGTCACCACTGTACTCAATAAATTCTAGTGGATTCCTATTACTTGAAAGATCAAATATTAAATCCCCTTTTTCTTTTAAAGCCCTCACAACCAGGGCCCTTTTCTCTTTCCAGTCTTCATTATATTTTACTCCCCTCCACAGTTTGTGATCAGCAACACCAGCTTTGGTGCTAGTCCTCTCATACTGTTAACACTCCATTTTTATCTCTGACTGTCCCCTTCCCTGTAATGATCTTCCTCCTTTCACCCCCGGCCTGCAGGATGCCTTTTCTGTTCTCCCCAACTCTTAGTGCATACCCTTTGATGTTACCTCTGTAATATATCATATATATATATACACATATATATATATATATGTATATACATAGCCTTTAAGAACTCAGCTTCACAGCTGTGTTACGATGAGACATTGCAGTAAATGATATCAAGGAATTAAGAACTGTATATATCATGTATATGTTTAGTTGCTTGCCTGTTGTCTCTCCCATCAGAATGTTAGCTCCATGAGGGCAGGGAGCACATTTTTGCCCTTCTTTGTAACCTTAGCATAATGCATGGCACATAATAACCACTTAACAAATGCTTGTTACCTGACATCAAAGAACAGGAAACAAAGTGGTTGACTCCTATTAAAAGGGGAACAGCTAAACAAAATAAAATATGTGAATGTGACAGAATGTTACTGTGTTGTAAGAAATGATGAATATTATAAATACAGGGGTGCATGTAAAGACATATTAATTGATACAAAATGAAGTATGCAGAATTAGGAAAACTATACACAATGACTACAAGAACATAAGTGGAAACAACATAAAATGAATGTTGCCAAATCTATAAGGAACAGGCTTACCCTTCTACTATTTTGCACAGGTAGGTATGAGGCGGGGCATCTATGGGTATGGAGCATTATATATACACTGTTAATTTCAACATAATAGTAGGTTTTGCTGATTTCTCTCTTTTCTTTTTAAAAGATTTTGTTATGAGGGATAAGGGGAAGAGAGTAATTTTAGGTTATGTAAAAACAGAAAAAAGATGTTAATATACTTTTAAAAAAGAATAATGTCCTTTCCCATAATGTTTCCTTTATTAGATCTATGATTTTCTTGGTGTGAGTACTCCCTCATTGGCTATGGAATCCAATTCCTCTTCTTTACCTTGGTAGCTAGTCTTCACACATTATATGGCTAAAAATGTTCTCTGAATCTACTTAGGTTGTTCCTCAGACAGCAGACAAACCATTGACTGCTGGGCCCATAACAGGAAACCTTATCAGCTTTGAAAGACTTTTGTAAGATTTGCTGGCATAGACTTTGAAAACCCAGGGTCAACTCCATACCATGATGAGTTACTGAAATAAGATTTTAGTGAAGGGTGATCCTTTGACTTTTATTTTTTAAAAAGTCTAAATTCATAGGATTTTAGTATTCAGAATTATGAGCACACAGAGATTCTAATATTAAACAATTCATAATTGTCCATTCGTTTCCTTGAAAAAGCAATTAGGGAGTATCTTGACAATAATCAATGGCATAGGATTCACAAAGTATATTGACATTAAAAGATGTTCTGGCTACCATATTGTAAATGTATCATATCACTCATGAGTGATATCTTTAGATTTAAATGAAAATATCTTTTGTAGCTCATAAATACTTCTGGGTAACAGATGCTTTTTCAAAAACAGATTTTACTTTTTAAAATACAAAATATAAATAACACCTTCAACAAAATGAAATCTGCTTCCAGATGCAATTCAAGGTGTTGCAATTTATCTCTGCAATTCTTTATGGCTAAAATTCTGAGTACCTTATGGATTTGACCTTTATTATATACCAGCATGGCAGCTGGAACACTCCTATTGTCTTTTACAAGATCTGAAGGACATGAGGCCAGACCTAGGATGTTTTTTTAAGGACATTATTTTTTTTTTTCTGTTAAGAGTTGGATTAGAGTGAATAATATTTAGGGCCAGGTACTACATTCATCTTTTGGCTAGTGTTTACCTGATCAACATGGAATAAATTGATATTTAAGAACCTGGCATGATTTTGATTACTCTAGTAATATGCAGTCAGAGATATTAATTGCTTATTAGAGAAGCAAAGGGCAGGTTCCTAAGGCATTATTGCTTGTTGCATGATTACACTATTGCTCTCTCTCCCTCTCTTTTTCTCTCTCCTCTCCCCTCCCTTTCTCTCCTCTCTTTTCTTCTTTCTCTCCACTCTCCCTTCAGTGGACACTCATAGGCCTCAACCCATTGCTAACTGGCACAGAAGCTGACTTGCCCTATCTTCAGCCTGGACTTATCTGTCCCTACTACAGGAGCCTTGTTTCCCTCCAATCCCCTTCAACACTCCTGAAAAACCCCATCCCAAAACCCTCACCCCCCATCCCACCCCTAGCTCCTCACATCCCCCCATCCTGCCCTGTCACCTTAGTGCAGACACTTGATTGGCTTTAGCCCTACTGCTACTGTGTAATTCAGAACTCACAAGCTCAAACACCAGCCTCAGCCTCCCCAAGTACTAGGGATTATAGGTATGTGCCGCTATGCCTGGCATTATTGCTTGTTTTTCAGATGTGTAAGCAATGGGTAAACTTTTATAAACACTTTGAAATTTAAAAAAAAATTTAACTGTTTACTCTTAAAAGGATGAACCGTGCTCCCCCCGACAAAATAAAGCCGAGAAGCCCCAGAATCTCACAATTTCAAAATTGGAAGGGACCTCAGAAGTCAGTTGGTCCAGTCCTTATCTGAGAAAAAAAAATTCCTCTACAAAATATCAGACAAGGGTCTAGGCAGCCTTTGCTTAAAGACTTCCAAGAAATGGACTATCAAGGATGAGCACCTGTCAAAGATCTCCAACACAAAGAAAGAGTATTGGAGTAGATCTTTGAAGTCCTTCCAGTTCTAAGATTATTTGACTTTAGGACCTCTGTTTTCAATGTACATATGCAACACAAGGAATAACAGGGGAGTGCTGGTCTATTGAGTAAAAAGAAAGGAATGGGATTTTAAAAGTTGTGGGCTCAAGTACCAATCAACTGCCTGATATTTGTTGAACTCTATAAAACATTAGGCTACTTCTATTTAACATACAACATTAAACAGGTCTGGCTTTATAATAGGTCACCTTACATACATACACATGTAAACACAGGTATGTAAAATATATATACATTCATGTATATGTATATACATGTAATACAAATACATACCTCCACAGTTGGGACGCTGACATCTTCAAATATATATATATATATTTTTATAGCTCGTAGAATACTCAGACCCAAATAAATGCCCAATGTCCTCCTGCTGATGTACATCAATACCAAGATTTAACCACATGAATTTAAGAGGAAGTAACGGTTTTAGCTCTCAATGTAGGTTTTTGTCCCAAGGGAATTCCAGGTACAGTTAAATTCAAAGTTTGATTCAGGCTTTATGGGTACACATATAGAGAAATACACAGGTTACTCCAAAATTATGTACCCTGATAGTAGGAAAACATTTAAATATTTATGTTGAACAATTTGAACTGTATTTTTTCCCCTATCAACTAGAGAAAAACATCTATGGAAAACTGTCTTTTACACAGTATAATCTGAGTCTGCTCACTTCTTGCTGGTATAATGCAATAGAGCAAGCCCAGCTTCTTTTTTGTGAGATCAGAGTTTAAATTAAAATTGTTGAGGAAGAAGCAGCTGACATCAAAAGACACTGGACTTTATTGATGCAGATCAACTCAAATTCAAAGGAGAGAGCTCATTTGGTAATAAGCACCAAAAAAAAGTAAAAGCCTCTAGGTAATCCTAGCATCCTGAAGGGACTTTAAGAGATCTTCTGATCCAACCTCTGTAATCTACAGAAGAGGAAACTGAGGCTCAGATAACTGAAAACTAGTGACAGCAGAACCCAGCTCCTAAGAATCCCAGTACAATGATTTTAATACTTCATAACTACACTGCATATCTACATCTGGGGCGGGGGGAGGAAAAGAACAAACAATTCTTGCTGTCCAATGGAGTTTACTTCAGAGTTTTTATTTCTTCATACTCTCCGGCTCTGAACTCCTTGGCCCATTGGACTCTCTGGAACCCTTCCTGCCTTAACTTAAAAGTCTTTTCCTATTCCCTGAAACCTTGCCTGAATTACCAGGCTTGAATGATGTTTGATACTTGCTTAATTATTCTAGACCTGTGAGACTTACTTTGTCCATTGCCTGTTCTAACCTCTGGTTTCTCAAACTGCAAGAATTCCCAGTCACCAGGTCCTGGCCTCGCTTGGCAAATCTCCTTTCCTGCTCCCTATACCTCCGCGTGATAAAGGAGGAGAATATCTACTCCAAAAGCCAGAAAAGCTGCAACTCACCTGTCAATAAACAGAACATGGTTAATCAACAGACTTTACCTTAATGACTACAAATGTTTACCTCCTGCTTCTTTCCAGAATGCAAAGAAAATCTTGGGATTGTCATAATATTTTATAAACATTTGCAAGACAGACTCTTGTTCATCAGATAAAGAAACAATTGTATTCATTGACTCTGACACAAAGAAGCGTGCAGTGATAAACATACAGATAGATGTACAATCTTATACATGAATGAGATATGCTAATTAAAAATTGCAGTGGGCACTTTATTAAAAATTTATTCTACAATCTGAATCTTCAAATCTTTACATCAACAAATATAGCAGATTGACTGTTGGAATCACGAGCGATTTATCTTGGAAAGATTGTATCTTTATCAGCATATATAGATTTTTATGAACATTTACATTAAAATTATGAGTTTTATTAGAAAATATTTAACTGTTATCTGTTCTTGGTCCATGAAAAAAATAGAAGTGGTTCAGCTTTCATTTTATTGGATAGATGGCACCACATAGCATATTTCCCATGCTAGTTTGAATTACAGCTGTTTATCTTGCAGCTTTCTTTAAGATTAATTAAATGCAAATGTAACTCTGTGAATCATGGGAATACCTGCCAGACCCCTTATTAATACCTTCACTTAAAAACCCCTGTGCCAGAGAGTCATTAATTTGCTAAAAGAAAAGTGCTAAAGCAGCCCTTTGCCCACAAACAAGTCATAGATGGCTGCCCAATTAGTCCAGTAGTACTCTGATTCTTCTTTCAGGCCCTGTGGCCCTTTGAGGACACAATAAGGCTCCAATGATAACCTGGCAACCTAGGTAGAAACCCAGCCAAGTGCAAGCTTTGAAGCTGCAGTTTGGCTGCCATCATGTCGGCAAAAAGAAAGAATTCAGGCACCATGTCATCCAGTACAAAGGATAAAAACAGATTCAACCGGAAATTCAATGTGGCACCACATATGGGATACATGAGTGCGGTTATACAACAGGCCACATATTTTTTTTTGAACAGTCTCCTGCATGTGATGCCGAGGACATGTGTAACCATCATAACGTCTCTAGGAATCTGTATTTAATTTGAGTTGGGGTGGTGGCAGGGATTGGAGATCTGAAGCCGCCACAGGTTTGTGGCAGATGGCTCTGTGTCAGCTATGACAAGCAGCCAGGCTCGGCTTCCTCTGCAGATTTTCTTTTCTCTCTGATCAGGTAAATATGGGCACACTCTGGAAAGTTCTACAGATTCTGCCTTAGGCTGCAAGTTTGTGACTTAGCCCCATCTGTCACAAATCTTCTCTAGGTTCTGTTGTAAGCAGAGACCTGAATTTACCACGGAGTGCTGCCCAAGAAAATCGAGCCATTTCGCCCTAAAAAAAAAAAAAAAAGAAAAAGAAAAAAAGAAAAAAGAAGAAAGAAAAGGAAAAAAAGAAAAAAAAAGGAAAATGAAGGATCATTAACTACTACTGAAAGACAAAAAGACAGTTGAAAAATTATGCTGCAAATTTTAGGTTTGATTTGCATGAACTACATTTTTAAAATCTCCAAAATTAACAGTGCCTGACTTCCAATTAGCTCAGAAAATCCCAGTCTCTGGTTCAAAGTCTAACTAACTATATTCACAACCTTAGGTAAAAGCTACTCTTGCAAATGGGTAAATTTTGCTGCATACTTATTTCCTGGCCTATGTTAGGGATGACAGCTATTAGAAGGTTATCATCTAACTTTTAATTTTTATAGTAAAGCACAGTATATGTTATATTTCTTAAAATTAAGAAAAAAAACTAATGTGGATTTTACTTTGAACTGGGTGCAGGCACAAGTTAAATGGCAAAGCATCTATAAAGCATTTCATGCTTATGAATTTTTTAAAAGAAATATATTGTTTCATGGTAAGTGTTCCTTTGAAAAAATTCCATGCAGATAGGTTGCTTTTTTTTTCTGATAGATGGAGTGAAGAATCTTACCCTAAACTAGATGACACATAAACTAGATGATGTAGAGGGAGGAAGGTCAAGAATGTATGTAAGGCAGAGTCCTAGGCTTAGCCTTTTTACTCTCAAACAGTACATTTACTATGTTAAAGTTTTTCCTCTTGTTTTACTTAAAAAAAAAAGGAATTAAGACTTTGTTTTAAATTGTGCTTGTGCAGTTGTGAGTTTTTAGTAGGTCTTAAAGTGTCACAGGCTTTTAACTTTCCCTTTTTATTAAAAGTAGTGAATTTGGAGGACTCCTGAGAATAACAGGACACACGCCATTCACCTCTAAACTGTCAGCTCAAATTCAATTCAAACCTGCAGTGACCAAGCTGTTCAAGGAACTTCCCTGTTTGTTTAAAAAAAAAAAAAAGCTTAGCCAAGGTCCAGTTAGAAACACTGTGACATAATTAAAAGACCAATGACTTATCTTGGAAGTCATTCCAACTTGGAGGCTAGGACAGTTTAAATCCATGCTGGACAGCAGGTTTATGCAAGAGTGTAAGAATTCATTTCCCCAAAATTGTAACAAGCTAGATGCTGTTGTATTTTTTCCCCTATGAAGCTTTTTAAGATGTTTTGTTGAACTCTGAAGAATTAGAAAGGAAGAACTGGGCCAAAGAGGAGTAGAGGCTGCCATATTGTAAATTACAAGGAACACTATCCACTAGAATTCAGGAATAATAGCTAATATATTTATATTCATACCCAGAATACCCACTTGGTGGAGAAATAAAGTGGGGCATTTCTATAGCGGGAAAACTCATAGTATTCAGAGTTAACCTGTGTCTGCTTTTGACTTATTCTATGACTCTAGGAAAATAATTTATTTGTACGTTTTTTTCCCCTCTTAAGTACAAATTTGGTACCTTGGGCCAGTGGGGAGAATACATTTTTCAAAAGCATTTTAAGATTCACCAATTTTAGGTTTTCTACAAAAATAAAATATTATTGTTAATACCATTATGTGCTTTCTATGAATAAATTCACCTTTTCAGATGAAACCTTCATGATAGTAGTTTTGCTAGTGGTTAGAAGAAGTGGGCAATACTTAGGATGAGGTAAGTCAATCAACTTGTGTCCATTTTATTCCAGTAATGCCTTTGCTGACTACTCTTAGAAGTCTGTGTTTAAATTGAGTTTGGATTACAAGTGACATTTGTGGTGTTGATATGGTGAATCCTAGTCGGTATAAATGACAAGGATGTAGTCAAACATAATTCCTAGTAATCTGCTGAAGAAAAGACACTTCCTAAATTAACAAGAAGGTTGCAGTCAAATTGACAATAAGTAATTTTACATGCAAACTTGAAGAGAAATTGGATAAGTTTGACACATTGATTTCTCTTGGTGTCAAATTCCTTAAAGATGCTAGAACATATGTGTGTGTGTGCTAAAAAATTTCAATATCTAAAATCATCATAGGTGGTAGGTGAGGAACTTAATGGTATACTGTAGATTTCCATGTTACTAAGAGGTACCTTATTTCCACCTAGTAACCCATTGTTTCTTTTCCTTTAAAAATGATTGTTATGTAAGATGTCTTTACTTATATCAAAACAACTTTATTTTGAAATTAAAATTTTACTTCATGTATAATATATGCAAAGTTTTGTTGGCTTAAGTTAGAGCAAGGAACAAGTGTGGTTTAGAGAGTGGAAAGATGGCCTCTGACTCAGGAAGAGCTGGGTTGAAGTTGGGCCTCTATGACATGGTGGTGGTGGGTATCTAAGCAAGTCACTTATTCAATGCTCCAAAGGACTCTCTAAGGTTGTAGGTTATAAGAAATTTGCTGACCTGCATTGGCAGAAGGAGTATCCTCATCAGGAGTGTCCTATGCCAATGAAACAAGAGGATCATTTAAAAGAAAAAAAGGAAGAAGAGTTCTAGCTACTTTGATCCTAAATGCTCATCCATATGAAAAATCTTAACCTACAGTATGGATGGTGTACAACAGAGAGGTAAGATAATCATAAAAATAAAACTTTTAGCCAAAGTCTAAGTTATAAAAGTAAAAAAAGATGAAGTTAGAGCTTTAGCTGTCTTTGGATCTTTTCACATTATGACAGATAATATAAATGCTGGCTGTCAACAGTTTAAATAATGGTATATATGATGTTTTTTTAAAGTATAAGAAAATAGATACCTTTACACAGTGAACTAAGAGCCTCTCTCTTTAGCTAATGCTACAATAAAAATTACAAAAAAAAATTGGTAGTTGGGAAAGGGAGAGCCAATTCTGTAGTAATCACCTAAAGTAAAACTACTCTGTAAGTGTATCCACTAACAAAACATGTTTTGAAAATATTATTGACAAATATGCTAACAATGAAATATACAGTGTTTTTTCTTTTTATAAGTTTGTCTGTAACAGCAAAGCTAATAAATCAAAAGATGTGAGCAGTGATAGATTCTGTGTTAGATGTTGAATTTTTCTCTATGTCTTATTACAGAAAAGTTTTCTGAAATTTTTTTCTATTGAGAAGCTATCAATTACTTCTAGTGCCTAGCATAATTTACATTTTAAAATTTTCATTGTTATTCAGAGATACCACATGCATATAAAAGGAGTTGAATGAGCAAGTACATATACAAAACTATATTATGAACAATTAGGGAGGAGGTTGATGTGAATAGAGAAAGACATAGACAGGTATAGAGTGTGATATATCCATTGGCAAGCCATCTTGAAAATATACTAGAAAGATGTACAAAAGCACTACTGGAAAATTATCTGCATGAATGATAAATTTGTAAAACTTTTAAAAAATGAGAATATCTTTAAAAATATATTGTGTAAAAAATATGGAAAAGTATATGTGTGTATTATGACCAAGGAATCACATCAAATGACAATGAGATAATTTTAAAGATACTGTTACTATTCTATTGATACCATTTTAATGTATTAACAACAGATCAGTACAGTGAGGCTCTTTCAGAGCTTTTCTGGGGATATTTAGAAAGCAATTCTAGAACATTCTAGCTTTTTCATGGTACAACAGGAGTAGCAGCACTAAAACTTTTCAACTGGAAATGTTTTCTCCTATTGCTAAAAGGCAACTTGTTGGAGTTACTTCTTAAATGGTTTAACACGTCCACAGGCAGAATAACAGGGTTAATAAGGCCCAACCTGAAACAATGTGATAATTTGCTCTATTTTGATGGTGGCATTTAAAAATAACTCACCAATAAACTACTTGAAGGAAAGGAATTATCTGCTTCTGGATATATCCAGTATACATTGATGTGTCATATTTGGGAAAACGCACCCATCAGGGAACAAGGGAAAGGAACGAGCACTTATTGAGCACCTACTATATACCAGGCGCTGTACTATGGGCTTTATTAATATTACCTAACTGATCTCATTTTTATCAATAATTATTCTATCATTTACTTCATCCTCACAAAGCACATATTTTGGTAGTATAATATCCCTGAGTTTATTTGTATAAACGTTAACAATACAAACAAAACTATTCCTGAACTTGAAGCATTAGGAAACGTCAAGGTAAACCTTCAAGGTCTGTTTTCTCTTTGAAGCCTCCTTGTATAACTATACAATAGTATTGACTCAAGAAGTAATGCTGAGCACTAGAATTGTTCAGTCAGCATTTTAAACTATTATGAGCTACCTTCTGAACCATTGCCAAGTTAATAGACAATGAAAGATAATGAGCTTGAAATTGGGTGTTAAATTGCATTTTTGGTTCTCTCCTTTTTTCTTGAAGTTTAACTGTTTCCTGCAGAAACAAAGTCTTGTTTTGATATGTAACTATGTAAATATGTATTTTTAGACCAGGAAAGGAAAAGTGAGGAAAAGCCAAACAACTGTATTCCATGTGTCATGGCTCTGTATTAACACATGGAAATTAAAATATGATAGATTATAAAACCGTAGATTGAAGACTACACTGAATTTATGTAAAATCAAGACATCACATTGGAAGAATTTTTTAAAAAGTATTACTCATGGCCTAGCATAATCATTGAACTCATAAAACAGATTTATTTGAGATCAGTGGCTCAGAATTTTAGTAGGGTATCTCTGTTGCCATTTCAAAAAATTTTCTATTTTTGATTCAAGAATAGGGGATTAGACAATGAACATGAATGTATGACATTATCTAAAATTTTTTCTCCTTTTTTTGTTTAGATTGACATATCTAAACTAAAATATGTAGTTTTTTTTAAAAAAATTTGTTGTTGTTCAAATGTTTAGTGAGTATTAGATTCTTAACAACCATTTTTCAAATAGTTCAGAAAGGAGGCAATGACACTCTCTAATGTCATTCACCTGAATTTTTGAGTCCTGGAGATTTCATTATGATAGGAAGAAAGGCTTATCCTCATTAGTATAATTGTAGATTCTTTCTTTTACTTCCTTTTAAACTAATGAGTTGCATTAATCCAGGTTCATTTTTATAAGCCTCCTGGGTCCAAATGTAAAGGACAGTCATCTTAGAAAACAATAAATTTTTTAAAAAGCATGTAGCGTGCATTAAGTGCACGTATTTCATAAGACCTAGGTTAATACAACTGGCATCCAGTTTAATTAATCCTTGTTAGTGTAACAACTAATATCCCTCCCTAGCATGTTTCCTTTAAACATTAGTATGTTAATTGTTTTTTTTTAAAGATTTTTCTTTGTACTTCAATATGGCATTATACCACGTAAATCTATTCTCAACAACTACCTTATAAAGATGTTTTCTTATAATATCTGGTCTCTTGCAGAAATTCTGAAGTCTTTTAAAAAGCTGTTCAGGTGTAGAATACAGATATTCAGCTGCAGGAAAAACAGATACATTTTTAATGAAACAAAAACCTCAAAGCACACACTCGATATTAGTCACTTTACTAATTAAAAATGCATATTGCTCTGTGCCGCCTCATGTTTTACATTATTTAAGCATGATTTTATAAGGTTACCTCAGCTCGCAAGGATGTTTAATGCTAAATAAGACTGTGTAGTTGTGCTGTTTAGACATCTCCTTTGGGTGATTAAAATACATTATTCTAATGTAACACAATGCATATGTGATACATTTAGTGATGAGATTTTCAAAGAACTGGTAGTTGAGCTGTATGTACCCTGTACAACGGTTGCATGTTATTAACCATTAAACTGTTTAAATAATTTGCAGTGATTTCCAGTTCTCCATTTTTCTCTCTATCATTTTCTAAAAATCTGCAAGCTATTGCAACAGCACTGACCCGCTTACAAAAATCCATCATTATGGGATGTGTATGCTAACAATGAAGAATGCTATTTGAAAACTTGCTTTTTTGTTATCTTGAAAGAACAGATGGTAAATATAAGCTTACTCTAATGTATTAAAACACATAAAATTTTCCTTAACACTAACATGTTGACTTGCCAAATAAACAATTGCTCTTGCCTAAGTTTATTTTCAAACTTTATAATTTAGCATGAATCATGTATTAAATCTCAACAAAGAAGAAATTATATTAAAAATAGCTACCTGGAAATATTTCCGGATAAACCAAATCTTTGGGACACAGTGGGTAACAACCACAATATACAGCTTCTAACCTAAAGACATTTTTAAAGGGAGGGGGCGGTTTGAGGGTGGGTGAGAACAGAAAAAAACAGAAAACGAGACATTAATGACCTAAGTCAGAAACTTGTTTTGTCCACTGATGTTAACTGTATAAACTAAGAGTTAGCTGGGACAAGGAAAAATGGTCAGCAGTCAAATATTTCTAAATGCCAAAGTTGCTCTTTTAAAAGATTTTATTGATTATATATGAATTTCATAGAACAGAACCAACAGCATATGTTTTGTTCACTGAATAAATCAAAGCGCTGCTCTGCATTTTTTTGTTTTTTAAATACTGTTTAACACATTTTATAATCAGCAGATAAACACATGTAACAACATGGTAAAGTATGGACAGCTTTTCTTAATAATGCTACAAAAGTCTAGAATGTTCATTTTTCAAATATGTTTAAATACAATAGCAACGACCTCACATGTAACTGTACTTCCCCCCTACCCCCCAACTGTTAACATTTAATAGCTACTCTAAAAGCCATAAGAACGGGCTTATAGCCTGTTAGGATGGGACATTTTCATTTTAACCTAATGTTTCAAATCACTTCATTATTATGCAGAATGTAAAACTTTCCTTTTTATAATCACTAGTCAAGATTCCTTTGGCAAAACACCTACTGGTTCACAGACATTGTGCTTTCATGTGTAACAACCAAGATTCTCATAATACCGAAAGAGAAAACTTTTATTGTTGTACAAATAAGTCAGAAAGTTTCACTTTGTGATGGGAACTTCCCAAGGACGATTTATGGGGAAGTGACTGTCACATAACCTTTTTCTAGCTGAAAGGGTTAAATAGAAAAGAAAGTATTTTACTTTGGTGGATTTTTCCCCCTCTGCATAATGGCTATTGATCTGACATATAATAAACTTTAAAGATACCACTGTAATTTCTGTTGGCTAGAAATTATGCAGTGAAATTCAAAACACTTCTTAAATATGTTTATTTTATGAGAGACTTTGAATTGCATCCAAAACGCTGGCCAAAGGAGGAATTTTATTTTGAACTACAGATTTTTTTTTCAACTCAAGAATAATTTGAGGTCAAGTCAATGTTTACCTTGTTTATTTACAGTGACAAAACAAATGCAATTTAAACTGTTTTTAAGTATGTGATGTTTTCCCCATTTCATTACATTAACTCAAATTGGTTGGAAAGAACTGCATTTATGTTGATTCTGCAAAGTTTTGAAAAACAGGCAGTTTTAAAATTTGTTCTACACCTGAAAGGAGTGACAGGGTGACAGAGATAAGAACAGAGGGGCTAGTAACTAATTGCTAGTTTGGAGTCGAAACTAATGCCGAGTACTTTCTGTATATTAGTTGTAAGCACACAGAAATTCCTGCTGCAACCATAATACGAACTGCACTGTGATTGTACTTTCAAACATTAACGATCGTATTGAATACCAAATTCTGCAATATTTTTTATTGCAAAAGCACAATAGCATTAACTTTATCTGAAAGCATTTAGCTTTTAAACAGTATACCAGTTCTGAAGGCAAATGGATATGAATATTTTCTTCTAATTATACAAAAGCAAAAAAGTGAGGTCACAGGCATTTCAGTGAGAACATAAGCTATCTGCTCTTAAGTAATAGATCTGAATAGAAGTATTTGGTTTTCCAAAAGAAAATTTCAGGCCAAGGTTGCATTTTGAGTTAGTAAATGAGTATGTATCATCCTTTTCCCAAAAAGATCTGCAAATTAAAATTCCATCATAAAAGACTGAAATGTTAGCACTTTCTTGTTGGGGGAAATCCCCAAATCTCAGACTGATAATCTTTTTTGGTGAATTACCTTACTGGTAGTTTTATTTCTAATTCATGCAGCAAAACAATACAAAAAAATTTCTGTACCATCCAATTATAAAATTACACTCTCTTTTATCTAGATCCATGACTGCAGCTTAAACTCCATTTAAATAAACATTTGGGTTTTGAAGTGGCTTCATAGCAAATTAAATAGTGTATTATCTTAAGTTTTGCACATTTCTGGCATTCTGAAGAAAAGTATCATATCATGACAATAATACAAGTATTCATCATTTCAATTCATATGCGCTACCAGTTAAATAATAAATAGGGTTCCAATTGATCTATTGTAAAAATGGCTAGTAAATGACCTTTTTATTCCAATTAACAAATCATCTGCTAAATCTATGAATCTTAATATTCAGATCTATTCACTTCAATTCATACAATTTATCTGCAAATAGTTGTTGGGCTTTTGATTCTAAATATAATTAGCTGATAATTTTGCTTGGCTGAATTACTTTTCTGTAGGGCCTGCTAAGGCTCTCCGTCGCATTATCTAGCAATAATGAATCTGATAGGTGAAATTTTTTACTGTAATGAGGATGAGACACAGTTGTGACACCTGAGTCTAGTAATAACAGAAGACTGCTAATTATCGACAGCACTTTTTTGTGTGATGCACGGAGAAAAAAAATCCCTCATTATTAAAAAATAAAAAGTTACAATTATAAGTGACACCGGAGGAGAGTAAATAAAATGGAGTGATTAAAACATTGCTGCTTTAAGGGTGTTTTTAATTAAGTGGAAATGCTAATGTTGTCATACTTAGCAGATGGGATTAAAATTAGTTATTGTAAGTAACTCATATTTTATGTTATGGTTTCCACAGCATGTCTACAAGATCTAAGAAAGTGATACATTCCATAAGACATTTTAAAAATGAAATTCTCATACTCTTTACAACTCATAATAATGAACATCATGAATAAACTATTGAAAAAAACTCCTGCCAAGGATTTTACCATAGTGACTTAACTAACATGGAATGTAACTGTAATGTACTGGA
>CM053622.1:587951217-587967652 GCA_028646595.1 Phalanger gymnotis
TTCAAGTTAGACTAGAGGGACATTTGAGTCTCTTCTCAAAATTGTATGAGTTTCTTATTCCCTATAGACTTCCTGATCATGGTTTAGAACAACATCTTCTCTCAAAATATTCTTTCAAAGGCACTACTTTTTCCTTGAGTAAATAAAATATCTCAACAGGAGATTTTTTTTCTTTTAAGCCTTTACTGATGTATCCATTCATTCTGCCATGAAGGTTGGATTGAACATTCTAAAATTGCAATAGAAAAAATATACATATTTAATTATGCCTAGTTTGCTAATTCAACCTGATCTTTGCCTTTTTAAATAACATAGCTTTCTTACTTCTTATCTTGTATGAAAATGCTAGTAGAGGGACACACAGGCCATAGGATTTGGAGGTAGCCGGTACTCAATCTTAAGGGTTTAGTTAAATATCCACTGTATGTCCTGGATTGTGCCTGTCTTTGCGTATACAAAAAAGGGAAAAGTGCCTATTTTCAAGGAGTTTATATTTTACTGGGGGCAAAAAAACAAACAAAAGCCCAACTTGATCACCTATACCAACCCCCTCATTTTACAAATGAGGAAACTGAATCCCAGAAGGAGTTAAATAACTCATCCTAGTCAATGAGATAGTAAAGCCAGGATTCTAAACTCAGTATTCTGATTCCAACACGACATTCAATTTTATACATACATACATAGAACATATATACATATATGTCTATCAGTTGTGCTAATGACAAATTTTCTCGGGACAACTGATAATTCCTTTTTTTTTTTTAAACTATGAAACTTTCCTGGAGGAACTTGCAGAACAGGCACTAGACAAAACGAAAAGCTGACTTTGGTCTTCTGAACCGTCTCCACTGCTCCTTTCAGCATCCCGGTTACCTTCTCTTGCTAAATCTCTTTCCCCAGGCTATGACCTTGTAACCTACTCCCAAAGGGGTTTACTCTCAGCTAAGTGTCAACCTAACTGAGATAGTAGCTGATATCTCTCAGAGGGATATTTGTATTCAAATAGAGGAACTTTGAAGACTGATAAAACTTAATGACTCAAAGGGATCAATCTCTAATGACAGAATTTTAGGCACTATGGCCCATCAGATTATATCACACAGACATAGGAATAATTTGATTGTTTCATTCCTAGGCTAGCCCCAGACATCACAGAACTGTTAAATCATAAAGTCTACAAACGACTTAAGGACAAATGGTAAATAGGGGATCATCTTCAAAGAAAACTTAGGTTGGTTATTACAAGTGGAATTCTCATAACAAATAAGCATAGTCAAGTTAAACAAATTCCTACACTGGCCATGTCTAAAAGTATGTTTCATTGGCTATAAGTTTCCTTTTTTTTCTTTTAATAAATAATTTTAGGAAATAAATTGTTCAATTGTAAGGGAGGTATAGGAAAGAGTGGAAGGGAGAGAAAATAAAGGCTTGTTAATTAGGAAAAATGATAAAACTTAAATTTAAAATCCAAGTAGAATTCATCATATTCCTTCTGCTGAAACAGTTTTGTAGATTTATAACTTAGACTAAATTTTCTGATTAAGATTATCCCCAGATTTATTAGTTAGACTAAATTTTCTGACTAAAATTATCCCCATAAACAATCAATCACAGACTTTAGAGCTGGATGGGACTCTAGAATTACCTAGTACAACCTCCTCCTTTTACAGATGAGGAAACTGAGGCCCAGGGAGTTTCAGTGATTTGTTCAAGGTCAGTAAGTATCAAGGGCAGGATTTGAACCTAGGTCTTCCTGACTCTAAAATCTAGTGCTCCTTCCATGGCACCATAATGACTACCTTCTAATTACATTTAATAAATAAGATAAATTGCCGAAAAGTTCCTTTCCATAGTGAGCTGAATCAAGTTAATTATTTTTTTTGCCCTTCCAAAATGTGAAAGCAGTAGAGAAGGCAATCTTGTATGGAAACCATGCTTATTATGGAGCAGAACCACTGAGCATCATATGCGTGGAAGGTTGATGATAGCAAAATAACGAAACTTCTAAATAGCAAGTTAACAGGGTTAGTGCAAGCAGAGCAGGCCTCTGAAAAGCTATAGACTCAAATGCAAATAGAAGCATTTCAGAATTTCTGTAGAATATTGAGGAACAAGGTAGACAGGGCTATAACAATCACAGCTGACAGTTGCATACTCCTCTGCGAAGCACTTTACATACATTCAGAATTGCCGTAGCTCAAAAGAAACGTAAGATGTGCAAATTTAGAGACATCTCCATTCCAAATGTTTATATGGACTATTTGTGCCTGATATGGGGTAGAGTCTTCTGAGCTCGAATTGGTCTGATCCACAACGTATCTTGACCCTGACACAGTGACATCATTTTGGTCCTCTTCAAGAATGAGGGCCAATCACCATCAACTTTACATACATTATTTCATTTGAGCTTAAGAAAGACCCTGAAGGTAGATGAGGGAACTAGAGCTAAGAGAGTGAGAGAAATGGGTGAATATTGTTTTTGTGGCCAGAAGACCTGGGTTTAAGTCTTCCTACTCTGATGCTTACTACCCATGAGTGTGCTGCCTTTAGGATAAAACGTAAATTTCTGTTTGGTTTTCAAAGCCCTTCACAACAGGCCCCAACTTACATTCTCACAGTATATTACACTCTCACACACATCATCTCTGATCCAGCCAAAGCAGCCATATCTTTCTTTCACATGTGACACCCTCATCTCTGTGCATTTGCAACTGGTCATACCTCATTGCCCCTCCTCAGCTCCTCCTCAGAGAAATCCTTTCTTCTAAATGAAGATGATCTTCCCAGCTCTTAGCTCCTCCCCTCCCAAACTACCTCGTATTTGTTTGCATTTACTCTTTTCATAGTGATTTTGTATACACTTATATATGTATTTGATATCTTTCTTTAGAACATAAGATCCTTCAAGTAGGGATTGGTTCCTTCTTTGTATGAGCATGCTCAGTACCTAGCACATGCTTGCTGATTGATTGTGTGACTTCAGGTGAACCACTTAATCTCTCTAGGTCTCAGTTTCCTCATCTATAAAATGGAGGAGTTTTACGGAATACTGTCTGAGATCTCTTCCAGTGATACCTAGAATTCATTATATGATTTGGATCTCATGCTTGTAAAGAGGCAGTTTTCCATCGTAGTTAGTCCAAGAGCCACCAAAAAATGACAAAGGAATCTGGAATTTGCTTTAAAAGCATATGTTATATACTATACATATATATGTGTATATATATATATATATATATATATATATATATATATATCTTTGTGAAGGACAGTATTTGAATACAGAGAAAGAAATGACAAATAGATGTACAGAATAATTTTACATATGTGTATATATGTACACACACACCTATTTGTGTTCAGTGGTAGCCATGGGGGCAGGGAGGTGGGAAGGAAAAAAGAAATTTAGGTAGTAATTTTGTTGTATATTTGAAAGGAATAGCAAGTTGTGCATAGTAGATTTACAGTTTCGTGTGCAATTATCTTTTTGATTGTACTATGTTGTGGAAATGCTTGTTTTATTCCACGAATTAAAAATAAAATATATGTGTATATATATATTTTTTAAAAAGCAAGTATAGAAGGACAAGGAGAATTCTGCTGAGATCTGCAGGTAGAATTTCCATCAGTACCATGTAGCACCAATGTACGTAAAGAATTCAATGTGGTCCTCACCCTAGAGGGGAGAGTACAAGGGCTAGAGGGACACACTTCTCTTCTCCCCACTGCAAGGGAGAATGGAAGAACATCAAGTTCTTTTCCTCTTCTTCAGTCTCCTTCCACAAATACAATGCCAAATATGCCAGCATCAGAGCCATTTTGTTGGGAGAAAATGGTTAGAGTGAAAACTTTATGAGGAATGAGCTTTATTCTTCAAAGCAGAGTCTTCAATAAGTACTTACAAAGTCTGTTTTCTATAATTCTAGGAAGTCTTTTGCCACCTGTCCAAGTGTAGTATCATCCACGGAGAACATACTGTTTTACAAGGAGAACACTAACTGTTCAAAGTGGAAGTTCTGGCTGTGGACCAAATTTGGCTTCCTAGAGGAGCAGATCAGCTTGAGGCTACGAGTGGGGGTGTTTTTTGAACATGACCTTTGACTGAATTGGTATAGGGCAGTGGTGTCAAACCCAAACAGAAATGGGGACCAATAAACAGGATAGAAGCATCCCTATACCTCATATTGGCTTTAAAAACACATATATTAATATTATCTAAGTTTTATTGCATTTTTATTTTTATGTATATTTACCAATTATATTTTAATTTGGTTCCTGCAATTCTTAAATGTTATGACCACATGGGGCCTACAGACTGTGTGTTTGATAACTCTGGTGAAGAGAACATCCCAGGAAGAGACTCCCTTTACCAATGCAAATTAGCACGTGCTATAAGTACTACGTTTATAATTTTAGAGAGTTGTACAGGGTACTGAGACACGAGTCACCTCACACGAGTCCAGAATCACCTAGTTAGCATGTGCCAGGGAGGGTATCAGAGCCCAAGTCTTCCTCCTCTGTCTACATCAAGCTGTCTTGTTTTGTTTTGTTTCCACTTTTCCTAAACTGACATTGGTTTGGGGGAAGAGTCGCGTCATTTCAGCTACTTAGGGAAGGTTTGTTCTACTTCTATTTTATTCTAATGTGGGCTCCTAATTAACGGTTGCATTTTTTTACTTTCATAGCTGATAACATGAAATTGAAAGTTACCAAGCATTACTGCTAAAGTTCCTTTAGGTACAGTTTGGATGGCTCCAAGGCAGAGGTATTAAGTCAGTCAACTTGATCTGAAATCTAAACTGCTCAATTCCTCCACCTACCTTTCCTCATAAACTTTTGAGAAAAGCTGTCTGATTTATCTAGTACTGGAGGAATACTTGGTACAAAAGACATATCTCTATTATTAAATAGGGGGGGTGGAATAGGGAATGGGCAATGGATCTAAAAGCAATGGTAGAAAGCCAGGGGAGATCTAATAGAAGCAAAAATATAGGAACTGTCACTTGGATCAGAAGCTTTAAGGGTAGAATAAGAAAGAATAAGAAGGAAAGAAGAAAGGCCATATGAGACCTTTCCTACAGAGGGGAGAGAAAGCAGTTTCTTATGCTGCAGAGAATGGTGTCAATGAGTGAGAAGTCATCCAGTAACAGTCAGAGGAAGAAGAGAAGCACAATGGTGGCTGGTGATGAGGAGTGCTGAGCTAGTTATTGTAACAACAGTGTTGCTAGCAGCTGCTCTGGGGGTAGATGACCAATAACACCAGCATACAGGAGGGCTGCTAGCACAGCTTCTTTGATCTGCTTTTCTAAGAGAAGCAACTTTAAGGAGTTAACAATCTAACTGTAATCAAACATACATGTATCATTCACTTAGTTCAGGGGGAAAAACCAGCACCCTGAACTTTAGAGCAAATACAAACAGAAATTACCAACAGAGACAATATAAACAGATCAACATTTTTGTCTAACCAAATCACAATATACATAGTTACCAGAGAAGCAACAACATCTGGGTTTTCCAAAGCTGGGGGCTCCTTAACAACGGCTACCCTGAGTCTCATCTGGTCAAATCACAAAACACTCTTCCAGTGAGTCAGAACCCCAAACAAAATGCTAACCTCTGGGTTTATATACCCTGTGCAGGGTCAAAGGGCATCACAACCATGCAACTCAAAACCATGTGATGCTTCCTCAGGTGTCACAACCATGCAACTCAAAACCCATGTGAACTAGGCTTTCTTGTTTCTTAAGCAGGTCATCAAAGATTCCCCCATTCAATCAAAGGAACAAAGGCACTTGATTACTTCAGTGCTCCAAAAGGGAAAACAGTAAAAAAGTTCTACCTTAATTACCAAGAGTTATTTGTTTGATGTTAACAACAGAAAAGTCAAGTCTTTTCCCAGGTCATGAAACTGAATGTGACAATAAGCTTTCTGGGACTTGATAACCACCACTCATTTTGGAGAAAAATGCTATTACCAGAAGGAAACACTGCTAAGGATTATGAAAACCAATACGAAAAACTGAAGACTTTAGGGTCATAGGTAGTACTCATTACTACTGATGAAGGTAGCAGATTAGGTTGAGGAAGGCAGATTTAGGAAGTGGACATCTAGCTAAGACAGTATCTAAGGACACTATCCAAGAACAGTATTTCAATTTCTGGGTTTAGATTTCTTAAAATACAATAGGCTTTTGGCATGGAATGAAATTTGTGTAACTAAGTTTGGTTAAAAAAACACACACACGTGTGTGTGTGTGTGTGTGTGTGTGTGTGTGTATTTGTGGGGTTGGGGTATGGAATCTTGGAAAGCTATTCAAGAAGACTTTTAAACTGAAATGGGAAAGGAAAGGAGAAATCTGCCCACACATAGATCCAACAAATCTCTTTCAAGAGAAGTATGTGAATAAATATTTGTATATATGTATATACACCTACACATAGACATGTGTGTATACTTACATAAACATACACATACACACATATGTATGTATGTATGTATATATAAATTATATATATGTATGTATAGATAAATGTTAGTACTGTGAAGTCAAATTTTTCTCCATTCATTCTGATTCACCATTTATTATCTATATTTGTGCATATCTGGTTAATAAATAGTGCCTACATATGCACAAGTATGGAAAATAACTAGTGAACCAGAGACGCTAATGAAAGGAGGCAAATGTGACTTCATAGGTAGGTATGGGACAGTACTCTTCACTGAAATGTCTTTATTCTGTGCATATCCTTTGACCCAGTAATTCTACCACCAGGTCTATACCCCAGAGAGATGAAAGAAAGAAGAAAAGGATTCATATATACAAAAATATTAATAGCATCTCTTCTTATAGTGGCAAAGAATTGGAAACCGAAGGAGTATCCATCAACTGGAGAATGGTTGAACAAGTTATGGCATATGCATGTGATGCAATACATTCCAGATTTGTTTCCACTGCTTTACAGAGGCTGTGCCCCTCCCTGTTGAGAATGCACTCCTTCCCCAATACTGCTGTGAGAATACCTAGCTTTCTTCAGGGGGTCTTTCCTGATCCTGCTAGTACCTTCAGTTCACAATTAACTTGTATTTAGTTTGTGTACATTTGCATTTACTTCTATGTGTACAAATGATTTCCCCCCTAGAAATTGAACTCTTTGAGAGCAAGGACTATCTCTTTCATTTTTGTCTCTATATCTCTCCATATGGCACATAAGTACTTAATATTAATGCTTGTTGACTGAATGATTAATATATCTTAGACACTGTGTGGATAATGAGGTGAGGCCATTAATGGAGACAATGGAGGTCCTCCAAGAGAAGCTAGAAAGTCACTTGCTGGGGATATCATGGACAGAATTGCTAACTAGTCCATTATAGGCTCTCAGAGTCTGTGATGACCACGGTAAGAGAACTAGTACACACTGGGAACTTTAAAAATATTCAGTGAAAAGAATAAATAGGCTCTGTCCCTGCCCTCAGGATCAAAAATAAAAGAGAAAATGGAAGACCAACTTTACCTTCCCATTTAAATTCAGATTCCCTATGCTAGATCCAGAGCAGAGAGAGATATAAGCCTTCAAGAAGCTTAATGTCTAATAATAATAATCATACTATTAATAAAAACAGTAATAGTTATCACTATATAGCAAGGAGGCACAGTGGATAGAGAGCTGGGTCTGGAGTTCAAATCCAGCCTCAGACACTTGCAAGCTGTGTAACCCTGGGCACTTAACCTCTTGCCTCAGTTCCCTCATCTGTCAAATGGGGATAATAATAGCTCCTACCTCCCAGGTTTGTGTGTTATGAGGATCAAATGAGATGTTTGTAAAGCACTTAGCACAGTGCCTGACACACAGTAAGTACTTAATAAATGCTAGTTATCATTATCATCATCCTCATCCTTGTTGTTGTTTTACAAAGCACTTTACAAACATTACCTTATTTTGTTCTCACAACAACCATGGGATGGAGGTGCCATCATTATTGTCAATTAACAATTGAGGCAGATAGGATAAGTGGTATCTTCAGGGTAACACAGCTAGTACATGTCTGAGGCAGGATTAAAACTCAGGGCTTCCTGAATTCGAGTCCAGGGTTCTCTCTACTGTACCATCCAGCAGTCTAGCAAATGGATAAGAAACAATATAAATCTAATTCAAGTTAAAAGTTATTACGAGAGGTAAAACAGTGGCAGGAAAGAATGGGACTGCTAACTAGTCCACTGGGACTTTGAGCAGGAAGAGGGTGTCGCTAATGCTCAATGAAAAAATGTAGGTCTGAAAGAACAAAACATGCTGTGACAGTAAAATCAGCTTGATTATATGGATTAATTATAATTATAATAAATGTAATTAATAATTGATTAAATGTGCTGGATAGGATAGAAGGAAATATCAGTTAAAAATAAGATTTAGAGTCTAAATGAATGACAATAGTGGAACCAGCAACCAAAATAAATTATGAGTAGAGTAAGGTTTTTGGGGGAAGATTAGTTACATTTTCTGCAAAATGAGTTTGATATTTTTGTGCTACATCCAAATAGAGATCTTCAGCAAGCAGCTGGAAATATTTGACTAGCATTCTGGGGAGAGAATGAGGCCGGAGATATAGAGTTGGGAATTATCTGCATAGAAGTAATAGCTGAAGCTATATGGATAGATAAAGTCACTAAGGGAGAAAGCATAGCAGAGGGTGAAAAGGACTCTGGGTGAGAGGTCAATACTGAGCAGCACAGTGGAGGAGGAGAGGAAGAGGAACTGTCACAACTATCAAGGGAGAGCAAGAAGAGTTGGCCAAAAAAGTAGGAGAACTAGGAGAAGCTGGTGTGACCTTATCAGAAATCTAAGCAAAATTCTGAAATTTTCCTATGACCATATCCTTGAACAGTACAAGGCCCACAACAGGTGTATAGCCAATGCTCATTGTTGACTGATTGGGTTCCCAAAATAAAATAAATGGAAGAATTTACGAAACCTCTTTATCAATAAAAAATCCATCATTTATGTCTTTGTTTCCAATGAAAAGATTTATTTCGCATCTTTTTTTCTATGACAAGGAGAAAGATCTATGGATTGGAAAAGACAATAAAAGTGGATATTAGAAAGCTGATACTACAAATAAGAATGGAAACAGTAAGAGAGCTCCAGTCTGCCTTAAAGTGTCCATATCATCACGCCCAGATGAAACACATCCAAAGATACTGGGAGAAAAAAGTGGCAGGTATTATCAGATTGTCAAAGTTGACGACAAAAGAAAATGATAAATGCTGGAAGGGCTGCAGGAAATAAGACACATTTAATGCACTGTTGGTGGAGCTGTGAACTATTCTAGCCGTTCTAGAAAGCACTCTGGAACCATGTCCCACAGATGACTAAACTGCATAAACCCTTTGAGATCTAGAGATACTGCTACTAGGCCTACTCCTAAAAATAAAAAAAGAGTTTTTACTGCAGCTCTTTTTGTAGTGGTAAAGAACTGGAAACTAAGGGGGAGCCCATCAATGTGGGAATGGCTGAACAAATTATGGTACATGAATTTAATGGAATACCACTGTGCTGTAAGAAATGATGAAAGGGATGACTTGAGAGGAACCTGGAAAAACTCATATGAGCTAATATAGAGCAAAATGAGCAGAACCAGAAGAACAATGAATACAATTATTATACAATGTTAACAACTGTGAAACACATAAGAACTCTGACCAATGATCAACCACAATTCTAGTGGACTGATAATGAAGCATGTTATCTGCCTCCTGATGGAGAAGTGAGGGGCTAAGTATAAAGAATGTAACATATATTTTGGAAGTGGCCAATTAAGTGGATTTGATTTTCTTGACTATGCATATTTGCTCCATATTTGCTTTCTTTTTTCATGGAAGGGGAGTAGTAGGAAGGAGAGAAAATAGATATTTTTAATTAAAGAAAAAAAATTTAATTTTAAAAGCTGTCAGATAGTGATTTCTGTCCATGATCTTTGAAAGACTGTAAAGCACAGAAGAGATTTAAAGAAAGGTCAGTATGTATTTTCTTTAAAAGGAAGAGGGTGAATTCTGTAAACTACAGGCCAGTGAATCTGATTTCTAATGCTGGCAAAATTCTGAAATGTATCATTAAAGACAAAGTGAATGAATAGCTAGAAAAGAAAGCAAGGGTGGTTTCATTAAAACCATCTTATACAAACTTTATGCATTTTTTTTTCTTTTTTCTTGGGTAACTATCAGGAAAATATAGTACCTAGATTTTGGCAAAGCACTGACAGAGTGTCTCATGATATTATTGTGGAAATAATGGGAGAGATGTGGGCTAGACAGGAAGATGGATTCAGAAAGGGTTGAAAGGTTAGACGCCAAAAATATTCACCAATAGTTTCACGTCAACTTGGAAGAAGGCCTCTAGTGAGGAGAATATCCCAGATACCCATGCTTGTCTCTGTCAATCAATTACTTGGATAAAGATAAAGATCATGCTTATTAAAATATTAGACAACCCAAAGCTGGGAGGGATAACTAACACAGTAACTGATATCAACATTAAAAAATACACCCTGAGAAAATACTGGGGTGAACCTTTTAAAAATATTAAAACTAGTAGACATTTTTTTTAAAAAGTACATGGGTTTAAAAATCATTGTTATATGTGCAAGTTGAGAAAGTGGTGGCAAGATAGCTGTTTATCTCAAAAAGATCTGAAGGTTAATAGACATGCCTAATGTGAATTATCCTTATGATAACCAAACCAAGGCAAGCACTGCAAGAGGCATAGTTACATAGAATACAACAAACAAATGAAAAAATGTAAATGATGCATCAGGTTTTTATAACTAAAACTTCTAAGTGATAGTGAAGCCACCATTTAGACCCTAATAACAAAGTTTTTTATGTACTATATAAGGGAGTAGAAATAACACTAAAGAAAATAAGGATGAAAAAAGAAGCTGGATTGGACCAAGTAGAAGCAGATGAAATTTGGAATAAAGACACACAGTTTTCAAGTATTAATTGTCAAGGTAACTTAAAAAGGGATTGTCAAAGTCTGAGAAAAAAAATCTTAGATCTTATTGTTACAAAAAAAAGTGACCAAGAAAATATGGGTAATCATTGAATAAATGCATAATTCCCCACTTTTATGTGAAGGGCCTACATAGACATCAACAAAATCCTTGAAAAGGATATGAAAAGAGAATAACTAGATCTTTGCAAATAATATTCTACAATTCCACAGCACAACATATTTTTACAGTTGCACAACTGACCAGAAGAAATAGAAAACGTAAGAGCTCAATGTTTACTGCGTGTTGATTTAAAAAAGCATTTCATTTAATGGAGCAAAATATTGCTTTCAAGGTTTTTCTCTAACAAGGTGTCTTATGCATAAATCAAAATGATGCAAGATTCTCTGAGAAACATACCAATGGGGAAACCTTGTCCAATTGCTTCTTGACCATGACTATCAGGTATGGCATAAAAGAGAAAGATGTATGTTCACCACATATGTTTACTATCATATTTGAGTTTATCTAGTATAGAGTCAAAATAGTAGAGGGATTCTCCAAATGAAGGTAAGATCCTCTGATTCTTCCTATTTGAAGATGTCACTGTGGTATAAATACATCAATTGCTGGAACACTGTAGAATGTCCTAGTTAAGATGTATAATCACGCAAAAGAGTAAAGTCTAACTATGAACATAAGAAAAACCAAGTAAGTGAAGAATGCCTGTGTCCAGATTATGATAGCTGGTTGAATGGAAAACTCATTAAAAAAAGATCCATTATTACATATATCTTGGACATCAATACAGATAGACAATGAACTGAACCTAAAGTGGGCCTGAAGATGTAGGGATGTTTTCGAGAAGTTGTACAGTGCTTTTAATGACCACAATTTTGTACCCCAAAACAGATGGTATTTTTAAAACATCAATATTTTTTACAGTAATGCTATATGTCTATCTATGGATAATGGAGAAGAAACATTAAGGCAGCATTTTAATTTACTTATATCATTTTTAAAAATTCAACAAATAGCATGCAGTGGGATCTTATTTTTTTGTCACTTTTAGGCAATTATGACTGTAAAAATGTGGTCTGCTGCAGATTATTATATGTGAAAACCTGGCAATTCCCTTTTATACCCTTTGAATAGCATGTAGATTATTCTCAAAAAATTTTTATAACGATAGGAAAGTAGGTATATAGGTCAGTAGTTATTGCTATTCTTTCAATTACCTTTTTTTCAGTAATAATAAGGTCCAAGATTTTTTTTTCCCAAGCCTTTGGTGTCCTTCCCTCTTTTAGATACCTTGAGAATTGTTCCCTCAAGACCCTCAAAATTGTGTTGCCTCCAGCATGAACTTCCTCTGAGTATACCTGGTCTATTTTAGTGGTTCTTCCCATCTTGTTTCCTTTAATGCTATTTCTAATTCACTGTGCAAGCACATCAGGGATTGCAGTTTTAAGAATCCAAATGTGGTGGCTCATCTAGTTTTGATGAGAAAAAAGGGTATTTTTTTTAAGAGATTTGATAGGTCTTTCCCATATTTTCATCTCTCTGTGTTCCTCATTCAATTTAATCCCTAAATGCTTTTAAGATGAATTCACATAACTGGGTCTTTTACTAAATTTTCTGTACACTTGTTTTTACCTGTACCGCTTTGTGTTTTATGAGGCAATTCTGATCATAATCTTCCACCATTCTCTTCTATAACATTTTCAAATGAGTTAATGTTTTAAACTTTTGGCTGTTATAGCTCTGTTTGGAAAGGAGAGTAAGTGTTTGCTGACTGATGCAGTTTTGAAGTTATTTTGGTCTCCTCTTTTTTGGTGACTGATTTATAATTTCCTTAGGAAACTCAAGTCTGTGTCGATGTCTGTTCTTTTACCCATTTCCCATTTTTAAGAGTCAGTAACAAAATATTCAAGTGATAAAATGTCTTCAGACTTTTATAAATCTTCCTGTAACCATGGCTCTTTTAACCACGTAGCTAGCTAGACTGAAGATCGATCCTATCACAAAGAGACTGCCTTGAAGATCTGGGAGATAAGGTTGGGGAAAAACCTGTAAAGAGTTATAAAACAGTTGCCTCAGAGCTTACAAAAGGAGAAAATATAATTATGACAGCAATGATTACTTATGTGATAGTAAATAGAAACCAGGAGTGTCCCAAATACTGTCCTTAACCTAAAATTAAAGATGTACCAGAATGCTTGCTTTCTGCAGAAATATTAGCTCAAGTTTTATATCCTCAACAACTTTTCATGACATTAATTGCCCTGAGACCTGCATTCCTTCTACTATAATGTCTGAAATATGGAAAGAACTCTAAAAGCTAAGATTTTGGCTGCTCAAAGAAAAGGACATTTTGTTTAAAATGACCATTTGTGGGAAATTCTTAGGAATACACATTCCATTATTTCAGATCTTAAGCATTTGCTGTTGTTTTTAAGGGAAAAAATAAGCATTTCAGTTCATGGTTAAGGGTCACAATGTGACTTTGTCATGGGAACCAGTGAAAGCTAAAATATTTGCAAAGAGGGTGCTGCAGAATTTGTATTTCAAACACAAAAATGAACTTTGATGGACATTTTATATGGCAGAATGACTTTTAAAAGATTTTTGTGCAGGAACAGGTAAAGTCCCATCAAGAATAAGTCTTTTTAGCTACCTATGCATATATGTACATTCAGTAACACCACCAACAGAGGCACCTCTGAATACAGGGGTGTTGGCTTCAGTAAACTTCTGAAAAAAACGCTCACTTGACTTATGCTGGCAGAAGAATAATAAATTTCATTTTCACAAAGGCCAAGGTGACAGTGAGACAAGAGACTGGATGTGCCCTCTGGAAATTCTTTAAGGTATTACTGGACTCTAACTAAACTTCTATGAGACCTGCCTAGTTTCCATTTAGAAACTACAAAAAGGTAGCCAAGCTGGCAGTGCTTGTTGGCTGCCTACTATAATTAAACAATTCTAAAATCACTTAACCTTTGTGTTTCTCAGATTTTTATCTGTAAAATGGGGATAATAATAGTACCTACCTCGCTAGGTTATTGTAAGGTTAAAATGAGATAATATTTGTAAAACACTTTGCAAACTTTAAAGTGCTATATAAAAGTGATGATGATGATTTCATAGTTTGAGACAAGAATCTGGCAAAGGAGAACATTTTCTTTGATGCAGAGGGTGGTGTGAGGGTGTTGTCTTCCGGGGAATGAAAAGTTAAGAAGAAGAATGAAAGATGACTGGGTTAATATAATTGAAATTGGGATGACTTAATTTTTTTAAAAGGTAGGGAAATGCAGTATTTAAAAAGCCAGACTTTACATTTGTCTTCAGTTCTCATATTTTATGAAATTCCTCATTTTCTTTTTATTTGCCCTTGTCCTCTATACGCTTGTACTGGAAACTATGCTTTTGGCCTGGAAAAAGAAAACTAAATCTAGGGATGGGGGTGGGATAGGAAAATTTTAGTTCTACGAAATTTTGGAGTGTCACTTTGAGTAAGTCACTTATCCTCTTTAAGACTTATTCATATAAAGTAACAAGGCTGGAGTCTTATACCTATGACTATAAAATACCACCATTTTAACAGACATTTTAAATGTTTACCAACTTTTTAAGTGATAACAATAACTTAAAGCATGTTTTGTAAAAGCTTTTTAGGAGAAAGCTTCGATAGAAACCACATTACACTATTTTCATGCTGCGAGAAATTGGAAACCACAAACTATAGAGATGAATTTAAGAAATAATAACGGCTTTTAAAAGCATGAAGCAAACCAAACATATCACTGGTTGCGAGTCAACAGCTGGGACAGCAAATTCAGATGGTACAGGCCCTAAATATAACTCAGAGGTAAGTTTCTTTTTCCTTTTTTTAAAATATTTGTTTATTTATTTATTTATTTAATATTTTTAGTTTTTAGCATTGATTTCCACAAGAGTTTGAATTACAAATTTTCTCCCCATTTCTACTCTTCCCCAACTCCAAGATGGCATATATTGTGACTACCCTGCCCTGTCTGTTCCCCAGACAGCCCTCCCTTCTGTCGACCCACTCCCCGATGCCATCCCTCTTTCCCTTACTTTCTTGTAGGGTAAGATAGATTTCTATGCCCCATTGTCTGTATATCTTATTTCCTAGTTGCATGTAAAAAAATTTTTTTGAACATCTGCTTTTAAAACTTTGAGTTCCAAATTCTCTCCCTTCTTCCCTCCCCACCCATCCTCCCTAAGAAGGCAAGCAATTCAACATAGGCCACACATGTATCATTATGTAAAACCCTTCCACAATACTCATGTTGTGAAAGACTAACTATATTTCCCTCCATCCTATTCTGTCCCCCTTTATTCAATTTTCTCCCTTGACCCTGTCCCTTTTCAAAAGTGTTTGCTTTTGATTACTTCCTCCCCCTATCTGCCCTCCCTTCTGTCATCCTTTTTTTATCCCCTTCCCCCTACTTTCCTCTGCGGTAAGATACCCAATTGAGTGTGTATGTTATTCCCTCCTCAGGTCATATCCCATGAGAGCAAGATACACTCATTCCCCCCACCTGCCCCCTCTTCCCTTCCAACAGGACTGCTTTTTCTTGCCAATTTTCCATGAGATAATTTACCTCATTCTACCTCTCCCTTTCTCCCTCTCTCAATATATTCCTCCCTCACTCCTTTATTTTATTGTTTTAGATATCATCTCTTCATATTCAACTCATCCTGTGCCCTCTGTCTATATGTATGTATATTCCCTTCAACTACGCTAATACAGAGGAAGGTCTCATGAATTAAACACATCATTTTTCCATGTAGGAATGTAAACAAAACAATTCAACTTTAGCAAGTTCCTTACAATTTCTCTTTCTTGTTTACCTTTTCATGCTTCTCTTGATTCTTGTGTTTGAAAGTCAAATTTTCTATTCAGCTCTGGTCTTCTCACTGAGAAAGCTTGAAAATCCTCTATTTTATTGAAAATCAATTATTTTGCCTTGGAGCATTATACTCAGTTTTGCTGGGTAGGTGATACTTGGTTTTAATCCTAGCTCCTTTGACTTCCAGAATATCATATTCTAAGCCCTTCAATCCCTTAATGTGGAAGCTGCTAGATCTTGTGTTATCCTGATTGTGTTTCCACATTACTCAAATTGTTTCTTTCTGGCTGCTTGCACTATTTTTTCCTTGACTTGGGAGCTCTGGAATTTGGTGACAATATTCCTAGGAGTTTTCTTTTTTGGGATCTTTTTGAGGAGGCGATCGGTGGATTCTTTCGATTTCTATTTTGCCCTGTGGCTCTAGAATATCAGGGCAGTTTTCCTTGATAATTTCTTGAAAGATGATATCTAGGCTCTTTCTTTGATTATGGCTTTCAGGAAGTCCAATAATTTTTAAATTATCTCTCCTGGATCTATTCTCCGGGTCAGTGGTTTTTCCAATGAG
>CM053622.1:587968152-588013152 GCA_028646595.1 Phalanger gymnotis
CAAGGCATTCTTCCTTCATTGCCTTTTTGGAGCTCTTTTGACATTTGGGTTAGTCTATTTTTTAAGGTGTTATTTTCATCAGTATTTCTGTGGGTCTCCTTTAGCAAGTCATTGACTTGTTTTTCATGGTTTTCTTGCATCACTCTCATTTCTCTTCCCAATTTTCCTTCTACTTCTCTAACTTGCTTTTCCAAATCCTTTTTGAGCTCATCCATGGCCTGAGACCAGTTCATGTTTTTCTTGGAGGCTTTTGATGTAGGCTCTTTGACTTTGTTGACTTCTTCTGGTTGTATGTTTTGGTCTTCTTTGTCATCAAAGAAAAATTCCAAAGTCTGAGTCTGAATCTGAGTCCGTTTTCGCTGCCTGGCCATGTTCCCAGCCAACTACTTGACCCTTGAGCTTTTTGTCAGTGTATGACTGCTTGTAGAGATTACTTTTTCGCAAGCTTGAGTGATTGCGCTGCTGTTTTCAGAGCTACTTCTACTCCACTATCACTACAAGCTCTGCCACACCAGCACTTCTCCTCCTCCAAGAATCTCCAACCATGACCGTGACCCAGATCCAAGCAGGGCAAAGCTGCCTCTGCACCAGCAAAGTGCTCCTTGCACTCCTGCTCTGATCCGCTGCTTGACTCCTCCTGCCATGTGAGCCAGGGACTCCCGAAGCAGGTGACACTGGAGCTCTGGAAGCAGCCGCAGGAGTCTCCTGCTGTTGCCGCCACCACCGCTATACCACCTCCGCTGCCTCCAGGGCTGGGGCCAGACCGCTCTCTAACCCAATGCAGCAGTTTTCCCACTTTCATGTTCCATTGTCTTTGGTGTTTGCGGGTTGAGAAATCTGGCAAGTGCCACAGCTCAATGATTCATGGCCCTAAGGCCTGCTCCAGCAGACTTCTGGTCTGATCTGTCCTGGCGCAGCCCATGCTGGGCTGCACTCCACTCCCAGCACCGTGCAATAGACCCTTCCCAGCAACCATCCAGACTCTCCTGGGCTGGAGACCTGCTTCTCTCTGATATTTCATGAGTTCCGCAGCTCTAGAATTTGTTCAGAGCCATTTTTTACTGGTGTTTGGAGTGATTTGGGGGAGAGGTTAAGCAAGTCCCTGCTTTCCAGCTGCCATCTTGGCTCTGCCCCCCCACTCAATATGATTCTTTTTTTATGTACTCGCATAAATCCTCCACAGAACACCTACCAAAACATGCTAGATGTTTTCTCTAAAAGTCTTTAGTCTTTCATTTTTTTTTATTTTACGGCCAC
Organism: Phalanger gymnotis; assembly: GCA_028646595.1. NCBI lineage: Eukaryota > Metazoa > Chordata > Mammalia > Diprotodontia > Phalangeridae > Phalanger > Phalanger gymnotis. The sequence goes on from CM053622.1 coordinate 587,969,410, forward strand.
TGATTTTGTCTTGGGCTTGTCCATCTGTTTTCCCTCACTTCATGACTAGCCCAGTCCCTTTTTTGACTATCTCTCTCTCTCTGATAGTGCCTTCCATGTCCACTTCTTGTACACAAGTCATCTTTGATAAGATGTTATAGCCTACTAGTACCCACCATCACCATCACTACTGTCATCAGATCTCTCTCTATATCTATCTATCTATCTATCTATGTATACACATATACATACACATTTAGATATACACATGTACACAAATATCTATCATCTATCTATCCATATATTTAATTATTCTAACAACTCTGTGTGGTAAAAAGCCTCAGTTCTTAAGCTATCATTATCTCTATTTCACAGATGAAGAAAATGAGGCAGAGAGGTGATGACTTATGTATGACACAGTGAGTAAATAACCTTCCACTGTTCTATGCATTATTGTTAGTTTCAATTCTTCACAGATTTTGATGTTCCATAATTATCTTTCTTCACTTGAGCCCTTCCTCATATTTAGAATGTCCTTACTCTTCATGTTTGCCTACTGAATTGCCAGTTTAATTCTAATGCCACATCAGACTATGCTGATTCCTCTAGTCAATAATACCCTTTTTCCCTCAAACTTCACATAATGCTTTGTTGGTACTCCTCTAAAGCCTTGACTTTGTATTATTTTGGTCACATCCCTCTACTAGGCAATAAACTCTATGAGGGCAGGGATCACGGCTTATATAATTGTGTATCTCCCTCAAGTACTAGCACGATGCTCTATATACACCAATTGCTTGAGAAATGTTTCCTAAACTGAATTAATACTGGATAATAATATAAAAATTAGAACGTATATACAGTGCTTATGAAAGGTCAAACACTTGGCCAATATGGATGCAAATTGAAGATGGCGACACTGAAAGTGTCCAGTTACTATAATGGTCTAAATAACTTCTCTAATGCTACCATTAGCTCCCAGTGAGTGCATTTTTAAGATCAGCAACAAAAAAGTGCCAGCTGTGAGAGGGACTGTTGTCCACTCCAAATTACAAGGGAAATGGTAAAATCTTTTCACACAGGCCGCTAAACAGATGGTAAGACATTTTAGTCATTATGGATGGGGGCAGAATTCAAACCAGCAACCCAGAGGTAAAAGGTTCTATATCCAATTACAAACTCCCAATTCCCATAACTGCTAAGATGCCTAGGGCTATAGATTTTATTTACAACAAGGATGTATTGTAAAAAATATAGTTGATAAAATAGATAACTTCATGCTTCCAAGTTAAATCAAGGAATGCTTACTTAAATGTTCTTTTAATTGAATTAGGCTTTAATTTTACCGCATAATCTTTTGTTCATCTTGATTATCCTGACAAAAGGAATCAATAAAAACTAATACTCAAATTGAAGAGCATTTGATATGTATAGACACAGAAATTGAAGGATTCAAAAGAGATACCTGGGACTTCTGCAAAGGTTTCTCCAAGAACGGATACATGGAAACTTAAGCCTGTCTCCTGAAGTCGCAGTAGTGACCTAAAAAAACTTTCTGGATCTTTATCATGTTCCCTGGAAACAAATACATAGAATATACCTTATGTTATCTTAGTATATACATGTTAGGAAAAAAGTATTTTATTTACCACAGCATCAATTCTTCTAGTAGTCTATTTTTGGCAACAGGAGCCTCTGGCATTAGAACCCAAGTTTATGCCTCTGACCTCTAACCTTACATAATACTATCAGTCAGGTTTGGCTGTTTAATTTGTTGTTGTTGTTTTTAACCTCTATAGACCTATCATTCATGACCAAAACCTAGTGATATTGAAGTTTTAATGATTTTTCTCACTTTTTCTTTTGCAGACAAATTTCTTATCCTTTCAAATTTTAAAGGTCAAATTACAGAATATGTCTTCCATTTCCCTGAATGGACATCTCTTCAGACTAGGCAGAGATAAAAAAAAATGATCGTTTTAGTTTCATCATCATCATCATCATTTTTATACTGGTCATGGGAATAGACAAAAGATGTTTTTTATCTTCCTGATCTTAATTCTCCTCTGTGGAGGCAACACAATCAAGTACATTTTTGGAAAGAACAAAAAGTACCCAAGTGTAATTCTGTAAATAGGTATTTTAGTTATAGAAGGCATCTGATTCCTTAGTGCACTGGATGAAACAAAAATAAATTGAGAATTTCTTCCACCTCCTACCCCATCCCGGCCTTGGGCTTTTAATTTGTTAATTGGAGGGTCTTAAATACTTTTAAAAAAAAAAAACCCTTTAAAGTCTGCATATACTCAAACTCTGCAAAACCTTACATTAAACCATTTGAATACAAATAATTCCTTCCTTTAGCAATCTCAAAAACACTGGAAATGTTTTTTTTTTTAAATGTTAGCTGCTTGTCTGTCTTCATGTAATGACAGAATGAGAGGTTAAAGGACACACAAACGAGTAAAAGTTTCTCTAATTCAGTAAATCAAATTAAAATGGAATGAGTTATTTTCTACATTCCAAGGTGTGAATATTACAGTATTTCTCGTGTTTAATTACACTGTTTTAAATTATCTTATTTCAGACAGATGTGGACCAGATGTCTTTAAAATATTTGTTTTTTAATTTATTTGGAATTTTCTACTCTCCTTCTTATTTTATAATAAAATAGTGGCTCTATAGCCAATGGCATTTCTCCTTCCCATGCTAATGATAGAGAACAAATCTGAAAGTTGATCAAATCACTCTGAGATATGAAAATTGTGTCATTCAGGAAATCTTAAGAAAGATGACATCTGCAACCCTAAATGTGTTAATTTATAATTTAGTCAATATTTTTGGTGTCATGAATTAAAACAAATGCATCTACTAATTAACATCTGAAATCACATTTATAATCTTCTGGGATTATGAGGTCTTATGGAATCCTATTATTTTAACCAGTAACTCCTTAAAGTAGAATCATATCCATTGCTCCATAAGAAGAACTAGGTTTGTTTTAATCTCAAACAATAATGAAGAATGAAGTGGCAGAAATATCATTACTCTTTTTAAAAAATATTTTTTAATTTTTAGTTTACAACACTCAGTTCCACAACTTTTTGGGGTTCCAAATTCTCTCTCTCTCTCTCTCTCTCTCTCTCTCTCTCTCTCTCTCTCTCTCTCTCCCCACCAAGACAGCATGTAATCCAATATAGGTTCTACATACACCTTTGCATTAAACTTATTTACATAATAGTCAAGTTGTAAAGAAGAATTATAATCAATGGAATGAATCATGAGAAAGAAGAAACAAAACCAAAAAAGAAGAAAAAAAAAAGGAAAGCAAGTAGTTTGCCTCAATCTGCATTCAGACTCTGTAATTCTTTCTCTGAATGTGCATAGTTTTTTTCTATCATGAGTCTTTTGGAGCTGTCTTTGAACCTTGCATTAATGAGAAGAGCCAAGTCTATCAAAGTTAGTCCTTATAGATACCGTGTGTCTGCAATCATGTATAATGTTCTCCATCACTCTTTAAGATAATATTCACTTGGGTAGTTTTTTTGGATGCTTCTCATAAACACTGCCATATTAAACATGAACCATGACTTAAGGGATTCAGAAAGTATACAGGATACAGAGCTCAGCCATATGCATCAAATAATTACTGCATTATTGAATTTAATTTTAAATTGCTCTTTTACTGGACCTATGATTTCAATGGTATGGTCTGTGTGAGGAACTCAACCAATGTAGATAGGGGCCAACTCTGCAGCTGAGACTTACACAGATGCATAAGGACATTAAGAAGTTAAGGGACTTTCCTGGAGAGTCACATTGGCCACATTTGTTACTTATAATAATATATTATTCTTTCTTATGAGGCATACAGGTGAATCACCAAATGTACTTCTATTTCTAAGATGCCATGGAAACAATGCTGAGACCTGGAGTGAGGCAAGACTTGGACTCCAATCTGACTTATGCATTAAAAAGCTTCATGACCATGGGCAAGTTCATAGGCTTGCAGATTTAGAGACAGAAGAGAATTTAATTATTTTATCTCTCTCGCCCTTTGTTTTCTTAGCTATAAAATGGGAATAATATTTGTAGTACCAGTCTCACAGGGTTGTCGTGATATGCAAGTGAGAAAATGTATATAAAGGGCTTTGCTATATAAATGTCTTTTACTGTAACTATAATTTTAAAATGCTTATGTTTACAGGGTACTGCTCTGGATTCTGGAGAAAATACAAAGTTTATAATGCACTGTCTGTGCCAGAACTTAAAATATCCAAGAGACACAAGTCATGAACTAAAATGCACAATATTCCAGGCTAAGTGAATCAGAGTAATTCAAGAATCAATATCCCTGATAACAGGAAGGATCAAGGAAAGCTCCTTGGTGGAACAGGCATTTGAAGTAGGTGGTCAGAAAGACACTCTAGGCAAATGGAACAGTGTAAGCAAAGACACAGATTAAAGCCACAGAGAGTTGTTCAGCTGGGGTGGAATGTAGAGTGAGCTGTGGAGGAGTAATAGGACATGAGGGGTGGTGCCAGATTGTGGAGGGTTTGAAATACGAAGCAGCGAAGTATTAAATTTACTCAAAGGGCAATGGGAACCAGTGAAGATTTTTGCAGAAGGGAATGACATGATCTGATAGATGCAGTAGACAAATTATTCTGGAAGTAGTATGAAGGATGGAATAAAAGAGAATGAGTAGAAAGAGAAGTACCTGTTAGTAGAGTACTATAAATTCCAAGCAGCGGCTGTACTTGGAAAGAGAAAGGGAATTGGGGGTGGAAGGAGAGAAGCTATGGTAATTTATTTGAAGATGAATGGGGAGAATAAAAAAAAAACACACCAAATTTTCCACCATAGGAGACTGTAAATGGTTGTGCCACTGACAAATGACATAGTAGAAAGAGCGGGCATGTAGAAGATTGTAAGTCTAGTTTTGGATATGCTGAATGCTATAGCATGACATTTAGGTAGAGATGTTCTACAGGCAGGTAGATATGCAAATCTGTAGAGAGTCAGCTCTGAGAAAGTCCATTCTGGGATAAGATACAGGCCAGAGGCCTGTTCTTGCCCTTAGGCTGATAACTCAGCACGTGGGCTCTCCACCCCTCCCTTGGCATGCAAGTGCTGCTCAGGATGAAGGCTGTTCAAGCCTCCTCGGTACACACGTGCTCTCTCAAAAAAAACCCACGGCACACATGTGCTAAATACCACCTACGAGCTATTAGCACAATATTGTTTACGGCAAATGCCTCACACGTGGATTTGTTGATTCTGCTTGCCTAAAAGGTATATATTCCCTGTCCCTCGGTTAAATAAACGGAGCTGTTCTTTACTCTTCTGCTTGGCCCGTGTTTTGTGTTTTTCTTTTCACTCTCTGCGGCATTTGGCCATCTCTGGCCATTTTGGCACTATAGCAGCACCACAGCCGTTAGCGCCACAAATCTAGCATTTAGAAAATATAGATTTTCTAAGTATATATATGTATGTGCATATACATATGTGTGAGTGTGTGTGTGTGTGTGTGTGTATATGATAGTTGAAATTTTAGGAGGGAATGAGGTTGTCAGATTGTAGAGAGAGAGAGAAAAACAGATGGTGAAGACCATATTTCTGAGCATACATCTGCATAGAGTGTGGGCTGAGCATATTTTACAACCTGAGGAGAGCCTGAACACCTTAAGTAAGCAGTGCCCTCCTCCAGAGATATGGTTCTATGCCCTGTACAGATCTGTGCCCTTGAGGAACAACCACACTGTAGGTCTGGAAAGAGGATTAGGTGTTAACAAATGAGGAGATGGGGCAATTTTAGGGGCTGGGATAAGAACCAGGAGAGGATAAGAGTGGTCAATAGTGTAAAAAAAAAAATACAGTGGTCAAGAAGGATTTTAAAAGGCTGTTGGATTTGGTGACGAGAATGTGACTGGTGACCTTTCAAAGAAAAATTTCAGTAAGAGAGAAAGACCAATTACAAGAGGTTGAGAAAGTGGTAGAATTGGGTGTATACAACTTTTCCAAGAAGGTTAATAGTCATGGAGAAGAAAAGAGACACTAGTTGGACTGGAGTGGAAGTAGATTAAGGTGAGTAGATGATGGCAGTGGTCCATGGTTGATGACTGGAAGGATGTGAATAATGGAAGGATAAGGGGATAAGAGATTCAGCATCCTATGATATGGGAGAAACCAAATAAACAATAGATTTGGAATCTGGTACCCTGGTTCAGAATGGCTCCAGGACTTCCTATATGCCTTTGGGCAAGTCATTTCACCTTTGTGTGCTTCAGTGTCTCCTCTGCAAAGCTTCCCTCCTCGCTTTCTTTGCTGTCTACTGCCTCTTTGATTTTTAGTTCATCCAATCCGGGCAGTATTCCCTAACAAATCCTACCTGATTCCGAAGCATACTTCTATTCAACAATCCATCATTACTTAAAAATACTCTTCCATTACTTATTAATTCATTATATGGATTGCCTGTTTTTTCATTCTTTTTCTACATATTTCCATGTATCTTTTCTCCTTAAGAAGGTAGGCTTCTTAAAGCCAGGCACAATTTCTAATCCTAGAACAGGACTTCTTAAACTTTTCAGTGTCATGGACGCCTTTGGCAAGCTGGCAAAGTGTATGAAACCCACCTCAGAATAATGTTTTTAAATACATAAAATGCATAGGATTACAAAAGAAGCAAATTATATTGAAATACTGTTATATTGAAAAAAGTCCACAGACTTGAGGGTAAGAATACCTGCCCCAGAGAACAGTACAATGTTCTACATATAGGAAGCAATCAACAATAAAGATCACATGGTCTTGTCTGAATACATTGACAGCCACATTTTACAAACTGAATCACAGAGAAGCCCCTTTAACAGACATCGAAAAAAAACTGCTATTATTATTATATAAACAGAGGTGAATGTTACATGGTCTGAATTATTAGAAGATTTTTTTTTGTTAAAATTCTCTTTTTGTACTTTTCTTTCCAGTTCCTTCTTAAAGAAAGAACTCTTGTTCTAGTTAGGGAGCAGAACTAGTTCCAATGGGTACTCCAAAGAGGAAGATTTTGGCCACATATACAGAAGAGTTCTTTCTTTTTTTTTTTCTTTTGAAGCGGGGAAGGCAGGGCAATTGAGGTTAAGTGACTTGCCCAAGGTCACACAGCTACTAAGTGTGTCAAGTGTCTGAGGCCGCATTTGAACTCAAGTCCTCCCAACTCTAGGGCTGGTGCTCTACTCACTGAGCAACCTAGCTGCCCCTGAAGAGTTCTTTATAGTCATGCAAAAATTGAATGTGTTGTCTCATGAAACAGTTCCCTGCCGCGGAAAGTGTTCAGAACTAATATGAGGGACGACTGTCTACCTGATATGGTGGTAGGGATTCTTTCCTGGGATAGAAAGTTCTACTAGATTACTTCTAATTAGTGTCCTTTTCAATATATCCTTCCATGAAACAAAATTTAGTATCTTACCTTCTAACTAGTATTTAGTTGTGAGCATAACAATAGTAATAATTGCTAATGTTATTACTAATAATATAGCAGATACTATGTGCCATGCCCTGTACTAGGCACTATACAGTTATTATTTCATCTGATCCTCCCAACAGCCCTGGAATGTAGGTACTCTTTTTATCTCCATTTTACAGCTGAGGAAACTGAGGCAAACAGAGGTTAAGGGGCTTGCCAAGGCCAAACAACTACCAAGTGTCTGAGGCTGAATCTGAACTCATGTCTTCTTGGCGCACTATCCACTGCACCACCTAGCTGACCCTAGGTGTGTCCAGTAGTGAGAAGGAACTCAATCAAACTGAAAGGGATTTTAATCCAATAAATTGAACCCAATCTAACCTAACAAATATTTATTAAGTACTTACTATGTACAAGATTCTCAGAAAAGAAAAAAAAAAACTAATGATCCAAATTGTCCCTGTCCTCAACTAGCTTACGTTCTTGAGGACGGTGATGGTGGTAAAAGATGAAAACAAAGAAGGCTGTATGTAATACTTTTGAGGAGGAAGGAGAAAGTTACTAACAAAACACTCCAAACATTTCATGATTAAAAAGACCAAAATAGAAATGAATTTGTGAAGGGAATGCTACAATGCTGTAAACGACATGTCTTATTTTCTATAACCCAAAGAAAATGATGTGTTTTTTTTGGCTGACATGGAAAACTCCTATATGATACAGTCTCTCTTACTCAGCAGCAACCGCTGAGCATACCAGATTGTCATGGCAATGATTGTGAAGGGAGATGAACACAATATGGAATGTCTGTTCTGTAAAGAGCTGCTGAAAATGATGTGTTCTTGTTGTTACATATGCTGCGTTTTTTAGTTTTATAAACAGTATTAATTATGCATGTCCTCTTTTCTTAAAGGGTCTAACGAACAGAAAATCTGAATGGTTCTATCCATTGCTTTTCATAATACAGCATAAAAGAAGAAAAAGTTAAATGTATAAACCAAATTCTTGCAGCTTCAGTCTTTTACTGTTTATTTACTTAAGTTTTCCAGTGTCAATTCTATTAGGTTCAAATATGGCCCTAATTACATAATTCAGCAAGAACCCAGGCTGCTGACTATTGTATTATATTCTATTCTTTTCCTCAAAAAAAGGTGGTGGTGGGGATCCCAAGTATGACAGGTGCCATGAACCATTGCTCTGTTGTATCTTAGGAGTAATTGATTTCTGGTAACTAATGGCATAGGGTGTATTTATACCAGATAACAATCAAATTAGTCATGAAGTATTTTGGTTAGTTTATTTCCTTCTAAGAATATCTTTATAATAATAGTAACTGGCACTTATATATCACCTGCAAAGCTATATGTATGTGTGTATATGTGTATATATACACACACATACATACACATACACACACACACACACACACACACACACACACACACACACACACATAATTTATAAGACCAAAAGAAACAAAGTGCTCCTTGAAGCCCAAAGCAATCAAGGACAGCTAACGATGAAACTACAAGTAATAAACTTTATTACAATAAAATAAAGTTACCACATACCAAACCTTTATGATTTAGAATCTTTCAGTGGAGTTAACATAAATATGTATAAATAAAGAAATATGAATATATATTTAAATATATTGTGATAAAAGTATATTTAAATATAATCACACACATATAAAATTAATCAAATCCTACACAGGTAATTCCTTATTGATTGTATATATGTTCCTTACAAACAAATGGCTACCACAAAATGTCTGCTCAGCTGGTTAGCATACTGGCTATAGGAACCATCTGTTCTATTTCCAACGTCATAACAACTATGGCATTGTCCAATGATGTCTTCATTTAAGTTACCGAATAAATTTAATACTAATAACAAGCTGACAGATTCTGGTGGCTTTCCATGAGAAACCTTCCTCCAGGCTGACTCAAGGTCATAGATTTAAAACTGAACAGGATGTTTGAGGGCATTTGGTCCAAGCTCCTCATTTCATCAATCATTAATAAATACTCTTTTGGTACAATTATTCAACTAGTTGGGAATTCACCTAACTTGTCTACAAGTAAAACATATAGGACTGTAAAACGTTTTGTCAAAATCCAGATATGCTACATTTGTATGTCCATATTAATGTTCTGATCTATTATCAGTCCCGTAATCCTCAAGGATATGGAGTTAGTTTGGCCTGAGATGCTTAGTGCAATGAGACGAAACTAGCCAATGAGATAACCTATATAAAGTATTTTGTAAACCTTAAAATACAACACAAATATGAGCTATTCTTATTAGTGAATCCATTCTTCTTCTTGAGGGTTACCACTTCCTTTTTTGCAAAGTGTTTTAAAACTTATTCAAGAATTTTTCTAGGGATATTTATAAAGATCACTAGTCTATAGTTTGCACAATCCAGTTTCCTTTTTATGAAAAGTCAAGACGTTTCCTCAACTCCAATCCCACGGAACTTCTGGTGTTCTTTGTAATTCCTAAAAGATTACCCATAGCAGTTTATTAATCATATTTGACTTTTTTTTTTTAGCACACTGGGATATAATTTGCTTGAACAATGTGACTTGAATTAATTTAGATTAGTTAAGCTATTTTCTACCACCTTTTTACCAGTCTTCAGAAACCATTTTTCTCCCCTTTTTTGTTTTGAAAATAATTTTAATAGTACAGCACATAGAGTAAAATGAGATGAATACTTCTACTTTCTCTTGCATTAACTTATATCTTTCCACTCACTATATTCTCTCCTTCTTCTTGTCACCCAAATTGGTTTTTAAGCTTGTTTTTCATCTCTTGCATTTTTCATAAGTTTTGGCTTTGATTAGACTTTGGATTCCCTCATACTATTTTTATAAAGCCACCTCACTTGTCTTCATCCTAGGTTGTATCTCCATGTTTTCTTTTTGTGTACCTATCTTTTAAAAATCTGAACTCATCAGAGAGCTCCCTGTGCAGCCATATCAATTTCTTTAGGCACATTTCTCTTTCTTCCTCATCGGAATAATCTGTAACTAGAATAATCTCTTTTGGAGACCTTGAGATCCTACCCATTTTCTCTCGTTTGAATCCGCTTTCATTAAGTTAGGGCACACCCTACACTATGCTCATCATTCTATTCGTTGGCCACCACACACCACAAGACAGCACAGTCACTTTGTTCTTAGGTATCCATAATTTCCCTTTCCCAACCAATTCCTCCTTGTTAGTGAGTGTAGTGTAGAATAAGAATGAAGTATAGAATAAGAGTCGTTATGTTCACACTTCATCAAACTGTTGAAAAATGAAACTATCAGCGGTCTTTTCTTCATGACCTTAGCTTTTATCACAAAGAAGGGACTTATCTGACAAGCAGATTTCTGTCCCCTATCATAACTATATTTTACTTCCAAAGTCAGTTTTCTGATGTAGATCATTGATTTCCTTCAATGGGCTGCAATAACTTTCCTTTCTATTACTCTGTATACAAATATCACACTTTTTATATGTACACTGTGAAATTTAACAATTATATACAATCTAACATTTGTCTGCCCAACAAGGTTTTAAGCTCCCTTAGAGTAAGGGACAATATCTTTCAATTTTATTTTATTTCCCAGGAAGCTACACAGAACTTAAGTGTATAGTGGTAGGTCAATGACACTTATGGACTTGTCTGTTTTCCCTTCATACATTTCCCTCATACAAAAATCCTGAAAAAAAAATCAAGAAAAGTGTGACTTACATAAAATTGACAATTATGCTTTTCACCTTTTTCCAATTAAAACAGCAACCAAGCAATTAAAGACTTTCATAAGCCACTGTCCTTTTCAAAGACTAAAGGTTAAATTAAATACTTGGCCAATTGTTGGCCAAAGATTGAAGGAGAAAAAAGGTAGCCAATATTCATTCCAATGCCCTCCAACTCAACTACTGTGGGTCTTGGGTGGGAGAAAGGTTGGTCTACTAGAGGCAGAAGACAAACTCCTATTGTAGCCCCAAACAGATTAAAATGTAATTGGGAAATGTTTAATAAAATAAATAAAAATACAGTATAGCATAGATAATGTTGATTTGTAGTTTTCTAAGTCAACATGTGGCTTCAGGGATTCACTATTGGCTAGACCATGACTCAGCAATTTCACTGGGGTTTTACTAACTTTCTGGTACTTGTTCTTTAGGGCCAAAATACGACTGCAAAATTATGAAACCTGGAAAGAAAGATCATTTTAAGTGCAAATATATCCTTTCAACCAACTGTAAATCTCTCTTCTCTTTCAAAAAACAAAAAACAAAACCCAAACAAAAACAAATGAAATATAATTAAAAACATTTGCTCAAAATATTAGGGCAGTGTAGATAGAGGGAAAGGGGAAAACGTTAGGACATCTGGATTCTAATTATATTTGCCAGTGATTGTTATAAAATTCTGGATGAATCACTTCTCTTTAGTAAATAATAATAGTTAATAATTCCTAGCATTTATATAGCACTTTAAGATTTGCAAAGTGTTTTTGCAAATATTATGTCATTGCCCCCGTGAGCCAGGAGATTATATGACTATGCCATTTTACAAATGAGGAAAGCGAAGCAAAGAAGGATTAAGTGACTTGCCCTGGGTCACTTGGCTACTAAGTGTATGAGGCCACATCTAAACTCAGGTTTTTCCGATTCCAGGTCTAGCATTCTATCCCCTGTGCCAACTAATTTCCCTTAAGTGAGATTTCCAACCATTAATAAAAGATAATTAGGTTCTTGGTGGGTAAACTTTTATTATCTATTACTTAATAATACTTCATTATCTAGAGAAAACATCAAGAAGAAAAAAGGAGAAATTATTCATTTATGTAAAGTTCACTTAGGAGAGATTTGACTAAATAAATACTTGGCTAGAGGATAGCATATAGGAGAGGCCATGTCATGAGATAAGGTGAGAAGGATGGGCTGCAGCAAGATTGTGGAGGGCCTTATATTTGAAATTAAGGAGAGTTTGTTTCATGTTGTCAGCATTGGAGAGCCTCTGAAGGTGTCTGGACTTTATTCAGAAATATACCTGTCTGGAGGCAGGAGAGATAGGCCAGATAACTTGTTGAGATTCCCCCCTCCCTCACCTTCCCAAGTTCCATTATTCATTGATTCTTACAGTATCTCAGAGTAGCACTGGAAATTGAACTTACAATCTGTTCTTGTAATATAGCTATATGAATGAATTTTGTTTTTACTACTGCTTTTTCACATTGGACTCTAATTTTCATAATGAAAGCTTCCCAAGAGAGCTCATGCCATGTGTCCATTAAATTTATTTACATTTATGGTAGTAAGATTACTATTCTATAAAAAGAAAAAAAGTCTTGCATATGCTCTATGTAATAGACTGCTAGAGTCAATTTTATATTTTTGGTATAGTTATAAAATCAACTAACATTTCTTTCAAATTTTTTCCAACTTTTCCCAGCTAAGCTTCACTTTTGCTTTATTTTTGGTCTTAAAAGGGAGGCACTGTGGGGGATTTTTAGGCATCAAAATAAAATACATCAGAGTTAAGTAAGCAGAAAAATAATATCCATAAGAAGGAAAATAATATAATAATAAAGAAAATGTAAATTAAAATAAAACAAAGCCCAATTTGATCTAATTATCATGACCTATTTCAACCCCAATAAGAATCTTCTTGTGGAATCTTCTCCAAAGATATTTGGTGGAAGAGAGGTGGGAATCTTCTAGGTGTCTTTGGGATAGGTTTCTTCAACAGGAGGCTGAACTAACTGCCCTTAAATTTAGTCTCAAGTAGTTCTCTGATTTTTTTTTTCTGCTCAATATATGCCCCATAATGTTGTGCATATTCTGTACTAGTGAATTCATACATTACAACTATCCTTTAGTTCCTTCAGTTAATTATTTGTGTGACCTTGGGTAAGTCAATTGACTTCCTTGGGCTTCAGTTTCCTCCTCTAAAATTAAATGGTGGGAGTTGGTCACTTGGGAGGTCACTTCCAAATGTAGCTCTATGAAGAGATGTGGAATTAAAGCACTCTCTTTTTGTGAGAGATGCAGCATAGGAGCCATCTGGCTATTGTGGTTTTAAGGTTTTGCTTAACAGTTTTTTGCTCCAAGGGAAGGCTCCTTGCTAAGGAATGAAGGGAGGGAACATACTTAGAAATTACAATGATATAAAATCTAAAGGGCAGCTAGACTATCCTAGCAGCTTCTAAAATTAGTTACCCTGTTTCTAATCTCTCTCAATACAATTCATCTTCCACACAGGACAACTGCCAAGATGATCTCCGTGGAGCACAGGTCTGACTATGTTCACTGCCTGATTCAAAAGTCTTCAGTCATTGACTATGCCTTTAGGCTAAAATATAAACTCAGTCCAGTATCTAAAATCTTCTGCAATCTGGCCCCAACTACCTTCCAAAATTGATTGTCTAGACCATACCTTTTTGTCACTTCAAGCTCTTAGAATCCTTATCTTTCTTAAAAGCTCAGCTCAGATGCCACTTCTAATATGAAGCCTCTCTTGATGCCCACCCCTTCTAAGCCATCATTGTTCTTTCCCACCTCGAATTATCTTGTTTTTATTCCTCTATGAATAAAGGATTCTAGGACATGGATTTAGAGCATGAAGGTACCATAGAGGCCAACTGGTTCAACTCTCTCTCCCTCTCTCTTTTTTTTAAACACATGAGGAAACTTAGGCTGAGGGAGGTTTTAAGAAGACCTAAATTTAATTAACATATACTTGGATACTTGGTGGCTTCAATGCAAAGGTAAGAATATGGGAGCATGACAAAAATGTTGGAAAATATGGATTGGTAATGAGAGAGATATTGGGGGCACAAGGGGGAGGGGCAAGGGAGAGAAAGAGGGAGGGGGGAAGAGAAGTGGAAGGAAATAAAGAAGAGGGAGGGATAGAGGGAAGGAGAGAGAGAAAAAGGGGGAGAGAAGAGGGAGAGAGAACAGGAGAGAGAACAAAGACTTGTTGACTATACATATGTCTGTACAATTCATTATATTCTATTCATTCTATAATGAATATTTTCTTTGAGAAAATAATCTGAAGATACTGGATATGGTGAGTACTGAATATCACAATAAATCAAACTGATCATATTTTAACAGGTTGGAAATGACTCATAACTCTTGTGGGAATCCTTCCAGATTCAATTTTCATTGTAAAGTCAGACTATCTACTTGTTCAAGAATATATCAAACATTATTAAGAGGGGAAGAAAGAATAAAAAATGAGGGTAAGATAGAGAGTGCAATTAAAATAACTCCAACCTAACCTATTTAAATGAGTTATTGATGACAAAAATAGGATATGGAAGAAAGGACATATGCACTAATTAGAACAATTTCATAAGTTTAATCAATGTAAATCAATTGCCACATTGTGGAGGCCAAAAGAGACTAAAAATCAGCTTAGTCAACAAATACAACAAACAAACAAGGACAATGTCAATTTAGAATACATACATACACACACGCATGCACATACACACACATATACACACACATACCCACATATCTATGCATATATATGTGTGTATATACTTGTATATTTGTCTATGAAATCTTATAGATGACCCAAAAAATATCTAGATACCATCTTTCAAATCTGAAAAATATACCCAGCTTTTAGAACCAAAGAGCCAAATGGAAATAGAAAGAGTCTACTTGTTATCTCCTAAAAGAACTCCCCAAATGAAAATTCCCAGAAACAGTATAGACAAAATCCAGAAAACATACTACAAGCAGCCAGAAAGAAAGAATTCAAGAACTAAGAAGCCATAGTAAGGACCACAAACAATTTAGATCCCATAAAGGACTAAAACAGAACAAACTGCTTACATTTTAATATGGGAAGATAAAACATGGGTCCTTTTTGAACACTATCATCATTAGGAGTCATAGAGGGACTCTACTAAGACAGAAGGTTCTGGGTGTGGTTCAGTTATATCTTCTTGGTTTTAAAAGAATGGAAGGAGAGGGTAAGAAGAATACAATGAAGGTAAAAAGAAAGGAAAAGCAGGTTAGTGAAGATAATCTCGTCACTGCAGTGTACAAATAAAAGTCTATACAAACCAGAAGGAAGACAGGAGAGCAGCTGAAGCCTGAACCTCACTCTCATCAGAGGGAAGAATACACACACACACACACACACACACACACAGAAATAAACAGGGAAATAGGAGGGGAAGGGGGATTAAAAGGATGTTAGATTAAGAGAAGGCTTAGTTTTAAGCAAAATAAACCTTAAGGATGTACAAAAAAATATTTATAGCTCCTTTTGAAGTGGCAAAGAATGGGAATCTGAGGGGGTGCCTATTAACTGTTATATAGGTGTGTATTATGTATTTGTTTTTCTTTTGGACATGGTCAATAAGGAAATGTTTTGCTTGATAACCCTATTTGTAGTAAGGGTTTTGTTTTCTTTTCTTCTAAATTTAGGGGTGGAGAGGTCAATTTTTGATGACGAAAAATTAATTAAAACAAATCTTGTGGACAAGGATGGTGAGTTTAAGCTGTTATCACAAAAAACTGAGTAGTAGTAGGAGCTAATATCAGTTTTTAAAAAGTTTAATCAAAAACCCAACAAAGCACGGTAATCCTCAGCACAATTAAGACTGGAATTAGAAGAAAGATAACAAAAGAAGAGAAATGGAAAAGATCTTCACAGATTTAGAAAAACAATTTCTTCTCATTGTCAATGAAAGTCAGACTCTAACATTACAGAGCAAGGTAGAATAAGTACTGAATCCCTAATCAGAGATGTGGCTTCTAACACCACCTCTGATGCTTATACCCTGTATTGCCTTGGGCAAGTCATTTAACTTCCCTAGGCCACAGTTTACTTGTCTGCAAAACAAACTCCTTGAAAAGGCAATCTGCAATACAATAGGCGCCTCCACTTTCCCTCTCTTCACTCTTTTTAATCCAATCTGGCTTCTGACCTCATCCTTCCACCAAAACTGCTCTCTCCAAAATCACAACTGCTAAATGCAAGGGTCTTTCCTCCATCCTCATTTTTCTAGACCTTTCTGAAGCCTTTGGCACTGCTGATACCCTCTTCTCCTTGATACCCTCTTGTCTCTAGGTTTTTGGGATACTGCTTTTTCCTGCTCTTCTTCCTACCTATTGGATTGTTCCTTCTCAAGTCTCCTTTGTCCTCCAATTGTAGGAATCACACCGGGTTTTGTCTTGGGCTCTTTTCTTTTCTCCTTCTATACTAGGTCACTTGGTGATCTCATCACTTCCTATGGATTTAATTATAATCTCTACGCTGATAAATCTCAAATTTACCTATCCTGCCCTAACCTCTAAACTGGACTTTGGACATCTCAAACTGAATATCTTAAACTCAACATGTCCAAAATGGAACTAGTTCCTTCCCCCTCCACCTGCTGCTGTCCCTACTATTGTCAAGGGTGACACCATCCTCATAGTCCCTCAGGATCACAACCTAGGAGTCATTCTTGATTCTTCGCTATCTCTTAATAAATGTTTAATGATTGACTACATGTAGAATCTGAAGTTTCTTTTGGTTCCAGATCTTTAATTCAAAGACAGTTTCGACTGTGCTTGAAAAGGAGGTGGAAATGACCCTAACGTCAACAAAGAAGGACAAATTAACAGTATCTATGCTGTATTTTTATCTATTGTGGTGAAACATTTCCCAATTACATTTTACTCTTCTGCACTTAAAAGCTATACGCCTGCCAGGAATTTGACACCTCTGATTTAAAGTATACAAGATCCCAAGGTACCTGTTTGTTGACTCTAAAAAAGCTTTGGAACAAAATGCCACCTTAATATTATATAAGATAAAATACTTTGTTAACAAACTAATTCAATATACTGATGATAGGTGCCTTCATTGGCGGAGACCACAGATATTGAATGTATATCCTCTAAGATTTAGAAGACAGTCTTTGAGTTTTGTCATAAAAAAAGTCATTACTCTGTAGTCAATGAATATCTCCCAATTTCCTTAAGCTAATCCTTGGACAACAGATATACAGTTTAACATTATGCCAGTAATCAAAGCTTTTTCAAACTGGTAAGACTGGCAACAAAGCAAAGTAGGCCAGGGTAGCTGCATCTTAGAGTATGCGGAAAGAGTAAGGTGTAGGAAGTCTGAAGAGATAGGAAGAAGCCAGATTGTGGAAGGCCAAACAGAAGAGCTTATGCTTGATCTTGGAGGTGAAAAGGAGCCACTGGAACTCCTTAAGCAGGGTACTGCCAGGGTCAGACCTATGATTTAGAAAAAATTACCTTAGCCGCTGAGTTGAAGATGGATTGGAGTGAGGTGAGATTTGTGGCAGGGAAATCATTTAGAAGTCTGGTCTGTATCAGCCTTTGAAAATCTAAGATCACCTTCATTCCATGATGAGGCATTAGAGTAAGACTTTAGAGTGGAGAAACCTACTTAATATATGCTTTTTATTGGCACCAATGACAGTGCCTTGCACATAACAGTAGTTGTTCGACAACTATTTGGTGAATAAATGAACGGAGAGAATAAAGTAAACCCAGAGAATATATTTGTCTCAGTATATTTAGAACACTTTCATAATGGTAACATATATTTTTCCCCACAAATAATTTCATAGTTGAGAACCATCTATTTAATTTTTGTTTATCCTAGTTAAGATTTTGAGAAATTCATATTTTTTTCCTCCTCTACTTCTACTAAAGCATTGTGACAGTGTTAGAGGTGAGCATAATACCAGCATTCTCTTAGTTAAGGTTCAATGTTGGGATGACATGAGGCACTCCTAAGTTACTGAAATGTCAACAGAGAGAGGCTTACTTTGCCCAAACCCAAAAAGAATATGCAACAAAGATGTAGTGACATTCAGCTTTTCTAGATGAGGTCCCCCTCTCTTATCTCCATATGGAAATATGTCAGGTCAACAGGGCAGGGTGAGGTGACTTCCAGGGTCTTTAAAAATCTACCAAGTTGAATCTGCAGAGTTGGAGAGCTCTGACTTGAGCTGAGTGGAACTTTTTATGCCCTTAGGTGACTAAGATACTTCATCTAAGGAGGGAGGGGCCAACTGAGTTCCAGTGTCAGCTTTGATGCCTTTTAGGGAAAACTAATTCCTACCGTGAAGAAACGGGAAGTTGATCTTATCTATTACTGACTTTGGAATTTGTACCCATCCAATCCATGAAAAGCATTTCTGTTAAAACTACATACCTCCTAGTATTTAACCTCTATGTTACCCACAGAACAAATTAATGCTCTAATATAAAACATTATTCACTAAAAATGAGAGACAGGCCATTCATTCAACAACAAAGTATTCTGATATATGCTGAGGATAATAAAAAAAGAAGTGTAACACATTGTAGTAGCAATTTAGATTTGAAGCTCTTTCCCACCCATTAATAGGCCATGTGACCTGCTTAGTCACAGGAAGCCTAAGTCACATGTGGTAGGTGGAGCTTGCTGACAGGAAAAGGAAGTTACATCACAGGAAATGCAGAGAGAGAGAGAGAGAGCGAGCGCAGTTATGGCTGCTAATAGCCACTGTCATGATAGTTAGAACTGAACAGGCTGACTTAGCTGTACTGTGAGTTTGTTTTTGAGAAGATCCCAGCAAGAGGTCGGAGAGGTTTTGGGATGGTGAGGCTCCATGTTGTAATATTATGTATGGAATGTTTTACTGCTCTGATAGACTGGATAAATGGCCTGTGGGATATGGTTCTCTGGTGTCTGAATAAATGCTTCAGTTCTTCTACCTTCTATGTGGAGAGTCTCATATGGTGATACAGAACTACACAGGCATTTTGACAATTATCATCTACATTGTTACTATTGTCTTACAAGATTTCCCATCTTGGCCAGCAGATTGCTCTCAGTGTCATCCCATCCTTTCTCTTCTTTTCAATCTACCTCTGTCTACAAGTTCCTTCCTTATTGCTTACAACTCCACTCATGTCTCTCCCATTCATAAAAAACCTCACCTGATGTGACTATCCCTGTTAGCTACACTTCTCTATGTCTCCTTTGTAGCTAAACTCCTTGTGAAAGTCACCTACAAAATCAGCATCTCCTTTTCCTCTCCTCTTTCTTTGAAACCCTCTACAATATGGTTTGTGACCTATTCAATGGCATTTGTCCTCTCCAAAATTATCAATGATTTCTTAATTGCTAAATCTAATGAACTTTTCTTAATTCCAGTCATGCTTGAGCTTTCTTCAGCGTTTGACACTGTGATCAACTTTTTCTTTTGCATACTATCTCCTGTAAGTTTTCATGATACTACCCTTTTCTAAGTACTTCTAACTGTCAAAAAGGTCATTTGCAGGCTCCTTTGCTGACTCTACCCATGTCACACCTTGTAACCATATCTCCCAAGGCATTGCCTTGGGGCCTTCTTCTTTCCTGGTGATCGCATCAGCTCCCATGGATTTGAGTATCATATCTATGTAAATGATTACTAAATTAACATATCCAGCCCTAGTTCTTTGATGAACTATACTCACCAATCTCCAACTGCCTCCTACTGGATCTCAAACCAATATGTATGAAATAGAACCTATTATCTTTTCCCCCCTCCCTACAAATTCTCCTCCTAGCCACAGAGGCTTGCAACCTTGGTGACATTCTCTACTCTACACTCTTACTCCACATATCCACTCCACGGCCAAATCTTGTTTCTACCTTCACAAAATCTCTTGCATATGTCCCCTTTTCTTCATTCATAAAGACAAAACCCTAACTTAGGCCCTTACCACCTCTGATCTGGACCACTATAATAGACTTCTAACTGGTCTGAAGTCTTTCCCCACTCCAATTCATCCTTCATTTAGCTATCAAGGTAATTTTTCTAAATCACAGGTTTGAGCATATCACCCTATCCTCCCCCCACCCCACCTCCCCAATCAAATATAAACTTCTCTCTTTGATGTTTAAACTCTTAACAATCTGGTATCTTCTTACTTTTCCAGACTTCTTAGAAGGTATCTGTTGCCCTCCATACACTCTAAGGTCCAGCTAAAATGCCCTACCTATATAGTTCCTTGAACTGTATGCTCCATCTATACTCTCTGTGTCTTTGCCTTGGCTGTCCTTCCATTCTCGGGATGCTTTGCTCCCTCATCTCTGCTTTTTATTCTTCATGGTTTCCTTCAAGATCTTCAGATCTCACCTTCTACAGAAAGTCCTTCCTTGTCCTCCAAGATACTAATGCCTTCCACCCTCATAAACTCTGTATGTGTTTTGTATGTATCTAGATATTTACAGGTTGTTTTCTCCATTAGAATGTATGACCCTTGAGAGTATGGCCTGGGTTTTTTTTTGGTTTTGTTTGTTTTCATCGTATCCCCAACACTTAGCACAGTGCCTGGCGCATTATAAGTGTATAATAAATAGTTACGGACTGACTGAATAGATAAGGAGGTTTAACATTTTTTTGTTTTGTTCGGCAAATAATTTGCAGTTGTCTTCCTATTGCTTGGTACATCTGGCCATTTATATATATACATATACACATAACCATTGTTGGTTACTCTGTGTGTGTGCGTGTGTGTGCGCACGCGCACGCACACGTGCACACACATAAAATTAACCAAAAATGTGAATTGAAAATTCAAGATTAATGAAAGACTGTTTATTTAGTTAGTGTATTTTTCAAACTCCTTACTCCTCCCTGCTGTTCCTCCTCCCTCCATTCTGCTGCCTGCCACTTGGCTGTGTCCCTATTCATCAGTACCTCGTCCAAGTGGGGAGAAAGGAGGAGCCAAACTCAGATTAATCCATTTCTATCACAGGGTAGCAATTTTAATAAGTGGTTTGGCGAAGAAGGTCAGAATGAATTTGCACATGAGGTTTGGGGCTAATCAGTGGGTTTTAATTTTCTAAGCTATACTCTGGGTCCATTATAGCAGGTAATCAGGAGTTGGCTACATCTTAAAAGGGACATTAGGTAGAATCATTGCATGCTATCTTTAACAGTGAACTGACTGGTCATGTGGCAGTTTGAAAGGTAAGAAGCACCTCATACCAAATAACAATTCTGAAGTATATTTGAAATCAGATTCTCCTTAAATGAAACTGACATTGCTGAGTTGATGGCTCATGGCAGCCATCTTGTTAAACACTGAAATAATCTGTAATATTGACAGTGTGGGTGCCTGATGTAAGAGACTCAAGAAAAAATAAGTCTCCATCCAGCTTTAGCAATAATCTAACAATCATAAAAAATGTGAAGGGACATTTGGTAGCCTTTTATAGACTACATTTACAAGGCAGATGCTGCTCCTTAGAAGTGTTTGCTCTGTATCTCAATTCCATTTTTCTGTACAGTGTGTACTTGTTTTGAGAAAGCTGAAAATGAAGATAGAAAAAGATAATGATTTTATTTAATCATTTCTCTCTCTAGAGGTGAGTTGAATGAAGTCAAAAAGTATAATCTAAATCCACTTTAATCTGAAAGGAATGTTTGGTAAAGGTGATAATGTTAAGTAGTAAAGTTCTTTGTATTATATCTCATAAAATGATTTATGATGATTTTATGATAAATTTATAAGTTAAAGGAACAAAAAGTTTAACCAGATGTTTTCTATCAAATTATTCTTTTCAAAATTTCATAATATTGTGCTCTATGCTGATCTCTATAGAGTGGACAAAAGGGTGCCACCTTTACATGGATTCTGATACCTATTTATTAAGTACCTATTATTTGCCAGTTACCATATTAAGCATGGGACCTTCCTTTTAAGCAGTCCACAATCTAATATGGAGAAGAGGAGAGAAAAGAAAAATAAAGACATGTACACAAATAACTGGTACAGAAAGGAAAATGCATTAAATGGAAAAGTGAGATCCTGGTAAAATGCCATGAACAATCTCAGCATTTTTAGCTGTGAAAGTCATGAAAAGCTTCATGGAATGGACAACACCTGAGCTGGATGGACCTCGAAGAACTTAGGGCCTTCAACAGGTGGGGTGGGAAAGAGCACATCTACAAATAAGTAAATAAAAGATCATTTAAGGAAGTGAGCACTAACTCTTCAACTCTGCCGTGTGGTTTCTGACTTCATCATTTAACTGAAATTATTCTCTTTGAAGTTATCGATGATCTCTAATTGACATATCTCACAATCTTTTCTCAGTCCTCATTTTCTGCATCTGATGCTGCTGACCACCTTTTCCTCCTGGATATTTGGGCTTTTGTAACATTAGTCTCTCTTGGTTGGTCACCTACCTATCTTACTGCTCCTTCTCAACAACCTTTGAGGGCTGGATTTTCCCCAGGCCCTCTTCGCCCTCTACATTCTCTCTCTCAGTAATCTCACCAGTTCTTATTGGTTTAACTATCATCTCTTTGCAGATGACTCACAGGCATCTATCTCTAGTCCCAGTCTTTGCTTTGAGCTTCAGTCTTGCAACACCAAGTGCTGATGGGACATTTCAAATAGAATGTCCTGAAGACATTGCAAACTCAACATTTCTAAAACCGAATTCATTATCTTTCCTTTCAAGCCCTTCCCTCTTCCAACTTTCTCTATTTTTGTTAAAGGCATTATATCCTTCTAGTTCTCCAAGTTTATAACCTTGGCATTTTCCTGGACTCCTCACTCTGCTTTATCTCATCTATCCAATCAGTTGCCAAATCTTGCCATTCTTAACCTTTATAACACCTCTCTCACCTGACCCCTTCCTTCTGTTTACTCACAGTTATCAGCCTGGTTCAGGTCCTCATCACTTCTTGCCTCAATTACTGCAAGAATCTCCTAACTGATCTCCCTGCCTCAAATCTCTTCCCACTCCAGGCCATCCTACACATTGGTAGGCAATTCTCCATAAAACACAGCCCTGACCATGTGATTACTCTACACCAGGGATTTCCTATTGACATCAGAACAGAGTACACAATCCTGTTTAGTTTTTCATATTTCTATACAATCTGGTCCCAATTCACCTTTCAACCCTCCTCCACCCTACTACTCCCCTACATCTATGGTCTGTCAATGCTATGCATGAAACTACAAGTCTCATTTTAGTGCCTTTGTGCTGGCCATCCCATATGCCTGGAATGCTCTCACTCCTTTTAACTCTGCACCACAGAGTCCCCCTCCTCCAGCTTAAATTTAAGTTCAATTTAAGTACGATCTTCTCTATGAATCCCTTCCTGATATCCCCACATAGGTGGTGCCTTCCCTCCAAAGCTATCTTGTGCAGAACTACATTGCATATATTTTTATTCATTTACTTTAAATTTATGTTATTGGTATTTATCTATGTACTTGTCTCCCCCATTATAACATATGCTTCTTATGATCATATCTATAGAACCTAACACAGTGCTTGGCACGTAGTAGGCACATAATAAATATGTTTTTATTGGTTGGTTGATAAAGACCTGACATTTGAGTTGAGCCTGGAAAGAAGTTGACTATTCTAAGACGTGTGGAAAAAGACGGAGTATACGGTAGGCAAGGGGGATGGCCCATTCGAAGACACATACAGAGGACTGAATGCGCAGGTTGGGGAAGAGCTATCAGGGCAATTTGGTTGGAATATATAATGCATGAAAGGGCCTTAAACGGTTTCTTGGAACTAGACTGTCAAGACTTTAAATGTCTCAAAAATTTTTATCTTATTCTAGAATCAGTGAGGAGCCCTTGAAGATTTTTGGGCTGGAGAGTCATATGTTCAGACATGTGCCTCAGAAAGATTATTTCTTCAGGTATCTGAAAGATAAAGTACAAAGAGGAGACACTGGTAACAAAGAAACCAATTGGGAGGTCCCTGTGACAGCTGAGGTGAGACGGGATAAAGGTCTGAACTATGGTAGAGGCCATGATATTAGAGAGAGAAAAAGATGTAAAAGACCTCATGGAAGTAGAATCAGTAAGGTTCCAAAAAAAGATTGTATATATGGGAGTGAGGGAGAAAGGAGAATCAAAGAGGAGATAAGCTGGATTTGGTAGCCATCTGAATAGAGAAAAGAGCTAATCCTACAGAGAGGAGCTGATGAAATAACCAAGAGAGGAAAAAGAAGGCACAGAAGAGGATTCACTACAGAATGATGTGAGATACCAAGTTCAGGGGGAGGGAGATGACGAAGAAAGGGCAGCTGAGAAGCAGTGATCAAAGAGTTAAGAGGAGAACCGGGAGAAAACAGTATCACAAAAGCCCAGGATCAAAAGAGAGGACTCTAGAGAAAGGAGTAGTCAGCAGTGTTAAAAACTAGAAGCGGAAATGTTGAGTTTATGATATGGAGACTAAGAGAAATTCACTGGATTTAGCACTTAAGAGATCTTTGATATCCTTAGAACAGTTTTATTCAAGTGGGGGAGTTGGGAAGACAGTTGTAAAGAGAGTGAGAAGTCAGTCTGTCTACGTTTATTAAGTGCCAGGCATGCAAAGAAAAGCAAAAGACAAAGAAGCCCACAATCTAATGGAAAAGACAACTTGCAAACAACTATGTACAAACAAAATATATTCAGGATAAATTGGACATATATAATCAATGGTGGGAAGGTACTAGCATTAAGGGAGAATAGGAAAGGCTTGCTGCAGAAGGGGGATTTTAGCGCACTTGAAGTAAGCCAGCAAAACCAGGGAGCAGAGAGATGAGGTGGGCGAGAATTTCAAGCATGAGGAGGGCCAGTGAAAACATTAAGAGTTGGGAGATAGTGTTATATCTGAAGAATGGGAAGAAGGTCAGTGTCATTGGATCACAGGGCATCTGGAGCGGGCACAAGGTATAATAAGACCGGAAAGGTAGGAAGGAACCAAGTCACAAAAGGCTTTAAGAGCCAAACAGGAGATTTTTAAAATTTGCTCTTGGAGGGAATAAGGAGCCACCTGGAGTTTAACGAATAGGACAATGATGTGGTCAGATATCAGAATTAGGGTAGAACAGTTTTAGGAGGAGCAAATTGACAGTTAAGTAGACGACAGATTGGAGTGAGGAGGGACTTAGGGCAGGCAGTCCAACCATCAGGTTATTGCAATAGTCCAGGCAGGAGGTGATGAGGGCCTGCACAAAGGTAGTAGCAGTGTCAGACCAGAGAAGGGGGCATATGCAAAAAGTGTTATAAAGGTGGAAATGACGAGACTTAACAGCTGACTGCATATAAGAGGTGACAGAGAATGGAAAACTGAGGATGAAAACCTAGATTGTAAGCCTGGGTGACTGGAAAGAAAAATGGCAAGTTCAGTTTTGGACACACTGAGCACAAAATGTCTATGGAATATCCAATTCGAAATGCCCAAAGGGCAGTTGGAGATGGAGACTGGAAGTCAGGAGAGAAGTTAGGGCTAGAAAAAGTAGATCTGAGGCATCTGCATAGAGTAAGTGAGGAAATGGAGGCAATGAGTATAAACTAGTCTTTTCAGGAGGAAAAAAATGAATATAGGCTACTCCTTTTCTGGAGAAAAAAATGCAGAACAGTTTAGATGGGCTCTATTTTCTCAATAAGTAGAAATGAACTTCTAGGCTGATAGGGAAAGGGGAGAGGATTTTATGGGAGGCTTGAGGAGATAGAACATCCATGTTGGAGAATGTGATAGATACTCAATTAGCAAAGAATAAACCAATTGCTGTGCAATTGAGAATTACAAAAGGTAATGTTTGATTAATATTTTTTTAGCAGAACTAGTTGTGGCAGAGGTCAGCAGTGTTCAGCAGTATATTAATGTGTTGTAGCCATGATTGAGGTCTGTTTTTTCCCCCTCAAATATTTCCTGGGGGAGAAGGCTGATGGTCAAGGTATTTAAGAGATGGGGACTGGCAAGACAAGTGGTAGAGGGGACAAAGAATACCAGAGTGACAGTTTATCTGGTGAAGAGGAAGGGAAGAAAAAACAAACTATAAGTCAGTCAAATATTGAACTTCTTGAAAAATGAGAATAAAGGACTTGGAGGTTGGTTGATTCCTCTGAGATATAGAGGAAAGAGAGTGAATCTTAAAGGCGCAAAGGTTAGTAAGTGATAGCAGCAAAGAGAAATTCTGAGACTGAGAAGGATGGTCAAAGACTATATTTATCCTCCTCTTGGCTCAGTATGTCAAGGGATATGAAAGAAGCATGAAGTACTAGAGAGAGTGGCCAGTGTGTGAGCAGCAGAAATCAGAACGTGTGAGATCTGGGATGAAGGCGTATTTGTTAAAAATAGAGTTGGGGTTCCAGAAGCCTCAGTGGGAGAGCAGAGGAGGATATGGACTATTGAAGGGTACAGTTAATGTGGACAAGAAGGAGGAGAGGTAGATGTAGGGAAGATTTTTTTGACTCAGAAGATGATTAATGACAGGAATAATGCCAGTAGGAGCTAGAAGTTTGCCTGTCTTAACATTGGAGAACACAGAATTTTTCTGATTGATTACAGGTTCAAAGCACAGGTGATGAAGACAGTTTCCCCAGTTCCATAGGGGTTTTCAGATCAGGTAATTTTTTGGTGTTGGGGTCTCTTAGGCCACTGGTGTCAAACTAGAAATGGGTGCCACTAATTGGTCCATAAACATCCCCGATGGCCATATAATGTCTTAGTTTCAAAACATAATGTTATCTATGTTTTAATGTATTTTTATTAATTTTGTTCAATATCATCTAATTACATTTTAACCTGCTTCTGCTAAATGCTGTTTGAGGGGCATGGTGTTTGACACCTTGGCCTTAGGCCATATAATGCACATATTGTCAGCACAAATCTCCCGTCAAGCTCACCAAAAAGATATTCCATTTACAAAGCAAGAACTCTCCCCAGGTGCACAGGTCTTCTAGCACCTTTGAAATAATAATAATAATAATAACAGCTAACATTTCTATAGCATTTATTATGCGCTATACTGTATTAAATACTTTACAAATATCTCATTTGATCATCACAACAAAGAGGGTGGTAGGTTTTATTATCACTCCCATTTTTCAGATGAGGAAACTAAAGTAAACAGGAGTTAAGTCACTGGTCCAGCAACATACAGCTAGTAAGTCTCTGAGGTTGGATTTGAACTCAGGTCTTCCTGATTCCTAGGGGCAGCTTGCTGGCACAGTGGACAAAATGCCCAGCCTAGAGTCACTAAGACTCATCCTTTGGAGTTCAAAAATCTAGCCTCAGACACTGTGTGACACTGGGCAAGTCACTTAACCCAGTTTGCTTCAGTTTGCTTCAGTTTCTTCACCTGCAAAATGAGCTGGAGAAGGAAATGGCAAAGCACTCCAGTAACTTTGAAAGAAAACCCCAAATGAGTTCACAAAAAGTAAGACACAACTAAAATGAGTCAACAACAACAACAACACAACTTCCCTGATTCCAGGCCCAGTGCTCTATCCACTGCACCAGGATCTCTGATGCATTTATAGAGAATGTATGAGCTCTTTTAACATTATTATTGCCTTTCTTTTCATTCTGACAAAATTTCCCCAATTTAGTATTTTTTTATTCCAAATATGTTATTCCCTCTCTCAGAACTTTGCT
The DNA here is from genome assembly GCA_028646595.1 of Phalanger gymnotis. Classification (NCBI taxonomy): domain Eukaryota; kingdom Metazoa; phylum Chordata; class Mammalia; order Diprotodontia; family Phalangeridae; genus Phalanger; species Phalanger gymnotis. The sequence goes on from CM053622.1 coordinate 587,997,300, forward strand.
TCTTTGGAGAGGTTTTACATCATGTATTCAATTTTTTCTAGCCTGCTGTTTATGTTTTTTAATTCTGTGTTCTAGCTCTGATTTTTAAAAAACTCAATTCCTTCCTAATTTCTTCTTTTAAGAGTTTTATTTCTTTTTTGAACCATTCTGGAGCTTCTTGCTGTTGTTTCATGATCTCTGGGGAGTCCACAGGAGTTTTTCTTTCATCGGGTAATATTGGTTCATTTTCCTTCATATTATAATTATTCAAAGTACTCTGGTTTCTCTTTGAGGTTTTACTCATTCTGCCTTCTGTCTTAATGATCCTCTCTGTTGGTTTATCTGCTTGTGAGCTAATTTTTTTAAAAAAGCTCTCTCACCACTCATTGCTTGGTTTCTCCTCCTTCCACTACAGCACAGAACTTCTTCCTTTCGTCTTCCCTCTTTAATGGGCTGCTAGGTGGCTTTTGCCTCTTCATGTTGTGGGATCTGGAGGTCACCTGGGGACAGGTCCCTGCTTGAATAATCTCCAGGAAGATGAGATGGGGCTGATCCCAGCTGGGGTTCCAGTCCCCTTCCTTCAGGTCCAGTACTTGTTTCCCTGTAGCCTGTGCCTCTCCATCTCTTTTTCCTTCCTGCTGCCCCCATCACTGTTGCTTTCTTTCATGTGCCTGTATGGAATCAGGGTGTCTATTCACTTTCGGCATGGTCATTAGGATTCAGGTAGAATCGTAGCTGTGGGGGATCCCTACAGCTAGATGGAACCCTGAGTCCCAAGTATGTAGACTTTCTTGTACTCCCTGCAAGTATGTGGAGTCCAGTGGGGTGGGGATTGGGTATTCTATGCATTACAATTTTCCAGTGAATTACACCTTGTGTGGGAGATATCTTCTTATTTGAAGTCTTTCTTCTTTGATGGATTCAGCTACTCAATCTATATCTGGTGCACAATTCCTTTGTTTTGCAGCTTAGAATTACAGAAGTTTCCAAGAAAAACAACTAGTCTACTCTCTTGCTGGTCACATGATCTCTGATTCATCTGTTTAGGTTTTCCAATGACTATGAGTTTCCTTCACTTTAGGTCTTCCAGTACCTCCAGTGTCCTAGGGTTTGAGAGTGGTGGCTGCTAGTCTGGTTCCAGCCATTCATCACTTTATTTCCTTACTGTTTCCTTTTACTTTCCAAGTAAAAATCCATATCCCTGGCCACCTATCTCTCTTTACCAGAATGTCTTTTAGACAACAAGTGAATTTTTTTTTCTTTTTTTGCCAATCCCTATGCTAAGTGCTGGGGTTACAAAAAAAGGCAATCACCTGGTCCCTAACCTCAAGAAGGTCACACAGTGCCTAATACAGTTAAAACAAAAACCAGCAAAACCCCAAATAGTTAATGCATCAGAACTTGACTTGACATTCCAATGGCGGAAACAAGATGTAAATAACTATTTACATAGATGATTGATATATACAATGGAAATGAAAAGTAGCCTCAGAGAAAAGACAGTAGATAGGGGAGAGAGGATTGGGAACTGGGAAAGTTCTTTGGCTAAAGATTTCATTTGAGGTGGATCTTCAGGACGGTCAGGAAGCCAGGGATCCGAGCTTTGCAATGGTAGCAACTGGGTGATTGTAACAAGACTGGAAAAGTAGAATGAGACCAAGATGGGAAGGACTTTAAGAATGTAACTGAGGATTTTATATTTGATTCTGAAGATAACACACACCTGTTGCTTAAGTGTGTGTGTGTGTGTGTGTGTGTGTGAGAGAGAGACAGAGAGAGAGAGAGAGACAGAGACAGAGAGACAGAGAGACAGAGAGAGACAGAGAGAGAGAGAGAGAGAGAGAGAGAGAGAGAGAGAGAGAGAGAGAGAGAGAGAGAGAGAGAGGAGAGAGAGAGATCATCAGACCTGTGATTCGGAAATGATTTTTTTCCTTGAGGGCAGGGACTCTCTTCATTTTTATTATTTATATTCCCAGTATTCAGCATAGCACTTGACAATAGTAAGCAATAAACACATTTTTTATATTTAATCACTCATTCATTCCAGAACCTCGGCTAACAGGTGAAAAGCCCAAAGAGGTTTTAATCATTTCACAAAGTTCCCATGTCTGGGAATGAAGACAGAAAGGTATTCCTTTAGTACATGTCTTATGAAAAACAAGGAAATAAGTTATATAGGATCTGAATTGAGTAACAGGAAGAGAGTTGCTGCCTTCATTTCCAATCATAGCAATTTAATAGTTTCATGATCTTACTTATATATGTATTCTCTTCAAAAGTTTAGATTGCTAACCTATCTCTACTTTCTCCTTCTAGGTTAATCTTGTTTGTGTCCTCCAATTTCTATGGAGGATACACTAAATATCCTGGAGGGCTTCTTCTAGGTCAGGGTGTTCATAACTGTGTGTGTGTGTGTTTGTGTGTGTGTGTGTGTGCGTGCACGCGCGCTCATGTGCCCTGGACACCCCATCAGTCTGATGAAGCCTGTGAACCACTTTTCAGAACGTTTTTAAAAGAAAACAAATTACACTGAGATACATATATGCACATAAATGTGTATGAATGTGTATATACACACGCATATACATACATGTTCATGTATCTCAGAACTGGGGTTCTGGGTCTTTAACATTCTTTGAGGACCAGTGCAGCACACAGGATATTCACCACTCAACAGCCTTACATGAGTAGTCCACTGCCTTTCTTGCCCATACATTTCATGGATATTATCTTTTACAAAACTAATTGATGACAATATGCTACCACCTACTTATGTATATTGGATGGCTTCCATTTGGTTCTTTGTTGCCCTTTTGATCACTTAAAACTTGAATTCCTTGGATGTTTTGGTGCTTGCAGCCATTTTATCCATGGTATAAAGATAGGTTTTTTTGTGTCAGTGAGTAGCTTGTATATTTGTACAGACAATAAATATCATTCATCCATTTGGTTTTTATAGTGTAGACTGTTAGGCATCTCTATTGCGAATGGTCACGAGAAGGCTCTAATAGTACTCTGGGGCATGACGTAATCAGTAAGTGCCATCTGGAGGTCCTTACCATCTACAGACTTAATGTCAAACACAATAATAATTATAAATTAAGTCAATGTGTAAAGAAGGAAAAAAGGAATTATATGCCAATGGAAAGAAAATTTCTCTTCAGTGTTCAAGGTGTTCTAATGAAGTTTCTTACAGCCTAACTCAAAGTAGGGATCAGTTGCTTCTGGGAAAGAAAATTTTGTTTTACAAATTAGATTACAAGTGGTTAATTGGCTAGTTAGAGGAAATCTCAAGTGTTGACTTCTTGCTGTGCAAAAGTAAACTGATCTTAATATTTTTTTTAAAAATGCGGCCTGGAAACAAAACATATTTTTGGATTGGGAAAGACTCACATCTTTTCTGATATTTCCTATTTCTATTTCCTTTTGAGGGGCCACCGAACAGAACTGAAAGCACTTTCATGGAGTTATTTCAATAGAATCAGTACTGTACTGAGAATAAAATAGAATTTCGGGGTGTAAATCTTTTTCTAACCTATAAACTTCCCCCTTCCAGCATAAAGTCTCTTTAAAAAAAACTACAAAAACAAAGCTTTCAGAAGGGGGTTGATACATTATTTATGACTTATCAAGTGGAAAAAACACCCACTCAGACATTTTAATAAAAACTTTCAACAAATGTATCTAATTTTATTGGAATAAAAAAAGCCAATTATGAACTGGGAAAGTTATTGTTTGTTAAACCACTATACAGCTTTCTGCAAATAGAATGTTTACAAACCACTTGGAATTACTTCTCCAAAGTTTCAGTTTCTGAAGGTCAAATAACTATGTAGCTGCTTAATAAAGAAGCAAAGAAGTACCTCTAAATATCTCCAACCTCTGATGGGCTTATATTCTGCTCCTTAGGTGAGGTATTAGCAAAGCTTATTTATTTTCATTTCCAAGGCTTTTATTTGCTCATTCCCTTGTGGTAAAGCTGATTTCCATGATGATTCCCTTCTTAATTTTAATACCCTTTTTACTCATCATATAGACATAAGAATTTTCCATAAAATAATGAAATCCTTGCAAAGGAAATGAAGACAACTAGAAGAGGAAAGTAAACTAGCTTTTTTTTTTTTCAATTAATTGATCCACTGTCATGTGCATATAAGATTTTTTTTTAACCAAGGAAAATAAGGTTAATTAACATAAAAACCCTCACTCGTTGAGATGCTGAATTTTGTGTTTTACCCATGCTGCCTTAAGTGCCTTGATTCCCCAGTAATGACCTAGTTCTCCTAATGAGTAACATTAACCCCTGGCTGTAGCTGTCCAGGACTTAATTGTCAACTGGTGCTGAAATAGGGGAGTTTGCCGATCAGCAGGTATGTGGTATATTAACTCATGTCATTTCAACCCCTAATAAATAAATCTGTTGCTATGGCAACAGGAACATCAGCTACATCACCTTTTTTTTCCTTTTTTTTTTTTCTTTTTGGTGGTGGTGGTGGGGAAGACTGCCTTTCACACTAAGCTTAAGAAAAGGAAGGAAATTAACTACATGTAACCATAATTAGAAGTAACATCATTTCTCATCTTAGAAACATATCTAAATTAATAAAAAAGGACAGCAGAGATAGTAATGCTTTTGACTATGATCATGATTCAAGTGAAAAAATGTGGTTTGAAGTACATTTCTAAGTATGAACAAATCACAAATATTTGAGCTCTTTGTGTTTCTGAAATTTTTCCTTCTTTGTTTAACAAACAAATGATGCCAGCCAGAATATTGCTGAAATAGCTAATTGGTTGCATAGCCAATAAAGATGATACAAGGGGAAAAAAATCCTTATATATTTTCTATTAGCTATTGCTAGTTCTCCTTTGAATGTTTTCATGTGATTGAGTTTTTTTAAAAAGCATTTTGGCAGTGAGGTAAGTGAACCTAGGGAAACTGCAGAATCATCCTCAACAGGGATTTTAAATAATGGGTTAGAAAATAATTTTAAATAATTGTTTTAAGAGAGTCTACCAGACTTTAATGAGGGTTAAGGGATGGTTCAAAGGAACCTCCCTTCCTATCTTCATTTTCTTATGATTTCTAAGCAAATTATTTGTTTCATCTGATTACATTTCATTTTAAACAACACGCACCTTTCCCTAACACCCCTTCCATCAAAATGAATAATTTCATTTTCACAAATTCTTGGAGGATTTATATATCTAACTTCCACAGTGGCACTTAATAAAAAGCATATGTTTTGTAACAGCAATAATGATCACATGACAGTCTATGCCTGTAATTTTGTTAATTGATTCCTCTCACATTTCTCTGTTATGGACAAGTTTCTTCTCAGGGGAAGGAAGTTGTTCTCATCTCAGTTTACTGTACAATCATAATGGCCAGCCTTGAATAGGGAAAATGATAATTATAATTCATTGTAATCCAGCCTGATCCAAAAGCATTCATAAAGCAAGGTCTATATGCCAGGATGTGGCTAGGTTCCAGGGACACAAAGTCAACATGAAAATATTTTCCTTGCCCTCAAGGATCTTGCATTTTACTGGTGGGGGGGGGATACAACATGGAAACAGGTAAGTGCACATATATATGATCTGAGAAGAAGGTAAGGAGCACCAGTGATTAAGGGGATCAGAAAGGTTTCCTGGAGGGACTGACACATGAACTCTGCCTTGAAATAAGCTGTACATCTAACGGATTTAAGTGAAGAAGGATTGCATCACAAGCTTGAGAACAGTCTATACCAAGTCAAAGAGCTAAGAGATGGAGTATTCAACTTCTAGTCATAGCAATTAAATTTCCTATTTGTCGATGCTGTACAAAACAAACTCTGATTCCTGTTCTTGAGGAGCTTAGTAAATAATACTCGTATAAATATGAAATTAGTAAGGATGAGATTATATGAGAAAGAGAAAGGCTTTTTAACATGCTTGTGTTAGATTGCAGTACCCTTGATTATGACTATTACTGAGTGTGCCTGGGTATACATGAATAATTTGCCATCAGATCAACACATTTTATGGAAGGTAGTGTGTTTCAGGTAACTATAGCAATATTAGGATACCTCTCACAAATGAAGGATCAGAAATTCCATACAATAAAAGCAGTGAGAGGGAAATGAGTCATTAATTCATTGCATATGCAAGTAGATATACAAGTAGATTACTGGCAATTTATAAGCCTAAAAGAGAGGTTAGGAGAACCATTATTTATTTACCATACTAAGTCTGGGAGCCCAACAATGCCTGCATTTTTTTATATTCCATAAAGGAACCTCAAAAATGGAGACAAGTAGAACCTAAATGTTATAACATTAATTTTTTTATAATTTTATAAAATATCACATATAAGTTTATTGAAAGGCAATGTGGTGTAGTAGTACATAGGGAGCTCACTTTAAGCATGATGAAGACCTAGGTTCACATATCATTTCTGACACACACTGATTGACCAGTGAAATCATAATCCTGCCCCATGCACCTCATTCCCCATTCTGACTAGTTTGTCAGAAAATATTTTTGTTTGCTCGTTTTTCGAAGTGGATGAGGCAGCGAGAAACTAAATGTAGAATATGTATTCATCTTCGTATACTGAGTGGACTAGAAAATAGTCTACGAAATGGAATTTAGGAAATTATAAACTTGAAAGGGTAACTTCTTTACCTGTAAAATATCATAGTCTATAATCTCTATATCTGTAAACACTGTTTTAGAACAGTTCATATAATATTCAGGTAATCATACTCCATTGCCTGAGTGACAAAGTCACTGGATCAGGAAAAGAAAGACGTGATATAGAGCAAATTAGGGTAGGCTTCTGATCTTTAAGGCCTCAATGCCCTGGGAATAGAGTTTCCAAGCAAGAAATGGTCAAATTTTTTTTAATTAGACAGCTGTTTAGATGAAAACCCAATTTTAAAAACAAGGATAAGGATGATTGATACTGGCTGGCATCTTATTTGTTGAATTAGGATGGATATAATACATGGAATTTTAGGACTGCCTTTTGTTGGAAGGCCATATTCAGAGAACTGTTATCCATGGTCCAGTACCAACCTGAAGGGCATAACAAGTAGCAATTATCAAGAGTCAGATCACATTACAAAGTAATTCTCTTGTTAAACTAAGTGCTGGTTAGATGCTTCCTACTGCCCATCTCTGGGCAAATTAACATGGCAAATCTGGAGAAGATTCAGAGGACATCATTCAAAAGAATTAAATGGTTGAAAAACAGGATCTATGAGGAAAGGTTAAAAGTAATGAAATTATTTACATTAAAGATGAAAAGGCTGAAGGGTGGTTAAATAAGGGTTTGGGGGGCAGATATGAAAAGTTGTTATACAAAAAATGGTAACCAGATATTATGTCATTTGGAGGACGTGATAAAAAGGAATGAATTTCATTCCAATATTTGGGATTTTAGGTGCACGGAAGGAAGAAACTCCTCACAATGAAGGCTGTTAAAATTGAGAGAGGATACTGGATGAAGTCTTTTTTCATCAGAAATCTTTAAGAGTAATATTGATTCTCCTATGTCTATGATAGCTTAAAGGAAGTGTGCCAGAAGGCAGATGAATAGATGGAATGACCTCTCAGAGTCTATTCCAGTACTATGACTCTGTAAGAATGCCTTCCCTTCTAAGTAAAATGGGCTTATACATGACACAGAAATGCTGAGAGCATTCTTCCTTAACAGCCAACACCTTGCCTCATTTACTAGCCTCTAGTCCCAAGCACCTGAAATGCTGACCACCAATAAGTAATCCTGTTAATGTAATGACCAGCTAAACCTGAAACCCTTAAAGATGACCTAAGAGCTAAGCGAGTACACAGGATTATAAACATATGGGACAGGAGCAGCCCAATTCTGCTTATGCCCTCAAAAGAAACCATGCAGCCAACCGTCGAACAAGCAAGCAAAACAGAACACTTCCTTTAAGTTACTGGTAGAAGAAAAAAATCACACTAGCATTACTCTGAATTACATTTTAAAATATAGAAACTAGCCTGAAAAAATTCATGAGTCCAACAAAGATATCTTTTGGGTTATAGAGATTACTTCTTTTTAACATGCTATATTCTTATGCCCCAAAGTGACAAATTAAAAAGAAAACCCAGTGCAGTGGTTTTATTTTATTTCTACTTAGCTGGTAGTTTACCATTTGCTTTAGGTTAAAAAATTCCTAATAATAAGGCACGTCTAGTAATCTTGTTATTACTATACTCTCTCCCTCAAGAATTTATCTTTCTGCGTCTCCTAAGTCTATTTTTGTTTCTGTAGAGTTGTGTCTTTTATCAAATTTAGACTTTCGAGTATTTCGATACATTGCAGAAGTACTGTCTCATTATTTTAATCTAAAGAGAGTAGGACACTATTTCCTTCATGATCCCTTCCTGTTTTAATCATAAAAGATCCTTGTTTCACTGAGTTTAGACAAAGATTCTCAACAAAAATTGTGCCCTTTTTCTTTTTCCTCCTCTCTTAAAATTCACTTACCCTTAAGTAGCGTGAGATAATAACATCCAACATTTATAGAGTACTTTAAAAGTTTTGCAAAATACTTTACATGTTATCTCATTTGATCCCCATAACAACTTTGCTACATAGGTGTCATTATGATCTTAATTTTATAGGTGAGAAACCAGAGGCTGAGAGAGGTGAAATGACTTGTCCACCATCACAAAGCTAATCAATGGATGAAGCACTGTTTGAACTCAGTTCTTCCTAAGCTCTATCTACTACACTACAATCATGCATGTTTTATTTTGATATACCTAAATTCTATAAATGAGTGCATCAGCAGGTTTGTTTTTGGATGCTTTAGAGACCAAGAAAGAGATCAAGAAAGTGGTCAGGAAAGTAGTTCTCTACTAGTATAGTTACCATGTGTTTGCTAATAATGAGTATCAACACCCTTCCTCCCTCCCTCCCTCCCTCCCTTCCTTCCTTCCTTCTTTCCTTCCTTCCTTCCTTCCTCACAACTCCACCTCCCCTCTACCAGGCATCTTCAGAAGTCTTCGTTTGACACCTGTGATGTTACTTGGGCTACTGTCCCTGTCTGACTTCAATAAAGTTGTGACTCCGGCCCTTTCCCAAGTCAGCTTGAATTATAGATAGGTACAATGTTATCTTACCACCTAGCAGGTCTGTTGACTTTGGGTCTATAAATAGAGCTCTTCTGTACATAACATTAATACTGGGGGGTTGTTGTTGTTTGTCCTTCAGTCTCAAAGAGGAGAACCAATAACATCAGGAGGATGATGTCATGACTTGTAAGTGAATTGGCTTTAAGTGAGGGAGGGCTGTGCAAAGTCACCAGCCTCACTTTCTCCTCTGGAAATATCTGTGTCCAGTGGCAAAATATAGATCAGGACCACTGGTGATGGCCCTGTACACAGTGGGAGACCTTGGCCTTTTTAAGCTGTCTTTCCCAGGTCTCAGTTTCTCTGAGGCAATGCCCATTCAGTGACTAATACTGGTAAGAAATGAGGCAAAGAATGGCCTCTTTTATCTAATCAAAAAAATCAATCTGGGAGGGGAAGACCTTCAGGATTTCTGGCCAAAACAGAAAAATTGATATTTATACTCATTCAGAGCCATCAGAAAACAAACGATGACTAAGTGAAGTGAAGCTTGGGTTGGGACCTATTGTTGGCTAACCAATGAGATACAGTGATTTGGGTTTAAGACAAGGTCCTTCAAAAAGAAATGTAGCCTGTAACCCCAAGCTATCTCACAAAGCTTCAGCAAAATTTATATTCCTTTGGGCAGAGTACCCATAGGCAAGGGTATAATTCCCTATGTGGACAGAGGGAGAAGAAGGAAGGAAAGGAAGGAAGGAAGGCAGAAAGGAAGGAAGGAAGGAGAGAAGGAAGGAAGGAAGGAAGGAAGGAAAGAAGGAAGGAAGGAAGGAAGGAAGGAAGGAAGGAAGGAAGGAAGGAAGGAAGGAAGGAAGGAAGGAGGGAGGGAGGGAGGGAGGGAGGGAAGGAGGGAAGGAAGGAAGGAAGGAGGGAGGGAAGGAAAGAGGGAGGGAAGGAAGGAAGGAAGGAAGGAAGGAGGGAAGGAAGGAAGGAAGGAAGCAAGGAAGAATTGCCCAACTAGAATTAGGTCCTCAATGGGGCAGCTGTTACTACTCACAAATTGATGTTTGTCCTTCTTTCTGGAAGAGGACCAAAGACATAAGGAAGGTGATGTCATGACTTGAAAGTAAATTGGATTTAAGTGAGGTAGGGTTGTGCAAAGTCACCAACCTCACTCTCTCTCCAGTGGCATGAAATAGATCAGGACACCTGGAGATGGCCCTAGATGCAGTGGGAATACCTAGCCTTTTTAAACTAAGATGTTTCCCAGGTTTCAGTGTGTCACCTAGGTGGCACAGTGGATAGAGTACTGGGCATGGTGTCAGGCAGACCTGAGATCAAATCGAGCTGGAGACACTAGCTGTGTGACCCTGGGCAAATCAGTCAACCCTGTCTGTCTCAGTTTTTTCATCTGTACAATGCGGTACAGAAGGAAATGACAAACCTTGCCAGTATCTCTGGTAAAAAAAAAAAAACCCAAATGGGGTTGCAAAGAGTCAGACACACCTGAACAACAACAAGACCCTACGAAATATTGGGGATATAATAGTCACAAAGTACTTCCTTTATAGCTTTATCTTGGGCTTAATTTGCAAAGAACTCTGCATGGTCATGGCAACCTTAGGCCTCACCACAGTTCTGGACTCAATCATACGATCCAATCATAATATCCAATTATGAATCTTCCTAGTCTGTTTCTTACCATTACCATCAATTATGATGCACTCTTACATATACTGTGAAATCCTGGCTTCTGAAAGAACCAAGTAAATAAATTCTCTGATTGTTAGTAGGTTAAAAGGGTTATAAATGTAGAGGTGGGAAAGATCATTAAGACTGCCCAATCCAACCCTACTCAGGTTATAGATGGGGAACTTGAAGCCCAGAGGAGGTAACTGGCTTGTACAAGCTTGAAAGGGCTAGTAAGTAGCAGAATAGGGATTTCAACCAACATCCTCTGGCTCCAAATCCAGTGGGATTTTTTTTTCGTAAGTTACATGAGGACATGTCTATTTTTCACCTTGTCTTTCTACCCACATCTATGTGGGGAACTCTAATGGTGAAAACTCCTTTCACAGATGCACATTCACCAATGTAGACTGGCATCATGTATGTAATTTACAGTTTTAGAGTTGCCTGCACGCAAGAGATTAGAGGTTATGTGTTTTGTCCATTGTCACACAGCCCACGCGTCACAGGCAGGGCTTGAACCCTAGTCTTTTTGTATTCAAAACAGGTCCTCTGTTCTTGAAGTCATATTGCCCTGCCTTGTACATAGCAGGTATCTAACAAATACTTGTTGGATTGGATTATATCACACTGCTTCTCATTCAGACATGAATACACATGAATATACAATACATATGAACATACCTAAAACATAAAAACTCCTCCTGAAAAATGTACAATTGAGCAATGATTTAATAAACACCAAACTAAGAGAAAACATATTATTGTCTAATTAAATTGAATAGGCAGTAGGGGACCCCTACATCTTCCCAGGGGAGACTCCCTTATGCCCAAGGACTGTGTCAAAGCATGGTCTTTATTTCACAATTTTACAGATTATTTGTTGAGTAGGGGCACATCATTACCACCAGTTCATTTGCACTTATCTCAGAGAGAAATCTTTTAAAAAAAATTGCATTTCAGGATGAGAGAATGAATGAAGCAAATCTGGAAATGATGCTGCAAACATAAAGCCTGTTATGTGTCTATACAAATACAAAGTTCTAAAGAGAGCATTGGGGAAGTCTGGAATCAGGATCTGAAGAACTAACAGAAACATTGCAAAAGAAAGTTATAGAAGCAGGAGGCATTGTTATCTGCAATGATCAAGACATGAGGTGTTCTGATCAATCAGGTAATCTATTATCATATATGTGGATTATCAATTTTCAAAGAGTTAGAATACAATAAAATAAACAACTTTAAAAGCATGGTAAATAGAATTTAATCTTTTTCTGATAATTCAGAAGGTACTTCAAGATCTTGCAATGCCTTTTGGCATTGCATATATACAGCATTATATATACAGCATTATCATTGTACTTGGAATTTGGCAAAACCTAAATAAATCACCTTTCAATGTATCATTATTGTTATTAAATAAATATTTTAAAACCAAAATAATACTTCAAAATAATTATGTCCAAGAAATATTCTATTTGTAAAAGATTCAACTGTTTAAATAATCTCTTTTTTGGCCTTATAATTTCTTTGTGAAATTGGTTTACTAATCAGGTAAAAATATTTATTGAGTAACCACAAAAGGCACAGTTATACTATATTAAAGATATGGTGTAATGGTAATTAAAGTAGGACTTTTTTTTACTATTTTCTCTTTTGGAGCACTGAGGTGATCAAGGGCCTTTGATGAGTCTGGCCTTCATTTCTTTGATTGAATCAAGAGCCTTTGACCTGCTTAAGAAACAAGAAAGCCTAGTTCACATAGGTTTGAGTCACATGGTTGTGATGCTTTTTGACCCTGAACAGGGTATATAAACTCAGAGGTTAGCATTTTGTTTGGGGCTTTCACTCACTGGAAGAGTGTCCTGTGATTTAACCAGATGAGACTCTGGGTAGCTGCAGAAGCCCTCTGGCTTTGAAAACAGATGTTGGTGCCTCTTTCTCTGGTAACTATGTAATTCTTTGGTCAGACAGCTAGAGGCCTGTCTGTTGATAACTGTGTGTTTGCTCTGTTTATACTGTTTCTGTTTGTAATTTCTGTTTGTATTTGCTCTGAAGTTCAGCATGCTGGCTTTTCCCCCTGAACTAAGTGAATGATATATGTATGTTTGATTAAAGTGAGATTGTTAGCCCCTTAAAGTTGTTTTCCTCAGAAAAGCAAATCAAAGAACCTGTACTAGCTGCCTTCCTGTGTGCTGGTGTTGTTGGTCTTACAGAGCCACCGTAGCAGCAAGCAGCATTGTTGTTATGTATGGTAAAAAAAAAATCAGTTAAATTTCTAGCATATTTGTACAGATTACTCCCACATCAATAAGTCTAGCTGTCATTTCTCCCAAAATCCAGTCTCAAATCACCAATTGTCCAATGGATGTCTTCATAGTTTGAGTTGTCCTGAAGGCATCTCAAACTGAACACATCCAAAAGAACTAATGTTTCCTTATGAAACATTATTGTTTTTCCAAATTTCCTTTTTTTTCCTGAAGCCACCATCTTCTAGTCACCCAAGTTTACAAATTCAAACTGACTCTTCCCTCTCCCTTACCAGTCACCAGGTTTTTTCAATTCTACCTCTTCAAAATTTCTCATATCATTCCTCTATTCTCTACTCACCCAGCCTCTGTCCCAGTTCATGCTCATTATGTCTCCTCTGGACTACTGCAATAACCTCCTCATTGGTTTTCTTGTTTTAGCCTTTCCCTGCTCCAATCCCATTCTCCATGACAGCTGTCAAGGTAGCATTCCTAAGACACAGATCTATGTCACTACTCTCCTATTTAAACATCTTCAGTTGCTCCTAGAATAAAATAGAAAATTCTCAACATGACACTTAAGTCATACTATGGTATGGCTCCCACCTACCTCTCCAGTTTCATTTCATATTATTCCCATTCTCTCATTCTCCATACTAGTAAAACTGGACTATTATCTATTTCCTTTATATGGCATTCGATCTCCTACTTTTGTGCCTGTGAACAGGCCATTTCCCCATCTCTTGAAAGCTCTCCAGAATCCCTAACTTCATTCAAAATGCAGGTAAGACGCCACCTTCTACATACGACTTTTCTAATCCCTGCCATTTTTAGGACTCAAATTCAATCCAAAAACAATTCTAGTAAGCATTTATAAAGTGCCTTGGGTGTGCAAGGTGATAGGAAACAAAGATAATATGAAAAACAACCCTTTTCATCAAAGATTTGACATTTTAATGGGTGTAATGTTGGGGAGAAATATTATAGAATTTTATATGTGTGTGTTAACATATATATGATAATTTGAGAGAATGAACAATTAAGGGAAAGGGGAGAGCGGCCAGTGAGCATGAAGTGTGCCTTGAAGGAAGGTTGTAACTCTTTTAAAATTCATTTTTAAATGGATGCGTTTAAAAATATATATATGGATATATAATATATGGATGCATATATGCATCTATCTATCTATCTATCTATCTATCTATCTATCTATCTATCTATCTATCTATCTATCTATCTATCTCATAATCATTTCCTTGAATACCCCTTGGGCCTACTGAACTCTCCCTCTAACAAGACTGTGTCTAACTGGGTATGGTGGGGAAGTAGGCATGCTATGAGTTGGAGGCAAGGAGAGGGAGATCAGCCTGGGCGAAGACACAGAGTTGGAGGATGGAGTGCTAATTTCAGGAAACTGCAAATAAGCCAGTTTGTCACAGGGTGGGGAACGTATAGCCTTAAGGCCACATGTAGCCCTCTAGGTCCTCAAGCGCAGCCCTCTGACAGAATCCAAATGGGAAACCAAAGGGCTGCACTTGAGGACCTAGGGGCCACATAGGGCTTCAAAGCCATTTGGATTCCGTCAAAGGGCTGCACTTGAGAACCTAGAGGGCCACCTCAGCCTCGAGGCTGCAGGTTCCCCACCCCTAAGCATAAAGTGGTTAACAGGAAGGAAAGTTTAATGAGTCTGAAAGGCAGACTAGAGCCAGATTGTGAAGGGCCTTAAATGCTAACCTGAGGAGTTTATATTTCATCATAGAGGTAATAGGGAGATAATCATCTCCCAGGACATGGATAATGAGTCTGCAAAGGAGGCTCAGAAAGAATGGTCAGATAGGTAAGAAAAAACCCAGGTGTGAGCAGCATCACAAAAACTCAGGAAGGAGTATTGTGGAAGAGAAGGTGGTCATCTGTGTCAGATCTTTCAGAGAGGTTAAGACCCCTGGACTTGCAATTAAGAGATTGCTGGAAACCTTGGAAGGGTCAGGATCAGCTGAGTGGTGAGTTCAGAAGTAAAATAAGGGTTTGAGAAATGAGTAGGGGATGAAGCAGAGAGGTAAGGATGGCTTTTTCTAGGTCTTTGGCTGGGGGTGGTGGTAAGGAAAGGGAGAAACCATTTTTAGACCCTGTTGCCTTGCCCCAGCCCTGAGGTCCCCTAAGATCAAAGTCAGGGCAAGCTCCAGAAGAAACATTTCCTGAAAGCCAAGATCAGGGAGATAAAGAGTTTTGTCAAAAATAGCATAATGATCCAGGCAGATAGGGATGGAGAAATTTCCTTTAGTTTTAGTAATGATCACTGAGACTTTGCTGTAAATTTACCTGTGTAGAAATGGAACCAGGAAATAAGGTTGGGTTGATTTTTAAGTATGCAAATTTGTTTTAAATTATGAGTTTCAATAGTACTTTGGAATAGTCAGTGGATAGTAGGCAAATCTCAAAGAATGCCTATGCTTTGTTATTTGCTACTATATATTATAGCCTCTCAGAAATCCTGTCCTTTTAAAACAGGGTCACCTGTGTACATAGAGTCAGTCAGTCAACAAGAAGTCAATAAACATTTATGAAGTGCCTATTATGTGCCAGGCACTGTGCTAAGTGCTTTAGAAATATTATCTCATTTGATACTCACAACAACCCTGAGAGGTGGGTGTTGTGATTACCCTCATTTTACAGTTGAAGGAACTGGGGCAAACCGCTTAAATGACTTGCCCAGGGTCACACAGCTAGTAAATGTCTCAGGCTGGATTTGAACTCATGTTTCTGACCAGAGCTTCCTAAGGAACTCACAGTCTAACAGAGGAGAAAACATGAAAATAAATCTGTCTAAACAAGCTATACACATATAATGG
>CM053622.1:588018152-588033222 GCA_028646595.1 Phalanger gymnotis
ACTGCAGAAAACAATAACAAAGTAACTATAAAACTGAAATTTTGGAGTTCAGAGTTGCACTAACTTTGACAACAGTCTTCAAAAATTTTACATGGCATGCAAAATTTTTCATTGGCCCTGCTCACAATTGAGAAACAAAGTGCTCTATTAGTTAAGGCTCTCCTCCCTTAGTTGTATTTTCCCCCCTCATTCTAGTATTTCCCTGAAAAGGGACAAAATATAAATACACTCTTCCCATTTGTTTCATTTGGTAAACTACATGTAGATTTTCTACAGAATCAAACAAAATAGGTGAGTGTATTAATTTTCTTTTCATTAATTCTCCTCATTTTCATTAAGCTTTCTCTAAGTCATATGGGCTATGGCTTTTTTCCATCCATATCTGGACTATTACCTTTTCACCCTATTCCTTCATTAAGCCCTACCCATTTTTGATCATACCATGGCTCGTGCATAGAAAGAATCTTGAATTGCACCTATTAATGTTTCTTTCAAGGTTATCTTGAGTCTTTTACCTTTTTAATACTCTGGATTCTCCAGCTCAAGAAGTATCTGGCACATATTAGGCACTTAATAAATGCTTGAACTGAACTGAAGTGACTTTCATTTTTTCTCTCCTCTTCACACAATAAAGTATCTATCACAGACAGATTGAAGCATGGGAGGAGGAGGCATTTTTAAAAAATCTGACTCAAACCAGCAAGTACTTATCAAATACCTATTGCAGACATAGCAGTGAGCCAAACACTGCCAGGCACTGTAGGTGATACAAAGGAAGAGAAGGAGCGATGATGACTACCCAGAAGTGGGCTTTGACAGCCTTTTTGGGAAAAGAAGGCAATCTTTTCACATCTAACAAAAAGAAAGTAAAAACAGAAAGGATAAAACCAACTGTTGTACTTTGTAGAGCAAACTCTGATGATAACAATTCACATTTTGTAAAGCACTTGACAATTTAAAAAGTATTCTGTCTCTGGCATCCCTGGGGGATAGAAAATGCAAATCTCATTATCCCCATTTTATAGATGAGGAAATTGAATTGCAGGGAGGTTAAATGATTTATTCCAAATCACATGGCTAATGCCGGGATGAATCCTCTACTTTAAGCCCAGAGGTAGCTAAGTGGCCCAATAGATAGAGTCCTGGGCCTTGAGTCAGGAAGACATGAATTCAAATGCTACCTCAGATACTCACTAGCTTTGTGACCCTAGGCAAGTCATTTAACCTTTGTCTACCTCAGCTTTCCTCAACTTTAAAATAGAGATAATAATAGCATCTACCTCACTGGGTTGTTGTGAGGATCAAATGAGATACTATTTGTAAAGTGCTTACTACAGTGCCCAGAACATAGTAGGCATCGAGTAAATGTTTATTCCCTTCCTGTAGTATACTATGCTATCTTTCTAAAAGCTACTGAAATTAAAGAGAAGGAAAATCTCAAATCATAGTATCAGAATATTGGATGTGGAAGGGATTTTAATGATCATGATTTCACCCTCGATCATTATCAGTTATTTCTGAAAATAACTTCCAAATGGAATTCTCATTCATCCTGCAGTCATTTGTTACATCTGTGTGCCAAGCACTATGCTAGACACTGGGGATGCAAAGACAAAGATGGATCCACCCTGCCCTGAAGAAGCTCATGATACATACATGTATACACTCATCAGCACTTCAAAAAGCTATAATTTCATCCACCAATACACAATACAGCCAGCAACTTCTCTATAACTTTAAAAGAAGATTGTCTTCAAGAATTATTGTGGCTGAAAAAATTTTTTGCCCTTGAGCTTACAAGGCGTTAAGGCCCTACAAACTTGGGCAATTTCTCGGACAACAAATGCAGTCTATCACAGGCTTTCTATTTTGGTAGAACCTGCTCCTTTTTGCTTTGCTACAAGAGCCCAGGACCCCCACCATGGCACAATGATACATCCTCAGTAGGACTTTATATACATGTGACCATTTCAATACTACAAATATCTGTGACTTCATTACTCTACCAATGCAGATGCTTCACCCTTTGGTATCTTTCTGGGTGCTCTATCAGATTAAAAAAATCGCTGTCTTATAGCCAAGCCTTTTGTGATAAGCTTCTGTGAAAAAGAGGCTGAGTACAAGAAAATGTCATTTTAAACCCACATGAATGAATTTCAAGTACATTAAATCTTCATTGGTTGAATTAAGTTATTACATTTGGTGAGTCCAAAAAGTCAGATGGGACAAAATTCACTTGTTTTATACATAATTTCTGCATTCCTTTAAAAGTCTGTTCTAGTTTTGAGTATTTTGAGAAAAAGCTTCAAAATAGATATGCAGTCATTAAAAAAGATTTCTATTATTACTGCTACAGATTGGAAAACGGGGTGGGGGAGGGAAGGGAAGGATAGGCTCATATTAACTTTTTGAAAAACAGTGATTCTGAAGGAAAATATACAAGCATAAAGCAAATAAGAGTTTAAAATCTCAAAAATCCTTCTTAAAATTTATTTAAATAGCCATTCATCTAAAAATTGCAAAAAAGGAAATCCTGAGTATTTATTATCAATTTGGGGTGATATATTCTATGGTGTTAGGGGAATTAACTGAAATGCTTAATAAATCAATTTAAATTATTTTCCTGAAAATTCATGGAAAAAGCAGGGACATACCACAGGAAAATATCCATATAACAGTTTTATCAAAAGTCTCATAAAAAGTAAAATGGTGACCTTGACAATACCTTTAAGCCTCCATTAAAACGACGAAAAAATATTGAGGAGAAACATCTGTAATCATCTATTAAAGAACAGTAAAACAATTAGGGCAAGACATTTGCTTCTAGGTAATTAAGAATGCCAAGCAACTTTACAATTATTTAAAGTAAAGAGAAACGGTGTTAAGAGTACACAATAATAAATCAAAGGAGTCTGATGCAACACATTTCCATTTTGTTAAGCAGTATCATGGTCCATCTTACTCATAAAATCCATTCATACTGGATGGAGAACAGTATCACAAATTAAAAGAGACTGAAGATTGGCTGAAGGGTTGTAAACAATGGAGATTGGTAACTGACAAGGAATTTAGCTTTGGGCGAGGTGCTAGGCCTGGTTTTGTTTAACACTCTTTCTAAGTGTTTTCAAAGATGGATAAAATCCCATTTTGCACAAGACACAGACGAATATCTTGATATGTTGGTGAAACCAATAGAGGCCTGAATAAATACAGCAAATGTGAAAGATATAAACATGTCCAGCAAACAGCCAAAGAACCAACATTAATTTTTTAAAAATGCACAATGGAAGTAAACCCAATTTACACGTTGCACATGTATCAATATGACCTAACTTTTCAATGACATTTAGTAGCTGTTTCTTGTTTTAGATAGATAGATAGATAGTCTTGTATACATAGAGTTTACAGAGTGGGACGATCCCAGCAAGGTTTGATAGAGCACTTTAGTTAGACTCTAACTGGAATATTGAATTTAGTTTGGGCACACCTCAGTACTGAGCATGTTGAAAATTAGAGAGAGTTCTTAGAAGAGCAATAACAATGATTAAGGGAATAGAAGCATTGATTTATGAGGACAGATTAAAGGAACTAAATATGAATAGTCTGGTTAAGTGACAACTAGAGGGGTACATAATAGGAGTCTCCAAGGAGAGAGAATAATTATTTAGCCTGGTACAAGGGGGTATAACTAGGAGTAATGAGATGAAATTAAGAAAGGGAAAATTTAAGCTGAATTTCAAGAAAAATTCCCTGATGGCATAATTTATTAGATCGTGGAATAAATTCTCTTGGGAAATGCTATAGCTAGGGATACTTAAAAATAGACTGGACAAAATACCACTGAATAATATAGGCAATAATCTTGCACTAGAAGGAATGTGGTTGCATAATAGGTTTTCCTTGTTTACTGTACATTTTCATATTTTTCTCTGATGGTCTATTTATTACAGTGATAGTCACCAGCAGAAGTATTTAGAGGATTAGTTGAATCTAAAATGAGAAGCATCCTTTGTTGAAAGTGGAACACAAACAGCCCCTGTCCTATTCTTTTTATACTGTGTAAGCTATATTGAAGGCAGGAGTCACCATAATTCTCGAATACTTTTTTATTCCATTATAGCTGGTGCTACATTTATTTCATTATAGCAGGTTGGGAAAATTCATTTCTTAAAAAAAAAAAAAGAAACCAGTCTCCTGATTCTTTGTGCCATGAAAGTAATATTTTCCAAGAAATGTTTAACACAAACAACTTATTCTCATAATGTAAATCACAAAATTTTATTCCAGGTTTTCTGAATGTGGCTCTATGGTCAATTACTTCACATTAATACCAAGATCAAATAGGCATAATACTAACAAGCAGTTTGCTTAATAATAGTCACCACACTAATTAACCCATCCAGAACATTCTTAATCAGATGCTATTTGCCCTACACTGGAAGTCTGGCAGCAAAATGTTCTGTGCAAAAAAGGAAAAGAAATACTTTATTGATGTGGTGGAAACTGGCTATTCTATGGAATAGAAAGAATGTTTACACTATTGTTATATTAATTCAGTGAAATGAGGATGCAAGTAGCCACATGTCTGAATGCCTCTTTTCTTTTTCCAGTTCCAATTTTGGTGGAGGTGCTAATGAGAAGTGAGATGGACCCAAGGTAAGGAGTGAAAAGAAGTCAAGAGTATGTGCAATCCAAAAACTGAGAGCTCCTTTTCAGTACAAGTATCCTATGTTAGCAATATAATATTTTTAAAGTACTATTTCTCACTTATTCCTAAATCTTCCTGGATTCACAATGGAATCATTTTTTCAATGTCTACAAATTTTCCTATTCATGGCAAAAGTCATATACGTATGTACACAGAAATACACATAAAGAAACAAAGATGAATAAATAAATCTTCATAAATTTTGAAGGCTATATACATGAGCATAATCAGGGAGGGCTGTGGCCAAACATCAAAAATATTGTTGCCAACCTGACTGATTCAGATCGGGCAGGCTCATGGAAGAGTTAATGTAGAAAACTCGATTTGTTTGTATGTGCTTTTAAATGATGATAAGGTCACGCATGGACTTATGGCAGAAGGAAGTAAATATCCTCCTAAGCATTTAGGCGGCCTTTGTTAGGATCTAGAGAGGTACCTGAAGGAGCAACGATGAAGAAAAGCAAGGCAGGATGTGGTGGGTATGTAGGGGAGTATCTGATACAATGTGTAGAGTGTCAATGGGCAACCAGCTACAAAGCCCATGGTAAGGGGTTTCACCTTGATTCATAAACTGACAAAAGATAATGGTACAGATGAAGTGGAGACTGTGGAATACATTATTGACAGCTGTGTTAAAGATGGAATGTAATGAGGAGAGCTTCTAGGAAGACATTCTACACCCAGTGAATGTTTATATAAAGTATTAACTAAATGAACGAGTAAATGAGATGTGTATAGGTGAAGTAAATAAAACAGAAACTGTTGGTAGCCTTTTGGCAAGATATGGATTTAAACTAGGGGAGAGGGAGAAAGACCTGGGAGAAGCACATAAAATACTAAAAGTGTATAATTTGGTGGTCATCACAAAGGAGAGTGAGCAGAGGAGAAAGGGAAGGCTAGAGGAAGGGGGAGAGAGAGAGAGGAGAGAGAAAAGGACTAAAGCTGGTTCCAAGTCTGAAGCACTAGAAGATGATAATATTCTACCTTAATAAGGAAGTTGGGCTAGGAGTGCGGCATATAGGAACAGAGTTCCATAGTTACAATTTTGTCATCTTATACTCTATGTGAAAGCGATCTACTCACACAGTGATATTCTGGAGATTAGATGGGATTAAGATTTAGATTGCCTGTGAGAGATAGATCCAAGCTGGAAAGGTAGATTAAGGATATCATTTATACACCAAAAGTGATTAAAGAAATGAGAGCATCTTGATAATGGAAGAAATTCAAGTAAGAGACCCTCAAATGGGTAACAATAACTAGAGAAAATGATGAAGATAACTATCCTATGCTGTCTGAGGGAGAACTGATGGTATCCATGATGAGGCAAATCCCTGACTGGGGAAGAGAAGGCAGGACTCAAGTACAGAAGAGCAAATATAAGACAAAAAGCCGAGCCAAGTTAGTAACATGATATCACTGGAATGCTGAAATCCAAGGTGTGGAGAAAACTGGAAGGTTGGAGTAGGGACTCAGGGTCCTGAAGTACTTGCCAGATCGGGAAGCCAACATAGGAGGGGTGCTAGTTCTTTTCTTCACACAGCATAACGTCCCAAAGCTTAATTCCTTTATGTCCCCTACCCCACCTGAGACGTTGACATACGTTGCATGGGTACACCAAGTCTCCCCATGACTATCAGGCCACAGAAGGATAAGCAAAGATGATGTTTATATTTGAAAAAGGAAAAAAAAAACCTCATCTTAAGTAGAAGCCGTAATAGAGAAATCAGTATGATCTAGCACCAAAAAGGAGAAAATATCATTGGATTTGGACAAAAGTAATTTCTGTGAAGTTACTAGGGTTGAAACCAAAATGAAAAGCACTGGGGAGTATAAGCGAAGGGAAGAAATCACTTCCCTAAAATCAATATGGGGGGAAAATGCAAGTGTTCAGTCAAATATGCTATAGGCACACCAGCACTTTACAATAGGAAAACCCACTGTAACTAAATAATATGTTGCAAATTAATTGCAAAGTTAACATTTTTAGGAATTAGTCACATAAGCACAGATCTAGGATAATTAAAAAATCATGCTAGGAGACAACATGTGTTTTATATATCAAAGCAATTTTATATTAAACTTAAATAGAAGTCAAAAGTGTCTTGACTTAGTTTGGTAGATGTTGGACCTATAAACAGAGATATGTATATATTTAAGATTTCTTTTCATATTGTATTTTATAAAAAACAACTACTGATAAAGAAATTCACAAGTAATGTGAATGGTCATTTAAGAAACTAGATGTTCAAACCTCAAAAGGTTAAGCAGGAAAACAGATTCATGCTTAGTGGACTGGTTATACCACCATTATTTAGCTACATGGGGCTAACAGGGCCACTCTGCATTTCTCTCAGAGGTCAGCGAATACTCTTGCATAGCAGGCACTCGGTGTTTACAAGTTGTCTCCTCCATAGACTGGGAGCTCCTTGAGGGCAGGGACCGTCTTTTGCCTTTCTTTGTATCCCACTGTGATTAGCACAGTACCTAGGACATAATAGGCCCTTAAATGCTTCCATGAATCCAAACTTCATTTGGATTCAGTCAAAGGGCTGCACTTGAAGACCTAGAGGGCCATGTATGGCCTCGAGGCCACAGGTTCTCCACCCCTGAATATTTGTCCAACTATATTAAATAGGCAGCAGGGGACAGAGTTTCTAGAAGCATTCTGGAGTACTAAAATATCACTTGGACAATATCCATGGAAGAAATCCAGAAGGCAAATGTACTAACATTACTGTCTTCACATAAGTACTTTGATGTAACAGCCACTCAATATCAGCCCTCTTGATCTAACCACCTGATCTATTTATTTCTTAACTCACGAAACAAATACTATTTTCCAGTGCAGTCATGAAGCAAGCTCTCAAAGACAATAGGAAATATAATATTTAGTAATTAATCAGCAGGAGGATAGTGAGCACGGTTGTCTTACCTGGACAAGAAAGACTGTCTAGACATTTAAGTTTTCAACAGCATAGAAAAACAGGGTCAACAGAAACCAGTTAGAGGTTGATTTAACAAGCAAGGATCTCACATTCTTGGGAAGGTCATTTAACTTCTTGAGGCCACAGTTTGCTTATAAGTACAATAAAGTGCTTGGACTTGTAAGGGTTCTTCTGGCTCTGATTTTAGGAAATACATATCTGAATTCAGAAGAATTTGGTTTATAGTAGATTTGGATCAAAATGCTAAAGCATCCATGAAAGAAATCTACTAAGTATTGGCTGGGAAAAGGACCGGGAAAGGAAAACCCAATAGCTTACTTCATTTCACTTCGAAGACAAATTTTAAACTCTTTCCCTCCACTCCTATATTGACCTTTAAATGACTATGAAGTTGGAGACTCATAAGGAAATGAAAGACATGAACGAAGTTCTTGTTCTGACTTTAAATTTCCCTCCACAGCTTTTGAAAATTGTTCTTCCTTTACCCTCACCCCCTACACCCTCTGCTCCCAAATATGCTTCACATCCCATTTATACTATTTGCTTATGTGGTCTTTCCTGGCAATACATTTTATGTGATTAGTACTATTTAAGTTAAATAGTTATGTCTCAATTCTCTGTTTCCCCTTAATTTCCAAGTGTTTTGGATTGTTTACACTGCTAATTGAACTGCTTACTAGTAAGAACAGTTTGTATTATTCCATTTGGTAAAATGCCTTTGTAATATACAGTACTACTTGTATAGTTAACTTTAAGGTCTTTGAGTCTGCATGGAGCACAACCAGCCTATCCAGTGCTTTGCCAGAATAAGTATTCTTGTTAACATATGCACACCCCTTTCATGACAAAAATCAAAACAAAAACTCTAAATATAACACCCCAAACCTCCTACTTTATACCCAGTTTGCCACCATAATTCAGTTTAGTCAAGGAGGGTCACAAGCACAATTGTAAATTAGGTAAAGTTTGTCTTTTGCTCTCTCCAACCCCCCTTTTTATGTCTAACTACTAAGTGCCTCTCAATGCTCTGAGTAAGTACTTCGCTTGGAGCTGAACCCTCTGAGATAGCATCTAGTACTCTGGACCCTACTGCCAAGTAAAACTTACTTGATTCTGCGCTGAGCCAGTAAAAAGTAATCTCACAAATTAATTCAAATTAAGCCATTAATGAATGGCAATGCTTAATATCCCGATATTGACATTTTAACACGGGATAATGTGTTAACTGGAATTAATTTCCATACCACTTCCTAGTCTCCTCACCAGCTCTTTCTCCCCTCTTTCTATCATTCCTTTCTATCATGTCTTCCCCCATTAGAATGTACCCTCTCTAATTATGAGAACTGTCTTCCCGTTTCTTTATCTGCAGCATTTAACACAGTCCGTGGCACATAGTAAGTGCTTGATATATGCTCCGTCTATATAGCTAATCTCAAATGGTGGATTTTCGGATATTAGGGAAAGCCAAAAGGATAGGTATTTTTGAGTGAGAGTCGATCTCACACACCAGAGACAATCATCTGAACCTTTCACGTACAACTTCAATCTTTATCCTATAAAGTGTCCTAGAATTCTTTTGTAATAGTCCTATAATCCCTATTGATTTCCATTAATTAAATAACTGGGAAAATATGTGTTGATTAATATGTTTGAGTAGGGTGATGGATCCACTCCTTATTCCTCAAGATATAAGAACCTGCCTTCTCTAGAAACTAAGGAAGTTCTCTCTTTTACCTATTAAATAGCTCCAGATGTACAGTGGTCCTTCCCTTTCTTCCCAGTGTCACATTGTTCTACCCTCTGATTTCCCAACTAGAATTCTTTTTTTTTCTTTCTTTTTTTATTCTTTCTTTTCTTTGTTTCCTTTTTAAAGTTGTTCACCCATTCATTTCAGGCACATTTCATTTTTAATGGTAACCTGGAAAGTAGCATGGTATTGCTTCAGCCTTTCTACTCTAAGATGGAGAGTAACTTGCACTGGGTGCATGCGTAAGTGTGTTTATTGGTACCGCTACTGAATTCTCTCTGTAGGTTATCCATATTCTCTTAAGAACCTGGAACAACACTCCTCATCATTAATTTTATTTTTAGTTTCACTATGGCATTGCATAGCTAGTAAGTGCCTGAGGCCACATGTGAACTCATGAAGATGAGTCTTCCTGGCTCCAGGCTTGGCACTCTATCCACCTAGCACCTTGTACCCCTGTGCTAAGAGCTTTACAAAGGTTATCTCATCTGATCCCCACAACAACACTGTGAAGTAGGTGATATTATTGCCCCCTTTTTACAACTGAGGAAACCGAGGTAAACAGAAGTTAAGTGACTTGCCCAAGGTCACACAGCTAGTAAGCTGGATTTCATCTCATTCTTAGGTTGGATTTACCTCTGTCCACTGAACCACGTAGCTGTCTCATATCTTCCATAGTATTAATATGGCATTCACAGAAAACTCTGAAACTAGCTTCTAATTATGTATTTCATGTCCTCATACTTTTTTAAGGCATTATTTAGAGGTTGAAAGTAAGATGGGGAATACAGTCAAACTGAATAAAGTAGTATCACTTCCTTATTTCGAACTGATCTAGGAATTCCTCCAAAACAATGTTTCTAACCTTGGAGCTTCCCTAGGACTCTGCTGTGATTTTCTTGGATTCTGTAATGAAAAAGGGAAAAATGATAAGATTATTACTGGTAGAAGTAGTTACTGGAAGGAACTGTAGGAAAATAAAAGGTCAGGAGTTAATATTTATTTTTTTGTTAGATAGAGAAATGAAATGAGTCTGGAAATATAGCAAAAGTAAAGAAAGCTGGCTATCCAAGATAAGAGAATTTTGGGGACAAATCTTGAAGAATGACTGTGAATTTTCTCAGATGCCAAAATGAATCTTTCTTGGATAGAAATGTTTTAAAACTACCAACCTATAAGATCATGTTAGCAGGAATGAATAGAGTCTAGGGAAAAAGAAAGTATTTTCTACTGCCTCTGTCACCTTGTGTCAATTTCTACAGTAGTTAAGTGGGGATAATAGCTGCCCTTCTCCCTACCTCCTGGTGCTGTCATGATAATGTGAAAATTCTTTAGAAAAAGAGTAACCCTTCATATGCAAATATATTATTAAAATCAATAATGATAATAATCAGCAACAACTCTGACGTTACCACCATCAACTGTTTCTTACTACAGAAACCCTAGTCTCTGTGTCTCCATTAGACCACTCACCTCACCCCCTACGTGATGAGTGTCTGAACTATGTCCACTCTATGACTGAGGAGATCTATGTTTTTATTGTTATTAACAAGTTTTCTTGTAAGAGTCACTTAAGAACATCTTTAATTATTTGGAATTTTGGGGGCACATTCTTCAAATAAATACATTTTTTTCTTTAATCCTCTTCTTTACTAGAAAATGTATATTTATTGTAAAATAAACTATCAAAGAAATATATCTCTCTGCCTCCTCCGCCCTTCTTTATTACTGATGTGCTACCTTACACTTGTCCCAGTCTTCATTTTTATTTCCTTTGCTTCCAGACTTCACTTATCCTGGCTTCTCCCCTCAAATTAGTCCACACACTGTGTAAACCAGGAAAGTAAAACTTGGAAATTTAAAGCACTGGTTTCCTGATCTCTGAAACACGAACAGATGGTCATCAAAACTACAGTCATTTTTTCATTTGCCTACCCACAATCTGAACAAAGCAGAATCACCAGCAATTCCAACTT
The DNA here is from genome assembly GCA_028646595.1 of Phalanger gymnotis. Lineage (NCBI taxonomy): Eukaryota > Metazoa > Chordata > Mammalia > Diprotodontia > Phalangeridae > Phalanger > Phalanger gymnotis. Next base: position 588,029,532 of record CM053622.1, read on the forward strand.
TCTGCACAGCCCCACCCCCACTCCCTTTCTTCACTTGAAAAGCTGGAGTGTTATGTATTGGTTTGCTTCATGTTCAGATTATATTTTCTATTCCAATTTCCAAATCTTAGCAATTTGACTCTTCACCCCAGAACTTTGAATATTAAGAGAGGAAGCTTCATCAACTTCTATTTGCAATAAATCATTTAATGCATGTATTTGAAAACTTGTTCTAAGTCCAGGTTGTCTGCTTTTCCCCAATTTTTACAAGTTTAGAGCAAAGTGACAACCTCCAGGAAACTTCATGGTTTAGGAAGTATTCAGATGGTAGATGGGTTAGCCTAGACTGCTGAATATACTGCATTATCCCTGGAACATAAATAAAATGTGAACGTTTTTCACATTTCTCAAAAGAAGGCAGAGGAGACCACAAAAGCATTGAAAGGGATTCAGAGAAATGCAAATATATGAATGAAAAACCACAGAAGTTGGGGCAAACTAGGATGGAGATCTATTCAGTGTGGTGGGCCTCAATTTCACCCTACTTCAATACTATCCCCTCAATAATCTACATACCAAGAAGCAGCATGATACAATGGAAAAAAAGGCATTGAACTCAAGAGTGAAAAAACATGGGTTCAAAACCCGGATTCAGCCCTTAGCAGCTGTGACCACAGCAAGGCAACCTCTCTGATCCCAATGATGACTACAATAATGACACTACACACCTCAAGGGGTCGCTTTCAGGAACATGTTCATTTTCTTCAATTACAAGTTGGTGAATCTCTCGACTTAAAATTACAAACAGATTAAAGGAGAATGGAAAAACGCTGGTGGACAAAAGCTTGTTACCAGCAATGTCAAATCTAGAAGATAGGATACAGTGGGGGGAAAATCCTTGACGATGTGTCTGACAAGAAAAGAAGGTGGTCCAGTCATGGGGAATAAGAGAAAGATGGATAAGATGAGCAGTATATCGGTACCTTAAGATACAAAATTTGCAAATATATAGATATGAGCAGCGCAGGAGGAGAAGGCATGGAAGGGTGGCTATGTGTATCAGTGAAGGTGGTACCTTCACTGATGAAATCACAGATTATTCAAAGTAACAGACCACAGATCAACATAGTTGACACTTTGGTCAACAAGAATTACTAGATGATCTTAAAGTTTATTATTATTAGCCTAGTAACAGCTGTTAATAATAATAACAATAATAATAATAATGACTAGCGTTTATACAGCACTTTAAGGCTTACAAGGCTTTTTACAAATATTAATTCATTTCATCTTTGTGACAATCCTAGGAGGTGTTATTTTTCTCTCCTTTTTTACAGATGAAGAAACTGAGGCAAATAGTGGTTGTTACTTATTCAGAGTTATACGGCTAGTAAGTGTTTGAGGACAGACTTGAATTCAGGTCTTCCTGACATCAGGTCCTAATGCCCTATCTACCACCCTGAAAAAAGAGTACAACAGAAAGTGTCACACATTTTTATTTTAATGTCATATTACTATATGGTTAAATTTCCCTCTGCTGGGTTGCTCATCACAAATGAAGTACAGGGTATTTGACAATCATTTTATCGGAAACTCAGGTAAAGAAGCATTCATTGGTGTGATTCATTTATGAAAACAGATTGAGAAAATGGTTTTTCATTAAATGAGTGTCTTGATTCAACAAATATGCAAAGAGGGACATTCTTCCATGGCTAAGAACACAGTATGGCAGAATCACAGATTTTGAGAGGGAAGGGACCTTGGAGGTTATCTAGTCCAACTAATCCAATATGTTCCTTTTACAGATGAGAAAACAGAGGGTACTGTAGATATACACACATCTCTATATATAACTAAAATTTACATGTAAATAGAAGAAATGTATATCTAATGACATTTTAAGTATCCTAAAGGGAAAATTCCCTTTTACAATAATTACCTTTTTAATCTATTTAGCAAGTTTACATATCATGTTTTCTCAAGTCAGGGAATACCTTGTTTGAATATCCCCTATATGTTTGCACTTATATATACCTAGCAATATTGTGATATATTCCGGGGTGTGACACAGAATATCAAAAGCCAGAAAACGGCAGGGTTGGCCATTTGTGGTTTCTGAATGTTCTTGATGAGTAACCAAATGGGCCCTACCCAAGTAACGAGAACTTGAGTTCATTCTCAATATGGTAATAGGTAATAAATTCCACTAGACTTTTTTTTTCTGGGGTGGGGGAAGAAAGGAAGGACAGAATTTGGTTAGAATAACTACAGTGCTGGAAATTACTTTCCATTTCCATTGAAATGGAACTGACTCTCAAGTACAGACTAAAAAAGTCACTACCAACAGTAAATAATATAGTAACCACTATTGATTCTCTACAGACAATTTCTCTAGCACGCTCCTCTTTCTCTCTTCCCTCTGCCACTATCTTAGGGCCCTGACAGTTCTTCCCACAGATTGGGGCAGTTTCATCCTCCATGACTCTATCCTTTATATTGCTGCCAGATGAATCTTCCCTATGTGCAGATGCAGTGATGTTATCCTATTCTGGTCAAAAGTTTCCAAGTTAAAATTCTCACTGATCTGTTTCATTTTATATCTATTTGTCCTTCTGGTTTCATCTACACAGATTCATGCAGTTGTCTGGCTCAAATACTTTTCATGCTAAGCACTGTGCAAGCCAAGTTTTTCCACTAATCCTTTGCAGTTTTTTTTCCCTAAGGTGGTCCTCATTCTCTTTTTGCAATATTTACACATTCGCTTGTATTCTAAAACAGTGCTTCATTTATTAAGAAGATTATTGGTGGTTTCTGAGTACTTTTTAATTTTCATTGTGACTGGCATCAAGTAAATCTGTACAGGAATCAATGTATTTGCTTGTGTTCATTTCTTCCTCTTAATAATTTTATTGTTGTTGAGTTGTTTCAGTTGTGTCCAATTCTCCATGACCTCATTTGGGATTTTATTGGCAAAGATACTAGAGTGATTTGACATTTTCTTCTTTACTTCATTTTATAGATGAGGAAACTGAGGCAAATAGGGCTAAGTGATTTGCCCAGGGTCACACAGCTAGGAAGTGCCTGAGGCCAGACTTGAACTCACAAAGATAAGTCTTCCTGACTTCATTCTGGGCTCTATCCACTCTATCCACCATGCCACCTAGTTGTCCCTTACTACTTTTTCTTTTTTAACAAAATAGGCAATTTTTTGGTATATATTTTATTTAATATTTTAGTTTTCAACACTGATTTCCACAAGATTTTCAGTTACAAATTTTCTCCCCATTTCTACCCTCCCTCCCACTCCAAGATGGCATATATTCTGATTGCCTCGTTCCTCAGTCAGCCCTCCCCTCTTTTACCCCATTCGTCCCGCCATTCCCTTTCCCCTTACTTTCTTGTAGGGCAGGATAGATTTCTATACCCCATTCCCTAAATATATTGTTTCTCAGCTGCCTGCAAAATTTTTTTAAATTTTCTTAAGCATCTGCTTTTAAAACTTTGAGCTCCAAATTCTCCCCCCTCTTCCCTTCCCACCCACCCTCCCTAGGAAGGCAAGCAATTCAACACAGATCACACATATATCATCATGCAAAACACTTTCACAATGCTCATGTTGTGAAAGGCTAACTATATTTCCTTCCATCCTATCCTGTCCCCCTTTATTTAATTTTCTCCCTTGACCCTGTCCCTTTTCAAATGTGTTTGCTTT
>CM053622.1:588033722-588135186 GCA_028646595.1 Phalanger gymnotis
GTCCTGCTTCCCTCTGCCCCTTTGTGGGTTCTGTAGTTCTAGAATTGGTTCAGAGCCATTTTTTCATAGGTTTTTGGAGGGACTTGGAGGGGAGCTCACGCCGGTTACTGCTTTCCAGTCGCCATCTTGGCTCCGCCCCGGGAGGTGGAATTTTAATTGAGACGATTTGCAAAGCACTTTACATCTGTTATCTCACTGGGTCCTCACAACAACCCATTTCACAGATGAGGGATTTGAACTCAGGTCTTTCTGACTTCAACTTCAGTACTTTATCCATTGAACCATCCATATCCATGCAACATGTCCATATCAGAGGTAGGAGGAGTATAAGAAAGGCAGGGTATTCTGAGACTCAAATGAGATAACTGATGCAAAGCATATTATTGTTGTCCAGGTTGTTATCTGGTGATGACTTCATTCTCTGAACCTTGTATTACCTTCCTGTTGAGCTCAAGCAATGTTTACAGATAATACAAGGATGGGGGAGGGGAATGTGTGTGTGCTGGTAAATGTTTAATGACCAGGATTTAACGGGGAGGAAAAAGTATGCACTCAGTCCAGTGTAAATTTGAGAATTGCTTCCTGGGTTAAGGACAAGTACTTTAAGCTGGTTAGAACCAGAACAGGCATATGAAGGTAAACGGTAAGAGACAAAACAGAAAAAGGAAACTTGAACCCAAATGCAAAGGATCTTGTATGATATGTAAAGGAAACTGGAGTTGCTTTTGCACTTGATAGTGAAGGATTAGGATGGCTATGTTCAGAGCTGTTGTAACCAGGAACATTAATGCTCCTCGGTTTTGGATAGATTAAAGCAAGGAGACACTGAAAATGGGAAAATCAGGCAGTTAATATCACCATTTGAGTTGTAGGTTTTAAGAGTTTGTTTAGACAAAACTGTTACTAGAAAAGAGTAGACCAATGTGAGATACACTAAGGAGGTAAAACTGATAAGACACCAGATAATTATAAATGTAGGGTGATTAAAAAATGCAGGCATCAAAATAATGGGGCTTTCAAGTTTGGGTGATCCAGAGAATGATGCTTTCATGAATAGAAAATTGGCAGTGAACAGGTTGTGGAGAAAACATGAGGATTTTAGTGATGACATATTCAACTTGAGGTACACGTAGGACTCCTAGGTGGAGATATCCAGTAGAAAACTGAAGCAGGCTAAAGTCTGTACGTGCATATTTGGAGATCATCTCTACAGAGTTCATGACTGAAGCTGGGAAGCATAAGGTGATCACCAACAGAGATTACAGAAAGACTGGGTATGGAGTTTGGAGAATGGTTATGCTTATAGTGTTAGAAGAAGAAGAAGCGCCACCAAAAGAAACAAGAGAGTCTGAAACATAGTTTAACCAGAGATGATTCTACATACATTATCTAATTATAGAATGATAGTAAGAATAACAATCTCAGAAAATTCAGGTAATTCAGAAGTCACCAGTCTTCAAAGAGTATCCATCTAATTCAACTGATACCAGCACTATGTTACTCTCTAACATTCCCACCAAGGGATCACCCTACCGCAACTTGAAGGCATTCAGCAAAGGGGACATTTGGCTTCTGGGTAGTTTTAATTATTGGAAGTTTTTCCTTAAATCAGGCCTCAAAATGCCTCTCCGCAATTCTCCCTCATTGTTCCTATTTCAGCCTTCTGGGGCCAAAGAAGCAGATCGAATCCACAGGACGGCCCTTCAAATACTTGAAGACAGGTATTCTGGCACCTCAACATCTCTTCTTCACTCCCAGTTCCCTTCAACTAATTCTAATATGGCATAGCTGCCCTCTTCATTTTGACTGTCCTCCTCTATACTAACTCCAGTTTGTCAAAACCAATCTGAAAATGTGGCATATAGAACTAAATACTGTATTGCATGAGGGGGTCTGAACAGAATGCAACAGAGTGGACCATCACCTTCATTGTTCTGCCCGCTAAAGCTTCTTTTAATGCAGCCCAGGATTATCTTAAATTTTTTTGGTTGCCAAGTCACATTTTTGATTTGACTAGGAGTTCAATAAAATCCCCAGGTCTTTCTCTAAAGAAATGTAGGGACATACTTGCCTTAATAAAGTTGTTTTTAAAACCTTTATACAAGGTTTTATGCTTATACCTATTACATTTCTTTCTATTCAATTTAACCACTTATTTAAGCTTATTTAGTCTTTAATTCTGTCATCAGATGTATGAACTATCCCTCCAAATTTTGTTAAATCTTAAAAACTGTTAAGCATGTCATTTATGCTTCTACCAATGCAAGTGATCAAAACTTTTAAGAGCAGGTCAGGCAGAAATACCTGGAGGACACACACCACTGAAGACTTCCCTTCAAGTTGTCATTGAGCCATTATGATTCCTCTTTGGGTCTGGTAATTCAACTTATTCTTCATTCTCCTATATGTACTATTATCCATCACACAACTCTCCATCTTGTCTACAAGGACTATATGACAGATTATGTCAGATGCTTTGTGGAAATACATGTATAAATGTCCATAAATTTATGGAACACCTCTGGAACTACCAGTTTCATAATCGTGTCAAACAGAGAAGCTGAGCTTTGGTTGGGATGAGTTGTCCTTTATGAAGCCATGAAGGCTCTTGCTAAACATTATTTCTTTTTAAATGTTCACAAATCATTGTTTTTTATGTGTTCTAAAATTTTGCCAGGAATCAAAGTCAAAGTGCCTGATCTCTATATAATTCAAAAGATTCTACCTCTTTTTTTAAAAAAAAATTAAGATATTTGCCTGTATTTAGGCTGGTAATTTCTATTCTTCACAATTTTTTAAAGATTGCATAGGAGATTTTATATATTATACACACCTGTACAGATATATATATATATATATGTATATTTCTATTTGATAATATCTAGTATCTACATATTGTGCTTATGTTTGTCTTCAGTCAAAAACATTTATTAAGTAGTGCCTACTCTGTGTCAGGCATCGTATTAACTGAGGATACAAAAAAAGGTACAAGACAATCCCCTCTCCCAAGAAGGTCACAATCTAATCGGGGAGAAAATGTACAAACAACTGTGTACAAAATAAATTACAAATAGGACAAACTGGAAATTATCAGCAGAACAAAAGTATAAGAACTTCCTTTAACAGTAGCTTGTGGATGATTAATTAACTGTAGTAATTCTTAAAGCAGTGCTAGGGATCCAGGGATGAAGCCACATCCCAGATGCCGTCAAGCAAAGGGATATATTTTAATGCCTAATACTTCAGAGATCTCTGATTTTTCTTGATGTTGGGGTTGGGGGAGGGGAGGACTCCTTACGTTGTAAGATCTTAATCCCTCCATGACTTCTAGATGATTTTCAAGAGTTCCTATGGTCAAATAATTTATTAGTCTGTGACAGACTTGGTGATGATAACTCTATGATTCAAACTGAGCTTTGTTGTTTCCTAGATGTCAGACTAGTGAATGGTCCAGGTCTAGAACTGTTACCTTGGCAGCTTGGTGGGGTGTCCCTGGGCTTATGTTCTGCTTTTGGGGACTCTGAGAACTCAGATCACAGTCATACTATGTTGAGGCACTCAAGTTGAACTTTGGCAGATGGCCTTATCTGCTCCAAATTTGGCTCTTATACCCCTATCTAGATCTGTAGTCCTCAAAGAACACACAGCCACTTCTCGTCACCAGGAACCCATATTTCTTATTCTGATAAAATGACTAATTACCTAGAAAATTCAATGATTCAAACTGCTTACTTAATCTAGGTTATCCTAGTTCAATTTTAACAACTTCCTCTTAGGAGAAGGAGGATTGTTTCATAAAGCTAAGTATGCTTAGAAAAACTGCCAGTCCTTGTGCAACAGGGCTCATGTTAAGTAAAAAGTCTTTGGTCCTCCCTCCTTCAAATTTATTGTGCTGATTACCCCAAGGGAGTAAGTGGGAATCCCAAAGTGGTTTCCTCCTTACCCCAGTGGCAGGTGAGTGCTAAATAAAGATCAAAGACTAAGAAAAGCAGAGAGTTAGAAGGCAGTCTCAGAGAGAAGAACCATACTGCAAGGGATAAATGTAAGTGTTTTCCGGGCCTTTTTTGATACCAGCACTCCAAAGGGTCACTTTTCAACTTCTCCTCTTATAATAGTAGGCAAGAATTGGTACAATTGGTCCAAGAGTTTTAAAATGGCATCATTGCCACTGACACTAGTCCTCCTCTTTTCAACTTGTTGACTGTAATCCCAAGTTGCACTAACAGAGGAGAAGCAGAACCATTCTATACAAGGATTCAAGGAAAGGAAGCTTGAGGGAAATAGTGAAAGCCTGACCTAGGAACATGAACCAAGAGAATTGGACCAGAAGGTTCTGCAGATTTCTTAGGGAATTAATGGTATAAAGCAGTGGGGAACCTGTGGCCTCGAGGCCACGTGTGGCCATCTAGGTCCTCAAGTATGGCCCTTTGACTGAATCTGAACTTCACAGAACAAATGGATTCATTTCTGTAAATGGTTGTTCTGTGAAGTTTGGATTCAGTCAAAGGGCCGTACTTGAAGACCTAGAGGGTCACATGTGATCTCAAGGCTTCAGGTTCCCCACCCTTAGTATAGGACACATGGTAGGAAGAGGCCAAACATAAATGAGAAAGAAGGGAACCGGACAAAACAAAGAAGAAAAGGAATATAAATAAATATAAGATAATTCTGACTCGTGCCAAGAGGGAGAAGGGTGGAGGAATGTTACATGGGAGGAAATAAAAAAGCAAGATAACTACAGACTCAGAGCTAATTAAAGGCATGAGGTTTTTCCCCTAATGGAAGAAATTGGACCCTTTAAGAAGGAAGTTTCTACTTGTGCCCTAAGAATTGATGACGTGGATCCATAGTTGGCATCTGATCAGGGTCAAAAGTAATGGTTAGTGACTCTCTCAGGAAACTGTCATCCTAGCATTGGCAAAGTCTTCCTAGAGCATTTGTCTGGGACATGTCAAAGACCATCACAGGACTTTTCAAACATCTACTCACTTCTGGTTATTGCTGTGGGGACAAATGTTATTGTTAGAGAGATATAAGGGATAAGGATGACATTGTCATCATTAATGCCAAATGAAGGCTAGATTTATTGACATTTATTCTTTCCACTTTCTAGCACATGTTTCTTTCAAATAAAAATAAAGTGGAATTTTATTTAGAAAATTATTCAATATAATTTGAATAAATGTGTAGCATATGAGATATCTTCACACATAGGTTCCCATAAAGCTAGCACTTTTTAAGTCAACATCTGTTCAAAACCAGTTCATTAGCCCCCATCAATGTGTTTTCTTTTACTAGCCTAACTAGAAGAAAAAAAAAGATTAGATCAAAGCAAAAGACATCTAAATAAAGAGCAAAATAAGTGAAAAGAAAGACATGCCTTATACACAAAGGGTATACTTTTTCCACAGGTTATCACATTACTCCTAGGGGAAGGAAAATACATAGGAAACATGTGACAAAACTTTAATGATGAAGAACTGACGTCCTGTGTGCTGTTCTTTGCTGAGCATGTACGCTGAGTTACTGTAGTCTCTGTTGACATCTGCTGATCTTTAGTTGTGACACCTTTTTCAAAAGGGAAGGATCTAGCAGCTCTTTAGCTTAGCTTATTACCCTAGAGAATTATCTTTAGCTCTTTTGTGATGCAGACACAAGTCAGGTTTACTCAGTCAGCCAGCTACAGAAGGCCTTAGGTATGATGAAGACTGTCTTTTCAAGTCTTTTTCTCCACTAAAAGTTCTTTTTGTCTAAATTCTTATTTGGAAGAGTAAACTATTCTCTCCCTCTTTGAATGTTAACCCTTTTAGTACTGGGACTGTCATTTTTTAAAATTTGTATCCCTAGCACTTAGCAGTGCTGATACTTTGTTAAGGCATCATTTTAAAAATGTTAATTTATTTATTTTTATTCACTACCATAAGTTTTCAATTTTCTCCCTTTCCTTCCCCTTCCCCTCCCCAAGACAACATGCAATCCGATATAGGCTTCGCACATACGTTCGTATTACACATATTTTCACATTAGTCATGTTGCACAGAAGAGTTAGAACAAATGGGAGTAACCATGAGAAAAAAAAAACATAAAACAAAACAGAAAAAGAAAATAGTCTGCTTCAATCTGCATTCAGACTCCATATTTCTTTTTCTGGATATGGATGACATTTTCCATCATGAATCTTTTGGAATTGTTTTAGGTCCTTGCATTGCTGAGAAGAGGTAATTCTATCAAAGTCATTCATGACACACTTGGGCTGTTACTGTGTACAGTGTTCTTCTGGTTCTGATTACTTCACTCAGCATCAGTTCATATAAGTCTTTCCAGGTTTTTCTGAAGTCTGCCTGTTCATCATTTCTTATAGCACAATAGTATTCCATTACATTCATATACCATGACTTGTTCAGCCATTCTCCAACTGATGGGTGTCCCCTCAATTTCCAGTTCTTGGCCACTACACAAAAAGAGCTGCTATAAATATTTTTGTGCATATGGGTTCTTTCCCCATTTTTATGATCTCTTTCAGATACAGCCCTATAAGTGGTATTGTTGGGAAAAAGAATATGCACATTTTTATAGCCCTTTGGGCACAATTCCAAATTGCTCTACAGAATGCTTAGATCAGTTCACAACTCTACCAACAATGAATTAGTGTTCTGATTCTCCCAAATCCTCTCCAACATTTACCATTTTCCTGTTTTGTAACACATCATTTTAAAAAATTCATTCATTTATTCAAACAGTACAGGATTTGAAATCCAAGAACATAACAGATTTTTTGCATTCATCTTTTGTGATTCCTCTGTAGCCTCTGACACTATTGATCACTATGTGATCTCAGCTCCCTGGGTTAAATGATCATTTCTATGCAAAGTATTCTTAGATCTAACTATCCCTAACATCTCTCCTGGACTCCAGTTTCACATCACCAACTGCCTTCTGGACACCTCAAATTAAACTGCATTGCCTACCAATATCTTAAATTGTCCATGTCCAAAACAGAACTCATTTTTTTCGGCCAAAAGCTTTTCCTCTTTCCTACTTTCCTATTACTGTTGAGGGCACAACTATCCTTTCAGTTACCTAGATACCTACAACCTCAGTGTCCTTCTTGACTCCACACTACCACTTACCCTGCTATGTGATGCAGTGGATAGAGAGTGCTGGGCCTGGAATCAAGAAGCCTAGAGCTTAAATTGGGCCTCGAACACTTACTAGCTGTGTGACCCTGGGCAAGTCACTTAATCTCTGTTCACTGCAGATTCTTCATCTGTAAAATGGGGATGATAATAATAGCAACCATCTCCAAGGATTGTTGTGAGAATCAAATGAGATAAAATTGTGAAGTAATTAGCACTGTGCCTGGTCCACAGTAAGCACTATATAAATGGTAGCTATCATCATCATCCTTATTTCCATTCTGTTGTGACATCTTGTCTTTTCAACCTCCACAATATCTCTGTAATGGCAAGTAAAGTGGGACTTTTTGTTGTCTTTTGTTTTGAAGCGCTTCTCAGCAATAAGGTGTTCAAGCACTTTGAGTCTTGCCTTTGTTTCAATCAAGAATCTTGGATTGAATTGGGAGTCTTTGATGATCTGCTTAAGTCATGGGAAGGCCTAGGTCGCATATATATATATATATATATATATATATATATATATATATATATATATATACATATATATACTCTGAGGTTAGCATTTTGCTTGCGGCTAGCTCACTAGAAGAGTGTCGTGTGATTTGACTCAGGATAGCTGTTAAGGAGCCTCCCTGCTCCCAGCTTTGAAAACCCAGATGTTGGTGCTTCTGTCTCTGGTAACTATGCATATAATGTCTTGAACAGACAGCTAGAAGCCTGTCTGTTGATTTGTATTATTTGACTGTGTTTATATAATTTCTGCTTGTGATTTCTCTGAAGTTCGGGGTACTGACTTTTCCCCTTGAGCTAAGTTAATGATATATGTGTGTTTAATTAAAGTAAGATTAAAGTTGCTTTCTTTAGAAAAGCAGATTAAAGAACCTGTGCTAGTAGCCCTCCTGTGTGCTGATGTTATTAGTCTTACACAACCACAGTAGCATCAAGTAGCATTGTTGTTACAATCTCTCATACACATCCCCTTCCCTCCTCTTACAGACCCTCATAACCTCTTTCCTATGATATTGCAGTAGCCTTCTTCTAATGGACCTACTTGCCTCACATTTCTCCCCACTTCCATCCTCTACTCAGTGGTTAAAATGATTTTCAAAAAAAAAAGTCTATTATTTTTGTCTAATTTTCCTAAAATACTACGGTGCTATAAGAAATGATGAGGCATGGAAATACTTGCAAGAAATGATGAAGAGAGAAATGAGGAGAGCCAAGAGAACATTGTATATAGTAATAGCAATATTGTTTTAAGAACAACTTTCAGTGACTAAGTCATTTTGACTATTATAAATACACAAATTAAAAATAGAGTACATATGAAGACACTATCTGCTTCCAGAGAAAGTACTGATAAATAGAAGTATGTATAAAATAATTTTATGTATAAACGTGTGTGTGTGTATGTGTGTGTGTGTATATACTTATTAGTGTCTGATGGTAGCCATCTCTAGGGCAGGGGGGAGGAGAGGAAATAAAAAAAAGGGAAAAGAATTACATGATAACTTTGTTATATATTTGAAGCGAATAGCAAGTTGTACATGGCAGATTTGCAGTTTCATATGCAATCATCTTTTTTATTGTACTGTTTGTTTTGTTCCATGAATTAAAAATAAATTTCTTATACTAAAAAAGAAAGAAAATACAAATCTAATCATGTTATCCTCCATTGCAAACTGCCCTACCACAAATTCAGTGAACTCTAGGGGCTACCTATTATGTCTCCAATCAAATATAAGATTTTCTGTTTATCATTTAAAGCCTTTCACAACCTGACACCTCCTTAACTTTCTAGCCTTCTTACCATTCACACCCCTACATGAATTCTATGATCCAGTTACACTGGACTACATTTCGTTTTGAGCACAATACTCCACCTCTCATATTTGTGACTTTTCCGTAGCTATCCTCTGTGGCTGGACATGCCCCTCCCCCTCAGTGCCTACTGGCTTTCCTTCAAGAGATTCAGCTTACGTTCTACTTTCTACAATAGGCTTTTCCCATTCTCCTCTCTCCCCATCCATGACTCATTTCCCTGTGCCTTCCCTCTCAATTATCTTCCATTTACATTGTACATATGATTGCGTGTACATGGCTACTTGTAGGCTGTCTCCTCTGCTAGCATGCAAAGTTTTTGAGAGTAGAGTCTGTGTTTTTCACTTTCTTTGTATGTCCAGTGCTTGGCACACTACCAGGCAATGGGTCTGCTACAATGTGACCCTGAGCAAATCATTTAATGTTCCAGGGTCTTAGTTTCCTCAGTTGTAAAACAAGGAAGTTGGATGAGATGACCTTTGAAGTCAGATCTACAAATATGATCTTATGATAATCCTATGATCCTATGTATCCAAGAGTAAGAAAAATCCTTTGAACTCCTTTCCACTCCTATAATGCACATGGTGGTCCCTATAGGAAAGGGACTGTGACCTTTGTTCTGCACCCCTAAAAGCAACAAAATCACTGTCTCTCCACAAATGGAAACAACACGAAGAGCTCCAAAATCGGGGTTGCAAGTCGTTGACTGAACAACATGAAACAAGTTCCCTCTCCCCAGAAGTACTGCTTTTCAGAGGTTCTTCCTCAAAGAGCCATCATGATGAACATTTCTCACAAGTTGCAGTAATCTTAACTGGAGGCATAGCTCCCCGGTAATCTGCTACCATTCGTGTTTCTAGTCAAACAAACAATATATTCTAGAAGAATGATGTTATTGATCAAGCATGCTAAAGAACTCACAGATTAGTTACTTTAAATATGTGTGCACTTTCAATGCCATGTGCAACATAACAGTTTTGAAGAGGCATTTTTACCTGCATTAAAACACACACGAAATTAAATTAAAAGTAAGAAATGATCAAAAAAGTTAAAATCTATGTGTCAGAATGTACAGGGCAGAATGGTTACTAATACTGAAAGGAGTTTAATTCATACTAACTCTTGACAGATGTGTAGAACCTTTGAGGTATACATCTGTCAGGTTCCAAAAAAGACCAATAATGCTAGGGTAAAGGAAAATTTAAATACTGTATTTATTCCAACAGTTTTGAGGGCTGCACCAAGCTGTAATATGTAACATAATAGAAACATCCCATTTCCCCAACAGAAATAGATAATTAAGTTATAGCTTATTTTCTCTGAAAATCCAGGTCATTTTAAATCCACTGAAAATGACTAAATGCAGTTTGGCTAAGTGAAGCTACAGAGAAATGGGTATTTGAAAGCTGATAGGCCACCCTAAATCACCTAGGCACTGCTCATTTCACTACATCTTTTATTAAACTAATGCCAGGATACCCTAGCATGTAATTTCCTGGTTTGTGGAAATCCTTCTAATCAGGATATTTAGAATTGATGTCCCCTTTACCCGGACTCCTTTTGTAACATACGCAATGCAGAAGGAAATGCTATCATAACACTTCAATAGTTAAGTAACTTTATGAGAAAAATAGTTCCAAATGTTTCCTAAAACCTTCCAAACCGCACCAAAGAACATTATCGTAATATTATGTTTCCCCATTGCCTCCATTATTTAAGCCTGCCTTTCTTGAAATGATACTTGGATGAAAAACTTCAGTTTATGTAATGTAAAAATTGTTTCAAAAAGAAAAGCCCTGTCTGTGTAATTATGATCTACACAGAGATGCCAGGTAATTTAATACCCTCAGTTGCTCTTCTTTATTAATTGACAAAGCAATACCTTAAGGCCTTTTCGTTCCTGCAGCTTTTGCACAAAATTTACTTTTTCCCCAACCTAAGCCATGCTATGCTAACATACATTGTATTAGTTTGTTCATAAGTGAATCTCAAAAGCAATAACTGTCATAATTATAGGTCACATTATTCTTAACAGATACCAGTATTTTTAGGCTATATATATGTAATCCATATAAATAGAACACCCTGTAGTATACCCTAAGAACCAATATGTTCCACTGAGTCCAGCATCAAAGGGAACCTTAATGATAGGTTATCATCTGAATCAGCTTTCCAACATTCTCTGCAAGCATAAGCTACCCTATTTCATGGGGTTTGACGAAAGGCTGTTTTGGGGCAGATTATCGGCAGTGAGTAATGGTAGGAAGCTAGGATAATTAAGTTCTGATTTGAACTTACAGGTAAAATACTGACTGAAAGAAATTTGTATATAATATTCGACTCAATCATAAGTATTTCAAGTAACAACCTATACATGTAGATATAAATATTTTTCAGTTTTTCAGGAAAATGCAATGTTCATTATTCAACACTTTTTGTTTTAAATATCTGAGGTATTCAGCAACAAGCAGAAAAGGTACTTCATCCTAGGTTTCTCTAGTTCCAATTATGTTTATGGTCGGATAAAATGAAATTACAATGCTGTCAAAAAAAAAAAAACCCTCAAGGATAACAGGTTAAACCACATTACAGCAAACTGGAAGGTTATGTTCCAGAACTTCCATCGTACTAAATTTTTGTTGCAATAGATACATCTCATCCTTTTAAAAAACTGTCTAAGTAACTCTCATGATGCTATTGACTCCCAATGCAAGAATTAAAGGAATTCTGTTATATCAGTAATTTAAAAACAAGAACAAAACATCTTTCAAAGACATGAGGTGTAGGCAATTATTGCAGGAAACCCTTAAGTGATTATCTATTATTCAGTGCTGCAATCAGGACTGGAAACCCTGAGGTAGATCAAATTCTGGGGCCTTAGAAGGAGGCAGTGTGGATATTGCATAAAGCATAAGTTAATTAGCAGAAACCTACTACCTTAGGGTCTAAGGTGCCCCCAAGATAGGTCTGACTCCCCTGTACAGAGCCTCAGTTTCAGAGGAGACTGCCCCAATCCCCAGTCTTTTCTGCCTTAAATACATTCACATTATGTTATGCCAGCTGCAGTTACCTTTCAAGTAAGCAAGCCTTATTACCTACTTCCTCCCAGTCCTCTAGGTCTCCATTTGTTAAAGAAACATCCCAAAACAATGGATCGGTTTATCTTGGGAGTGGGCCTCTTGGGCTTTGTCTCTATCATAATGAAGTATAGGCAGGTCTTTCCTTCTCTAAAGGGTGGGGCTTTTTCAAACATTCAGGATCCAGCAACAGAGCAGTGAAGATTAATAATTAAAGGCATTGAATCACAGGCTTTCCTAACATTCTGTACTTTATTAACAATAACAGCAATTAGTCGGTACCTACAATGAACCCAGTACTACACTGTGTATTATGGGAGATACAAAATAATTAGAAGACACAATCCCTCCCCCAGAGGAATAGACAATCAAGATAGGAAGACAAGTCATGCAGACTTGATAGTAAAAAGAAACCACCAATGTTTTCCCCTTGTAATCTTAGCGTACATTTTGTTAGATAAAAAATGTATAGGTAGTTTGAACTGTATCCCATTCCTCAAGAAAATATATATCTATTTATCTATGCATTTATCTATCTACATATCTATATATATTCATATATACATGTGTATATACAACTATCTACATCCTTATGCTTATTTATAGATAGACAGAGATAGATAGATGTATATACACATATGTAGACAGATATATAAATTATAAATTTACTTGGCCACTTTTAGAGTAAAGAACAGAGGCTGGATGACTTCGTTACAACCAGTATGTCCCTAGTACAGTATCTTACACTGAGTGAGATTATTAAAAAAAAAATGCTTGCTGAATTGAATCCTGAAATTTCACACTTTTTTCTAGAGAGGAACAAAAATAAATGACATGGAGAAAGTGGTTATAGATTTTGAGGTCATCTCCATTTTTCTTGAACTATTGCAAATTTGCTCATTGTTTGGGTTTTGATGGCTCAGAGTGAGTATAAATAGCAATTATTTCTGTTCTAACCAAAAATCCCAAGGGTCTTTCCCTCCCAGACTGATTCTTTTGAGTGGACAAACTAGGCCATCTTCTGCCTCAATTCTTACTTAGCCTTTAACTATTGAATGGGCACTGACTCAGACAAACTGAGACCTGGGAAAGATGTCAGCTTAAAAAGGCCAGGGTCTCCCACTACATTCAGGGTCATCTCCAATCATCCTGACCTGGAGGAGTGATGCTTATGACTTTGCACAGCTCTGCCTCACTTAAATCCAATTCACTTGCAAATCAAGACATCACCCTCCTGATGTCATCGGTCCTCTTTGAGGAAGAAGGACAAGGACAAACAAGAACAATAACTGCAACAGACTCCTAACTGGTCTCCCTAACTCCAGCCTTTCCCTTTGCAATTTATCCTCCCCATAGTTGCAGGAGACCACAGGGGCAAAATGTTGCATATATCTTGCATACAAAGTGAAGGCACTGGTAGTCTCTGATGAAGTATTTTTCTTTATTACAAGGGAGGGCAGCAATATATTATATAGTAGGGATTATTATGTAAAAATGAAAGGCACTAACAAAACCTATTTTCTTTTTAAAAGTGAATCTATAAGATATGTTGAAAATGTTAGCCACCCCTCCAACTTTGGGAAGATAGGTATGGAGGGGACAAAAATTACAGACAAAGAAACTGAAGCCAAGAAAAATAATATGGTTGCTGGAAGAGCTGGGATTAGATTAGATTATAAATTCCTTGAGGGCACGGGCTTTCTTTTGTTTCTCTTTCCATGTCTGGTGCTTAGCACAGAAATGCCTTGCACATAGTAGGTGTTTAATAAATATTTACTGATTCATTGACTGAAGTGGCTTTTGCTTACTCACAGATCAGTGAGTGAACTTTTCTTTAAACCATACAGATAACTTTCTAAGGTAGGTAAGAACCAAACTCTAGGCCTGCCTTTTCAGAGAAAAACAGAAGTACAATTTCCTACTCACCAAACAATGTGCCAGATGCAAGGGATACAGAGATGGAAAAAAAGACATAATTTGTGCCCCAGAGGAGAATGTGGCAGGGGTAAAGAAGCCTAGGAAAATCTGAGGACGGCAAGAGATCACTTTCAGCTGTGTGGGCAGGGGGCAAGGAGAGGGTGAGGGGTGGAAGAGGATTGAGAAGAGAGATCAAGTTTAGTGGACAAGGTGCCACCTAGGCTGGGCTTTAGAAGAATAGATGGATTTCAGCAAGTGGAGATGAAGGAGGGGGCATGTTTTGGGCACCAATGTGGGGGCTGCACTGCACTGCACAAGGGCTAAGTTGTCTTGGTTGGCTAGAACTGAGAGTACATGCAGGGGAACTGTGTGAAACAAGGTGGAAAAATAGGTTAGACTGAGATTGTTGGGGCCTTTGAAGAACAGGATAGGGAGTTAATGTTTTATGTACAGGGAAAAGGGAGAAAATAAAAGTTTTTGAGTAGAAGAATAATGCTTAGGTAAATAACTGTGAAGGATGGTTTGGAAAAGATGACTAGAAGAGCAGGGAGGAGAATGCTAGAAGAGTCCACATGAAAGACAAAGGGAAAGCGGGAAAGAGAAAAGGAGGGAGAGAGGGTGGAAGATGAAGGGAGAGAGACAAGGTGAAGGGTGATGGAAGGGGAAAACAGAGACAGAGAAAGAGACATGGAGAGAGAAAGAGAGAGACAGAGAGAGAGAGATGGGGGAGGGAGCCATGGGGAGAAAAAAGAAAGGAGATTTTGAAAGAACACTAGAAAAGAGGTGAATAATGTAAAATAAGACTGGAAAGCTAGGATGACTTCTGACTGAGGAGATTCAGGTTGAGAAGTTTCTATTTTACCCTGTAAGCAAAAAGGAGTTTTTGAACAAGGGAGTGAATGATATGGTCAGAGATGTGCATTAGGAAGATTATTTTGGCAGCTGTGCAAAGATGGATTGTAGAGGTGAGTGCCCGGAAGCAGGGAAACTAGATAAGAGATCTATTACTATAGTCTAGGAGAGAGGTGCTTAGAACCATTAAATGTTAGAATTAATAGAGGATCTAATACAATTTCTACCTTTTATGGTAAGGAAAATGAGACCAAGAACAATTAAAGAATGTCTAATACAGTCAATTTAAGAGATACAAGTCCGCACACTAGTCCCCTCCCCCAATAGTATGTGAGACTATTGGGGAAAAATTTTCATTCCATGTCCTTGGTCCTCTTGTCATGGAGGAACTGGTGAAGACCAAAGGTGGTCCCATCTCTTCTTCACCTTTCCTCTGTTATTCAGATACCAGTGTAAACTCTACATCCTTCGCAAACTGTCATACCTCTTGCCCACAGTAGTGAGAACACCTAGATCTATGGCCTCCAATAAGTAGATTCTGATAGTAGGATGGATGTTATTAGATGGAAATTGAAAATCATCGGTAGTGCAGCAAATGCCTGCCTTCCATTCCCACCTTCACCCTTCTACCTTTTTAGCCTTTGGTAAATAGGGAAAACTATGGAGAACAAGAAAAGATCAAAAGATTACAAAATTAAGAGATTTTTTTTTTTTTTGTAAAACTAGGTGGCAGTTTTGCAAGAGTGATGGTTGGAAGCCAAGAGAAAAAAGGTTAAAGAATGGGTAGTAAGGAAAGGTGGTAAAGTCATTGATGAATCTGTTTTTAGAAGAATGATGGGGCCAGAGGCCAGGAGAAAATGGGTTAAGGAATGGGTAGTAAGATGTAGACTAATCTTCTCTAGAAGGCTATTAGTAGAAGAAATGACAAGGTTAAGAGTTGTTTGGTTTTTTTTTCTTTTTAAGGACAGGAAGACTTGAGCAAATTTGTAGGTAATGGGTAATGGACAATGATAGGGGAAAAGACAAGAGGAATGAAAAAAAAGGAATCATCAGTGATGATTTCTCAGAGATCTTGAAGAATGGGAACATTGGTCTTGAAAGGAGAAGATCCATTTGTTTGTATGAAACAATAGCAAATGAGAGATGTTATAAGGTGTTGAAAATGAGGGGATGAGGGAGATCATGATGGATCCTCTCAATCTTCCCAGTAAAGAGGTAGGTGAGTTCATCTACTAAGAAAGGAGGGAGTTGGGAGCAGAGCTGTGAGCTTGAGGACAAAAGAGAAGGTCTGGACTGACTACTCTGGAAAGTTTTCTACTGAGTCTGTCAGAGATGAATAAAATGAACGAACATTAACTGTCTTGTGGGGAAAAGATGGAGTCGAAGGACCTGCTCAAATATCTGTTTTAATATTAAGTGAGTCATTTATCGTCTCTAAGCCTCATCTATAAAATGAAGGAATTAGATTCACTGTTCCTTCCACTTCTAAGCTTCATGATCCTTCTACTGTCATCTAGGAGACAGCACCCACTGAACTTGGATCCACTCAATTGTGTTTTGTCTTCTTCCAGTAGCCCTGAGAAGCTTAGCGTCAGGAATCGAGATATGTCAGTTGGTGGTGGGTCAGCTGACCAGACAGTATGTATGCCAGGGGAGCTTTTACTATGCTTTATTCCTTTTGTTAAAAGGAGCATTCCGTGTTTGTTCCATGGAAAATAAAAGTGAGTTGTCTAAGCAATGTCTATAATTAAGGATATACCTTAAACTCAATACCTGTCTCTGACTCCATCTCATAACTTTCCAACCTCTGTCACTCATCATTTGTGTGACCTAGAACACCTCACTTAAAATCTTTGTGTCTCATTGTCTTCATCTAAAAACTTAGGGGATTTGACTAGATGACCTTCTAGATTTCTTCTACCTTGACATATATGATCTTATAAAAAACCCTTTTTATAGGTCTGTATTTATGATCTATGACACCCCCTTTTTACCCCAAATGAAGATCAGCAAGCAAGAAAAGGACAAAATAGTGACCCCCCCCATTAATAAAAGGTATTTATTTTGTGCCTGCAATGTGTTGGGCACTGTGTGTCCATTTCTAGTCCACTAACCAACATGAGTTTTAATTTGCCTAAACTTCATTAAATCCTCAACAATCCTACATTAAAAGAGACATTGGAATCTAGAAGTATAAAAACCTGCAAATGGCAAAAATTTTAACGAAATACTGTTGAAGTTTTGTGAGATGGGTTGGTCAAATCACAGCTGTGGTAGACATGCTGTGATTTGATCAGATTTTTTAAAAAAAGAATATCTTTCTTCTTGAAGCTATACGACTTGGAGATATATATTCTCACATCCAAAGACACAAAATTATATGAACCAAGATGGCAATGTGCCCCCTTTGCCTCTTTAGAATTTCTGTTTTCTTCTCTTTCTTTTAGGAGATTGCAAAATAATCCTGTGAAAGCTGAATTTCTCGATGCTAGTAAATTACTTCTAAAGTACAAAAAGAAAAATGTCCAGAACACTGTTGTGACTTTATTCATATACTTGTATATATGTAAATGTGTATCTGTGGAACATCAGAAAACAATACCTGTACCACTGCTTTAGACAATAACAAAATCACACTATTGTCTTGAAGAAACCTTGGGCTCAGGATTGTTTTCTCTTTATTATTACTCTTTTCTGCCTGAGCCAACTTTCACCCTACCAACTTCAGTGCGGGAATGATTTAATTCGTGATAACCAAAGTACCGGCAGTGCATTGTTGTTACTGAAAAGAAGGAGAATAAAAGAAATCAATAATCATCTTTTAAATTGTTTTTCCCTCTTTACCTTCCCTATGGTATATCCCATCCTGAAGGCATATAACTGAAATGCTGACATCCAAACTTTATAAGCCAATAGGCTTTATATGTTACTGAGACATGAATTTGTCACCGGAGGAATGATTTAACAATATCTTATAGTTAGGCAAAAGAATCTCAGAAAACTGCAGGAAAAAGAGAAGCAAAAAGGGGAAAAAATACCATTATGAAGGATTACTTATGAGAAAAGATGCCAAAGTTGTTGAAGATGTAGAATCCTCAAAGCTAGCCAGCTATAACCACAAAAGAAGGGCGAAGATACTTCATTTTTCAGCGGCATTATGGCATTAAGACATTGTCCACAGGATAGAGACACACAGACAATGACTCAAGTCTCCCTGCACAACATGGCTGACGAAGGCAGAAATGCAGAC
Organism: Phalanger gymnotis; assembly: GCA_028646595.1. Classification (NCBI taxonomy): domain Eukaryota; kingdom Metazoa; phylum Chordata; class Mammalia; order Diprotodontia; family Phalangeridae; genus Phalanger; species Phalanger gymnotis. Next base: position 588,051,776 of record CM053622.1, read on the forward strand.
TTGCACAATTCTAAAACATAGAAAAGATCTCAAGGATCATTCAAGAACCTTGGTAATAGGAAATGGATGACAGTAGGGATGGATAGACAAAATCAATACAGATGGATGTCAACCTGGCAATATCTGGAGTTCATACCAAGCTCTGTCCCTGGTCTCAATCTGGACCTTTTAGTCAACATCCTAGATGAAGGCAGAAATGGCAGTTTGTAGATAACATGGTAAGGTGGCCAAGAAGTTAAATTGGCTAAGGTCTGCAGTGAAGCAAAGTAGGGTTAAATAGGAACAAATTTGGGATGAAGCATGAAGTCTGATAATGTAACTGGCAGCATGGGAAGATGGAGGAATGCTCTTTCATTCCCTTTGCAAACCTTGTTTTATCAGAATATTATAGGGGTTTGCTAGTAGGTATCTAGGATTGGGATGGACTAGAGAAGAATGACAAGTCTTGAGAAAATGATAACCAAAAATATCTAGCTAGTGATAAAAGATGAAAGAAAGTGGGCTCCAGTAAGAAGGGTGAGAGCAACTGGGGAACAGTATCAGGGAAGGAGAGCAAAAGGCCATGAAAATTATCATATGATTGTAAATATAGGAGAAAGTGTGCTTTGGCTAACACACGAGTTTTCTTAGTAGTGAATGCCATTTTTAGAAATATACGTTAGCTCATCTGGTTACCCTTCAAGATGGTCTTACAGTTGTGACTATGAGTGGTGATCATAACCTAAATCTGACAGAGGGAAAGCTAACATGTTGGATGACAGAATTTGTATCTTAAATAGATTCTGAAATGATATAATGACAGTTTCAAACCAATAAAATAGAATTTATAGGAACAAATGTAAAATCAAAATACTGAAATAAATATGAAGTCCAACACAGGTTAAAAAATATTAACTGCACAAATGCAGGTCAGGGAAGTTGTGGCTAAACAATAGTTCATCTGTGAAAAAATCATAGGGGGTTTGGTGGCTTGCAAGTACAATGAGTCTACAGGGTGTCCCTAAAGTCTGGATACACAGGCATTAATGCATATTTTGAAATATTTGGAATATTAATAGGCTTTAGCCCCCTTGACTCCTTTTTCTCGGGTATGCTAAAGGAGAAGGTGTACTCAATGAAAATCACAGATGCAACACACATGATTGAACACATAAAGAGTGAATATACTAAAACTGACAGCAATGTGGAGTTATTGCATTGAGTTCACATTAATCTTGCAAAGTACATCAACCTTTGCATCACAAATGATGGAAATCATACTGAAGATGTTATTTGTTAATATTCTAATTAAATAAAATGTTGTTGAAAATTTCATTCATTTCATTTCTTGAAAATATGCATTTTTGCCTATGTGTCCAGACTTTAGGAACACCCACATCAAACAAAAAATCTAATGTTTCCTTTCTAGGCTGGGCCTGGGAATTCATTGGTGTTAGGATCTTCTAGGGAAGAAATTCCCCCTACAAATGCAGACTGTCAACTACTCTGCAAACAACAATCTTAGACTTGCCTGCAACATTGAGAAATTATATAACTTGGTCAAGGCTACATGGCAAATATGTCAGAGTTGAGACCTGAACTCAGATCTCTTGATTCTGTGATCTCAGGCTTTATTAAGAGAAGTATAGTGTCCAGAATGAGGAAAAGTGAAAACCTTGTTTTATTCTGCTCTGGTAAGATGACATCCTATATACTGAGTTTAATTCTGAGCATGACACATTTTAGGAAGGACGGTGATAAACTAAATATATATGAAAAGAAGATTGACCATAGGGGTGAGAGGACCTGAAACCAGGTCATAAATGGACCAGCTTAAGGAACCGGCAGATGTTGAGCTTGGAGAAGACAGATAGCAGTATCGTAAGTATCTGAAGGGTCTTCGCATGGAAGAAGAATTATTCTTGTTTTACCTGTACCCAGAGGACAGAACTAGAGCTTTGGGAGAGGCTGTCAGTGAGAAGGAATAAGAAACCTAAACTAAAGCAGCTATAGTGGAACCGCAAGGAAGGAGATGAGTGTGAGATTTTAAGAGCTGAAAGTGACAGAACTTGGTGAATGACTGGATTTGGGAGACAAGCACGTGGAAGAAAGGATAGCTGGAGCATTGAACTCCAATGACATAGAGGATTGTAGAGGCATTAACAGAAATAGTGAATGAAGGAGGAGAACCTACTTTGGAGGGAATGCTGATGAAGAATTCAATTCTGGAAATCTAACCTTCCAATTGGTGTCTTACATACATACACACACACAGATGTTACTAAAATAATAGTCTTTAAGAGCAACAGAACCCGAGAAGATAGTCATCTTCCCTATTTCCTTTTAGCTTGCTTTATGGAGGTTGCCAATTTGTAGATAAAACCACCTATCCACTAAGAATTATATGGAAAAAACCAAAAGATTTCAGACATGCCTTAAAATAGTAGCTAATGTGGGTTGACAGTTCCCAGGCACAGTCAACCTGAGCCAAATATTTGTAAGTCACCTGAGGGGAAAGTATCCATTTCACATTCCTAATACTTTGAAAAATCTAAGCTTCACAGTCATTCATTTTTTTTTAGATAATCCTAAACTTTTTCAGTTTGCTTTGACACTAATTAGTCTTTGAAGTATACAACAAACCAAGTAGAAAATGAGGTACATTTTTTTGGAAAATGTGTACTTACAAACATATTTGGAGCAAAAACAGCACCTTTTTTGTGAGGTATATAGAGGCCAGGAAAAATTCTTTGTTCAAAGAAGTTTTTTTTTGTTTAGTAACTTATAACCTGACCTAACTAGTTCAAATTCCACCTTCTATGAAAGTCCACCTCACACCCAACCCATACACACTAGTGCTATCTTCTCCCTGAGATTACCTTCCATTTGCATTGTATAAATCTTAAACATAGTTATTTTCACATTCATTAGAATGTGAGGTCTCTGAGGACAGAGACTATATTTTTGCCTTTCCTTGTATCTCCAGAACTTGGCATAGTATCTAGCATACAATACTTGCTTTATATATGCTTGCTGACTGACTAACCTATTAAGTGACAGTAATTTAACTACATTATTGTATATTACACAGGACTCAAATTACATCAAAGCTTACTTTTGTATATGGTAAGTGTAAATTAATTGCCACTAAACTTATGCAGAGAGAGAAATATCTTGTTCGGAAAAGATGTGATGATTGTTTGATAGCTTCTGAAAATACACTGTATCTGTCAAACTTATGAAACAAACTCCACCTCCATATCAGCTAAGGCAAAGTAGAGATATCTCTAAGTTGAAGCAGTAGACAAAACTCTCCTTTCTCCCTCTCTCCCCTCTCTCTCTCCCTCTCTCCTTCCATGTCTCTCTCTGTCTGTCTTTCTCTTTCTCTCTCTCTCCCCCTCCCTCCCTCCTTCTGTGTGTCTCTCTCTGTGTCTCTCTATCACTCTGTCTCTCTCTCCCTTTTTGACCAATAAGATCAAAAGAAAGGCATATACTTTGTTCTGATCCCATTACTTCCTATGAGCCTAGAAAGGTATGCAGGTCTCTCTATTAACACTAACAGGACCCAAAGTTGAAAATCTTTTCCAGGCTCATTTTAAAATAAATCATATTTCTATTATATTGTTGTGAATGTTCCTTAACCTTTTATTTTAATTTTCAGAGTGCTTCCCCCCATTTTAAAATTAAGACACTTGTTCTTCACTATACCATATAAAAAGGAATATGTATGCATATATATCAATCTATTATTATTAAGTAAAATATAATTCCTATTTTTTAGTTGGCTCAGACATCCACCATAGTATCACGTAGTTGGAGACGGAGTGAATCAAAGGCAGTTGCAAATCACATTTGAGGAGTTCAATGATTCCTCACTTCTGAAGTCTATTGAAAGCTCATGAGCAAAAACTCTGAGAACAAATCCTTTCTGTTCAAAAATGTGTCGGTAAAGAAAATCTTAAGAACTAAGCACTATGATTGGTCAGAAACTATGTATTTATTTTTCTACTCTAGACAATAAAGAAGTTTATAGTTGTGAATGTTTTCCAGGAAAAACTAAGCCTGACAGTGGAAAATGATTCACAAAGATTTTTACATTAGAATTTGCTCTTCAGAGCCCTCTAAAACACCCTGATGGTTTTACTTAATGTCTTTGCTGAAATAAAGTTATCTTCAGGAGGAAAAGTACGCAGTTGATGAGGCTAGAATATTGACATTTTTATTAGATCAACATCATTACCATTAACAAGTTTGTTGAGTACTAGGAGAGGCACTGGAGACACAAATAGGTAGAAAACATAGTTTTTCACCCCAATGAGTTTTTAATTTATTTGGGGACACAGAACAGATGCCCAGTAAAATATAAACTCCTTGTAGGCAGAAATTGTTAATTTATTCATTTATTTTTTTCCTTGTATTTGTAGCCTAGGACCTTGAACACGGTAAGAAGTTAAATGTCTATCATTTGTATTTAAAAAATAACCTGGTAATATGTGTTGGAATATGCTATTTACCAAAAAACTAGCACAATCATCATAGAATTTCAGATCAGAAAATAAAATCACTGAGAAATGGCTAATCATGTAAGGGGCTTAAAGAAGACACAGGATTTAACTTGACCCTTGAAGAAACAGTAGGGCTTGGGCAAAAACAGAGCTTTATTCAAGTTACTTATTAAATGCCTACTATGTGCAAGGTGCCATCACAGGTGATAGGAAAACAACAACAGCAAAAAAAAGGAAGTAGTTCCTGCTCTTAAAGAACTTGACGTTATATAATACATATGTGAATAAATAAGTACAAAGTAACTGGAGGAGAGGTAAAGCTGGGAACTGAGGCATCCAGATGGTTCAATGGATAGAGCACTAGGACTGGAATCAGGAAGACCTGAGTTCAAATCCAGCCTCAGACACTCACTAGCTGTGAGCAAGTCACTTAACCTCCACTTGCCTTAATTCAGTGGAGAAGGAAATGGCAAATCATTTTAGCATCTTTGCCAAGAAAACTATATATGGGGTAACGAAGAGTCAGACACAATTAAAAGGCTAAACAACAACAACAACAAAGCAGGGTATCAGGACAGGCTTCACAGATAAAAAGCACATGGACTGAGTTGTGAATGAGATGAGAAAGGAGTGCATTTCAGGAAGAATGAGATGAAGGGTAAGGTATGGGAGAAAGCCTAAGCAAGAGTGAGAATAAGTATAGTTGAAAGCACGCAGAGAACTGGTTCATTTCATTGGAATACAGGGGCTCATGTAATAGAGTACTGTGATATTCAATTAGAAAGTCCAACAGGGAGGAGACAGACTGTAGAAGGTTCTGAATGTCAAGGTAAGAACTTTACGCCAGAATTTCTCTGGGTCTTGAAGAATGCTACAGTATTCTAAGGGATTTGAATGCTGAGAGAAAATGACAGAGCTAATTAGTAATCTGGAAGGAGCATCCTTCCAACTTAGCAAAAGCATACTCCGACATGAGGAGACTCGGGACCTTCTCCAGTCTTGGATTTAACTTCTGTTTTCAGGATCACAGGTACCATTACTATGCAGGAGAAGGCATCACCTGAGACAAAGTCATGGTCTCTCCCTTATATGGAGACCTAAAATTACCTTCCCTTAATTCCCTGGCTCCCTCCAAAACACACGGTTCCTTCCAAAGCCTAATAATAACAAATCATGTATGTAAATAAATATATGCACAAAACATAAATGTGCATATATACACATATTAGAAATAATGAACAATATGAATGTTTTGTTCAAAAGCCTAAAAAGGGATTGAGGAATAATGAAGACTGAAAGTTTTCAAGTGGAGGAAGACTGGAATATGCTAAAGGAACGTCCTCTTAAGATATGGGTTGAAAGTGATAACCTTTACCCCTGAGGTCTCTTGTAGTTTTATGACTCTATGAAGCAGAGGAAAAAAAGGGAATCCACATTCCTGACCCCCATGTAAGGGTTAACATCTACAAATAGCTGTTGTCTGTCATAACCCTAGCTCTGACTAATGTACTTAAGTTGACCACGGAGTTCTGTTTCTAAAGGTTCCATCAATATTTCAAGCTTAAAATGGCATGAAATGTTGATTGAGATTTCCCCTCCTCCTGCTGAGGTCACACTTTGGGTACTGGTGGAATAGTACTGATATATCTCCAGTGGTTTTGTGTTCCTACTTGGAACTGGCTTGACACTTGGTGTGTTTGAGGTTTTGGTTTCTGGAGACTACACCACCTGGGAGTGGTGATGGCAGAGTCCTGTTCACTCACTCAGCACTCCTGTGGTGGGCAGAAATGGCAGCCCAGACGTTAAGAAGACAAGACCTAGCACCTTTCGTGGTCATCTGAAGAACAAATTATAAACCCACCATGGTCAGCTCCTCTGGAGCTGGAGCTGGTTGGCAGCAGTAGGAGGCTGTGGAATCTGTACTGGGCAACATTTGCAAGTTTCTGCCCCTGGAAGTTGGGAGGTGGTTTAGTTTGGTCCATTGGTGTTGACAGATGTGTTGTTAATGTTTTACTCTGTTTCTATTTTTAGTAAATTACCTTTTTCATCAACACACTGTGATATCATGTAATTTAGATTAAAATTACTTGATCATGGTGGAATTCTGAGTGGAAATCTGGACTTAGAATCCTAATATGAACAGCTATAAATCTGAACTAGGTTTTAGAAGTAGGCACTATAAAAATAAATGAATAATTTTAGATAACAGTATATTAAATCTCAAATTTAGCTGAACCCTTTTAACTAAGTCACATAGTATTTATTAAATTTCTCCTAGGTGCCCCAAACTGTGCTAGCCACTATGAGGATTAGAAAAAAAGATGATACAGCCCCTGTCTTGGGGGCTTTTCATCTAGGGAGAGGAGATTTTTAAAAATATGAATGGTCTTCTAAGGAGTTGGATTGTGTGGTATTGTGCTACATGAATTGATGGGTTATACAGAGGAGGAAAGATTCAGGGAGAGAGCAGTTTTTGAGCTTTCTACAGGCCATGCCCCTGTAACATAACCACAACAATAAACACCTTCCAATTACATGGTCAGTCTATGACACAGGAAGGCATTTGTCATAAGTTTCCAAAGAAGCCTGTTGGTTTGAAGGGACTGTTCACGCTTGCTTTTACCAACCCACCTCTTTATGTTCTCTGCTCTAAAACCCCCCTCTCCACTCCCCAATTCCTCCTCCTTAATAATCTTTCTCACTTAGGGGCTTCCACGTTATAGCTTAAGTTATGGAGTGGCTAAATCTTTAGAAGAAAGTGAAGAGACAGTTTGCCTACTGGTGTTAGCATTTGCTGATGCTATTCCTGGCACTGGGCAACACATGTTTTTAATAAACTTGTAAAAAAAACAGTGTAGATCTAGCTGTAAATATGTTTTGCTTGGTAATGCAGGCTGAATATAATAATGAGATTGACAGTTTTTTTTCTAAAACACATACTGAAATACAAAAAAGAGAATGGTTTGAACGATGAGGCCCTAAGACAGTACCAGGATACCAATACTGTGTTGATAATTATTGTTTATGACAACAGTCAATTTACAGTAAAAACATGCTGCTGTCTTCCTTGTTCACAGCATTACAACTTTTGTTTAGTCCCTCAGAAATATCCAGCTCCATGTGAAGTAGACTCTGTCTATAATTAGAACTAAGCAACACAATCAGATGCCTGTCAATATCATGGCAGGCGGCTTAAAATGTAGAAAATTCAAAGGTACTAATACTGACGGCTGTGGGAAATCAGTCTTTAAAGTAGTAGATTTCAATTTTCATCAATATGAGTGAAATTCTTACGTGAATAAGAATGCTTACAAAGGTAGACAAGATAATTTGTACAAGTACAGAAAATGAAAGTTGGCAAGTTGAATAAGAAAAGAAGAATTTAAGATGTCATATTTTTTTTTTTAAAAATCTGAGAAGACACCCAAGAAGACCTTTTAATCATTCTTAGTCTGGTAGAGAGGGCTGGTGATGAGAAGACCTGGTCTTTGGCACTAACCAGCTATGGTAATCAGGCCAAATTTGGGCTTCATCTCAACCATAATGTAAGGGGGGGGGGTGGGGTGCAGGACAACATGATTTTCAAGGTTCCTTCTTATTCTGTGTTATTCTATGAGCCTACATTAGCTTTTTTTTTTTATTTGAGTACTGCATTGTACAAACTTATCTAGTAATAGCTGTTACTGAAAAAGGATTTTCTTTTAAAAGCTTTCAAAACCCTCATTAGATGCAGCCAGAAGCAGAAGTTAGAGAGTTGGCTTCAGAGTTAGGATGACCGGGGTTCAAGTTCTCCCTCTGACACAGAATAGCTTTATGAATTTAGGTAAATTAGTTATCTTCTGAGTAACATAGGAAATTCTCTAAGACTACAGAGCACGTATTGTGGCAGGGAGTTACTTATACAAGTGAAAACACAGGCAACATAAAAAAAAAATCTTCTGTTGCTTTCTTGGATGAACTCTATTTTGGCATATACCAATAGGAGTCAAGTATTTTCTAATACTTAAAATGTCAGAGGCCAATTTTTCTTGAATACGACAAAAGATTTGACATCAAAAGATAAATGCTAGGTATGTATACAAATATATACAAATGCATGTATCTTATCATAGAAAAATTATAATTCACATGTATATTAAGCCCAAAACAAAACTAGATTGTTCTTTAAAAGTTTAGAGATATAGTATTACTGCTTTCATATTTCATTTAATATGGTCAGTTAGCAACAGAAAGTTACATTTCTCTAACTTCATAGAAGTAAAATTAGTAAGGTTTGAAAAGTATTCAAACTAAGTTCTTACTTGATGAATATTTATGTTTTTCTCTATTCATCCATATATATATACTACATAAATATATTAAATATGTGTATATAGACATATATACAACTTACATGTCTGTGTATATATGTATGTAGACAGACTTTGCGTGAAACAGAAATTCACCAGCTTTTTTGGTTAAATTTACAGATGTATCTATAAATCCGCAATTACTTTAATTTATGTCTCATGAAGGTTCAAGTGTGTAGATGCTGGTGATTTACAGCTCCTTAAATTAGCAGACAACAGGTATCAGTGAGCACCTACCAGGATAACAGATTTATAGCTGGATTTTGCAGATAAGGAAATTGATGGCTAAACAGGTTAAGAGACTTACTCAAGGTCACACGGTTGCAAAGATGGGATATAAACCAAGATCTTTTGACTTCAGTGCTGGTGGTCTTTCCATTTCAAGGCTCTGTGCTTCAGAGACTTTAGAAGGTAGTTGAGATAGCAAGCTATAATCAAATTAAAAAGATGGCTAACAGTTCAAGGCAATATATGAAAACCTTCTGATAGGTCGTACAGATAAAAAGTACTAAAGGCATTTGGAGGAGGGAGAGAAAGAGTTATGATAGTTACAAAGGGCTTATGGAAAAGGATGCCAAACTTGTGCTTCCTAGGATCAGATACAGTAGGTAGAAGAAGGAATGAGACAGAGGTAAGAATACATAAGGAGGCATTTGGGGGATCATCCCTAGGTTATGGAATGAAGCATGGAGTTTGAAGTAGGAAATGCAGGAATACAGTACCACAGACTGAGAATTGGAAAAGACCACGGAGCACATCTGGTCTAATGTTCTCACTTTATAGATGAAGAAACTGAAGCCCAGGGAGGTTAAGTTGACTTGTCCAAAGTCACATAAAAACCAAATGAATAACAGATGATGATGATAATGAAGATGATGGTGATGACGATGATAGAGCATTGCTTAAGTCTTTCTCATGTGCCAAGAACTTGGTGCAAAATGTTGAAGATACAAATACAAAAATGAGGCAGTCTCTGCCCTCATTCTATTAAAAGAGAAAAGACAAGTGGGAGTGCTGGCCAGGGCAGGTAGTTTTGGTCTACAGTTGTGGTTCTCTGGGAGCAGTTAGGTGGACAGAGTGCTGGGCTTGGAGTCAGAAAGATTCGTCTTTTTGTGTTCAAATGCAGCCTCAGACACTTACTTGTTGTCTGACCCTAAGCAAGTCAGTTAACTCTGTTTGCCTCAGTTTCCTCATCTGCGAAATGAGCTGGAGAAGAAAATGGCAAACCACACCAGTATCTTTGACAGGAAAACCCCAAGTGGGGTCAGAAAGAGTCAGACATGACTTAATGATAAAAACAATGGCTCTCAGAGTGTGGTTCAAGAAACACTGAGTGTCCCCAAGACTCTTTTAGGGATTTCTCTTTTTCCTTTTTTTCCTCTTATTTTACTTTTTTCAATTACATGTAAAACTTTTTAAACTCTTTAAAAATTTTTTTGAGTTCCACATTAGCTCCCTCCTTCCTCAACTCAGGGAAGCAGTTTGATATAGATTATACATGCGAAGTCATGCAAAATATATATCCATATTAGCCGTGATGCAAAAGTAAATACAGACGCGCCCCCCCAAAAAAACCCCAACCAGAAAAATAAAGTTCAAAAAAAAGTATGCTTTGATCTGCATTCTGACTCCATCAGTTCTTTCTCTTGAGATGAATAACATTTTTCATTATAAGTCCTTTGGAATTGTCTAGGATCACTATATTGCTGAGAATAGCAAAGTCATTCATAGTTGATCACCGTACTGTAGTAATGTTGCTATTACTATATACAATTTTCTCCAAGTTCTCCTCACTTCACTGTGCATCATTTCATATAAGTCTTGCCAGGCTTTTCTTTCAAGAGGATTTTCAAGGTCAAAACTATTTGTATAATAATGCTTTAAATTTGCAATACAGTAAATATTGATAGGTACACACGAACAAAAAAACATAGGGTGTTCCTCAGTAATTCTTGAGAATATATTGGAAGCCTAAGAACAAGCAGTTTGAGAACCAATGGTCTAGAGAATCATGGGGATGGTGAATAGGACCCTAGCGTAGTTGAGTATTTGACAGTGCTTGGGGAAGATTTGATCTCAGATCTTTAGATTTCAAATCCACTGTTCTTTTCACTGTACCAAGCACGTTGCCCCTCAAGGGTTAGGTCAGATTATGGAAGGTCTTGAATGCCAGGCTAAAGAGCCTGAACTTTATCCTACAGATGATGAGAAACCATGGATGAGAAACTCCTTCAGTAGAAATGTCTGTGTAGGACATGACCAAAATTGTGTCTTACAAAGATTAAGCTGGACGTATACTCGAAAGGAATTAGAAGTGGAGAAAGATAAGTAGACCACTTAGGAGTGCAGTTTTATATTAGTCTGAAGTACTAACAGCCTGAACCAGGATAGAGAAGGGGGATATTGGGGGAAGGAGGTGGGGGAAGAGGATGGATGAACACAGTTTTCATTAAGAAACCTTGTGAAGGACAGTTCAATGGAACTTGCTGATTGATTAGATATATGGGGCACAGGAAAAAGATGAGCCAAATCTTTCCAAAAACCTATAGGAATGTGGGTATCATTATTAATCTTGTCTTCATGCTGTGCATTGGTGCAGAGTTCATATGCAGTTACAATAAATCATGGTGTTTGATAATAAAGAAGGTAAAACCAGATTGAAGTTTAGCTGAGACAGATATATGGGTAGTTGGGAGATAATATTAAAGACTGACTATGAGTGAAAAAGGTAGATGACCACCTAAGGTCTAAGATGAAAGGGGAAAGGGTGAAAAGGTAAGACACTTTTACTTTTTATAAATGTACATGCTTTTAATATGAGAAAATTCCCTTATCTGTGGCATGAATGCATTTATTTTGTGATAAGCCAAGGTTTCTTTTTTTTATCTTGGCCAAAGGGCTGAGAATTGTTGAACTGACAAGCACCAGATGTGCTCCATGGTCTCCTCCAATTCTCAGTCTGTGGTACTGTATTCCTTCATTTCCTACTTGAAACCCCATACTAGGGATGACTCCCCAAATGTCTCCTTGTGTATTCTCACCTCTGTGCCATTCCTCCTTCTACTTACTGAATCTGATCCTAGGAGGCAAAGTTTGGTACCCTCTTCCACAGGCCCTTTGTAACTATTGTAACTTTCTCTCTCCCTCCTCTAAATTGTTTATCTACAAACAAAAGGTTTTTTTTTTTCACTAAGTCATAGGAGGGAGTGTGATCTGTATTGATGAAGGGAATACCCATACAGTTGAATTTGTGGATCCTTATAATCCAATCATATATGTAATTACCATCATTCTTAATTAAAATAAACTCAATCAATAAGCATTTATTAAGCTCTTATTATGTGCCAGGCATAATTATAAGTATTATGGATACAAATAAAGATTTAAAAAAAAGGTAAGACCCTTTCCCTCAATGAGCTTATATTCAAGTAGGGGAAAGTAGGTGGGGTGAGAATAACATGTAAATAAGCATGAACATAAAAGAGATACACGTTGTAAATGTAATCTCAGAGGGTGGCATTAGTAATAGGGTTAGAGGGAGGAGGGAAGACTGGGAAAGCCCTCCTGCGGAAGGTGAGATTTTTATAGGAGGAAAACTGTGTTCATTTATTTTGGGGAAAGCACTAAATTTCCAAACCTTATAGGACAAATCCATGTTTTGTTTTGTTTTCTGGAACAGAGCCAGATCATAAGGAGCTAAGATTAATCTTAGAGTTCCCTCCCCATCACCACTATTTTATCCATCCTTCAATGCCCAGCTCTGATGTCAACTCTACAGTATGACACCTTGCAAGACACTCATACCGGTTAGTGTTCACTTCTTCACCTTATCTCAACGCATCTTATACTCTAAAGCAGGGATTCTTAATTGTTTTTTTGTGTGGTAGACTTCTTTGGGAGACCTATGGACTCCTCATAATAATGGTTTAAGTGCATATAATAAAACGCACAGACTAACAAAAGAAACTGTTTTGTTGAAATACCACCGCCTAATTATTTTTTAAGTTCTTTAAAAAAAAAATTAGTCCTAAGGATCTCAGGTTAAGCACATCTGCTCTAAAGCATTTCTTAATCAAATGTATGTATGTGTGAATATTTAATTGCTGATTTGGGGGCCTGGCCTGAGATTTCATTGGCATGGGGATTTCCAATAAGGAAACTCCTTCTACAATAATAGTTAACATTTATATAGCGCTTAATATATGTCAGATGATTTACAATCATGATCTCATTTGATCCTAACAACAACACTGGGAGGTAAATGCTATTGTTACTCCCGTTTAAGACATAAAGAAACTGAAGCAAACAGGGCTAAATGACTTACCCAGAGTCACACAGCTAGTAAGCGTCAGGGGCTGGATTTGAACTCAGGTCCTCCTAACTCTAGGCCTGATGCTCTATCCACTGTATCCACTATCTAGCAGTCCCTGTCCTGAACTTTACAGTTTTTGGAAAATCCCTCCAGTGATACTGAGTAGCAGCCACTTTGTGATTCATAGTTCTTGAGAGAAGCCTGGGCAACTGAAATGTTGAATGACTTGCCCGCAGTCAAAAAGCTGTGTTTGTGTGTGCTGGAGCAGGCCTTAAACAAAGGTTTTCCTGACTCTGGGGCTTGAGGTTTATCCTTTAGGCTACAATGATGTAAGTCTGACTTCTGACAAATACTGGCTATGGTACTCAGCCACTCTCAAGAACTATAAATTGCAAAGCAGTTGCTTTTATGTACGTGTACACACACACACACACACACACACACACACACGCATGCACGTATTAATCTACATCAAAAAATTTTATTTGTCAAAAATCGGTTTTATTTTCCTACTATCATCACTAGCATCCCCTAAGCTACCTTGGCAAATCCAGGCTCACCAGTTGCTTTACATAACACTTAAAACACCTCAGGCTAAGAGACCCAAGCCACAGTAAGCCCTTAGGCACTTACCCTTAGGTATGTGCCAGAGGCTTAAGCCTCAAAGGGTAGGGACTCAGAAATCTATACTTGGAAAGAGGGAGATAACAAAAACACAAGTTAGGACAAAGCTTAGGCCAGAACTCATGAAAATGGCAAGTACAAACAAAACAAAACAAAACAAAACAAAACAAAACCTAGGAAACTTCAGTGTCAGGTGGTACAATTCACTCCAACATTTCATTTAAAACGAGAAACAAATCCAGTGTCAGATTTATTCCTTGCCCCGCCCTCCCATACGGAGGGGCATCTCCCCAAGTTTGGCCTTTTATTTGTTTTCTTCCCCTCTTCGAATACAAGCTCCTTAAGGACTTTTTTTCTTTCTCTCTCTCTTTTTTTTTGCTTACACATATATCTTTCTTTACATGTGACTCTTTCCTTTTCCTTACATATGTATCCCTAATGCTTAGTAAATGCTTAAGAAATGTTTGACTCACTGACTGGAATAGATGCACTCTAGTAAACATGTGTTAACTGGAGTGGCCCTGTATGAGAAAACATATTGTCTTGAGTTTAATGGTCTCATATAATTTTAGTGCTGGAAAGGACTTTTGAGGGTCATTACATCCGATGATCTTATTTTACTTATGTGAAAACAGAGAGACAGAAGCAATATATGGCTTGTCATAGGTAACACCACTAGTTAGGTGGCAGAATCAGGAAACAGTCAAAATCTCCTGACTCACCAGTCCAATGTACTTTACATTATATCTCTCTGCTATTTTTCCCCCAAAGGGAGAAAAAAAAATCTAAAAAACTTAAAAGTATATCTCTTTTGATAAAGAAGGATTTAATGTGGTCCTTTATAGTTGTAATCTGACTGAAATGTGGTCCATCAACACAATTAATTTTGCTGAAAGAATATATACACATACTTTACTAAAAAGTTTTCTAGACTTCCAATTAGATTGTAAACTCCTTGAGGATAGAGATTATCTTTTGCCTCTCTTTGTGTCCCCAGTACTTAGCACAGTGCCTGGCACATAGCAGGTATATGATAAATGCTTATTGATTGATTAGCTACTGGGATATGGCATAAGCACAATAAATATTTAACTTCCTCTAAATTTTTAGTGTCTGAGAGAGATGGGCAGCAATCTTACACTTCATTTAACAGGCCTTATCTACAGGTAGAACTGGAATTTGCACTTGTAATGTGCTTTGAAAGACACCTGGTACTGCCCTTGTTCCCCAAATCCTAGTCTCACCAGTCTCACAGGTTGTTTAAATTTCACTCACTATTAGAAAACCACAATATTTTTTTAATCAGTAGTATCCCACTAAAATAAAAAAAAAATAGATTAGGAAAACTAATCCATTAAATGGCTGCTGGTCAATTTTACGTTTAATGCTTCTACTCTGGACACAGTCCTTGGGAGAAATCCCCCCTGAAGAAACAGATGAATGGAGGATGAGAGACAAAGAAAGACCAGAGCACAATACAGATGGGGCTCAAGACTCCAATGGAGTGCCAGACACCTGGTGAAGCAACAAGTGCCTACCATGAAAATGAAGACAATACCAGTCCATTCCTATCTCGCACATTTATTGTGGGAATCACATGGAAAAAATGAAGCAAGTACTCTGGAAACTAGGGAATATAATAAAATTTAAGTTATCATTATAATATTATAATGAAGTACTACTGACTCATAGAATTTCAGTCAGAAGAAACCTAAGAAGGAATTTATAGCACCTATCCAAATCATGAATCCCATTAACAAAAATCTCTGCCGATGAATGATCTAGCTTTCCCTTACAAGATCCCTAGAAACAGTGAACTTATTACCTACTGAGGAAGCATACTCCAATATCAGAGAGCTTTCACTGTTAGGGAATTTTCCTTTCTGTTGAGCCCAAATCCGCCTCCCTTACACTTAAAATGGTGGCTCAGAGTTTTTCTGGCAAGAGGAAAAGCAGAACAAGAACTAAACCCCCCTTACCACTATTGCAATATTTGAACAATTATCCTTGTTTCAATTTTGTATATACTTACACATGAACCTCACTCCCTGGAGAGAATGTAAGCTTCTGTGGGGAGGGCCTGTTCCACTCCTGTTTTTGGATCCCAAGCGCTCAGGATGGTGCCTGCCACAGAATGGACTTTTAAATACTTGTAGAGTAGATAGAATGTTGGACTTGGGAGTCAAAAAGACCCAAGTTCAAATCCAGACTCAGACCCTAGTTGTGGAACTGTAAGCAACACAACCTCTACTGGTCTATATCCTTACCTGTAAAACAAGGATAATAACAGTACCTACCTCACAGAATAACAGTGCTGCATCGGGGATCAGAGGGCATCTAAGTCCCCTTTACCAAAAACTTCTAGAAGTTCCAAACCATACTCACCTTCAACTATAGTGCATGTGCTTCTTCGGGGTTATTGCTCACCATGGTTACGGATAATAAACACAGAAGTCACAACTTGAATGATGTGCTTTTAAAAGGATGAGATGAACAGGAATGTAATACTGCCTTTTATTTCCTGTGACCTAAAATTATCCTTCCAATAACTGAAGGAGACTAACAATTCCAGCATCAGGATACTGGATGGAGTCTAAGGCCTGTGATTTCCTTGCTATGGGGGAATTCCTGAAGAGGCAAATTTTAACAAAGCAGAGAAGTACCTTCTTTGCAATTTAGGGATTTACCTGGGGCATTGAGAAGTTATTTGCCAAGGATCACACAGCCAGTATGAATCTGAAGAAAGACTTGAACCAAAGCATTCTTAACTCTGAGCCCGTTTTTTGTCCATTGTTTTTCCAAGTTATGAATATAAAGACAAAAGTATGACAGTTACTAATCTTGTACAGTTTACATTCTACTTACATTTCCAGGTAAGCAGATATGGGAAATCTAAGAAGGGATTCAACAATTTTTTTTTTAAATTGGAAAGTACCATCTAAATGCTCTTAGTATTACTAAACTGCTATATTTAGACATCTTGGATTCATGGAATTTTATGTTTTCATTTTCCTAGGGATTCACAACATGTAAAAACAACCCATGAATTTAGTCTTTTATGCGGTCTTTTATGTTCATTATATTGAGCATTCAAAAAAATTTATGGTAGCTGGAAGGTCACAAATATATACTGAGTGGACCTTGCCGATGATATGAGAAGGGCTGAACTCAAACAAGCACAGTTAAAATCATAGGTTTTCTACTCTTCCTTTTTTTAACCACCACTGTTCTTCCTGCCTAATACTCTAAATTCAGAAAGCAATAGACCTTTGTTCAAGTGCATGGAAAGAGGAAACTTTGGGGGGCAAGGATCAAGTGTGCTTGCTCAGGTCATGTTTTCCAATCTTGTCTAGATATTACTGACCCTTTGCAATACATACTATTAAGAGAAATTAAGTTATTCCCCTTTATGAAAGGGTAAGTAGGCTGAGAAATGCCTAGCTTTCATAGAAAAGAAATTATATCTATATCTCTCCACTACCCTACATTAAAATTCATTTTCTCATTTTGCACCTAAATTTAATTCTGAACTTAACAGCCCTGATGTTATTTTATTTTTTCCAAATATAAATTATTTAAATCTCTGACTCTCAGCCACAAAACTAGAAGTTCCAGAAAACTGTAACCTTAAAAAGTTGAATCTTTCATAATTTAAAGAAGATAGCATCGAGCAAAAGGGAGCGGGTTCTAGGCTCTTCTATTTACTTAAAAAAAATTATGCACCGACTACATGCAAAGTACTGGATGAGGCAGTCTGAATCTTTTTCCTTTTGTTCAGACCCATGATAACATTAGTGCAGGGCTCTCCAACAAGTTGCCTGGGGACATTGTAAAATTTGCGCATGGTCATCTGTTGTAATTCAGTAATATCTAACTCATCATGATGCTATCTATCTGGGGTTTTCTTGGCAAAGACACTAGAATGGTCTTCTGTTTCCATAGCATTTTATATATGAGGAAAGTGAGGCAAACAGGATTAAGTGACTTGCCCAGGGTCGCATAGCTAATAAGTATCTGAGGCCAGATTTGAACTCAGATCTTCCTGACTCCAGGGGTAGCAGTCTATACTACGCCAGCTAGCTGCGCTGTCACCTAGCCAGTTTTAAACCTAAACCCAGGTTGTGAGTCCAGGATCAATCCTCTAACTCCAATGCTGTGTTTTCTCTTATTGTGAATATAAAGAGTGAAATATGGCTCAATCCCTTTCCTCAAAGAGTTCATAATATAATGTGGATGCAGGTTTGTATCCTAGGGTGTGGGGGGAGGGGGAGTGTTAAGAGGTATGGCAGTATTAAAGAACACATGTAAATATGAAATAAAGTAGAATGTGATAGTGACCAGAAAAATTTCCATATAAAAGCCTCTAAAGAAAATTTGAGGAGAGATCACTTTTAATTGGAGAAATTAGAAAGGAAATTATAGAGGTGGTAACTGAGGTGGACCTTGAAAAAAGAAAGGCATTTCAGCAGCTAGAGATGAAGAGGTGGCAGGTCGGGGTAGCAGAATAGTTAGTATCCCAGTCTGGCTGAAATGTGGAACACAAGAAGAAAAGTCATGTGAAAGTACCCTAGAGTCCCCCTTCCTTTTTTGGGGGGGAGGGCGGGGGTAGGGCTCATACCTCTTGAATATGACTCTTCTCTTATATTCACTCAATCTTGGCTCCTTTTCTCTTTTCTCTAAATTCTCTCTTGTGGTGATTTCATGGCCTCAGTTACCACCACAATGGGTAATTCCCAAATACAGTACCTCCATCTAGTCCTGCCCAGGACTCTTCCCATAGCTCTGGCTCTGCCTGCTAGATATCTCCAGCTGCATGTGCAAGGATCCAGAGAAAAGCTGATGGAAGTTTTTTCTTTCCTTTTCTTTCGTATTTTGTAGAGGTATGATAGGCAGATCATTCATGCAGCTTTGTGCGGACCCTATCTCAAAGGGGCCAGAAGCTAAACGGCTCAGTGGATAGCACCGGGCCTAGAGTCAGGAAGAGCTGAGTTCAAATGCAGCCTCAGACACTTAATAGTTGTGGGACTTACATTGTTTGCCTTAATCGACCGGAGGAGGTGGCAAATCACTCCAGTATCTTTGCCAAGAAAAGTCCATGGAAGAGTAGGACATGATGAACAAGTCCCCTTTATACATTTTACATTCCATACAAACAGGCCTATTCTCTGTCCCTCATTTTCATTCTCCCCTCTCCTGTGCCAGGGTCTTGGCTAAGGCCATCACTGTACGAAGAATGAACTCTCTTCCAATCTATCTAATGAAGTCTCTAGCTTCCTTAAGCGTCAACAAAGAAATCCCTTCATCCATGAAGTATCCTCTCATAGGTAAAAGGATCTTCCAAATTACCCCCAGGACTTCTCTCGGACCTCTCCATTGAATTCGCCTCACTATCCCTTTTTATCATAGTTATTTATTAATTCCTCCTTAGCCCTACCCTGCTAACGCTGAAATTCACTGACTGCAAGTCATTTGTTTTATTTATTTTTGTATCCAAAGTGCTAGGCACATAGTAATTGCTTAAATATTGCTGGACTGACTGGCTGATTGATGAGTGAGTGAATGAATGTAAGCCTTACCATGGATGGCCTTGAGTACCAGTCCATGGAGTTTGTATTCTATTCTATAGAAGATAGTTTTTGAATGTGTTTTTGAAGAGAGAAGCGACATCAAGAAATCAGTGTCAAAGAAACTAAGAGTGCAGAGTGGTGGTCAAAAGTGTCAAATGGCATAGAAAGGGAAGATAAAGAAAGGAAAAGGCCATTACTTCAATTAAACAAACATTTATTATGTGTTTACTGAGTGTAAGATCCGGGAAATACAAAGATAAAAATGAAATGGAAAAGAACTTGCATTCTACTGGGGAGATTGAATACATAAATATGAGGAAACATGTTACAGGGGTATAGGAGAAAGCTCTTTTGTAGGAAGTGGCTTGTGAGATAAGCCTTGAATGAAGAAAAAATGAGACATTCACTAATTTAAAAAACAACAACAACAACAAAAAATAACTGTCCATACTTGCTTCCATTTCCTCCCGTTTACTTTTCCCATACTTGTATCTGGCATCTGATTTCATCATTCCACTGAAACTGCTGAAAATTATCAATAATCTCTTAATCGACAAATATAATGGCTTTTTCTCAATCCACATCACCAGCACTATTCTTCTTGGATAACCTCTTCACTCTTGGCTCTCTTACAAAGTGGTTGACCATCCTTCTCATTCTCAGCTGCTATCTAATCCTCCATGTCCTAATTCCTGACTCTGAGTGTAACCCTAGGCACAATCTTGAGTCCATTTCTCTTCTATCTCTATACTCTCTCTCTTGAGGTGATCTCATTGGCTCCCACAGATCCAATTATCACATCTATCCATAGCTTCTCTTTTGAGTTCCAGTCCCACAGCCCAACTGACCATTAAATATTTCCTAACTTAATATCCCATAGAGATTTCCAACACAATTATTTCCAAAAACAACACATTTTTTGTCTAAAAATCTACCTCTCTTCTTTATTTCTTTCACACTCACCATATCCTTGCATTCACTCAAGTTCACCATCTCAGTTACTCTTTAATCTTTAACTCAACTCTCCATACCCAATCAGCTGCCCAGTGTTGTTGACTTCGAATGTATAATTGTATTCACCCATAAAAAAGACTTACAAAAGAGATTTGAGGACATGACCCAACATTGTAATGCCTATAGAAAGCACATCTAAAACAGACACATACAGATATAAAGTGAATCACGAAGAGTACTTTTACAAAACTGGTTATGCCCTAATAATAAAGAAATCATAAATAAATGCAGAAAGCCAGATTTTAAAAATAACATTTACAGATCATAAGCCAATAAAATAGTAATCAACAATGGAAAGTGAACAAAATATGTAAGACCTAAATGGGGACGAGACTGATATCTGAAATGAGTGGATCAAGGACCAAATCATACACAAAATAAAAATTTCTATGAAAATATTTATACTAAAGAACATAACAATGGTGTTATTGCAAACCAAAATCTGTTAAGAAGCAGCTAAAGCAGTCATAAGAGGTAATTATTTATCCCTGAATGCTTATATTAACAAAAAGGAAAAAGAATATTAATGAACTGAATTGCAAGCAATTTAAAAATAACTAGAAAATAAATTGCTGGTCACTAAAAAAGCCCATGGGTTTCTTTAAATGACTTAAACTCTTTGGGACTCATTTTCCTCATTAGTAAAATGAGGAAAGTCAGATTAGATGATCTATAAAGCCCCCTGTAGCACTAAATCTATGCTCTCATGATTCTATGAAATTAAGGGTTAAATAAGCAAATAATGTAGAAGAAAAGGCAAAAATACCTGTACTGGTGAACTGACATGACAGTCTATTTAGATAACTCAAGAGAATCAACAAAAAGACATAATAGAGCTAGATTATCAACGTGTGTATATTTAAATGAATACATGCATACGTGTGTATGTGGGTATATATATGCATATATAAATAAAACAAAACACATACACATATATACGTTCATGTATGTGCATGTGTGTCTTGAAGAAATACTATGAATGGTTAATTAAGTAGGCCTAGAATTAGTGGGTAGGAGACAGCATGTTAAAATCATTTGGGAAACTACCATCCACTTTGATCCAATGATCTCACTAATAAATCAGTAACTGTAATGAGGTTATTGATGGGAAGAAAAGGAAAAATATTTTGGTCTCTACCAAAATATTTATAGCAATATTATTTGCAATTTCAAAGAACCAAAGACAAAACATTTCAAGACCTTATCTCAATGATTCACTTAAGTCAGCAACCATGGATGTTGAAAACTATTTAATAAGAGACAAATGAGTTTAAATATTTTTAATGTTTACTTACTTTTTTTTGCTCAAGAAAATTTTTTGCTGCCTTCTTAAAATATACTTTTTTAGGCTCCAGAATTGAAATGATATATGTCTTTTTTATGGAATTTTCTGCTATTCATGCTGAATTACTAATACTAGACTCTATCATGAAACTTTTAAATATATATATCTTGGTGTTCAGAAGACTGGTTCAAATAGAAAAAAAATTTAGACTGGATAAGAGTTTAACAACAGAGAAAAGTTAAATGTTATGGAATTTTCAGAGGAACAAGGATATGCAGTTCCTCAGAAGGGGAAAAACATGATTGTGTGGTATCCTATTAAGGGAGAAAAATGAGATATTCTATTGTTAAACTACAAAATTAATATGAAGTGTAAGAAAGGATTCCCTCACCGATTTTTATTTACCTGTAGGATATAATTCCATCATAACAAAAAAATTATCTTGTGGATATAGTTAAATAGTAGAAAAGCATGATATATGTTGGTATAAATGTAAATGGTTAATGTTAATGAAACTAAAGTAGAGGGCATTCTTAAGACCTAAAACTGCAAGTAAGACTTTTAGAATAGTCTGTACGATTTCTATATCATTCCAATCTGAACATCTCTGCATGGTGAAATTGTATGTCTTGTCTTTAAGAATGAAAATTTACTGAAAATTGCATTTAAAAATATCTGTGAATTTGATTCTAAAATAATTGTTGATGTCCGATCAAGCAAACAGAAACAAATGAACAATTACCATTTCACAGCTCTCAAAATGTTTATAAACATAAAGCCTATTTCTTTCTAAAAATATAAATATCAGGGTTTTTTCCATTTTAATAATGGCTTAAAATAAATGGCTTAAAATCATAGTAATCTAAATAAAACTTTTATTTATCTTGTTATGAATATAGCTTGAAAACTATGTCCAAATATAGTATTCTATAGAATTCATGTAAATTTTATCATTATAATTTGTGTCATTTGGGAAAATGAAATAAAAGTATTCTAAAATTATATGGGGGAGAGGCAATATAGAAAACATGAAATTTGCTTAGTGACAGGAAGCCCAAACTTATTGTGAAAAGCTAAATATTAATGTTATCTTACTTTTCTGGGTCTCTAATAGTTTCTTACTACTTATGGGCTTGATATACCACCTGATTTATTTTTGTTTTTTAGCAAAATTTCAAGTTCAAAGGTTAACCTTCTACTATATCACCAAGTCTCTACATAATGATATTTCATTTTTTTCCTGTTTTGATAACTGGGTCATCCTAATTCACAACATCTTATATTCGTGGTGCTAAGCAAAAAAATCCAAAATGGAAATTCCTCCTGAATTCTTCCATTAATCTCCTAACCCATACATGTTCTTTGTTATCTATGGCATAATAAAATTGAATACTTTGTTGCAGAGAAACTTGAAACCCAAAACTTTTTTTTTTTAAAGTTTTGGATTTACAAAACAGGAGAACTATATATACTAAGGCTTTTCTTTAAAGAATTCAAATCCACACAGATTGTGATTTTCAGTAAATTAACCTTCCACATTCGTTCATTTACTGCTATATTGTCAAATTATTGCCTCCAGCAGGCCTTTAGGATGGACAGGTAGCACAGTCCATAGAGCACCAGTCCTGGAGTCAAGAGGACCTGCGTTCAAATCTGGCCTCAGACACTTACTAGCTATGAGACCCTGGGCAAATCATTTAACCCTGTTTGCCTCAGTTTCCTCATCTGTAAAATGAGCTAGAGAAGGAATTGGCAAACCACTCTAGTATCTTTGCCAAGAAAATCTGAAATGGGGATTTTGGACATGGAGAGTGGGACATGAATGAAATGACTCAACAACAAAGCAGGTTTTGCATTTCTTTCTCCCCTAAGTGTGGGAGGGCAGTTCCAAACCATGGTGTACATATGCCTGGAGTACACTGGGTATTCATGGTCATGAAAAAGGGCATGGAAAAGGCCTAGAAGGAGAACTTAAATAGCTATAGTATTAAATGTGCTTCTTTATGAAAATATAGTTAAAAATTAAGACCTATAGATAAGATAAATATAAACTTCTTCAACAAATGCTAGAATATCCTCTTTGAAGTTCAAAAGAAATCATTCTGAGACCAACTTTACATAGTGGCTAGTAAACTAATAGAACTTTTTACTCCAGGAGGAGGTACGAGATAAAAACAGAAATAGGCTCAAGGCTTTAGAAAAATGTATCAGTAGTAGATGAGTTTCTGACTTGTCTCATGATTTGCCAAGAAAATTGAGGCCATTCACCGAGAACTCCTTCTTAACCCACAACCTCTCAATAAAAGTCCTCACTATTTTCTCCTCTACTGCAGTTTCTGATGAAGAAATGACCCTTTTACTTGCCTAGGCTAAACGGTCTACATGTACCCTATTACCTCATTGCCTTCTGTATTCTCCAGCAGACTGCTTCCATTACAATACACACTCTCTTGATAATTTTCAAATCTTATTATCTACTGGTTCTTCCCATTTTCTACAAACTCACACAGAAGTCTTCCCATTGTTAACAACAAAATACAAACAACAATAAAAAGAAAACCTTACTAGATCCTACCATTCCCATTAGATATAATTCTATGTCTCTTTTTCCTTTCTCAACCAAACTCCTTGAAAAGCTGTCTACACTTGGTACCTCTACTTTCTTTTCTCTCATTCTGTTATAAATAAACACTCTGCCATCTGGCTTCCAATATCAATTAACTGAAATTGCTCTCTCCAAAGATAACTATGATGTGAACTGGTCAAAAGATGGAAGGATACTGACAGACAGACGTGTGCGCATGTACAGAACACACACACACACACACACACACACACACACACACACACACACGGAGTTGGATACAGAAATACATTTTACTCCTCAGTGAAATAGGAGGAAAAGGAGAGAAGGTGAAATTATAGGGAAGGAAGGGGATTATTCCCTAGCAATACAAATTCTAAGATGTACAAATATACTTATTGCTTTTTTGAGGTGGCAAAGAATGGGAATGTGAAGGGGCGCTCATAAACTGGGGAATGGATGAAGAAAATATGCTAAAGTGTAATGGAATATTATTGTGCTGAACTCTCATTAGCATAATGATCAATCAGGACTTCAGAGCACTAATGCTGAAATATGCTATACACCTCTTGTTAGAGGTGAAAATCACAGAATGCAGAACAAGATAACTTTTTTTTTAGGACATGGCAAATGCAGAAATTTGTTTTAAATGATTATATGTTTTTTGTTTTAATGCCTATGGTATCACTGGGGTCAGTGGAGGTGGGATGGGAGGGGATGTGGGAATGTAAAAAGTTGGATCTTGGCTGAGTAAAACAACATATGAAAAAAAAAAACAAACTTGGGAACTTTGGGCAACACAATGACCAACCACAATTTCCTAAGGGCTAATGATGAAACACTGATGCCCATAGAAGGGATAGGTTCAGAGCTTAGAATGGTCATTTCTAAAAAAAAAAAATATGGCCAATGAATTGTTTCATTTTGCTTGGCCATATATGCTTGTAATAGTTTTGTTAGTCTTGATTTTTCAAGAGGGTGGAGAAGGAGAATGAAGTGGAAAGCAGAAATGGTAATCTTTGAAAATAAAATTAATTTAATTTGAAAAAAAATTAACTAGGAACTCTGAATTGCCAAACTGAATAACCTCTTTTCAATCCTCATGCTTCTTGATCTCTCTATGCATTTGATAATGTTGATCACCCTCTCCTTCTGGATGCTTTGTCCCCTGTGGGTTTGCCTAGCACGGCTCTCTCTTGGTTCTCCTCCTACCTATCTAAGCATGATTTCTTACTTTCCTTTATAGGATCTTCATCCATGTCATACCCATAAACTGTGGTTTTATACCAAGTCTTTGTCCTAAGACCCTTTCTTTTTTCTTATTATTCTCTTTCAATTAGTGACCTCATCAGTTGTCATAGGTTTAATTATCATCTCTATGCAGACGACTCCCAAAGTTAACCAGACCCAATCTGTCTCCTGAGCTGTGGTCCCATATCACCGACTTCCTAATGGACATTTCAAATTCATATCTATACTTTTTCCATAGACAATCTCCAACTCATGTACATGTTCAGAACTCATTACTCTCTTTCCATGCCTATCCTTCTTCTCTATTTCCCTATTGTTGTTGTTCACCCTTTGTTTCTGAAGAGGAATAGAGACATCACGGTGTGATGTCAACTTTTCAAGTGAGTGGATTTAAGTGAGGCAGAGTTGCACCAAGTCATCAGCCTCACTCTCTCTTCCAGAATCATCAAAGTTCAGTGCCAAGACCAAAATCAAGATGACTGGTGATGGCCTGAGATACAGTGTATGACCTTGGTATCTTCAATGCCTGACCAAGCTCTAAAGGCTCCACAGAGCCTGCTTCAGCTACCTTCATGACCCCTAGATCAAACTATTTTCACCTGCCCATTCCAGTGGGAGAAGTCTTCACATGCTTGCGGTAGACATCTCCCTAATTCACTGACAGGTTTGAAGCCTACTGATTATCTTCAATCGGGTTTAGCCAGTCCACCAAGATAGGTTTTACTGGGGTGTGGCCATTGTGCATGCTACAGCTTCTTGGATACACAGGTGAGAGTTGAGTGACAGGTGGACACCAAAGACAGACAAGCAATCCTGAAAAGGGCTTCACAAGCCCTCGTTCCAGATAATATACAGATAATCAACTTAGAGGGAAGGCAATAACATAAAGGCGGACAGAGAAAGGCTTCTTGTAGAAGGTGGGATTTTGGCTAAGACCTGGAAGGTAGGAGGTGGAATCGAGGAAAGAGAGCATTTCAGGCATGGAGGACAATAAGTAAAAAGGCACTGGGTAGATAGATGGAGTGTCTTGTGCAAGGAAGTGAAAAAAGGACAAGGTCATTGGATCAAAGAGTGAATGGAGATCAGTAAAATATAAGAATGGAATAGTAGGAAAGGCGCAAGTTGTGAAGAACTTTAAAAGCCAAACGGGATTTTATACTTGGTCCAAGAGGTAAGAAGGACTCAACGGACTTTGGCGACATGGTTAGATCTGTGCTTTAGTAAGATCACTTTCATATGATCTGTTTAGAGGATGCACTGGAACGAGCAGAGACAGGAGAACAAACAGAAGGTTACTTCAATAGCCCAGGCATTAGGCGATGAGGGCTTGCGCCAGGATGCTGTCACTGCCCAAGGAAAGAAACAGAGAGTACACAAGATCTATTTTGGAAGGAGGGAGAGTTTAGGGAGAGAGGTGGAGAAGATAATGAATTTAGTTTTGGCTATGTTGAGTTTAAGATGTCTATAGGACTTCCAATTTGAGATGTCCAATAAGCAGTTGGAAATGTGAAATTGGAAGTGAGGAGAGAGGTTGGTGCTGGACAAACAGATTTAATAATCATCAGCAAAGAGATGTTAATTAAATCCATGGGAGCTTATGAGATCATCAAGCAAAGAAGTATAAAAAGAGAAGAGAAAGAGGGCCTGGGAAAGAACACTGGGGGACAGTCACTAACTAGGGGGTATGACCCAGATGATGATCCAACAGCCAGGTTGAGAACCAGAAGAGAGCAATGGTGTGAAAACTGGAGAGATGAGAATATATCAATAAGCAGTGGATTACTGACAGCGTCAAAGACCATAGAGAGGTCAAGAAGGATAAGGATTGAGAAGCAGCCATTAGATTTGACAATGAAGACATCATTGGTAACTGTGGAGAGAGCAACTGACATTCCTTTACCCCTTACTCTTACTCATCACATTTATCTCATCAAATCCTATTTCTACATCCCTAACTTCTATCCCCTATGTTCCTTCTTCTCCACTTAGCCACAACTTTAGCTGAGACCCTCCGTTACATCCTGAACTCAAAACCTTCCATTCCTTATAACTTCCCTATTTTTATGGATGGCATTTTGAAACATCCTTAACTTTTTTTATATTACACAAAGACACACACGAATTTATGTAAGAACGTAAGATTTTCCAACTTTGGGGGATATATTATATGTAATATTTATCATCTCGTTTTATCAAAGCCCTATTGTACCTATATCACATATGGAAAATGTTTAAAACTATCACTGAGACATCAAAGGTCTACTTTTTCAGGGGCTATGAAATAATTCAGGATCTAAAAAATTCATATATTTTTGAATACAGTTTTTATGAATGATACATGATAAAGTATACTATTACATTGCATTTATGATTCTATTTTAGTGCATAATAGTAATCACCTTCACCATAACCACTACTCATTCACTTGCAATTTCTTCACATTTGCTAAAACTGAAGCTTTTCCTAATGTTCTAAAATTATTTCCTCAATTTAATTTCATAGGCTAATATTCTAGTGCTAATCACCAAAAAACTAATATTATTCTTAAAAGTTTAAATGTCTATGTATTACCTGTGATTTATAAGATGGGTGTTGAACTGGTTTCTTTGTGTTGTGCTGGCCATGCATTTAAACACTTGGAATCAAAATGATCTTTCATCATGTGAACAGTGGTTGGTCACACATCTCTCTAATGCAACTCACAAAATTTTATGTATGACTGAGAGTAATAACATAGCCATATCCTCCTTATTTTGTAAAGATGCAAAATTCAATATGTTTAAAATAATTTATATTGCTTCAAATGAGTGAATTAAACTCAAGGCCCTAATATAATTATACTTCTTAGCAAAAGCTCATATTTTGGGGGTAACCATATTTAGTGTACTCAATTCCATCTACCTGCCTCCAAAGTGGAAATGTGAAATCAAACTATAAATCAGATGTAAGTGAGTGTTCAAAAAGGTAAAGACTCAGTCTCTATTTTTGATGACAACACTTCAAATATCACAAAGTAATTCTAGTTGGAACGAAGGTTTAACAGAATATGATAGTATAAGTTCAGTAATTTAATAAAGCAAACATCTATTACATATCTACTATGAGCAGAATACAACATTGGATGCTGGAGACAAATAGATTAAATAAAACATAGCTCCCTCCCTCAAGAAGCTTTAATCTAGAGGAAGATTATGACATTTACAAAAGTAAGAGGAGCATTTTGATAAAGGCAAAGGAATGGCCTAGATAAAATGCTAAGAAAAGTCTCAAGGTTAGGACAGAATAATCACTTTTAGCTGAGGACGGTGTAGAAGAAATCAAAGAATGGGTAACAATTGTGTTGAGTCTCAAAGATAAGTAGAGATTTCAACAGGGTTAAGGAGGTAAGGCTGAAAAAAGCCAAAGCTAAAACACAGCCCAGATAAGTGCACTTTCAAAATGGATTTGGTAATAATCTTAGAGCTTCCCAAACTTAGATATCAATATGCCTTATCAATATTATTTTGAATTTATCAATTAATAGCTAATAAAAATAATAGTCAACATTTATATAGTGTTCATGATATGCCAGGCACTATAATAAGTGCTTTAAAATTATTTTATATCTCAATTAGTACCAAAGTTAAAACCTAGAGGTTTTCAATGCATACTAACTAAATATAGGTGTCCCTAAATTTAAGAAAATTTATCATAAAATATTTTGCCATACTTTTTTAAAATTAGTCAACAAATCTGGTGTGTGTGAGCTGGTGTGACATTAATTATAGTCCCAGCGAAACAAAAGGTAGAGGCTTTGTGTCTCAGATTTTTTTTTCTTAAAGTTTACATCTTTTTTTTTTTTTTTTTGTAATGGGGGCAGTGTGCTTTTTAAAGAGATGGCTAAAACGAATAGCATGCCTATTTCTTCCTACATGAGAACGGTTTCCCTTACACTACGGACATATAACACTCTGACCTCAGAACACATCACTAGAAAAACATAATTTGATTTACATCATTTTGCTATTCAGTTACATCTCTATTTCAGATGGTAAAATAACTTTATACAAAGAATTCAGTGTAGCCATAATTCCGTATCTCTGTAATCAGAATGTTAAGGTAGGAAACGGCAATAAGAAGACCCTACTTGCCTTGGGTATGAAGAAGAGATAGGAAGACAAGAGAAAGGCTTGGTGTAAGAATAGCTTTCTCCCGGGTCTTTTGCACCTTGTTTCTGGAAGCCAGTGAATTTGAACTTATTTTATATAATTTTTATGTCCTACAATAAAGTCTGACTTGGATTCCTCATTTCACTGTGCGAGTATCCCTTGATACGGTTCTTGAAGGCTGTATCAGTAGAATGCAAACTCTGGAAGTTCTTCCTAAGCTAGAAAAGCTTTGAGTTCTGCAGGTAGTAGAAACGGATTTTGTGTCCATCATCAGATCAGATCAGCTAAGTTAGAATGGTTTATCCTCAGAAGGCTGGCCACCACGTAATGATTTTTGGGGGGCTCATATTTTTCGAGGCTCATATTGACTCATGAACTTCTACAATACACTGTTGTGAAATTCACCTTCTCACTGTTCTTCACACTGGACAGTCCATCTCTTGCCTGTGCCACGATTTACCCTCGCTCTACTCTTCTTGCCTCAGCCTCCAGGCTTCTGTCCTGTATATAACCTGCATGCATATAGTTATTTACAAGTTATTTCTCATTGGAATATGAGTTCCTTGAAGTCAAGAACTCTGTTTTTCACTTTCTTTATCTCTCTAGAATTTAGCACAGAGGCTGGCACATAATAAGTGCTTAATAAATGACTTGGAAGGAATTAGTACCCGTGTGGATGAAATCACCAATCTTTTAAAGTCTGAAGTGTGGTCTAGATAGTGAAAAGAAGGGCCAATTAAAACTGAGGTGCAGGAGAACAAAATGTCATTTGGGGGAGTAAACTTATTTGGAATCTTTTGAGATGATCTAAACAACAAAAGTAACTTCATTTTGTCTGCCCACAAGGAATACTTTATCCATCATTACTATTTAAACTTAGCACCCATATCGATGGGTGCTATAGTCTAGTCTTTGAAGTGTCTGATTAATGTTAACAATACCTCATCAAATTGTACAGCATTTCCTGGAAAACTAAACAAACAGCATAATACCATGAAAATCAGCATTCAGGGTCTGAAAGAAATCAGGATAGGCCCAAAGAAAAGTCTAAGAGGAAACTGACTGGGTCAAATGCCATTTCAATAAATACTGTAATAAAGTAAATTCTAATTGCGATGTTGCCAAGATTTGACCTGTGGTAAAAATGAGTTGTTGACCTCATTACTCCAAAGTTTGATACTGTACTATGAATTGACTATTAAGTAAAAAAATAACCTTTTTTTCAATCCCTGTCCAAAAGATAAAATGAGGGGAAAAAATCAACCACCTGATTCAATGTACATACAACAGATATAAGAGAACTGGCCTAGTCAAGAAATAACCTTTTCTTCCACAGTCTTAATTAATCAGGGAAATAAGAAAGAGTTTTCTTTATGAGAAAGAATGACGGCAGTGAAAACAGTCGATTCTGGCAGAAGAAAAAGGAGATATGGCAAAAGAATTGGGCTCGAGTTCTTCTATATTACCCACATTTTAGAAAATTACTGTTTGTGGTCTGTACATCAGAAAGCATCATTTATTTTAGTTAATCTAAATAAAAAAGAGAATTTCCTTGTGTATTAATATGTCTTGAACTTATTTTGAAAACTATTCCTTATAATGAAATTCCACGAGAATCTGGACATCTCCCTAAGTTTATTGTAATGGGATTTGACCTGTGTATTCTACTTGTCATTTCTAATCCACTCTTGTTGGGTTTTTTAGGAATCTGTGTTTTAAAGAAACACCAAAAGTATTTTACTGTAAGAAGATGCATGGACTGATTCTTGTAGATGACGGACATAGGATATATGATAGAAGTAAATGGAAGATGGTTAAATAGGGCTAGATCAGGACCAGCCACACATGTAGGCAGCTACTTATTTTCTTGTGATTTGATGAGTTCATCTATTTAGAAATATCTCCCCATTCCACGGCTTGTCACAGTCCCTTAAATTTTCACCAGCGCTGGAGTTCTTTGGGTTAGGGCACTCTAAAATTCTCTTTTAAAATGCAATGATAAACCTAGTATATTTTCACCTCAGTGTTATCTAAGTACATTAAACACTCTTTTCCACATCAGAATGGATTGCTTGTTTCTTTAGCAGAAAGAAACATAGTGAGAAAATAGAACAAAGAACACTTGCTCTCTCAAAACCCATTTCCAAGACCTGCAAAAAAGCACAGCCTTTTTATCTTGGTAAGATCTTCCAGAGTTTTGTTCAGAGAATTGAGAGTAAGACAGACCATGGAACCCAAAGAGTAAGCCTGTCTTAGTATGAGGGAAATGGGGAATAAGCGACTCTAAGAGAAGCCAAAAGGTAAGAAGAATGTACCAAATGAGCTGTAGGAAAGCACAGAAGAGAGACTTAGTCTACTTCGTAATTCTCTTCAGGGCAGGTCTTATGAATACTAGTAAAGAGAAGCAGGAACATTACAAGCTCTTCAATCCAACGAAGCTGGGGTAAAAAGGATGCACTCATATTTCTTGCTTCATTATACATTTCTGTGTCATATATCAGAATAGCATGCTACAAAATAAAAAGTTTCCACATAAACCATGCTACTGGAATAAAAGTGAAAAGAGAATTAAGACTGTTTCCCAGAGATAAAAATTCTCAACATATTTCAATTCTAGAGACTCTTTTATGGTAACAACAAAAGGAAACGCTCAATGAATTTTTGAAGCATTTCAAAAACAGTGACCTCTTCCGTGTGGTGTAGTGGATAGAGGTTCAGTGTCTGAGTTTGGAAGACCTGGATCTAACACTTCCTGAGGTTAACTACCTCTGATTGACTCTGGGCCAAGTCACTTAACCATTACACACACCCAACTCTCTAAGACTATAAACTGTAGAACAGTTTCTGATTTGTACTGGTAGAGTTTCCTCACTGTAAGTTTCCTATATCAATAAAATTAAAGGTCTGAACAGAAAGAAGGAAGAAATGGAGCTTCTTCTTGACCCCAGGCCCCAATTCTCCAACTATAGTTTTAGAATTAAATGTGGTCAGATATGATAGAATATGTAACAGAATTTTGAATCCCCAAACAAATCCTGATAGTGTGTTAGGATTTCAAACTTGGCTCTTACACATATATTGATTTACTCCTAACAATGATGCCTTCTCTCTCTCCTTTCCTATTCGGAAGTTCACTAAAGTGTGTAAATGGCATGATCTTCGTGAACTTTACAACGAAACTATCTACGTATTACTATCTTATTACTTAGAAACCTGCTGTACATCATTCATTCACAAATTAAAAACATTGTAGCTTATAATAGAGAGTAAATTTAGAGTTGTTCATAGGGAAAGGCTTATTTAGCCCATCATCTCCAATGCGTACTCTAAACAGCCAGGAGCCCAGGCAGAGAAGTAGCAGCTGGGTGCAAGGAAGCATCAGGGAGCTGAGACTAGGGTACCGCCAGTGAAGAAAGTGGCAGCTGGGAGTGGGGAGGGTTTCAGCATCCAAGATTTAAAATGATCCAAACAGGAAAATGCCAGCTGGAAGAAAGGGGTGCTAGGCATCCAGTAACCGTCTGGTAAAACCAATTTTCTGTCTGGTATAAGAGAAAGCAAATGCCACACTTTAAACATACTAGGTTTGAAAAAATGGTTTGCTTCCCAATTAGAACAGTGCCCATCTTAAGGGGAGTTCACCAGAATGTATGACCTGTTACTATGCCAGGGAGCTTATTCTTAACTATGGCATTCTGTTTTCCTTGATGATGCCAGGGTGGTTCTTCTAAATACCAAAAATATGCTATCATGAACTTGAAATACTTTATACTCTCCCTAATTCCAAATGGAAATGAGAAAGTCCCCTAAGGTGATTTAAAGGTGATTTTTAAAGGATAAATCATTAAAAGAAGATCCTGAAATGATCACATGAAAGAGAAAACAACACACGGACACTCACAGATACAGATACTGAGATATACATTTCAAGGATTCAAGACAGTCATCTAAAGACTATGGGTTTAAACCCTCAGTTTATCAGCTCTGGAGGCCTAATTTTGCAATCAGCTAAACCTACAGTACATTTTCATCAAGTGCTGCAAATCAGCAAAATATTAAATGAATCTTGAAAAAAATGATTATGAATCCACAGTTCTGTTTGACTGTATAATTCTATTTAAGATTAAAATTACTATCATAAAAAGGCCACTTTCTGAATGTAATTCCACAAAAACATCATCACAAAAGCTTTTACTGCTATTTATGTCAGAATGTATTTTAAACAGTTCTAATCATTTACCTTTGTGGACACTTAATTAAAATTACAAAACCAATTTTAATCTGTAGTCCAATTAATATGCAAATATATGCAAATGTGGTAAATCAAGGTGGTGATTAAGTTAAGGACACTCTATTTCATGTCTGCTTTAAGTGTGAAAACAAACAATCTTTTTTGTAATTGTACTGATGGATTGTGATGTTTATAGGGTTAGTATGGGGTACAAATGTTTATGCATCAACATTATGCCAAAACAAAGATTTTATACTCTGGAGTGATTTAGCATCCAGCATACATTCAGATGCAACAAAGTCATTTTGCAGTCATCTTGTGAATTAGAATAAGGTCAAAGCAAAGTTAAATTTCTATGTCATCCATTTGTATGGCTATTTAAAATTCAACAATCACTTTCTGATGTGTTAGGTAAGAGCCAAGAAGTCTCAAGAATGGCATATTATCACCCTTTATCATTTAGTGTTTCTAATATACTGGTTTATCTTTGATACTATTACAGAAATAGTTCTCCCATTAAGGTACAAAGATATTCATCCTTTTTAACCCCTGTTTTTCACAAGTTGACAGTTTTAAATATGGAAAGCAGTTAAAATCCACATCCTCCCTCCAGTTTAACTACAGGGATAAAGGCATTCTTACAACCATTTCTTCAGTTCTCTTTTGGTACTATTGGGTATAAATGATACAGATATCATCTTTATTTTCCTGGGCAAAATTGCCCTGATGAAGATTGCTTCAAATAGAGTACAAAGCTCAACCTCATTGGGACTCAGTTTGCCAAGTCTAGAATGAACATGAATTACGGATTCAGATTTCTAATCTTCCACAATTTCATCTAAGACTTTAAACCTACTGGTAATTATTTAACCAGAATTTAGCACACAAGAGGAAAAAAAAGGCAGGGTACTCTGTCTGAAAATATTTTGTAACTAAATAAATCCCAATATTCATATTATGAAGTCAGATCTTAGAAAATAAAAAATACCCACGAAGATTTGTGCATGATTAACTGTCCATCAACTATCATGTTAAGGCATCTATGTTAGAAAACATCATGAATAACCAGTTCAATCACACTAATGTTGGCATGAATGTGATTAATTTCCTTTTTAAAGGCTTGAATAAGCCAGAGAAATGCTCAAGATTTTTAAAAATGTAATTGTAAAAAATATATTTAATGATGGCACCTTTTTGTTCCAAATCCTTCATGTTTCTTGTGTTATTCTTTTCAACGCAAAATATTTGGTTGTTGACAAATAAGAATTTTCATAATTCAGAATTAACCATTGATATACTTGCAAACATTTTGCACTATGTGTGTGTATACACATATATGTAGTACTTATATTTCAATTTTTTCAATATTTATTTTTAAACATGTTTCTGTGTTTCTGTGTGTATATATGCCGTACATAAGTATAGATATAGCTATATGAATGATTTCTCCACATCACTAAGAAAATGAAGAAAGGTTTGAAATAGAAATCACCCTGTCATTTTTAACACTTTACATACATTTAAACAGAATATTGCTCTGGAAAGGAAGATAATTTAATAAAAAGTAATATACTTTACAGTTCTACTTATTAAAGAATGCAATGTATCTTTAAAGTGTTTCTGGAAACTTATTTCTTCTCTCAGACTAATCTAATTTTAACACCCATATTTTGAAACCCTTAAAAATATCTAACTTTCAAGACAAGGATCCTAATAAATGTTGAATGTAATTGCTGCATATATATTTTCTTTAACTGTTCCGCTGTTCCCATCATTACTTTCCACTGCACATATTTTCACAAATAAGTCACTCCTCTAAAATATTTTTAAATGAAACTGTATACAATAAACCATTAAGTTCATCTCTCTCTCTGAGTAGGTGTTTAGGGACTGTAATTTTCTAAATGTATCCAGTACCAACATATTCAATTATGAAGCAGTCTTCATGTGATGATGCACCTAAGACAGCAGTTTACATTTATATTAACAAACTCTATCTTCATTATAGTACAAGGACAAAGCTGGATTCCCTTCCCCAATTTAGATCCAACAGTGAAATACATACTATAATGCAGCACATAAAACGAAATAAAAAAGAGTAACATAAAATGTGCTGCATTAAATATTAGAACACAAAACAGCACAATCAAGACTGGAGCAGAAGCAGTAGCAGAATGTGAGAAAGACATTAAGATAATAATGGGCCATCTCAAATCTGAATGTGAACCAGAGAACAAAAAGCAGCCCAGTTATTATTGGTCAGAGAAGCCCAATGAGGAAGTCTTCATCTTTTTTTTTCAATTTATTTTTTAATTTATAAAGATTCAGACCTTTAAAAAATAAGGGACTGCTAGTGCAAAGACTCATCTAATCAATCAACTAATTAATTTTTAAAAATCACTCATGAGGCATTTATTAAATACTGACTACGTGCCAGGTACTGAGCCAGGTGCTAGGGATAAAAAGACAAAAATCTCAATCAAAATTCTACCATAGCAAACCATTTCACCAAGAGTTTAAATTTGTAGTAACTCCAACAAAAACAAGGAAGGCTTCTGCTGAGTCACACATCTCTTCCTCACCCCTAGCCCACCCATATTACCACCTTTTCTTTCCACTCTCTTTGTGATATGAAAAGGAACTTAATATTTGGTAAGGAAATGGTACATTGACTTAAGGAAACTGATCATTAATGAAGGAGAATACTGATCAAAACATCATCTAATTAAAGGTAGGCATGATGGGATGTCCTGCTGGCTTTAAATGAGAAGATAGGGATGTGATTTACAGTACTTTATAAAAGTCCTTAGCTTAAAGCCATATCATTTGATCTAACAGCAGGTATGAGAGACCAGAAAGAAAATCCAAAATACAACAGAGTAAAAAAAAAAAGACATAAAATTTTTCCCAAGAATGGGCTCATTAAAATAAACACTGTGACTTTTTCTCTTCTTTCTTTCTTTCTTTTGTTCGTTATAAATACCTAAGTGTATTTCATCACTTGAAAGTACATCCTCATAAGGAATAAAAATAATAGATTTTTTAAAAATGTAGACTATTTCATTAGCAAAATTTCACACTGAATTAACCTGTTTTATTTACTAAAATTAAACTAATATGTTAAAACCATCAAATTAATAAACTTTAGTTAAAAAAAGCTAAACTCTCTTGCCTTTTGAGATAGAGGTATGTGCCATTAGGCTGAGCTAGAGATAGATCACAGAAATGGATTCTGTTTGCTGATAAACCTGCCTAAATAAACTGATTTGACCTTGGGACTGGCTCAAATTCCATGAAGCAGCCCTTTTGAATAAAGTCCAAAACCTACACATCTGAGATGATTTTGGATCCTCTCCCAGAAAAGCCTTCATCCTAATGGCCATCTGGGGGGATGAAAGGCCCCAAATTTTCTCCAAATTTCTGGGAGGTTCAATGTTGGCTGGGACAAATTCCGCTATCTGTCCTGCTGTCCTGGGACAGTCTGATAGGATGGCAATGAAGATGAGATATTATGGCATCATTTTCCAGGAGAATTTTCTTTTAATCAAATTCCTTTTTTTAGGAAGATCATTTTTTAAAAAGAGCATAGTCTAGGAACTCACCAAGGCCCAGCTCTCTCTACAAGGATGATGCAAAACCAACTCTGAAACTAAAGGTAGATAGAAGTAGTGTTTGCATCTGTTTGCTATTCTCAAACCAAAATCTGAAGTAATCATCTCAAGGATTTGATTGAATCTACAGTTTTCTCTGACTTTGTTTTTAAGCATGTTTATTTCCTTGCTCACATGAAATGCCACGTATCCAAAAATGTTGGGTCAGAGAACAAATAACTCCACTCCAAGTTTAATCTGCAGATGATCAAGAATGAAGAAAATTTTAATCAGACTTAGCATGTACATGGCATTATACTTCGTGTTCAGCTTTTTATGGGGAGAAAATAGATTCTGATGTGCAAGGGGAAGATGAAATGTGGAAGAAAAACTATCTTTTCCTATAGCCATCTCACCCAGAAAAACACATCCTTCTATCTGTCTGGGCTTATGTATCCTTATATCAAATGTATAGATAATAATTTTGCACATTTAATTATGCATATTTTATCTACTACTACCCTCCCTCTCTTCCCCCCCTCCCCCTAATTATCTGAAATGCAGCTTTACATTTTAAAGTCAAACATGACTATTCTCAAGAACATAACAGGACCTTCCTGGAATGTAAATGGTGCACACCAAAACTTGATTCTGGGATATTTGTTCTTCTGATAAAACATCATTTACAGTTTTGCTTATTTCCATAGCCTCAGATAAATCTAATTCTTGGTCATGCATTTAGTCTTCTGTCCCCTGACTACCTGCATCACTTTGCCAGGTGATACTCTTTAGTAAATCAGAAAACAGGCTTGGACCAGAAACTTGACAACTACAGGGTTATGAAGAGTAAGCAAAGCTCAACAAAGGCATTGGCAACCAACAAGCAATGGCAGGTATATTTTGGTTCAGGTTGCTAGAGGTCTGTCATGGTTCAAAAAGTTGCACTACCTCTCAGGTTGGTATGGATTAAAAGTGATGAACATGACTTCAGTCTTCCATCAGAAATCTTAGCTAATCTGGCTTAGCACCAAAGTCTGATTCCCTAACCATAAAACTGCAAGTATCTGAGATGGATATAGAAAAGCTGCAAAATTCATATCTTGATTCAGTTTTCCATTATGCTAGGCTTTTTTTTAAAAAAAAGTGGTTTATTGAGTTAGTAAATATTTAAGTATCAGCTCTATGCTAGGCATCCTTTTCTTCCCTGTGAAAAACATATTTCCATGATAGCCTTATCACACAAAAAACAGGAGAAATCAAGAAAGTAAGAAAAATTATACTTCAATTTGCACTGAGTTTATCAGTTCTCTTTCTAGAAGGAGAAAGCATTGTTTTCATCATTTTTTCATCCTTTCGAATTGTCTTGGATCATTGTATTGATCAGAGTACCAAGTATTTCACAGTTGATCATCATTATGACATTGCTATTACTGTACACAATGATGTGCTGGTTCTTCTTGCCACATTTTTTGAAAATACCCCCTCATCATTTCCCACAGCACAACAGTACTCCATGATGCCATTCCCACGGAACAACAGTACTCCATGACAATTATATGCCACAACTTATTCAGTCATTTCCCAGCTGATGATCATCCCTTCAATTTCTAACTCTTTGCCAGCACAAAAAGAGCTGCTAAAAATATTTTGTACATATAAGTCTTTTTGCTTTTCTTTGATCTCCTTGAGGTACAGACCTAGTAGTGGTATTGCTAGCTCAAAGTGTAGGCATATTTTATAAATGGTCGCACATAGATCCAAATTGTCCTCCAGAGTGACTGGACCAGTTCACAACACCTTTTTTAAAAAGTTTATTAGTGTACCTATTTTCCCTCATCCCCTCCAGGATTTGTCACTTCTGATAGATGTGAAGTGGTACCTCAGAGTTGTTTTAACTTGCATTCTCTAATCAACAGTGGTAGAGCTTTGATTTCTTCTTCTAAAAACTGCCTGTTCATATCCTGTGACCATTTACTAATTGAGAAATGGACCTTATTTTTATACATTTGACTCAGTTCCTAATATTTTTTAGAAAAGAGGGTTTTATCAGAGAAATTGGCCCTTAAAATTTTTTGATATTACTTCATTGTCCATAGTACACTTTAGCAAAATATAGTTTCCTTGATTACCTTCTTAAATTAGATCTATGTTTGCTTTTGCTTTGTCTGAGATCACGATTGCTATCCCTGCCTTTTTTGCTTCAGCTGAAGCATAACGGATTCTGTTTTAGTTGTTTTAACTCTATGTGTCTTTCTCTTTCAAGTGTCTCTCTTGTGAAAGATATATTGTTGGATGCTGGTTCCTAATCCGTTCTGCTATCCACTTCTATTTTATGGGTGAACTCATCCCATTCATAATCACATTCGTAGTTAACTGTGTATTTTCCTCAATAATATTTTGTTCTCTTTCTCCTTCTCTTCCTATCTTGTCCCTCCTCAAAAGTCTGTTTTGCTTCTGGTAACTGCCCTCTGGAATCTATTCATTTTTATCCCCTCCCCTCCAATTTTCTTATCCCCTTCCCCTCCTGTTTCCCTACTAGATAAGATAGATTTCTATACCCAACTGACTGTGTATATATAGTCTTCCCTCTTCAAACAAATTCCAGTGAAAGTTCAAGCATTGTCTGCTACCACTCCCCATTCCTCACTCAACTATAAAAGTTCTTCCTTTCATGCCTCTTTTACATGAGACCACTTTCTCCATTCTACTTCTCCCTTCCCCCTTCTCCCAGTGCATCCTCTTTCTCACTCCCTTTTTCTTAAAGAGATCATCCCAACAAAATTGACTCATATCTGTGCCCTCTGTCCATGCAGACTCTTTCTAACTGTGCTATTAATGTTAAAGTTCTTAGGAGTTAACATATATCATCTTCCCATATAGAAATGTAAACAGTTTAACTTGCTTCTCTTGAGTCTTGTGCCTGAATGTCAAATTTTCTATTCAGCTCTGGTCTATTCCTCAGGAAGGCTTGGAAGTCCTCTATTTCAATATATGTTCATTTCTTTTCTTCTGAAGAGGTACACTTAGTTTTGCTGAGTAGGTTATTCTTGCTTTTAATCCTAGATCCTTTGCCCACTTCAATATCCTTTTCCAAGGCCTCTGCTCCA
Organism: Phalanger gymnotis; assembly: GCA_028646595.1. Classification (NCBI taxonomy): domain Eukaryota; kingdom Metazoa; phylum Chordata; class Mammalia; order Diprotodontia; family Phalangeridae; genus Phalanger; species Phalanger gymnotis. The sequence goes on from CM053622.1 coordinate 588,092,319, forward strand.
TTAACTTAGATGCTGCTAAATCTTACGTGATATTGACTGTGGCTCCACAATATTTAAATTATTTCCTTCTGGTTGCTTGAAGTATTTTCTCCTTAACCTGGGAGCTCTGCAATTTGACTATAGTATTCCTGGGAGTTTTCATTTTGAGATCTTTTTCAGGAGGTGATAAGTTGATTCTTGCAATTTCTATTTTGCCCTCAATCTAACATTATGCAGCAGTTTTCCTTTATAATTTCTTGAAATATGATATCTAGGTTCTTTTTAATCACAGCTTTCAGGTATTCCAATAATTCTTAAATTATCTCTTTGATCTATTTTATTGGTTAAAGATTTTTAAGGAATTATTTTCTTCAATGAGCTGGTATACCTCTTTTTCCATTTGGCCAATTCTGTTTTTTAAGGTGTTATTTTCTTCAGTATTTTTTGTGCCTCTTTTACGAAGCTGTTAATTCTATTCTCATCATTTTCTTCTATCACTTATCATTTCTTTCCCTAATTTTTCCTCTATCACTCAATCTCTTTCTTAAACTCTTTCAGGAATTCTTGCTGGCCTTGGGTCCAATGGGCATTTTTTCTTTGAGGTTTTGCTTGCAGCCGTTTTCACTGTTGTTTTCCTCTAAGCACATACGTTGGTCTTCCCTGACACTGTAGTAATTTTTATGGTTATGTTCTTTTGTTACTGTCTGCTCATTTTTCTAGCCTCCTTCTTGACTTTGAACTATATTTTAAAATTGGGCTTTGCTCACCTTATGGTGGGGAGGCACTATTCCAAGTTTCAGGTTTTTCAGTGCAGTTGTTTTCAGAGCTAGTTCTGGGGATGTCAAAAAGTTTTTGGTGTTTCTGAGGTGGTGTGATATGCAGACAGTTGTGGTCACTGCTCTCCTGGTTTGCACTCTGGTCTTTCCCCAGGAACAGCCTCTGCTCCTCTGCTCCTCTGCAGCTGGAAGAACTATCACTCTTCTTGGCCTTGGAACTATGACCTGGTCCCCTGCTCTCCTGCAGACACAAGTACCCTTCTCCTCCCTGGAGCTACCACTCAAAACTGCTAATAGGCAATAGAGCTGCCAATCAATGCCAGCTGCACCCAGTGCTGGCAAAGGGTCCTCGGCAATCTCTCTCTGACCAATTGTTGGACCTCCTTATTGGCAATGGGCTGAGAGCTCCTAAAGCTGCTGCTGCCACTGCTGTTGCAGTAGCCTCCCAAGCCAGGAGCTGGTACACTCTGGACTGGACCCCAGATCTCTCTTGTCAACCTCCTAAGTTGTCTTGGGCTGGAAAAAAGTCTCACTTTGACCTCTTCTTGGCACTTCTACTCCAAAATTTGGTTCAAAGAGTTGTTTTAAAGTTATTTGGAGGGGAGTGTTGGGAGAGTTCTGCTGGGCTGCTGCCTATACCATGCCTCTTGGCTCCGCCTTTTGTTTGACATTCTGTTAGGAAATAGAAGACCTGGGCCTCTTTCCTGAGACTTTAAAAATCTAGCTGGGGAATTAGCATGTATGTATGAGAATGAAGGACAGGAAATCACTAAGTTTTATTCTATATAACATCTAAAATTTGTCTAGACAGCCATATTTGACCCTACCCTTCCCTTTTCGTTCTTGTTAGGTTCCTACCCGTTTCAAAATCATCCAACTAGTTTTTGAAATAGTACATTGTGCTACTGTACAGAATCTATTTAAGTTACTTTGTCACTGAAAGTTGACAGTGAAAATACTAAATGGCTAATATCATGGAAGATCATATGCAGAAGAGGCCAACTATGGGTGACGTTATCTAGAAAATCCTTTAACCTGTTTATAACTTAGTAGACTGGTATCTGGGTAGACTGGTATCTGCCTGCAGCAGTGGGGTTAATTGATTTTGTCCATGGTCCCAATCAAAAGTGTCAGAGCAAGGACTTGAATCTGGGTCTTTTTGACTCTGGGTCCAACACTATCTCCACTAAACTATGCTGCTCTAATGGGGAAACATTTTAGAACTGCGGTATGACAGATTTGTGGGGATTTTTTCTACTGTAAGAGAAAATGCACCTTAAATTGAAGTAAAATGTAAATAGGAGTTTTAAAAACAATTATAGCCTGATGCAATAGGACTAATGTGCTTGAATTAGGTCCACTCCACCTTTTTCATTCCCATGATAGGGTTTATTTTTCCTACAAGGAGACAAAGTGCCCCCAGAACAAGATATTTCCTTAATATCTTACTTTGTATACATTTTCCCAACACGGGGTAGCACCAGGCCACTCCTCCCTTCTTCCTCTGAGAGGCATTAGCTTTCCCTAAAAGTAGACAAAGCTGCCCAGGTGGAGCTTCCTGGTCACCAAAGCGCATAAAAAAGTCCCAGCCAGGAGGAGTCTGGATCTTTCAGACTTGGTGGATACCTGAAACCTCAAAAGTCACCATGCATTGCCCTGATGATCTGCTGACTGGAAAGGATTTCATAAGGAGGTAAAGGAAACTTTTTACCAAAGCTGAAGATGAACAAGATTGCATTCTTGCTGCTTATTCTTGCCATGTTTGGGCAACATAAACTTTTTTTGTTAACTCTTCAATGGCTTAAGTGCCTTGTTTCATCCTCAAAAATCCTGGACTCAGGCAGCTAGGTGGTGCAGTGAGTAGAGCATGGGCCCTGGAGATAGGAGTTCAAATATGGCCTCAGACACTTGGCACACTTACTAGCTGTGTGACCTTGGACAAGTCACTTAACCTCAATTGCCCTGCCTTCCCCCTTGCAAAAAAAAAAAAAATAGACCCTGGACTAAGAAAATTCAAGTATTACACCTCTCTCTTATACCTGAGAAGTATACCTCCCCAAATACGCAATTCTGAATATGTACATACCAGGTAGGGAAAGGCAAAGGTCATGTTGAAGGAAAACACACTTTCAACAGAAGAAGTTAACACATTTGAAGCCTCATCAAAAACACCAATAATCTAGTGTGTATAAAAAGTGCATCTGTGTGCTCATTTCTGATGAATTCTAAAAGGGAACTTGTGTCCATTCAACTCTATAAACATTTATAAAGCACCTACAATGTGCTGGTACCTGGGATTGGAAGACAACTTTGAAATAGTCCCTGTCCTCAAGAAGCTCTCATTCTATTGAGAAGATACAGCATCTACATAGGAAAGTAAACACAAAGTACATTCAAAGGAGTTTCCTGAGTTAAAGAATACTAACAGAAAAGACCTCCTATGGGGGGAGGTGATGCCTACACTGTGCTTTGAAAGAAACTAACTCAGAAGGAGATCTGAAAAGCCTGGAATGCCTGTGCAAAGATAAAAATGTCGGAGAGGGAACGTGGTGTACAGGGACCAGCTGTTAGGACAATGTGGAAATTATAGGAAGGGAAATAATACTTTAAAAAAAGATGGTAAATGAAGGTGGGAGCTAGTATGTAGATGGATTTGACAGCCTAAGGATTTTTTAAATTTTATACCTGAGTGGGGGTTCTTAACAGCGTGTATGTCATGAAACCCTTTGGCAATCTGGTGAAGTTACAGATACCTTCTTACAATAATGTTTTCAGATGTATAAAATAAAATGTATGGGATGACAAAGTAAGTCAATTATATTGAAACAGAGCTGTGATTTTTTTTTAAGTTTACAGACTGTGGGTTAAGAAACCCTGTATGAGGGGCAACTGGGAACCACAGAAGATTTCTGAGCAGTGGAGGTAGTAACATAATCACTTCCATGTTTTATTCTAAGCACATCACTCTAGCATCTTTGTGAAGGATGGTCTTGATGGGGGAGAGGCTAGAAGCAGAGAGAAGAGTTAGGAGAATCTAACACTTCTTCTCTTAAGAGAAGATAAACTGACTTGATTTATCTAACAAAAAGAGAAGTGAAGATTTTGCAGATAAATGCAGTGAAATGTATAATTCACTTGAAGATTTAAGAGAGAATTCAAATCTACAATTCATATTAACTCAGTACTGATTTCATAAAATCAGCAGTATGGATTCTCTTTGTTATAGCAGTGTGACAAGAGCAACTTAATAGCAGCCTCCAATGCCATTTTGCTAATATTCAATTTTTTCAATATTAAAATTTTGTGTTATTAGCTTATGATAATTAAGAATGTTGATAGTTTGAAATCATAGCTATTGCTTATTGAGAAAGACAGAAACCCAGGCAGAACTAAATTTCAAATTAGTGTTAACTGCTTAAATGACATCCATGCTGTTGAAGAGCTGCTCTTCAAAACTGTTGTCGGGAAGCTACAGCCATGCCTTTAGATAAGAACCAATGATACAAACCAGAGGAGAAGCAAAGTTCAGCTGGTACATGACCAAAGTAGCCAAATTCTTATTCTTTCATTACAGCCTATGAAATAGAGCTAGTCATTTCTTCAGAGTAAGATGACAGAGTTTATCAAAATCTGGGGAGTGATACATTATGAAACAGGATAAAGGATGCAAAAAACCATTGAATTATTCATCGATATAATTATGTACTTGGGAGATTTTGCATTGATTTTACCTTACCCAACTCTAACCATATAGGATTCTGTGGCTACATTCTGAAAAATAAGTAAGTTTAAATTGATACTAATCAAAAAAAAAAATCAGTCTAAAGGATGACATGCATTCAATCCAACCAATTAACATAAGTGCCAAGCACTGTGTTAGATGCTGAGGATACTAAGACAAAAACAAAGCATTTTTTGTCCTTCAGGTGCTTACATTCTAACAGGGGAAAGAATGTATACACAGATAAATAAATAAAAAATACAGTGTCCCAAAGGACTTGCTGTTATTCAGTTGTTTCAGTCACAAGTAACGGTTCATGACCTCATCTGAGGTTTCCTTGCAAAGATACGAGAGTGGTTTGCCATTTCCTTCTTTGGCTCATTTTATAGTTGAGAAAACTGAGGCAAACGGGGTTAAGTAACTTGCCCAGCGACATACAGCTAGTACATGTCTGATTTGAACTTAGGAAGATGAGACTTCCTGACTATCCACTGAGTCACCCAGCTGCCCCAACACACATCCCAAACTGCAACAGACCTTTAGAATACACTGTATATACCAAGAAAGCACGAAGTATTGGGTATACACTAACAGCTAGGGGAGATCAGAAAGGGGCTCATGTCAGGGGTGGCAAATGAATGGAACTTTGAAGAAATCTATGGTTTTGAAGGGGCAGGTAAGAAAGAAGTACATTCTAGTCATGAGTAACAACCCACACAAAGGGATGGATTCAAAATTCTGTATGAGGAACTACAAGTACTTCAGTCAGGCTGGTACGGAGTAATGTAAGCCTGGTAAGGTAGGCTGGTATGAGATTGTAAAGGTATCCAGGGGTGGCACAGTGGATAAGAGTACTGGGCCTGCAGTCAGGAAGATCTGAGTTCAAATTCAACCTTCAACTTGCTAGCTGTGTGACCCTGGGGAAGTCCCTTAATCTCTGTTCACCTCAGTTTTCTCAACTATAAAATGAGAGTAGCATCTACCTCCCAGGATTGTTGTGAGGCTCAAACGAAATGAAATTTGTAATGTGCTTAAGTGCCTGGCACATAGTAGGTACTTAATAGATGCTTGTTTTCTCCCTCCTCCCTCAATGGCAAACAAAAGAACTTGTATTTTATCCCAGAGACAATAGGCGAATACTGGAGGTTTTAAGGCAGAGGAGTGGTATGGTCAGACATATACTTTAGTGATATCTCTTTGGCACTGGATGAAGGATGGACTGAAGAGGGGAGAAACTTGAGGCAGGTGTATTAATTACGCAGCTATTACAATAGTAAAGAAGAAAAGTACTAATGGCCTGAAGTAAGATGGAGGGAGGCAATGAGAGTAAAGGGAACAGAAGCAAGGGATGTTGTGGAGGTAGAACTTACCAATCTTGGCAACCGGCTGGATATGGGGAGTAAAGAGAGAATGAAGAGATGATGACTCTAAGGCTGTGCAATTATCAGCCAATATGTGTGTGTGTGTGTGTGTGTGTGTGTGTGTGTGTGTGTGTGTGAGAGGCGGGTGGGTCAGAGGCAGCAGATTGTATTTGTGTGGAGGGGAGCAGGGAGGCAGTGTCAGATAAGTTGGTGAAAAGGAAAGGTGAGCAGTCATATTGAGCAATTCTCACAGATATGAGCAGTCATGTAAAATTTGCATAATCCTTAATCAATCACAGAAGCAAAATGAAATTTAGTTTCTTTTAAAGATTAAAAATATCAGTTCCTTTCAGACTTTTTTTTAACAGCTTGGGATCCAGTTCCAAAATCTTTTAAACATTGATTCCCCCTTCCTAAAAAGAATGGCCCTGGTAAAGAGGGAAAATCACAAAAGAAAACTGAAATCCCTGAAGTCCTACACAAAGTAAAAACAGCAGGGTAAACTGTATTTAATTGCCCTGACTTGCATAGAGCTGTGTCTAAGAAAGAAATATGCTGCTTTCGCCTTTCACTGGTTTCATTCGCACTTCTGCATCCACTGCCAAAATTGGTGATGTTTTATGTTTTTGGAATCGGCTAACAGTAGCATTTCTAGGGTCCACTTCGGAGGAACAATCCCAGTAAAGAGTCCTTCTTAACAAAGATTCAAGCTTCACATAGCTAACTCAAAGCCAATGGTCAAGGAGTATTAAAGTATGATGGAAAATGTCCTGTTGGTCATGCCTTGCTCCCTAAAGCCAAACACATCCTCTATTATATAGTCTATCCAGTGTCCATTCCACTCAAAGAAATGGTACAAATTAGCACTTCACAGAAACACAACCCAGGTCAAAACTATACCTAAAGATGAACTCAATATACTAACTTTCTTAGGCAGAAATGGTCTTTTTGGGTGATGGGGGGGGGAGCTGCACAGCTCCTGGAGGGGAGCATCTAAAATGTGATATAACACTATATGAATTTCAAATGAAAAGGGGTAGAGAGATACAAACAATCCTTGCTCTCTGGTTTGTGATCAGAATATATGTCAATAGAAGAACAAAACTCTACCACAGTTAGGAAAGAATATGCAAAACACCTGAAAATGGTGACCTTTCTATTCATTTACGCTGCTAGGTGGTCCAGTGGACAGAGTGCTGGACTTGGGAGTCAGAAAAGACCTGTATTCAAATCCTACCTCAGACACTTAATAGCTATGTGACTCTGGGCAAGTCAAAGAACTTCTCTCACAGCCTCGGATTCTTCATCTGTAAAATAGGGATAAATAATTGCAACAACCTTAGAGTTGTTATGAAAATGAAATGATATAGTATGTAACAAAGTATTTTGCAAATCTTAAAAGGGATAGATAAATACTAGTTATTTATTATAATTTCTTCAAATATTGTCCTGGATGTCAAATAGCAAGCTGTGTTTGAATGCAACCAATGTTCTCCATTTAATCAATCAATCAACAAACATTTCCTAAGCTCTGCTATGTGTCAAGATCTATACTAGGCATCGTGAATACAAAAACCCAAAACACCAACAATCCCTGTCTTCAAGAAACTTACATTCTACTTAAACAATACAGACATCAAGTCAGAGAGGCATTTCCCTCCAAGTGGTGGAGATCGGGTATTTACAAGGAAAGCATGCGGAGGTTTTATTTTTAAGATGGGAGAAACGAGGGTAAGGAGGAAAGAATCTCCTCAAGTTCATACAAGTGAACACTTGTAGTTGCCCTCAGTCAGTATCATTATACTGTGCATTGTCGCCAAAGGAAGTTAATACTCCCTCCTGGGTTACAGCAACATTCCATAAACACATTGTTTTCAAACGATGTCCTGGTTTGAGAATCATTTTGTTGACATGACTGAATGTTTATAGTTTTAGATTTTAACCTTACCCGGGAAAATGCATGTTATTCTAGAAAACCTTTTAAAGATATAACACAGTGAGGCAAAAATTGGGCTACTTGGTATAATATGAAAAGAAATGCAAAGTGATGATACTTCCATGGAGCAAGGCCAAGCAAACTAATACAGGGCAAATCACAATACAGTAGATACCGGTACGATGAAAATCTCTATTACGACAATAACACATTCCAAGTGCCAGATGTTAATGTTAAACAATATTTGCTACAACAAAATTTACTATAGACCGAATAACTAAAGCTCACTGTAGTAGAATGGTCTCCAAAATGGTTAAGTAACTTGGGTCACAATTTTATATATAACTGTATAGAGGAAAAGAGATGTGAAGTAAGCAAACTGAAATAAGAAATTCCAAATGCCTGCCTTTTGTACCACAATCACAAAAGTGAGTCATACTCCATCTTAGCTCAAGAGAGATAAGTCTAAATACAAATCAATACATTCAGCAACCTCAAATGGAAAAGTTAAGATGTAAGCATTCAAAATCACAGACACAAAAAAGTGCTTATGAAGGCACCCTCAAAGTATACTGATTTTTTTAAAGCCTAAAACAGGGTATCTCTAGCCGTATGATTTTGAATTTTTTCAATAAAATTAACTTATTTTCATGGTATTTTACCTGATCTTTTTGACTAAACAGGACAAAGTTTTCTTTGATTCCCTTTTAATAGGCTTTATTGTTTTGTGCATCTGGAATACAGTGATTTCTACTGATCCACAAATAGGATCTAAAAATAATATTTGAGCTAGGGATAATAAGTAAAAGGTGCCTTTTTGACAGACTTATTTAGTTGTCTATTATAAGCTATTTTCCAGGGCAGTAAGTTTGATTTGGCAATTCCAAATTTTAAAGCTATGGGCTCAATTAGGCCAAAAGGGGAGTGCACTGTGTATCACTACAAGTATCCTACTGCATTCATTTATTGTTCAGTTCACAGTCTCTGAATACAACACAATCCTCCAACAGAGTCAGCTTTCATAATTCAGCAGTACAAAGTCTGCAAACACATGTAACCTAGATCCATATTTCACAGTGACAGCATATGATAGCAGAATGTGAAGTATTAATGCTGGTGTCACTACAGTCCTACACTCTACTGCACTTTAAGAGAAAGCAGCTGCTGAGATGAAATGTGTGCCAACTGTCTGAAGACAGAAACATAAGAAACATTCCTTCTGTTACAAAGGGACACACACACACACACACACACACACACACACACACACACACACACACAGACTTTCCTTTAGACTCAACAAGCACAAAGTTTCTTACTTTTACATTTCTCAGAAAAAAAAAAAACAAAAACAAAAACCCCCAAACAGTCATCAATGCTGCATAAGGGAAAAAGAATACATATTTACATATACATATGTATACAAATAGACATATATATGCCTTTACATATATGTATGTATGTAAACCTCAATTTCTTTCACAAAGTAAGCTGGAGATAGGACAGAATTATGTGTTTTCAAGTAGAAAGCATGATAGCGTTTGTTCCGAACTTACCTAGAATCTGATATTGGAATCCTCCACACGTACTACAAACTCAATAAGTTTATACACCTATGGACCATAATTGCCATTCAGTACGTAGAAGATAACAATGACCAGTCAAATAGTTTTATATTAGTAACACATGGGCCTAGGGCCGCCCTATGAATACTTCCTTTGGCATCTTTATAAAAGTAGTATGTCTTGAAATAATCTTCTGGCTTTAGAAATCTTTGTTCTAACCCATTCACATGGAACATAAGATAGGCTGTCTATCTAGGCACTGGGAACGCAGTTGGTTTGTCACTTTCGGTAAACCCTTACAGAAGGGTGAATTTAGTTCTATGAATATGAAAGAGTAATTTTTCTCTTCCTTTCACTTTATGAAAAGATTGGCAATTTGCTGCAGAACGGCAGTCTCTTGATTGTACATACTGTATTCTTGATGTAACTGTACAAAATAAACTAAGTGCTGCACTGCTATCTTTTAAACACAGCACTACAATAACAATGAGCGTGTGACATAATCTGAACTGTTTGGTTGTAATTCACTTAAAAACTAGTACAACCTCATTGACCTCCTTATCAAACAATTTATTGTGCATTTACAGACTGGACAATGAAATAGAGGAGGTAAAGTATTAACGGTGACACTATTTGGCAAGCTCATAGTGCAGTTCATTCAAAAGGCAATTTTAAAATTGAATGAAGAGGTTTGACTAGGCAATAAAAACAGCCACAATGCCAGTGAACAGTACTTAGGAGGAAAGCCTCTAATTATCCTATTTATAAATCAACAGCAATTTTACTGATGACTTATTCTTAAACTTGATTAAAATAACTTCAAAAATTAAAAAATAATCAGCTCAGATTTATTTTTATTAAATGATAATTTTAAACTATTACTGATGGTCTGAAAATGATAAAAACTTGAGAGCAAGAATGAGACAGCATTTTTGAAGAGAAACATTCATATAATGCTCTGCAACATAATTATAGCACTGCCCTTGGGGAAGGGGATTTTATTTTATAATGAGAATGTTTACACTGTTATGGGGTTCAATCTATCTGGGAGGGAAGGTTAAACTTCTTTCCATTAAAGACAGTCTTATAATGAAAAGCTCCGAAAGGAGAATGGAGTCTAATATAGTAGATGTAATGGCTTATTAAATGATTCACACACAAAAAATGAATCAAATTCAATGTATCTTACTGCTGTTTTATGACAAAATTGTTGAAAAATAAAACTATTGTCAAGATAATTGCATATTACATAGACTGTATTACTGTAAGTTGGATGACCCAGAGTCTAATTTTTAGGTACATTAACAGGACATTACATTTTAAATACTTTATGGTATTGGAACGGTTTGCAAGAATCCCACTTTTACCCAGTTGGCAAAATCAATTTAGACTTAAAGTCATGCTACAATTGTGCATCATTCTTTCTCAATTAAAATTTTCCGTACATTCTTTATGATGTCATTCTTACATTCCTCTAACAGATGCTTGTTTATATACCAATTTACTAAACTGCTGCTAGCCTGGTACATGCTACTGTGAATATAACCTCTACAACTAGTTTACATTCCCAAATCTCCATTCAACAAACGGTCAGTTTCCAAATAATTTGCAACTTGATAATTTCTAATCAGTATGCATACTCCATATATTTTAGAAATTCTCCCCATAATATTTTTCAAGAGTCCTACATTGTTGAATTAGAGCATGCCACTCAAATCTATATTTCTGTGAAGAATGAAATTATTGCTAAGATTATGGTTACAACATACTGTTGCTATAAATAAATTCACATGCAAAACAAAGTCTCACATGAGGTACAACTCAAAAGCCAAATTTAGTCGATTCATTAATTTTGCTTTCTAAGAACCTGGAAATCTAGTAGAGCTTTAAAATTCCTTGTCGATTTGAGCCTGAGAAGTGTTCAATGCCAAATGCTTTTTTTTTTGAAAAAATAAAAAAGACAGTACTATAGTAACACTATAGAGTAATGCCATTCAGATCACTGTGTAAAAATCTATCAGCGTTTTTATTATAAGCCTCTATAAGATTTTATAATTGGACCATCAAAACCTCCCACAGACTAAAATTTAGCTTCCTGTGAATTTGAAGAGAATCCATTTAGCCATATTTGAGTGATATAAATGTGAAAAAAAGTTACTGCTTTCAGATGAGATGTGTGTGTGTGTGTGTGAGAGCTCGGAATTCAGTAGTGGAGAAGAAGAAGCACTGAAAAACAATTCTTCGCATATCATCAGTACTTAATTTGGGTTAACTGACATCATTCTGTTAAGAAAAAAAAAGGCACGCTCAGAGTCTTTCATTTTTAAAGAAACATTTATCTCTGAATATTTATGTGTGAAATTCTGGCACTAAAGAAACTCTCACAACGATCTGAAAGGAAAATTGTCATGTTGTATAAAACATTAAGCAGTACCACCTCTTTCTCAGAAATAATTTCCTGTTAGGGCAGAAAATCATTTTGTCCCACTCATAAACACATTTATTCTAAACTTAACAAGACTTCACATTTATTGAGTGACTGAGTGCCATGTCACCAAATTTTGTACTCTAAGGTCACTGGATGAATGAAGTGATATGATTTGATAGTGAAATGGTTAATATCACCATTACTTCTTAACACTTGGTTAGCTTGATTTTCTGAGCTTTTATAAACCTACCAAGAGAAGCTTCTGTGAGTTTCACTTTCTGCCCACTCCCACTGTGGAGCATTAGAGGCGCTATGAGCTCCCCTTCTGTGTTCTATAGGGTGCACTATTGTGCCCCCAAGGCCAGAAGGAAGGAATTAAGCCAGCTAAAGTTGGTCATGCTCTGGTCATGAACATCTGAAAAATATTTTGAAACTTAAGAATGATTTGCATGAAATAATGAAGAGCAAAATGAGCAGGACCAAGAGAACACTATATAGAGCAATAGCAATATTGTTTTAAGAATGACTTTGATTTGACATAAGTGTGTGTGTACATACATATGTCTATATATACGTATATATATACACTATACTATATATATACTATTAGACTCAAACAGGTATACACACACACACACACACACACATATATACCTATCTGTGTCTAATAGTGGCCATCTCTAGGATGGGGGGGAAGGAGAAAAAAAAAGAAATTCAGATTGCTGTATATTTAAAAGGAACAGCAAATTGTACACAGTATATTTGCAGTTTCATGTACAATCATCTTTTTTATTATACGGTATTATGGAAATGCTTGTTTTATTCCATAAATTAAAAATAAAGTAATTTTCAAAAAAATGACTGAGCAAATAAGTCATTTTGACTATCATAAATACCCAAATCAACTATAAAGGACCTATGAAGAAAGACACTCTCTGCATCCAGAGAAAAATCTGATAAAAAGAAGCATGTATAGAATAATTTTACATATATGTGTGTGTGTGTATATGTGTATATATGTACATGTATATATCTATTTGTGTTTAATGGTAGCCATTTCTGGGGTAGCAGGGGGGAAGAAGAGAGGAAGAAAAAAAGGAAATTTACATGATGGCTTTGCTGTGTATTTAAAAGGAATAGGAAGTCGTACACAAAGTGGATTTGCAGTTTCATGTACAATCATCTTTTTTACTGAATTATGTTATGGGAATGCCTGTTTTATTCCATAAATTAAAAAAAAATTCATTTTTAAAAAATAATGTATTTTAAAGGGTTGATAAAGAGAAACATGAATGGGTAGATTATCCATGACACCTTTCAAACAACCTATTTTTATTTTGTTTGCATTTGGGACTTAATTAGGAATACAAGAATTACCATATTAGGACAAAAACATTTAAAAAACTGAGGGAAGAGAAAACAGAGTAGGTGATTGTGAGTGTGTGCGCACGCGTGTGTGTGTGTGTGTGTGTGTAAGCGGTCTTGGAAGAAGTAAATCACCAAAGCTGCATATAGGAATAATCATCCTATCAACGAGCATTTATGAGGTGCTTACTATGTGTTAGGCACTGTGCTAAGCAAAACCAAAACCAAAAACAGTCCTTGACCTCAAAGAGTTTACATTCTAAATGGGAGATACAACATGTAAATAACTAGACACACCCAAGATACATACAAAGTAGATGAAAGGTAAGGAAAAGACAATATTAAGGAAACCAGAGCATGGTTTTGGCATAATTTTGGAAAGAAAAGTATTAAATGACTAGGCAGGACAACAAAGAACTATTTTTAACCACCCCAGTCCCCACCCACTAGGCACAACATACTACATGGAGAAAAGGAGCTAGGAGACTATGAAAAAGAATTGCTTCTATGAAGTATTCTGAAGTGATGATTGACTCAAAAATCAACAGCCAGAGCAATGCATAGTGGGCACAAGTAGCTGCAGCATATTTCCACCAATGACCAATGCACAAATAGTGGTATAAAGGTCATCCTTCAGGAAATGGATGATCCTGAATTGGAGACTAATGTCTATGTAACGACAGTAAGAGATAAGAAGCCTGATGGCTACATGGTACCTCAAAATTGTATGTATAAAGAGCTAAAGCAAGGCTTCATGGGCTCCTTTGGCATCAGTCAGATGAAGCCTCTGGACCTCTTATCAGAAAAATATTTTTCAATAATTGAAGGAAATGCTTTTTCAGTTACAGGTTAGTGAAATTTTTTTTTTTAAATTGCTTCTATCCAAAATTATAGACTCCCTCAAATCTGTCCAGTGAGGGTTCAAGGACACTACGTTCAGAATCCCTGATTGGAAGAAGGCCTCCTGCTCTTTGGGTGGCTTGTTTATGGAGAATCTGTGGGAGAACATGGACAATAATTGCCCAGGAAGAGGTTTGGATGGATAGCTCAACCTACTGGAGGACGTATGAGATCAAAAATCCATGGAAATATTGTCTTGGATATTAGGAATTAGGAAAGAGAGTGAGAAGAGAGAAAATATAAGACAAAAAAAAGATGGCAAAGGATTGGATATTGTAGTTTAAAAGTATGATAATACTGCATTTATATAAAACAATTTTATAGCTAGAAGAGAACTTTGAGATCAGATAGTCCAAATTTCTCATTTTATAGACTGAGTAAGCTATACTTGTAAGATTTATCTAAGTAGATGTAGATTTTTTTTTTAAATCAGCAACTCTGTGAAATTTGGATTTCTGCAGATTTAAGATCTTTGCCAGGAAGCAAGAGCAACAGTAAGCCAGGGGGCTTGATCCCCCACTCTACTGTCCCATAATATGAACAGCAATGACGGAGCCAGAAAAATAACCCAAAGCTTGAATATGTCAATACTGAGCTGTAAATCTATGATGTCATTTAACCAAGTGACCAGCTGCCACAATATCTATCAAGTAAGACCATCAAAACAAGTGCTTATTTTTCAATTTATGGACAAAAGGTGCTCCAAGCATCTAAAGCTTGGAACCAAAGTGCAGGCTCATTCTAGCAAGGCTTAAGCCAGCTGCTTGGGGCTGGAGCAGGGGTGGGGTGGCGCGGGGAGGAGGACCTAAGTCTCTGAGAGTTGTATGTCTTCTCAGAAATTAAAGAAGCCATCATAGGATTGGAAATAAAAGGGCAAGGAGTTTTTCTGGGGCAGCAGGAGCTTTTAAAATCTCTACAGAGAGGACTTCAGAACAGAGAGTTGAAGACAGAAAGAGTTAAAAATTGAGACTCCAGAAGAAGCAGTAGGGACAGACCTTCAATAGCTGAGTAACCGCAGCAATTGTGGGGTCATCCCCGCCCAGCCACATCCAGGATTTATTAAATTAGTTGAGTCAGCCAGCAAGAATCAGTGGTATCAGGGGGCAAGAGCAAAAAGGCGAAATGTAAAGGAGGGCTAAACTGTTGGGCAGAGAAGGAAGAAATCAAGGTAAGCCACTGGCCCCAAAAAGAATCTTGAAGCAGAAGACACATGCTAAAGTCCCTGGTTCCCATTCCCGTTCTACCTATTCAAGGACTAAGGAAAGTTCCAAGGAGAGATGTGCTCTTTCCCTAGTTTCTCCTCTCCAGGCTTATCCAATAAAGACACTGCGGTGTCAAGTCAAGTCAAGTCAAGTCAACAAGCATTTACTACGCATGCACTACATGCTGGGCACTGTGCTAAGTTTTAGGGATATAAAGAAAGGCAAAAGGCAGTCCTTTCAAGGGGTTCACAGCCTGACGGGGAGACAGCATGTAAACAAATATGTATAAGCAAGATGGAGACTTGTTAAATTGGAGATAATCAATAGAGAGAAAGCGCTTGCATTAAGGGGGATGAAAAAGGCTTTTGGCTGAAGGTAGGATTTTCCTTAGGACTTGAAGGAAGTCAGGAAGCTGGGGGCAGAGATGAGGGGAGATTAAAAAAAAAAAAACCTTCTTCCTGAATATTAGAAATTTTCCTAACTGGTAGCCCTGAGGGGCTGGAATTTTACTTCTAAGGTTTTTGTTTGTTTGTTTGTTTTTCCTTTAAATATAAATTCTATAAAGCAGAGGAGGAGAAGATGTGGACCTTAGGGACTATCATACTATTTCTAAAGAAAAAAAAAGACTACTATAACAAGGTGTGGGTAATTAAATATCTAGAGATAAAGTGGTAGGAAGGAGAAAGTGGCAACTGTGGACAATCCTTAATCAACTATAGCATTCCCAGCTATGTCAGCCTCTATCATGTTACACTCATTTCCCCTAATTTGGGCTGGAGTAAAAGCTCTTCTGGGCAGCTGTATGGCTCAGTGGATAGAGCGCTGAGCCTGGAGTCAGGAAAACCTAAATTCAAATTTGCCCTCAAATACTTACTAGCTATGTGACTCTAGGAAAGTCATGTAATCTCTATTTGCCATATTCCTCTGGAGCAGGAAATGGCACACCATTTCAATATCTTTACCAAAAAAACTTCATGGACAGCATTAGTGTGCTATGGTCCACAGGGTCACAAAGAGTCAGACACAAATGAACCACAACAAAAGCCCTTAAAAGAATGCTGGATTTGAAAAACTTGGAGGCAGGAAGACCTGAGTTCAAGTGTGACCTTTCTCTCCTTACTTTCCACATACCCTTAGTAGCTATCGAACCAAGGCAAATCTCTTACCCTCTATAAGCCTAAGGCAACTCTCTAAGATTTATCTATCACGTGACAGATCTGTTTAGGAAGAAGGAGTTGCCACGCTTATTGACATAATTACTATAATTATTTGAGGGATAAGAATTAGTGATATTTTTCTCACATTCAAGGGAGGAACACGCTCTATGGAAACAAAGCCTGAATTTGACCTGATGGCTCTGTCACTCTTCCCCAAATTTTCAGACTTTCGGAGTTCACACAGCACAAGGAGTAAGCACAGTACTGTGGTAAGGCCCTAGAAGGCAGCTTCTTTGAGGGAAGGTGTTTTATTTATATAACAACATAAACACTTAGAGCACATATTTCCTCTTTCTCCCAAACACTGTAAAATCACGTGAAAAAGGACTAAAAAAAAAAAGAATAATCCTGCATTAGGTATTTGAAGGTATTCATATACTTTTTCCTGACTGAGATATCATTCGAAATAAAATGGGCAAGTTATGATCGTACATGTACACCAACATCAGGTAAAAGCAAAAGCCCTCATGGACTTTTAAATGGTCTAATGGTACACAAAGCAAAGTGTACTTGCACAAGGTAAAAAAAAGAACAGAGAATGAAAATCTAGGATTGCTGACTTCCTTTTTCTCTTCCTTCTTCCTCCAGTACAAGTTTAGGGCATTTTGCTCATGTTAACCTCTCCTCTAGAGGCCTATAATTAAGAGGTAAGGCAAAACAAGTTTACATTAGTCAAGTGAGCTAATTATAATTGAGGGGAAAGGAGGAAGAATGGTAGAGAAGGTGGCTTAAACTACAAATTTATGGAAGAGTTTTGGTTCTTGAGAGGTGTCCTTGAAAACATTATGAAAAAAATAAAGTCTGCCCAGATTCATGTTTGGAAAAAAGTGTTAGAACCATATTATACTTAAATGTGTATTATGGTCATATGTATTAACACATAATAATTTGCTTCAGGCAAAATTTTGTGGCAGTAAAATTTTTCCTGTACTCCCATCTACTTCCTCTTTATCCATTCCATCCCTAACCCAAAGACCCATTCCTTCATGCTATCTATCACCTGATTCCTATGTTCTCCTAATATAACAGCTAGGTGACACAGTGGATATAGTGCTGGACCCAGAGTCAGGATATGAGTTAAATCCAGCTTCAGATACTGTAACACTAGGCAAATAATTTAATCGGTCTGCCTCAGTTTCCTCATCTGTAAAAATGGGAATAATAGCACCTATTTCCCAGGATTGTTGTGAGGCTTAAATGTGAGGCTCAAATTTGTAAAACATGTGGCAAACCTTAAAGTACTCTCTAAATGCTAGCTATCATCATTATTAGTAGTAAAGAGCCCCAAATAGGAGTTTTCCTGCCCCACAACCAGATATATACCTTCTCTTATATCAAAATTTACTGAACTTGCACTTGATTCCATTAGGTCTTTGTTCTGAAAAAAAAAAAAACAAAACCAAAAAACCAAAAAAAACAAAAGACTAATTCATGCTAAAATGTTTATATATAACTCATGATGGTTTAATATGTTATCCCTCACCTGGGTATTTCCATTATGATAGGAAGGTCCTACCAGCATAACCATTGCCTAAACCTAGAGCAAGGAATAAAGTCATTCAGATAGCCTAAGTAAGGAAAATAAAGTTTCTGGTGGTAATCTGTAAATCATATCACACAAGCAACTGGTTTGGTTTGGTTTTATAAGGTCCCTAAGTACCTAGTACAATGCTTTGTATTCTAGGGGCAACAAGAGAGAATAGAAAGATCGGTAGACATCAAATGAGAAGACCTGGGCTCCAATGTCTGCTCCGTTACATACTAACCAACATTATTATGGACAAATAAAGTAACTTCCTGGGGCCTTGTTGCCTCATCTTCAAAATTGAGGTCTCTGCCAGCTGTTGTTTCAGATATTCTTTTTCCATCTGGTAAAACATTCCAAAATACTGGGTGGCTAGAAATGGACAAGACCTAGGCTCTACTTCATATCCAAAATCAAAAGTACAAGTGCAGTATTTCTGAACAAATCTCCCAATTATACAACTGACAACTTTTCTATGCAATGTTCGTTGAGGTACCATCTTCCAAATTCTTCAAAAATATCTTACATAGCTTTAAAAATATTGGTATCTATACCAGCTTTCCCTATTCCCCACCCTTATAATAAAGAAGTCCTTTCTAGTCTTAAAAAAAAAAAAGTAAATCTTATTAATAAGAACTTGATGGATTTTAGATTCAGACTATTTGGAATTAGAGCCAGGTTGAAGTTACCTTTTTATTGTCCATGAAACAAAAGGGAATGCTAAACAAATGATCAGAAAATAAGATTTTAAGGGGATTGTTTACCTACTTAAAAGAACAGGCACTTAAGGAGTACCATTTACATATAAACAATGTAATTTCAAAATAAATGGGAACTATAAAGTTTAGGCTGGTCTTTGATATGCTAATTACACATAATTCTTATCTTTTCATTAAAGCAGGTCTTCAATAAAGCAAACTAGTTCCAGTTACTTTATGTTCTGGAAATAATAAAACATTTCTTTAAAATTAGAATAGATGAACACTGGGAAACTTTGAAAAAAATGTTTAATTTATCAGGATTAAAAAGGGCTTTCCCTCTATTAAAGTGTCTTCTCTTGATGTGGATAACTCTAGGTTCTAGGCTATGGCAGTGGAGAAAAAACTCTCACGGGTTCTACCTACCAGAAAAGGTGAAAATGATGGATTAGATGGTCTCCTGTTCCAGAGCCAGTGTAACTCAATGTAGAGGTCAACAACAGCTTGACCACAGAGGGATTCATTTTTCAGCACAACAGTTCACAGCAGCAGACTACTGAGGCACAAAAGTACTGACAGCTGTGTTGGTATAACTAGCTGAAGCTACCATTTGGACTAGGAGAGATCTGGGCATATCCTGGCAATTGGGAGCAATTTCTGATCTCTGATCCCTTTGAGGTTAATGGGTATACAGCTAACATTTATACAGAGCTTTAAGGTTTGCAAAGCATTTTTCAAATATTATCCCTTATCTTATCTTCAGAATAACTTTATATATAACATATAATATAACTATCTTCAGAATAACAGAGGTAGATGTTATCATTATCCTCATTTTATAGAGGGTGAAACCAAGGTCAAGGTTAACTGACTTGTCCTGCATCACATAGCTAGCATCACACATCTTCAAACACTTAGTTTGAAGCTGGATTTGAATTTGGGTCTTTCTGACTCCAGGTCCAGCACTGTATCCACTATGCTATCTAGTTGCTTACAGCCTAGAAGAGATCTTAAAAGTCATTAAGTTCAACACTGTAATATTGGGGATGAGGAAACTGAGTTCCAGAGAGGGTTATCCCACATCAGCTGGGATTCAAATCCAGATCCTCCCAATTCCCAACTCCAGTGACTGCTCTATCCACTCACTCCATCATGCTGTGTCTTCGTGAAATTCAGCACTGGAAGCAACCTTAAAGATCACCTAGTCCACTCTCATCACAATTTTTTAAAGTATAAAACAGAGCCCCAAGACGGCAAAGTCACTTCTCCAAAGTCATAAAGGCAGCAAATAGCAATTCCAAAACTAGCACATTTTTTCCCCACTTAAGTGCATTTCAGTGTGTTCTAGCAAAGGCAACAATAATAGTAATAGTTTACATCTCTAAATTCTTAAGGTTTACCAAGTGTAAGGAAGGGTAGCTCAGACCTTTGTAGCTAAGTAAATCAAGCCTAATAGAGGTTGAATGTCTTATCTGAGGTCATACAGCTCAAGTCAGAGCAGGGATATGAAACAGTTTCCTTTCCTATAAGTCTAGAGTTCTTTCCACTTGTCATACTGTCCTCCCACTAACACTCTCATGAAGCTCCAAATAAGAGTGATTTTAAAAGAAGACAATAAAACTCATCATGATGACCATGTGTTTTAGGGAGTCAAACCCTTCCTTACTTTTCTTTACTCACTTCTCTGCCCATCATGGGAATCTCTCTCTCACAATCATTTTTTTTAATCTACTTCTTGTTGTAGCCTTGAGTTTTCCTGTTTTCACTTTTTCCCAATGACAGGGAGCTACCTAACAATTGTTTCATTTAAACGTCAAGTGCATTTGATTATTTCAGTCATTTTACTCACTGCCATTAACACTTTCAATTCATCTTTTTTAGGAGATGATATATGTATAGTCACACTAAGGTAATCTGGGCTTCTAGATGCAATAAGCAGCTGCTAGCGTAAAATGCTGTCCTGATTCCAAGCAGCTAGGAACATAGGAAGGAAAAAAACCCAACCCACAAAAGCAATCAAGGTTGAAACGGATATCAATGGGATATTCCCCAGCTCAAACTCTTGAACAAGTTTTGCTATGCTGACAACCTTCAAACTAATAGGTGCTGGAGAAATCTTGCATTCTGATGGAAAATCTATTTATTTGCTTTGAATAACAGGTCTTTAAAAACAAAGGAATCATAACTAATGGTTTGCAGCATTTCTACCTTTTAAATCTGATTGTCTTATGAGTAAAATAAACCACAAATGAAAGTACTTGTGTATCATGCACATTGAATCTTTCTTCTTCTATTAGCATATCAGTCTGAAATCATATCTAGATCAATAGCAAGGATATCTGCTTAAAAGAGCACCATGCTTTCTTTTGTCAGAAATTCATTACTTTTTATTAGGGTCATTGCTTGAAAACTTCAAAACACCATATGGACCTAATTGTGGTTTATTTTGGCAAAAAGGAAGACACTGTAGAACAATTGAGGCATTACATTCTACAATTCCATTACTTTCATCCCTCTCAGTTTTATTACTGTGTCATTAAAGGCAACTTGAGTGAGCGAAGAATTATAGTGTCATGTGTACAGGCTAGTAGATTAATAACAAAACACACTCAAGTTTAAAGGTATCTAACAGCTGTTTTCATTATTTTGTGTAAATACGCTTGAAGCATATCTATCTGATTAGTGGATAGAGTGCTCTTCTCTGTCACATGCCATGGGCACTGCTATGTGCAAGTAATCAAAGAGCTCAGAAAATGAGTTTACATTGTTCACTGCTGAAATACACAAATGTCAGAAAGTGACTGTGCATCAAAGCTTAGTCAAATCATCTGCTGCAAACAAACAGATTCCGATGCACATTTCAGCTTAAAACATTCCACCGCCGCCACACACTGACTGAGTCAGGCTTATTGCTAACCAAAATGAAGGGATGCACACAGAATAATGAGTTTCTCACACAGGGTCAAATTCCTTTAGAACCTGGATTTTTGGTAAGTATATATGACTCTATGCATATATATGTGTATACCTATATATTTCAGTGACCATCAGCATATGAAATTTTGTCATTTTCTCTTGGGAATTATTCATTAACTTTGGCAGGGTCTATAAGGCCTGTGGTAAAAAAAAATAATAATAATAAAATAAAAACAAAAAAAATCCATTTCAAATTATTTGCCCGCATTCCCATCACTAGGACTTATCCATCGGTGAATGGCTAAAGGACTCTTGAAGCTCTGAAGTATCCTAATAGGTTGATTCCTGATTCTGTACTAATAATTATTTCATTTCATTTGTTAGGATGATGTTGGATCTGATCTGATACCTTTGCTTTGAAGCCCCATATCCTATTACTGGTTATTTATAGGCAAGGATTAAAAGAGATTTACATTCATCTTCCTGGTCATATATCATGCTTCAGTTTCTCCTCATTTGCCCTCTGGTGTTCTTGAACCATAAAAACATTTGGCAACGTTCAATAGAATGGAGACTGGGCTGGGACATGGAAGATGTGGATTCAAATCCCAGTTCAGTTACTTATTACCTGTGTGACTTTGGGCAGGTTATTTAACTTCTCAGTCCCCAATTTCCTTCTATATAAAATGGGGGTGGGGTGTGACCTTTGAGGTTGCATCCAGCTCTAAATCTGCATTCCTATGATCTTACTCGAACTGACAGTTTCAGCTACTGCCTATTTTATGGAGGTTATCCACTCTCCCCCCCCCCCACCTCCACCCTCCCTCGTCATCATCTCTAAGGATCTCCATTCACTCTGTGTATCAGATTCTCAGTCAGACATTTGTTTTCTAAGCTAGTCCAGCCTGTTACTTTTCAGGCCTATCAATGGAAGTTTCTCATATCTATATCTTGCCAGTTTCATAACCCGGGTGCTGAACATTCTCAATTTGGTGATGAGTACATCTTCTTTCCTCTTCTCAAATGAAGCTTTAAAAATGCAAACCTCTCAATAAAATCTTGTGTCAAACAACTCTTGTTCTGATGTATCTGTCTTCCCAAGCAAAGCCTCTAAAACCATTTTTGTTCCTGCCCCGCAGAGTCACAGAAACACTTGTTTCAAATTTGTTTGTGTCTGCATCTTCCAAGTTTTTCCTCTTTTCCTTCAATTTCTACTTGGTCTTCAGGGATGTTTACACTGAAGCTCGTATTTCAAAACTCATCTAGTTTTCTCCCTAGCATCTCGAGCCCTCAGCACTGTTTGAAAGGACTGACATGTCATCTGTATACTCAGTCTGTCTGCACCTTAGTTTCCATCTTCTCATTTGATGAGTGGGTTTAGCATTCATGAAAGTGAATCACTGGTAGCACTAACTTAAGCCAGACATCGGGTGGGGAAGTACTATGTAAGCTTCTTCGCGCTGTAGTACCAACGAGTTTCTATGCTCATCTGCCGTGGTTCTGAAGGCACTTCTTGGGATTCCCTAAGCGGTTCACAGTCTTTAAAAAGTCACTTTTTCTGTCAATGGAAGGGCTTGGTTTTGAAAATATGTGACACTGAAAGTAGCTAGTATGCCTCTGTCATTTTTCAGGGTGGATAAGATAGCTTATAGATACACATCCACAGCCAGGTGAGATGCTGCATGGTAGTGGAGAGAGTTTTAGAACCGGAAGCAGAGGACACCTCAGCATGAACCTCAGCTCTGCATTTGTGTGATCTTAGGGCAAGTCACTTAACCTCACTGAGACTCATCAGTGACGTGAGAGGGTCAGCGTAGATATTTCTAAATTCCCTAAACCTATGACACTATGATGTTAGAATATAGTACGCTGATAAATTGTAGCACTTGCTCTTTCTAGACATTATGAAAAAACAGCTAAGAACAATATCCTAAAAAGGGTCAATAAAGGTCTGAAAGAGTCAAAGACAACATTGACTTTCTCAGGATTATAACTAGGCCTTTCACTTAAATAATACTTACATTAAACCTGTCAAGTGGATAGCAAGCACACATAATTATATTTGTTCATCACTGGAGGACACAGGCAAGTTAAGGCACTTATCCAAGGTGAGCAACATAGCTGGACTAGAATACAAATCAAATGTCTCTCAGGCTAAGGGAGAGTCAAGCAACAACATTTATTGAACACTTTCTGCACAGAGAATCGTACTAAATGCTACAACTGACAGCTATTCCTCAATGGTTAAGTGGTCAGAGTTAATGAATAAACAGTTTGCAAAAGAACTACAAACCATTAACAACCACATGAAAGAATGAGCCAATTTTCTAATACTGGGAAAAATGAAGATAAGAAAGCAGGTAGTAGGTACTCAATAAACTCTGAGGCTTCACCTTAGACCCAGCAAATTGTCAAAGAGGACAAAATATGTCATATTAGAGGAGCTATGGAAAGACTGGCACCCTAATGCATTGTGGATGGAGCTATGAATTGGTCTAACCAATCTGGAACACAATTTGTAATTATACAAAGAAAATGACTAACATGTCCCTATCCTTTGACCTAAATTTTCACTGCTAGGCATAAACCCGAGGAAGACTAAGATTAGAAGGAAAAGTCCTATATGTCCCAAAATATTTATAGCAGTACTTTTTATAGTACCAAAGAACTGGAAATGAAATAAATGCTGATTACTTGGGAAATGGCTAACCAAACTGCAGTTCATGGTTGTACTAGAGTATTTACGCTCTATTAGAAATTATAAATAATTTTATAAATTATTATAATTATAAATAATACAGAAATTATAAATAATTATAAATATTTTTATATAATATAAGTAGTACAGATTATAAATAATACAGAGAAGCATGAGAAGACTCACATGAACTGCTATAACATGAAGTAACAGAACCAGGAAAACAATATACACAACTATTTCCACAATGCAAACAGAAAGAACCGGAGTCCAAAAACCTAAATGTTATGGAATTGTAATTACCAAGCTGGCCCCAAAGAAAAAATGAGAAACTGTCTTTCCTTTCCTTCTCTGGACAGGTGGAGCACTCTGGGTGTGGACCACTGCAGATACTGCCAAATTCAAATGATGCGTGTATTGGTTTTGCTGAATTGCTCCCCCTCCCCACCTTCTTTCTTTCTTTCTTGAAGGGCTAGCTATCTGAGTAGGGAAGGGAGAAGAAGAGATATATTTGGAAATGAAAGTGATGTAAAAAAAAGATACCAATAAATGTGTTTCAAAATAGAACATATGACTGAGTTAATTCCCCAAGATTCAATTTAATAATTCAATAAACATTTATTAAGTATTTACTACACAAATTGTGCTACGTCCTATGTACATACTACGTACATTGTGCTAAGCACTGAGGATACAAATAAGAAAAAGAAACGAAGTCTTTGTCCTCAAGAAGCTTACAATCTAATAGGGGAAGACAAGGTACAAAAGGAAGCTGAAAAGGTAGGGGATAAGGAAGGACACCAGGGGATACCTAGAAAGGGAGAACTCAAACCAAGTGGAGCAGCAGATGGAAAGTGAAGTCAACTGCGAAGTCCAGGTCCTACCCTCTGTAATGGAAAGCTTCAGTTTAGCGTTCCACCGGCCAGCCCTCCAATCAGAGGGGAAAGGAGGCTAAAGGAGTTAAAGGTGCTGAGTATACAAGGCTGAGTGAAATAGCATGAAGAGTTTATTTCCCATGGTGCTCAGACCAAGCAGAACCACAGATGTAAAGTGAAACAATCCCTTTTATTTTTTGTATTTAAGATGTATTTTACAGTTTTCTCTTTTAATAGATATCTCTTGTTCTTGTGGTTCGGTCATTTTAGTTGTGTCTGAGTCTTTGGAATCCCATCTGGGGTTTTCTTGGTGAAGATATTGGAGTGGTTTGCCATTACTTTCTTCAGCTCATCTTACTGATAAGAAACTGAGGCAAAGAAGGTTAAGTGACTTGCCCAGGGTCACACAGCTAGTAAGTGTCTGAGACCAGATTTGAACTTAGGAGGATGAGTCTTCCTGACTCTAGGCCCAGTGCTCTATCCACTATGCTACCTAACTGCCTCTTTTTGTCCTTATCCCAGGAAAAGCAGAAAATCATCATTAATCCATCTACAACTATTAATTAAGAACCTCCTACTACGTACCAGGTACTGAGCTAGGACCCAGGGATACAACAAATGAAACGGTTCATAATTATATGAGTTTATATTCTCATTCATTTCCCACCATGCTACATTCCTCTTGGATTTATCAATGTTCTTGGAATTTCATTATCTTGCAAGATCAGCTCTGAAATGCTAACCCTCAGATGGGGGAGGTCAACTCCTCCTACATCCTCCACTAAGGAGGGATCCCAGGGCAGCCAGCTCATCACTTCCCATCTGGCTGCAGCCTCTTTTTATGTGCTGTTTCCTCCCCATTAGACTGTGAACTCCTTGAGGGCTAGTACTGTCTTTTGTCTTTTTTGTATCCCTTATTAACTTATTAGTGTACTACCCAGCACGTAGTAGGTGCTCAATAAATGTTTATTGACTGACTGATTCAGTCATGCCCTTAATGAGAAAGAGTTGATCTCTGTAGCTACAGTGCTTTGTACATCTATCATTGCTAAACTAACTGAATTAAGGCTGTGTCCTGGTCACTTCTCATTACTACAGGCAGGACTGCTCAAGGACAGTAGCACCATCATTACCACCTTGTTTTACAACTGACTAGTGTACAGGGTTTTCCTAAAGTCAGGACACACAGGCAATTTGCAGCAATGTGGAGTTATTGCATTGCATTCACGTGAATCTTGCAAAGCGCATCAACCTTTGCATCACGAATGATGGAAATCATATTGAAGATGTTATTTGTTAATATTCCAATTAAATAAAAATTTCATTCATTTCATTTCTTGAAAATATGCATTGTTGCCTACGTGTCCAGACTTTAGGAACACCCTGTAGTTAACCTTTTAATTTCACATCTACTGTCTTAAGCTCACAACAGTTATGACCAACACGGTAGAAAAGATAGCATTGACCCAATTTTGTAGACCAAGAAACTGAGACAAAAACTCGTACAATGACACACCTAAGATCTAGAACCAGTAAGATATTCCATTGCCAGTCTCCTTCAACTATGGAAACAGAATTAGTGTGAGCCAAGGACAACAAGTCTGAACTCCCAGGCCCAGGGAAATCATTTCCCACCCTAAACAAACCAGTAAGTCCTTCATGTTCTGGCCCCAGGAAGTGTTAGGTAAAAGCAGAAGTGAAAACAGAAAAGTAGCTAACAGCGGGTTCTCCACAACACGCTGTCAATACACATTAACACTGGCCTGAGTGATGACCTCTAGAGGTGAAAGACTCATTTTAACTCTACTACTATGATGGCAAGTAAAGCATTAAAATGAATAGTTATACAGCATTTTGAAAATATTTTAAAACTCCTGGATGAATGATAGTTATATTTTTGTGAGAATGATGAAATAATCCCTACCATTCTAGTTGTCAATCTTGGATCTGAGAGTTCTTAATAATCTTTTCCCTGTACCCCACTCCCCCCCATACAAACAAATAATCCTAGATCTTTGTTTTAAACAATCCTCCAATAATAAAGAACAATAATTTACACAAAGATTTTTATTCAGGATTAGTGACTCTAGTAATTGTGTAAGATTCTAAAAATCTGTTCCAAGGAGAAGACTTTTTTTTTTTTCCAAATTTGTTTCTCCATCTTGGAAAAAAATAGTCTATCAGCAGAAATGATAATAATCCTTTACAATTATATGATAATGTCTTTAGAGTACCAGTACAAGAAAAACAGACACAAATTTAGCAGATGAATCCATTTCTTGCTGCTGAATTCTTGAGTCCTCATTGGGCACACAATCATAACACAGTACATAAAATCTTGTTATTTGATAAATAGTTCCTGTCTGATGTTATATCACACCTGGCCCACAAATCCATCTACTTCATAAATACATAAAAATCTAAGCAAAATACATTCTTATTAATAACTACAGATCAACGTCTTAATGTCATAAATTGATGGCTTTTTTTCTTTTCTTGTCTTTAAGAGTATGGTTTGCATTTCGGAAGACAGAGGACACCAAAGAGTTAACTGCTCTAGATGGGAGTGGCTTCAGGCTTGGTGCCACAGGGTTTGCCCTTTGTGGCTTCTCACATCCCGGACTTGGAAAATATGAGCTGAGATAGAGAGAAAGGTAAGAAGCCCAGCAGAGCCCCTTAGTGATAAATGAGTTTGCATCATCTGTCATTAGAACTTCCTGCCAACTGGGTCATTCCCTATTAAATTACCACTTGTCAATGTTCAAAATACTGATTGATAAATGACTGTGCCAAAACCAATAACACAACAGCTTTTATTTTCTAATATTCCTGGTCACCACAGCCGGCTACTTCAAGACACAGATACAGTACATATTTTTTGTTCAAGTGCTTTATTGAAAGACAATTTAATCTAATACAAAACTAACAGGTATAATGACTGGCCCCAATATACATTACATACTAGTCTACTTGCCAAAATAAACCTACTGGCGATTTAGTGATACGGGGAGATCCAAGTTTCACATTTCATCAAATGCTAGTAATCTGTTTTATCAATATAAACTGCATTTTAATTGAAAAATTCTTTTCTTCAGTACACTTCACTTTTAATGCCCCTGAGTATAATAATTCGTTCATGCTGTAGAACAAGAATGTTTTACAAGACCTTAACTCTCAGGAGAAATTTCTCTGTAAATACAAAATGCAAGTTTTATGGGAATGTGTTGTATGCAACATGAGTAGTGCCCAACATCATAAAAAGCTAGGTTGCACTGAGACTTCGGCTTAAGTATCCTTCTGAGATATTGCATCTTACTAGCATAAAGCTTTAGTTGAGCAAGTAGGTGATAGGTAAAGAGAAATAGTAATCACAAAGCTGTGGTTTCATTATCAAAATGCACAACAGGCGAGCCAAACTATGAAATCCTAAACAGTATGAACAACGTGAAAATCCTGTATCACTTCCTTGACTTTTGGTGAGTCAATGTGGAAAGAATGGAAATTCAGGTAATGCCCCGCATGTTCATTTTGGCATAGAAGCTACAGGACAGCTAGGTAGTCTGGACTCTGGATAATACCATTTGAAATCTGTTTTGTCCCCTCAGCTGTCTTCCAAACACCTAACTCCAGTGTGATCCCTCTCATAGCCCCACCCACCACCTTCTGTTTCTCTTCCTACTACATACGGCTAGAGCTTGCTTCCTCAGGTGTAGGAAATCAGACCTTCATCTCTCCATTTTTTTTTTCTCCATTAAGATATCTATCTATGTTTTGGTTGTCCACTGTTGTACTTTCTTTATCTTTAAACAATCGCCTGTCCCATCCATTCAAAATGCCTGGTAGGCAGTGTCACAGAAAGCAAAGATGAAGAAAAATGAAACATAGGACCAACAATTCTTCACCTGTGAGATTCTTTTCTATGGCATTTTTATGCCTTATTTGTCTTCTGTGTCTTACAAAGATTGTAACAGAGTGGGCACCACGTCTTTCCTTGTGATTTGTGTAGTATTGAATAGACACTGCCAATGCTGGGTAAAAATTTAATAATAAATTACAGCAATAAAAGCCATAGCAACAGGGTGTTTCAGTGGGCGCATAGTGAAAATGTTGAAAGGAAAGGGCCAAAGGGAATTGAAGCTGAGATGGTTCTGCCCGGTTGCTGGAAACAAACCTCCACCAAACCCAGTAGACAACAATACTCACTTTAGAGGAAATGACAGCAGAGATTTGGGGAAAAGAGTATATGGGTTGAGAGCTAAGCAGAACACACCGGAAGAGTAGCTTAACTTTATTACATCACCGTAAGGAACTGGAACATTCAAAAGACCTTTTTTTTTTTTTTTTAAATGTAGGGAACTTGGAAAAAACAATGAAATTAGAGTTTAGAGGACCTGGATCCAAATACTGGTTCTATCTCTTACTACCTGTGTGACCCTGGGGTAATTAAGTCTCTTAATATTTATGGGTCTCAGTTTCTTCTTTCAAAAAATAAGGCATTTTGACTCAATGAACTGTAAGATCCTATCCAGCTCTAAATCTATGATCTATGGCTAATATCTTCCATGACTCTTTCTTCTAAGAAAGTTATAATTTTTTTCCTTTTTATTTTATCCAACTCAATTGTAATTGAGAAAGGAAAAAAGAATAGGAATTAGGGATGAGTTTGGATTTTTTTTTTCTTAAGCAGCCCTAGATGACCTCTGCCCAGCAGGTCAGGGAAGTTGCCAGAATGGCAAACCTCTACTCAGAGCAACTAGAAACTTTTGGTCCAGTGTCTAGGGACTAATGAAATCTTAGATGCCATTAAGGATTAGGCTGAAATGAAGCTCAATATCTGCTGCTTCTACCATGCTCCACCTGTGGAGAAGTATATTACCTCAAATAAACAAATGTCCCCCAGCCCTCAGGGAAACCTAATTCTCATTTCTTAATGCCAAACATTCCTATTTCATTAGATCCATTCATATTCTCATTCTTACCATATTCTCTGTACCAATGAAATTTTCAAGGCATCTAATGTTCATGGTAATTCATCACGGCTGTCCAACATCTGTAGTAGAATACACTGAGTTACTATTAATGATGGTCTGGTTGCTCCTCAGTGTATGTTAGGGATCACTACATGTTCAAGAGAGTAACCATTCTTTCCTACACCAAACTCCTTAGCAATTGTAACTGGTCCTAAATCTAGTGACAATCACAATGAGAAGCTCCCTGGCAATCACCAAACTGATAATAATTACTTAGTTCTAGATTATGATTTGTTGGACAAGGATAAGGACTGGACCTGTGATTTCACTGGTGTAGTTCCCAGTGAGGAACTCTTTCTATCAATGAAGGTCAGTACTTTCTCTCTGCAACTTACAAAGGTATAAGGCCACAGGTCAAACACGGGGTTACTGGAACCGAAATCAAATTGCTAAATATTTAACAAAAGCAATAAAGCATAGATAATGTTTATATGTGGTTCTTACGTGATGCACAGGGATCCTTATGTATGGTTTAGAAGTCTACATCTCAATTTGAGTTTAGCACCATTGGCCCAGAGCATTGAGAAGTTATAAGCAATTTGCCCTGAGTATAAAGCCAATATGCATCAGAGCCAGGAAATGAACCCAGGTATTCCTGGCTAAGAGGCCAGATGTCTATCTATCATGCCTCATTGACTCCTGTTTTGTTGGATATCTTTTCTGCAACTGCCAATTGCCAGCAGCAGGGTTCACATCTCTACTAAGTACAAACAAGTTCTTGTTTTAACCTTTCTTAGATACACACCAAGCGGCCTCAAGAATTTTATTCCTTTGCTATTTCCTGATTGTTTCATCTCTGGCCACTCTCCAATACCCAGACATCAGTCTACATGTCTTGGTCAGGTGTGTGCTTACTATCTTTCTTTCCTACATCAAATATTATTTTTAAAAAAACCCTGAAAATTAAATTCTTTTCCTCAAATGTTACTATCTAAATGTACCTAAAGTCTTCTTCTTCCTTGACTTTTACTTTTAACTTTTCATTTCATGACGACAGGTTCAAAGTACATTGGGGAATATTTGGTATGACCTATGTCACTTCAGAAGTGCTAATGTGCCTTACTGGTGTTAATTAAAGCCCAACTTCTTGTATCCTGGCAAGTCATTATTCAATCAATGGCCAGTATAAAGTGACACACTCTATCTGCAATCCGTCTGGATTTGACAAGGTGTTGTAAGGATTTCCTTTGCAGTTCAAAACCCCTGGCACCGCCATTAAACCTTCAGAGTCAGAGTTGGGAAGCCTGGCTGCTTCTTCAGGGACAGGGGGGAAATACATCTGTTGTTGTTTTGTTTTCTAACTCACTTTGTGGGAGCTTGTTACCAGTATAATTGTATTTAAAATGTAGCAGCAGGGGAAAAAAGTTAAATGTTTTGAGTGGGAGGCTGTCTAAAACATTTGCTACCCACACCTGCATAAAAAGAAAAAAAATCAATCTCAATGAATTCTTTGCAACAGAAGTAAATTACTTTTCCCTTTTCTTTTTGAAGGGGGGGGAGTGGGTGGAAGAAGCAAATGTACATTTCTAAGTAACTACTAAAAATAAACGTGGTTAAATTGGGAAGAGATAAAGACAGATAGAAGTATCAAAGAAAGCTATAAGTATGAAAGGAAAACTTTTAATACCAGGTTAGCTGGAATTTTGCACAATGAAAAATGCATTTATGATAAATAAGTCTTTTCAATTAATTTCTGAGATAAATTTCTTTTCAGAAGATATTAAGTACTTTTTCTAGGCAAACATATATAGATAATGACCCTCAATGAACATACACTGGTAGGTAAATTTGAATTTTCAAATGCTATATCTGTTCATAGCAGAAAATCTATGTAAATATATGATTAAAAGTTATCAAAAAGTAAATATTCAAGTCTGTGACCATATGTTTTTGAGAAATGTTTCTCATAACAACCTAGTTGCATAACACTCAAAAAGCATTACTGTTTTTTAATAATTCTGTCTGTCTTCAAATTTTGCAGCATGTCGGAAAAATCAGAATTCATGTAAAATGTGGTATAGGTACCAAGTCCAAGTTGAATACACTATACTAAAATGAGAAAGCCAAACAGAAAGCCTTATCTGTGTCTAAGAAAATTAATTGTTTTCCCAATTAGTCATTAGTAAGATGAAGAAAAATACAATTAGCAATGTTTAAATACTATTGGAGAAGTACATAAATTAGGCTTTGACCACTTAACAAGCAAGCATTAACTACTGAATGAAAATTCAGCTATGTATTTATATCCCTAGCAGCTGACCTTAGTGACAGGCACTTAATAGGTATTTTTAAAATGCTTGTTGACTGATTAATGTATGAAGCCTCTACTGTGTGCAGAACAGTAGCATAGGTATATGGCAGATGTGAATATAATTAAGACATGAACCACTGAACTCAAACAACTTAAAATCAATGTTAAGATACATATATGTGTGTGTACATGTGTGTGTATACACACACATATATATGCACACACACACATATGTTTAAATGTGACCATAATACATGGGAGGCTAAAATGGTGGTCTATGTAGTGGTTGCTTGGAATGACATCATTGAAGACACTGAAGACTAAAGCACACAAATGGAGGGTAGCAGAGAGGCAGAATGGGGTAATTAACTGATAAACAGAAGAAATGTATTTAGGTAGGAAATGAATAATATTCAGGACTGACATTCCCAGTGTTGTTTTATATATTTTGGCCAAAATGAATAGATAAAAGAGACCCTCTAGAAAGGAGTTAGAAGACTTTAATTCTAATGCTGGCTCCTAGTATCAACTCTTGGGCCACTTTAGGCAAGTCACTGAATTCCTTCGCGCCTCAGTCTCCTGATTTCTAAAACAGAACACCAAATCTCCTTACTTCAGAAAGCTACTTCAAGGACAAAATGTGAAAATTCTTTGAATGATTTATAAAAACACCACACGAGTCATAAGTAGTATTATCAATTTTGTGGTTATTATATATATTCAGGGTAAAAAAGGAGCTTAAAAGGTATTGGTACTCATGTGTAGCATCTCAAATCTACAAGTAAGAAATTAATAAAATAACAAAATCTATGGAAGAGGTTCATGGGTACATAGTGAAATGAGAGAATCATGGTGCTAATAAATTACACTGCAAGGCTCCCAACTACAGATTTTCTTTCATCTATGTCATCTAATATTAGTTGTTCAGTTGTCTTAAGTCATGTCTGACTCTTCATGATCCCATTTGGGGTTTTCCTGGCAAAGCTACTGAAGTAGTTTGCCATTTCCTTCTCCAGCTCATTTTACAGATGAGGAAATTGAGGCAAATTGGGTTAAGTGACTTGCCCAGGGTCACAGAGCAAGTAAGTGTCTGAGGACAAATTTGAACTGAGGTCCTCGTGACTCCGGCACTCTATCCACTGGCATCTAATACAGCCTGCTGCTTATCCTATTTTAGAAGATCTTTGGGAGCTTTAATTTCTAGCTTTCGCATTCATGGCAGACCCTAAACAGCCTTGTTTTTCAGATACTCCCAATATGTTTTCTACGGACCTTTTCCCTCCCCCAGATGTACCCATAAGGTGCCATTTACCTCCCCTACACACAATGTAGTACCTAACCGGAGTTCTATTTTACAAATTATCAACCTCTCCCTCCCCGAAAAAATTCTCTTGCATTTCCTCAGCCTGTTTAATCTCAGTAAAATAACAAGTAAAAAACAGCAGTGTATAGTGCTTTACACTAGTGTGTGAATGACTAATCTTATCTTACCATTTATATTTACATTTCTTAAAAAGGGGAGCCCAATCTCAAAAGAAACCTTAATTGAATTTCTGGCATTGATTTTTGAGTAAAGGAGGGAGACTCTTCCTGGGTACCCCTTCAATCACACCCTGTAGGGAACTGCTTCATCTAATAGTCTGTTCCAATGTCTAATCACCCTTCCAGTCAAGAAGACCTTTCTTACATCTATCTGAATTTTCATTTGCTACAATTTGCTCTATTTCCAGTAAGTGGATCAGTGTCCTAGTAATAATGACACCTTCCACATTTAAACACTATTATTAAGTCACCCTTCAGTTTTCTCAGAATAAATCCAATCCATTTAATCATTTGATTTCCTTTCCTTTGAATGACTTTTGTTGGGCAGGCCAAAATCAGGGCTTCTTTTTCCTTCTAATTTCTAGTCAGACATCTGTGTTGTAATCGTAGGAAGTCCCAAGTCAATTTAGCAAAAGACAGTACTCCAGGGCTCTGAAATGGTCTAAAAACTGTGTGAAGAAGAAGAGATCAAAGACTATACTGGTATTCAGAAAATATTAAAAGGATCATAATAAAGACTGTAATAGGAATTTACAGAAAGACTCCTGCAGGATGAGGAACTGTGGAGGGCTTACGTTCTGCACCATAAAAGGTAGGACCCACATTGATACATCCACTGACATTTCTAAGTTTTAACCTTGAAATACTATAGAGCAATATGTATAGAATGGGACTAGTATTGGAACAACCATAAAATATGTCCTAAACATGACAAAAGACCTCACCCTTAGTCCAACGTTCATGGACTCATCTTGGTTCCACATCGTAAACCACTTACTAGACATTTCCACCTAGATTTCTCATAAAAATCTCAAACTCAACAGAACTTATAATCTCTAACTCCAAACCCTTCTTCTTAACTTCTCTACCACTAAAGGCATCACCATCCTCTCAGTCAACCAGGTTCGAAACCTTAATCTTGACTATTCAATCTTACTCTCCCTGTACTTTGAATCAGTTGTCAAAATCTTGTCATTTCAATCTTCTCAAAATCTGTTTCAAATAATCCTTCCTCTCCACTCACATATTCATCACTAGTTTTGGTCCAGACCTTTCATCTGGACTATTCCAAAAGCCCTCTATTTGTAGCACAGTGTCTGTTTAATACATGCTTTTTTCCCCACTAATTTCATCCATTTAGTTGGTTAGCCTACCCAAAGCTTCTCCCAACTCCAGTGTATCTTTTACAAAGCTGCTCAAAATAATTATCCTAAGATGTAGGTGTGATCATGCTCCCTGTTCAAACAAACTCCAGTGGACCCCTATTGTCTAGTAGCAAATATTAAAAAAAAATTATTTCACAATCTGGCCCCTTCCTATTTTTCCTGTCTACCTAATTTTTACTATCTATTACTATCCTCCTTACACTCTGCAATCCAGCCTGCTGATTGTTCCACATGGGACACATTATGTCTCCTCTCTGTGCTTGTACACTGGCTGTATTCCACACCTGAATGAACTTCTTGCTTACCTCCGCCTCTTGGAACCCTGGAATCCTTCAAGATTCAGCTCAAGCACCACCTTCCACATGAGGCCTTTCCCGATGCCTCAGCTGGCTACTAGTGCCCCCTCTCTCACAATCATATTGTATTCATTTTGTATGTATTGTATATACATTTATGGAATACACACGGTTGTTTCAACCATTAGAATATAAGCTTCCTAAGGGTAGAGACTGTTTCACAGTACCTGGCATGGGGTTTATCAAATGCTTGTTGATTGATTGGTACTTTTCAGTTTCTCATGAAAATATGCCAAAAAATATATTTCTAGGACTTACCAGTTCATTATAATGCATATTTTTTAATACTTTTGATTCCATAAATTGAAAGGGCCTGCCAGGTAAGTAAAGTAAACCTTCAGAAAAGAAACTAATTCCATATATGGATGCTTGGTGAGTACTGTAGAAGAAATGAGTTTTTAAAAATAGACAAGATTCTTATTTTAATAATCATAAAAAAGAATCCAAAAGTTTGTAATGAAAATTAATAGAAGAACTGTTTAAACTAAGAGAAAGGGAATAAGAGTGGATTCCTTATAGGACTGATTTAATTCCCTAGTTCCATTAGTTGTAAAGACAAGGAGAAAGAAAAGATAAAGCAACACATTTAAAACTGACAATGGGCAGTACTTCTGTGCAATTTATAATTACTCTGTGAATCTATGTACTAGTAGAATTTATTGAGAAAAATAGTTCAGTGCTATTTTACAAGGGTTAGACATTATAAGAAAAAGTACTTTTGCATTTGAAAAGTGCATTTGAAGCTACACTTGCTAAGAAAATATTGTAGGAGCTATTAATCACCAAGATTTGGGCCCTGAGTAGGAGTCAGGAAAACATTATATGAGTATCCAGGTGAATTGTGGGTGTTTTATAACTTCCCAATGCTTTGCTTAGGCCACTATTAACGAAAAGGACACAATGTAAAAGATGGAGAAATGACATGCCCCTCTATCTGTTCTTTTCAATTTCATAGCACGTTTCAGTCACTCCTCAAACAAAACTCTACTTTGATACCTTCCTCCCGTCCCACCCACTACTTCTGAAGAGATGAGGCTATTAATTTTCTGAGGCGGTAGGTTAGGTGGTACAGTGGATTGAGTTCTGATCTTGGAATCAGGAAAACATATCTGACTACATAGTACGAGTAATCCTGCCTTAGACACTTTTTAGTGATGTGACCCCAGGCAGATCAGTTAACCTTTCTCAGCCTTACTTTGCTGATCTGTAAAATGGGGATGAAAATAGCACCAACTTCCCAGGGCTATTGCAAGCATCAAACAAGATAATATATGTAAAGTGTTTTGTAAACCTTAAAGCAGTATATAAATGCTAGCTATTATTATTATTACTACCTATATGTAACATAACATATTGTCTCTTTAAGCATGCATGTAACTATCAATTTGGCTAGTACTAAATATAATAGGAAGATTACCTTATAATTTCTACCTATCAAATAGGTACAGATACACACACACACTTTTCCTTTCTAATTTCTAAACATCTTCTTAATGAAGAAAAATATGAATTATATAACTGTATCAGATATTCATTTATGTATATGACATAAATTTATTCTGACTTGTTTACCAACTACTTTTTAAATTCCTAAATCTCATATTTGTAAAGATTATAAAACCAGATCAGTAAGCTTAGACATATTATTTTAACATAACTAAGAGCAATGAAAAAAATGCATTTCTGGAAAATAGTGCAAAGCTATTAGCTTTACCCCCTCCCTAGCTTTCTCAATCAGATTATCATATTGTTCTTAGAATGATAGAACATTATTTTCTCTATCACTGAGGTGCTATAATATATATCAACTAGCATAGCCTTTTATGGTGAAATAATAGCATCACTATGATTAAAGGTCTGTCAGCACTTCCATTATATGCTGTTTTTAGGAATTTTATAACCTGAACATTTGAATTTGCTTCAGGCATAAACTTAACTTACAAGTCCTCAGATGCAAAATTGTTGAGCTTTTTTTCTGCTATGTAAAAATATTAAGATATATTTTAAAATGCTCATGACCAAATAAAATAGGTCCCCTCCCCCACACATACTCTTTTGAATAGCCTTCCAAATTAAAGGCTGATTTAATTCTATTTAGAAGCTTTATAGATTACTTATAGAAATCCTATTTCAATCAATTACAGAACTAATCAGAATAGGTTGAAGAATTTTTTCAAACTTCTCTCACAGAAATCCATGGCAACAAGAGTCCTATTTGGAGGCTGCAGAAAGCAGGATGGCAAAAATAAAAATTATCTCAAAGATAATCAAAGTCTATGATTTAGTTTTTTCTTAAATTTAGCATTATAACACAGACGTTTGAAAATTTAATACTCTACATAAAGTGGAATATCAAAGTAGAAGGAAGCCCTTACTAGACTTTCTCACAAATCAAAGTTGATAGTGATGACGGTTAGGGAGGAGGGCCTCACCAAGATCAGGAAAGTGACACAGACCTGAGGACCAAGAATCATGATCTTAGAACCTTGACAGAACCTTAGACATCATCTAGTCCCAAAATTTCTTCCTTAACAGGCACTTAAAGGTCAGTAATGGAGAATGACCTCAATTGCCCAAGAGGAAAAGGCAGCAGGTGCTTTAAGTTCTTGCCAGGAATCCCTGCCTTGACAGACCTAAGCTCTTTAAGCCTAGGAAAGGCTACCTCAGATGGCAAAGGGAGACTGAGTTACCTAAGGTAAGATTCAAGTTTCTGTCAGAGCAGAAGACGATGTCTAAGGTTCCTGTCAGAGCAGAAGGCTTCCTGGAAGCTACCCCCAGAGCGATACTCTCAGCCTTATTGGCTACTCCATTCTTAATTTCTGCCTGATGACCAAACCTCTAGCCTGCCTACATACTAATTCTACCTTTGATCCCCATGAATAGTCAGTTAATAAGCACTTATTAAGCACCTACTATGTACCAGGCATTAGGGATATAAAGAAAGGCAAAAAGCAGTCCCTGACCTCAAGGAGTTCAAAATCTAATATGGGAGACAATGTCCAAACAAATACCTACAAACAACTGTTCTGGATAAAGGAATAGTTAACAGGGGGGAGGCCTCTAGAATTAAGAGAGATTGGGAAAGGCTTTCTGTAGAAGGTGAGATTTTTCTAAGATTTGAAGGAAGCCAGGGGAAGCTAGGAAGTAGGCCTTTAGTCTATCTGTCATGTCCACTACTCTTTCTGGAACTGTCTGGCCATTTAACCAAGTCCTGAGCCTCATTCCCAACAGAAGCATTAGTCTGTCTCAGCCTCAATCTGCCTCTTTAGGCTAAACCCAACCTGGGTGACAGACCACCTCAATCTCAGTTTGTCTGTCTGCTGTTCTAATCGCCTACTGACCTAAATTGCCACTGCCTGCACTGAACAGAGCATATCTCTATTTAACTGGCATGAATACTTGAAATAAGACAATAAGAATAGGAGATAAATAATTTCTTTCTGACATAGAAAACACTTGTCCTTTTAAATGAAGTACAATCCTACGTATACTTAAGCTGTTTTCAGATAAATTTGGTTTTTTTTAAATACTTATTTACCCAAGGGAATGAAAACCAGGAAAACGCTTAAGAGCCTCTGTATTTTAAGCTTTTTATTCTGTTTCCTATCTTGATTTGACAAATCTGATTTTCCTCCATTGTTCTTGACCTTGGAGTGGGGCTATGTGCTTGATCTTACTTCCATTTTACTGGGTTTATTTCTCCTAGATTCCTGTTTCTGTTCTCTACATCAGCCTGATAAACAGATCTCTCATTGAAACTCCCTATTCTTGACCATTTGCATGGTGTTTTGATTGTGATTGTATTCTCACTCACAGAGCTCCAGGTTAATATATTTTACATTATATTTACAATATAATTATAAATTACAATAATTTACACTAGTGAGTATATGTTTCAAAAGCCCAGTAAGTTTGGGACAAGTCATAGTCATAGGATCAGTAGCTAGAAGGAAACTTGGAGATCATCTGGTCTAATTAACAATCTACAGATGGGGAAAGGAAAGGCTAGAAAATTTAAATGATGTGTCCAAGGTCACACAGAGCTAGGAATGGAAACCAAGTTCTCTTAACTGCAAATTTGTGGTTTATTTAGACTTCCAATAAACAACTGATGATGACAAAAATGGAAGAATGAAAGAGAACTAGTTAGATAATTTCAAGTTGGTCTCTAGCTAAGCAATTCAAGAAAAATGGATACTTACCTATCTAGATATCTAAAGTCTTAGCACCATCGCGTGGACTTTGCAAAAGAGTGAATTCTTCATCTTGAGTTAGGTTACAACTTCAGTTTATGGTCTTTAGAGTTGGCATAAAGAGCCTTGTTTTGGGTTAGGTGGCAGAAGTAGTAGTTGAAGAACCAAAGCTCTCTCTTGTAAAACTGGAGGTGTTAGCCCTTATGTCCTGGCCAAAATCCAACTTAGGTAATTACATTCTGCTTACCTCACTCCCCCTAGCAATTTTTCAAGTGAATCTGTATTCTTCACTTCCTACCCTAACCTGCTGTGTAGTGTTGCTATAAGCTGTTAAACAGCTGCCATGTTTCACTACACAATGGTGACTGTGCTTCACTGTATAATTTGTAACCATTTGCAATGTGCTTTGGAATCTTTCAACGTGAAAGGTGTTACCTAAAATACAAGATATTATCATAATTTTAAAGACACTCAGTGCTACTGCTTCTTATTTTGGCTAAATTTCACAGTTAGAAAATACTTTATTTCATGAAGAACTATAAAAGATAGTCCTAAAACTTGCTACCGACACTGTACGAAAGGGTATTTAAAGAGAGCAAACTATTTATCAGCTACATGAATATTCTGACAAAGAAAGGAGTAGTAAAGGAAGAACAAATGTTTAAGACTTTTTTTATTTGAAAATACATCTGCATTCATCAGATGGTAAAAATTCTCAATGTCACCCCAGAAAAACAACAGAGAAAAATGAAAAGTTCAATAGATGGAAAATAGAAGAATGCCATCTATCCTGGTGAAAAAAGATCAAGTAGAAATATCCCTTAAAAGCATCTCCCATCTTGGTAATCATGACCAGCCAGAGAATTTGTACACCGGCACTATCATGGGATAATGTCCTTTCCCATAAGTAAAAAAATATGCATTTCCTATAAAACCAGACACAAATCTTGTAAACATCCTTCAATACAACCAGATATGAATATATATTTTTATTTACTTTTGGAAGGTCCATTGTCACATGGTGTCTATGATGTCATCAGAGGCAGGTATCTGGATCCTTCGTCATTAAGTATTTCAAGTAGGGTTAATAGATATTCAACAGCACCATTTAATAATGATGATAATAATTATAACAATAATAGTGGTTTTTAAAGTTTGCACAGTGCTTTACATAGATCATATCCTGATGATCACAACAATCCTATGGGGCAGATACTATTTTACATGTGGAAAAGCTGAGGCTGAGAGAGCTTATAAGATGTGCTCAGGATTAGTTAGTAAATGTCTGGGGTAGGTTTTGAACTCAGGTCTTTCTGACTTCAGGTCCAGTACTCCATCACTTACAACACAGTACTCCTTAGCAATGGCTACAGGACCATACCCCAAAAGAAGTCATATTTTTTGGAAACGGAATTATTAGTAACTCTGGGCCAGTGCGGAGCAAGAGGTGCATTTCATATATCTAATACTAGACATCTTTAATTTTCTAACTCCTACTACCATCAGATACATCAATTCACAGTAATGGAAAGATGTTTGTGTATGGAGAATTTTTTAAAATTACAGTTAGCTCCTAATTAGCCACATGTGTGAAATATTTGGTAGATTAACTGGTAAACTGAGTAATCCTCTGTTATCCATCATCCATGTCACCTCAAATGCTACTATAAACTCCTTTTTTACTCTCTCCAATAGAATGTAACCTTCTTGAAGATGAAGGATCTTTCAATTTTTTCTTTGTGCAGCTACTAGTCTGTCATAGTGCCTGACATATAATGGATATAAAAATGTTTCTTGAATTTAGTTTAAAATTAATGGAATACAAAAGACAGAAACACCTGTACAGCTACTCCAGAATTATAGTTCCACCTAGTGATGAGGTCCTTTCCAATGAGTGAAAAAAATTCAGGGTTTATCAAGAGTCAAGGTAGCATGCTAATGCCCCTCTTATTTGGCTATCAGATGTTCAATACCCTCAGAAATCCAAAATCCACAAGAAAATGAAAAATCTTGCCCAAAAGAGTAAAAATGAAAATGGTTCATAAGAGCCAAAGGTTCAAAGATTACACAATGAAATTCTGAATGCTTGGTTCAGCAATGAGAACAAAAGAAGTATTCTCAGTGCATAATGTTTATTAAAAGCTAAAACAGAAAGGCTAATCAAAAATTGAGAAATATGGAAAAAACAAAAAAGGAGGAAGAAGACATAAGAAAAATATGAACAGAAAGAAGAGGGAAGACAGAAAGGACAGTAAAGAAAGCAGACAGCAGAAAAGATGCCAGAAATTCTAAGTGGAAACAGGGGGACTGAGAACCATGATTACTGATGCAGTAAGAAGTGATGATAGAGAACAGCGGTGTACACAAGGACAGAGACAGAACTGTCAAACCATCACACAGCGATATGGGAGACACCCATAAAAGGGAAGCTAAGACCTACGTACCCTATCAGCCTCAGTACAGTATATACTTCTCCACAGTAACTCACTGCCCACTACTAGAGTGAGCACCATAAACATACAGACCGAGGTTCACATCTTGGAAGGTTCTCAGTGATACCTCTGGGTTGGAAAACCAGAATGTGGTTCGTTTCTGACTCTTATCTAGGTACTGTCAGCTTCCTAATAAGCAACAGAGGGTAACCTGGTGTGGAATACACACAAACACACACACACACTGATAGAGAAAGTGGTATGAAAGACTAGAGATAAGCAAGAAAATTTTCTGTCGAGGCATTCATGTTCCTCAAACACCTCCACTCCAGAATTCTAGTTCCATTGTAACATTGAGGCCCCTTTAAAGGAGTGAAAAAAAACAACTTGGGGTTTATAGGGAGTCAAGTAAACCATGACTGGTGATACACACTTTCTTTCCCTTGGATCTATATAAATCACTTTAAAATGACAGCACCATACTGGGGTTGAGTGCCCCCTTCTCCCCAAAATAGTGGAAAAAGTTTGAGGCATAAGACAGTGTATTCCCTTTCACTGAACCTATAGTCCACTTGACTCAGACTATCAGCAAAGGACTGGGGGTGGGGGTGGAGAGGGCAAAGGCGGGGGAGGGAGGAAGGGAGAGGGAGAGGGAGAGGGAGAGAGAGAGAGAGAGGGAAAGGGAGAGGGAGAGGGAGAGGGAGAGGGAGAGGGAGAGGGAGAGGGAGAGGGAGAG
>CM053622.1:588143141-588161084 GCA_028646595.1 Phalanger gymnotis
ACGGAGGGGAGGGCAGACTGGGGAACAGGGCAACCAGAGTGTACGCCATCTTGTAGTGGAGGGGGGAGGAAATGGGGAGAAAATTTGTAATTCAAATGCCTGCGAAAATCAATGCTGAAAACCAAACATGTTAAAAATAAATTAAAAGAAAAAAAAAGAAAACTATGAACTCCAGTTATGCTCCACCATTTAGATAATTTCCCTATTGTCCAAAAGTAAAAGTACTGTCCCTGGAAGCTCTTATGATAGGGGACCCACTTCTGGATTTTTCAGTTTTTAGAAAGATTTTATCACTATCTTGGCATCCTCAATAATGTGACATAAGTAAGGCATGTGCCCTGTTCCCCCCTCCTACTATATTAGAGATGTTCCCCTACCCAAGTCTTCCCCAGTTTTTATAATCCTTCTAGAGG
Organism: Phalanger gymnotis; assembly: GCA_028646595.1. Classification (NCBI taxonomy): domain Eukaryota; kingdom Metazoa; phylum Chordata; class Mammalia; order Diprotodontia; family Phalangeridae; genus Phalanger; species Phalanger gymnotis. The sequence continues at coordinate 588,143,555 of CM053622.1, forward strand.
ACTAAGCAGGATTAGAGGGAATCTAGCTTAGATCTCATTAGCAGGGAAGGAGAAAAAGGACTGGTAACAGCTGTCAAGATCAATATATGTGAAGAACCAATCATTGTTAAGTAACTAATGTTGGAAACCATAGGCTGGGGAGAATAGGACCTCTTTAGGATTGAAAGTGTGAAAGAGATTTTCAGTAAGAGACTTAGGATCAGGACAGAACAGAAATTTATCTTTGATATTCCCTGTTCTTCAATATGATGGTTTGCTATTCATGAACCACTCATATGGATCTATAGCTAAATGGTTACGGTCATCTTCTGGCGAGATGTCCACCTCTTGAAGACAGCATATGATATATCATTTAGGAATCGTTACTAAGTAAGAGTGCAATAGACTGGATGTAGAGAAGAAATGGGGGAAAGTCCTTTCCTTTAACCCTGTCTAAATGCCTAAGGAGGAAGGGAAGCCCTCAGTTAAAAGGATTAGATTTTGTCTTCTATAAGGAGATTATAACATTGGCAGACCTACCTGGTGAACAGCACTCCCGTACCTTTAAGAGGATTATGTGTGCCCAGGCACTAAAGTCCAAAGTCAGAGGTTCCTCAGACATAGGAAGCCAGGTAAGGGCAGAAAGAGATCAGTGAGAGACTACAGATAGCATTTATATAGTGTTTCAAGGTTTATAAAGCACTTTACTACATGTTATCTCATTTGGCACTCACAACAACCCTGTAAAGTAAGTGCTATTTATTATCTCCTTCTAACAGATAAGGAAACAAGCCTCTTAGAAGTTTAATGAATTGCCAGGTTCACACAAGCCCTTAAATGTCTGAGATGGGACTTGAACTCAGATTTTCCTGACTCCAAGTTCTCCAAACAAAATAGTGAACTTTCTTAGTATGAAAAGGGAAAATCTCCCCTTCCTCTTCCCTTTCTACTCCAGGAATAACATGGTAATGGGAATGTGACGGCTTCAACTTTCAGCTCTATGTGCATGACCTCTGAAGCTGTTGCTTAGCCCTGTAGTCACTCTACTTTCATTGTGGGGCAGAATGAAGCTCTATCAGTTTTAAGTATCCCCCTAATGTGACCCCCTTAAGAGGGGACTTAAAGGATCTGGGATTCCTTCGGCACAGGGGGTTTTAGTTAGGCGACAGTCCTGGGGGGTGGGGAGGGGTGCTGTTTTTTAGGGATACTAAGAGGTTAAATGAGGTTACCTAACTTTCCCAGAGAGGCCTAACAAGTAAGTGGAAGCCCAGGTCTTCCAAAGTAGAATTCCAGCACTTTATCCATTATGATTCACTTAACTAGGAAGCAGGCAGAAATTCTCTTCTTCCTTCCACTTGGGTGGAATTAGAATGTATGTCAGTATTTGAGGATGATTTGGAAAAAGCACATGACCTATTCCAAGAAGGATGAAGGATGGGGAAAGAGTTATGAAGGGAAGGGGTACAGGCAGGTCAAAAGAACCATCAGGAGTGAGAGGGCAAAGGGAAGTTAGTAGAAACTCTGTCCTATACAGATTAAGAATGATAATGATAACAAGATTAATAACTCACATTTTCAAAGCATATAAAAATGGCTAATGTACTTTCCTCATAACAAGCCTGTGTATTGTGATGAATGAAAAGCCTGAGAGACAGAGTTTCTGGGTAATTAATAATCAATTTATTAATTAGGCTAGCAAATAATCAACAAATTGATTGTCAGTGATCTCTTTTTAACCAAAGAGTCAAAGACAAAACCATGGAGATCCCTGAATGCTTAAATACCTTTGGAAAAGGAGGTGCCCCTGACAGGTGAAAACCAGCTACGATTGGTGAACAATTAATGAGTGGGTAGGAATATTATTGAGGAGGTAGGCTAAAAGTCTTCAGCTCCTCCTGCTGAGAACATGACTTGATCATGAGACTCAGCTGCCTCCAACAATATGGACAAAGAAATCTATCTCTACCCAGCCATTCTCATTCGTTTTCTCCATCATAAGCTGGGTCATCCTAAATTCTAATGGAGGGTTCCAAAGACATGGGATTATTTCCCAAGGTCAATAATTCACCTAGATAAGATTCTGTTTGTAAGGTCTTCTAGTTGGGTGGGGTCCCACCCAAGATCTTGGAGCATGTATCCAGAGGATTTGAGCAATTTCAATCAACAATGTCCTTCAGAGTCTGACTGAATGACACAAGGGCTGGTGCCTGAATGAGGAAGTAGAAAAAGGAAAAACCATAATCTCAATTTGATAGTTGGTTATTAATAGAGAATAATAACTTGTCAGTATAGGTAGTATAAGTATTAATATGGCCAAATAATAATTAGGTAGCTGTGGTTCAAAAAACTAAATGACTTTCTCATTAGGTCATAAGCTAACAAGCAATGGAGACAGGATTCTAACCCATGCCTCCTGGTTCCAAGTATAGAACCCTGTCCATTACATCAAGCTGCTTCCGCTACACCATGCTACAAGAGTCATACTGCATCTTACATTTATCCTGCAACATTTTTAATAGTTGAAAAGGTCTTTCACGGATTTTCTTTTTATTTGAACACCACAACAATGTCATGAGATTGGTAGTACGAGGATTATCATCTCCATTTTACAGAAGAGGAAAACAATACTCAGAGAGAAGATGTGAATTGCCCAAAGTTACACAACCAGTAAGTGATAAAGAGAACATGATAACTAGAGTCTCATCTGATGGGCTCTTTCTTCTCTTCAACACTAAGAAGGTCTCTTTTAAGGGGAAAGAATACAGGGCTTTCAGCCCACGTGGCTGCAACTCAGAAAGAACTGCTGGTCATAAAACAGGTTGAGAGTTAAGTCAAGGAGCCTGATGTTAGAACCTCCAGTTCATTCGGCCAATGGAGGGGGGAGGGGGTGCAAATTTTCCCCAATGGCCTCATCTGCACTTGAATATACGGGAGATACAGAAATTTAAAAAAACAGGAGAGACTTCTCAGTCCATTACGCATTTATCTTTCAAGAGCCCTTTGTTACATAAAAGTCTGAATAAATACCAAAAAAAGTCAATAATATTAAGAGCCAAGGAGAAACAACAATTACAAAAATTCTCATTAATTAATTCCGTCATTTATGAAAGAGTATGGCAGACCATTTGATGGTCAGAAAAACAAAATAAATATATTCTTACACAAACCAGTTTGTCACTTTTACCTCAGAATTTTGTTTTGCCAATTTAATAATATTAATTTACAGTAAACTTTATATAGCCATATTTCACATCTGCTAAATTTCTGACTGAATAATTTTGCAAATGAATACTGGAACAACATTTTCCATTAGCAGTTTACCATATATGATATTTCAGAATTCTTCTACCGCGTGATAAAAAATTGCTCCACAATCAATAAAAAAAATCACTATATAAACTATAGATTAAAATGTCAAGTGTGTGAAACAGCTCAAAGGAAACACAGGATGAGCAAATTTGGAGTATCCACCCCAAATGTTCACAGGGACTGTTTGTGCCCGACCTGTGGTAGAGCATTCCGAGATCATAGTGGTCTGATCAGCCACAGTGGAACACACTGAATCTTGACTCAAGCATAGTGATGTCATTTTCGTCCTCTTCAAGAACAAAGGACAACAACCAACCAAAAGGAAGGGGGAGTGATCACACAATGGGGTGCTACACATAGGTTCAGAGATCCAGAGAGCTAGAAAGGTACACCTCAGAGGCTACCTATTCCGACAACCTAATTTTTACAGATGAGGAAACTGAGGCCCAAGGAATGTAAGTGACTTGTTTAAGGTCACACAATGAATGTCAAAGTGGCATATACAAGTTTCTAGACCATTAAACAATATAACTGATGCTTAACAGCTATACATCACACTTACTCTCCAGAATTATTGAGAAATGAAGTAGTCCAACTAAAAAAATTTCAAGATAATAGAAATGTATACAAGTGCCCGCTCTTTAAAAAAAGAAAAAAAAACTTCAAAAAATGGAAACCTTTCTAAAATGGATTACTTAAAACCTGGACATCTTAAATAACATACTTAGAATATAATTTAATGGAATCCAATTTTAACATCATTTATATACTATGTTCTAATAGAGAAATGTACTCTGGACCTATCATAATATATAGGGTTGTTCTTCCCACAAACATGGCCCTATAGTGGGATTTCTTTAAGGTTCTTATGTCTGTTGTTAGTGTTTTGTTTTGTTCTGAATGGGTCTTCTGTCCTTTCCATTCCCTTCAGGCTCTCAGTTGTCACTTCTCCCTGTTGTCATCATGTCTGGATCTAGCAGCAATCCTACATCCTCTCTTGTATGTTGTAGGCAGGAAAGCAGATAACAAAGTTCATTCTAATTACATCTTCAATAAGACTAAGTATGCTGACTGAGAGACTGAGGGGCTCTCTTATGGGTAAAGTACATGAGCTTTGGCACAAACACTTTGTGAAATCTATTTCTGACTCCTCAGAGGCTTTTCTGGTATGTGTGCTTATCTCCCCAATGTAGACTCTTCTGGATAACTGAGGTTGCCAGATGTGACTTCTGAGTAAGAGAGGTATTAAAGTAGTAGCCATGCACAAAGGCCATTAACACAAGACTTAGGTTCTTTCTCCACGTGAGCAGAAATCTTTCTTCAGTTATAATTATTTCTCCTAACTGTTGATTAGTTTAATTCTTTTTTCTTACTTATCAAATTCAGCTTTTATAGTTCTCTGTTTTCAGGTATGCAAATAGAAGTCCACGATTAATGATTAGGAAATGATAAATCTACGTACACGTTTTTCTTCTCAATAATGCATTCAATAACGATTTAAAATTTAAAAACGATATAAATCACAGTCATAGTCATAATAGTATTTTTTGTTTCCTGTTCATCTTTGCCACAAGGCCAAATAAAATCTGCATATGGGGAAGGAAAAAAACAGGTCAAAAGAAAGGAAAAATCACCTTTGTTATTTTGCCTTTAGAATTTCTAAACATTTTTTCCAACATCTCAGTGAAATAATCCATTTTTCCAATACTGCAGGCATTCAAATGATTGTCACTCATGCAAATAATCACTTACTTACACTATATGAGTTTGGTTTGGATAAAGCAAATTACCATTTGAAAAATAACTGAAAAAACACTCTGGGCTAAGACCGTGTTTTATGAACCTTAGGTTGGCCACAATATTTCTTAACCTTTTTCTCCTCAGTCTCCTTTTAGCTAGATTTATCTCTGGTAATGTGGTCTAAATTAATAAACTATATTCAATTTCTGCAGGTGTTTTCACCATTAATTTAATATAAAATCTTGTAGGAAAATGCCATCAGATGTACATAAAGCTCAAAAATTCAAAACTTTATTAGTAGTCCCATTACAGTAATAAATCAAATGCTCTATTACTTCCTCAGTTAATATTTACATTTTGCCTATAATTAATATACATGTAAAATTTAGATACTGCTATCAAAAAACGAGGTCCTTATGTTGTACCAAAAACCAAACAAACAAAAAAAACCACCTCACTCAATTATACAAACCTGACTCAGCTAATCAGTGATTAAAAATTTTAAGGAAACTGAGGTTCTCATTGCACATAAAGAAGATAGTAGGAAGAAAAATCTAAAAAAAACAAAGAAATAATGATAACGGTATTCATTTAATTTTGTTTAGAACAGATTTCCTTAAAAAATCTCAAACGGCCTTTGATATGGGTATTAATGTTCCCATTTTACAGACTGGAAATGGAAATTCAAAGAGGAAAGGAAATTTACACAGGGTCACATGCTAGCAATCCATAAAAGAAAGCCAGAAGATCATGAACACATGTTACCCAGAACATGAGATGAGATTAGATGAGTGCTCTGATTTACTACAATGTTATATTTATATCAAGTGGGAGTAGAAGATTAATGACAGCACTAATTGGGAAAGAAGTATCCTGGGTTGAATCTGGGAAACTGCGCAGTCTTTTCTATGAAGCTAAGCTGTTCCCTAACACAAAACATCATCATTTTTAACACCAGTATTCTCCCAAAGATGTCACATGGCTCAGAATTTTGGAACACTATGACAAACAAATAAAAGTGAAGGTGAAGTAGAAAGTTACAAGATATATACAAAAAAGCTACAAAAATATTGTCAATGACAATTTGTACGTGTGAAAGACATCAGCAAGGAAGCAGGAATGCCATATAAATAGAGAGAAGTGAAACAAATGGACAGCTCATGGGCTGTACTGGTACCAAGAAATGTCCAAAGACCTTCAGCACATGGGATTGGGCAATGATTTCATGGAAAGTCACAGATCTTCCACTAACTGTGTGACTTTGAGAAAGTCACTTAACTCCTGAATGTCTCAGGTTCCTGTGAAATGAAAGAATTTGGTGAGATAGCCTTTAAGTCACCTCAAAAATTATAAGAGTATACAACTAATGATGAAATGTGCTTCAGTCACTGGAAATAACATAAAATAATATACTGGTATTATTTTATGTAGATAAATTGGGGAGGACTGTCATTAAAACAAAATTCACATGGACTCAAAAAGTATACAGCGCATGCTTGCATTAACACGAAACATAGCGAGTGCTATCATTAAACTGTTCCACCTTCATTTCAGCAAAAATGAAGCCATCTCTGCATTCTTTTTAGGAATATAATCAGTTGCAAAACTGTGATATCTCTAACTAGTATAAATCCCACCGAAGCAAAGTTCTTGTTCGCAAGGGAGGAGTGTTCCTTCTGATAGGAAAAACAATTGTGCCAGGTTTAATCAAAAGTGAAAAAGATCTCCAGAATGTTCCCTTGGAGCCACATAACCCATTGCTAATTTCAGGATGGGCTGAGCAGCATGGGTAATAAAAAATGTCCTTCTTAGTAACAGAGAAAGAGACAATAGCTGTTTCAAGTACATGCAGAGCCCAAACCACACAACTTGACTCTCCATTAACATGATGTCAGTTCTAATCACTTGCCGGTAAATAATAAAATAGGTAAGAAGAAAAAGGATAAAAGAAGAAAAAGGATAAAAGAAAAAAAAACGACTGCTGTAAAACAGCTTGAGGAATGTAAGGTAACCTCAGTAACCAGTTTTAACATCCATTTGAATTTCCGGTCCCTCTATTAATCTGGAACTGAATAGTGTTCTTACTCTAAAAGGTACCCATAGTTATGAAAGTAGGTCAGTGGGGCTAAAAAGTGTTAGAAAATGATCCTTTGAAACCAAGTGATAAATGAAGAAACAAAAAAGAAATGCCAGGAAATTTTAAAAGCTTGCCTCTAAATATACAAAGGAGAAGACAAATAACGCTTTACTACTCGCATTTATTCAACCAATATAGATTAAGTGCCTACTGTGTACAATTATCTCTGCTAGCATTACTCACTTTATGTTGGATTGGTTTTTAGATGAGATAAATCTTTGTAAATCACGGTATGGTGAGATTCTTTCACTGTGTCTAAAAGGAATGGCTAAAATATGGCAGGACGTACCACAAATTTCTACAGATTTGAGACAGTAATTTATGATATAACATTGGGAAAAGAGTCAAATGGACTGACCTGTTCACATCAGGAAACCTGATTGGAAAGTATAGAACTTGGCACTTAGGTCTGATGATGCTTTCCAGATTCTTGGGTCTGTGGTCAGGAATTAGCTTCATAAATTTTCCAATAGAAGTAAGAAATGACTCCATATTAAAGGCAGAATTGAAAACCACGACATCAGCCACTAAACTGCAAGGAGAATTGAAAGGATAGATGCAAATGATATGACCATATTCACAGTAGGAATTTTAGAATAAAGTTTTACTTATGCTTTTTACTTTTATATCACAGTCATTTCTGATTATACTAGCCGTTTCACCTCCTGCCTCCGCCCTCAGCTGGTGAGCCTTCCCTTCAATCAGTCAAGAAATATTTATTATTCAACTATGTACCAGTCTCTCTGCTGTGCAATGGAGATACAAGTGTAAGGAATGAAACTACCCATGCCAACAGTGAGTTTACAATCCATACTTGTAATGAATTTCCAATCATTCTTGTGTTTGGGGGCAGGGAGTGGGAGGAAGGGTGGGAGATAGAGATAACAAATACATATAAAATATACACAAAATATTTAAATATGAGGTTCTCTGGAGGGGGTAAACAGCTCTAGCAGCTGGGGACAATCAGGAAAGGTTCATACACAAGAATGGCTGAGCTGAATCTTAAAGAGAGGGATTCTGTGAGACAGAGGAGGAAACACATTTTAGGCATAGGGAGTGGCCAATGCAAAGGCAAGAAGACAGGGGATGGAGTGTTATTTGTGAGGGGTAGGAACACTACAGACTGCCAGAGGGGGAGTAATGTCCAATGGAGCCGGCAAGATAGATCAGGACAAGGCTGTGTATGACTTAAAAACTTTAAAAATTTATATTATTGTTCTACTAGCTATCATTAGGAAGATATTGGAACTGGGTAAATAGGGGAATCACATGGCTAAATCTGCACTTTAGGAACAACAATCCTCACCAACAGATTCTCCACTTTAAAACAAAAGAAGGGAAGTGTATTCAGGATTGTTTTTATAAGCCCAGAGTATTTCAATCAGCATTTATTTTTTTAAAAATCGAAAATTTGCACATTACTTTGCAACTCTTTACCATCATTTTTAATCAAAATATTCCTACTATCTAAAGGGATATGGAAAGCTCAATTTTATTTTGAAGCAGGGAGGGATAAAGTACATGGAAGTAAATTACTTCACGAGGTCACAAGGCATTACATTTTGTTTTGACATCGCCTTCATTTCCTGCCTATATTCCTTCCCTTTTCCCCTGTCTAAAGTCTTTTCTTGCACCAAATCATTTTATGAAAAGGATCATAAAAGAAGTTTATAAAAGTTTTATAAAAACAGACCAGTAAAAATGAACCAACATGTCAACTGAGTCCTGATGCGTAAGTAATACTCCACCTGGCGCAGCTAGATGGCATAGTGCTGGACCTGGGATCAAGAAGACTCATCTTCCTGAGTTCAAATCTGGCCTCAGACACCACTAGCTGTGGTCACTTAGCCCTCAGTTTCTAAGCTAGAGAAGGAAATGGCAAACCACTCTTTCCAAGAAAACCCCATATAGGGTCATGAAGAGTCAGACAAGGGTGAAAAAATTTTTAACAAGAAACATTCATAGTCCTCTGCCTCTGCAGAGAAAAGATGGAGGTACATTTTTTTCAACTTCTCTATAAGGCCAGACTTCTTAGGTTGTTATAATTACATAGCATTTCAGATTTTTGTTTTCCTTTCCATTTACATTATTGAAGTTATTTTTCATCCTCTTTAGCTTACTTTACTCTGTATTAAGTTTACGTAAGTCTTCGTATGAATCTTGTTACTCTTCCCATTCATTCTTCAGTATGGCATAGTAATAATATGATATAATGACTTAACACAATTTGATTAGCCATTCCCCTAATGCTCTGTTTCAATCCTTTGCTACTACAAAAAAAAATGATGCTGTAAATATTTGAATGTACATGGTACCTTGTCTTTGTCTATTTTTCAATGGGATCTCCGGGTTACAGGATAAGAACTTTTTCATCTCTTATTTTTTTGAAAAATTTCAGATTGCTTTCCAGCACGACTATACCAATTCACAACTCCACTAACAGTATAGTAGAATGCCTGTCTTTCCACAATGCCACCAATATTGACTATTTCCACATGATATTTCAAAACAAAGAATATGTTTCAAAAATATCAAGTAAATAAGCTTTTTGACTGTACATTATGCTTCTGCATGGCAGAGAGGATTACAGTTATTTTCTCATCTTATTAAATAGTGGCAATATATATTAGATTGCCTCACTAGCAATATATATGTTAGGTAGAATTCTACATATATAATATTGAACATATATTATTTGATTCCACACTTAACATAAAGAATAGTCATTATTTTAAATAATTTTGATGTTGAAGAGTTCCCTGTGACACCATTGTTTATAGTGCCAAAGATAGCATGGTCCTTTCTATTCTCTGCCAAAGGCTACTTAGTGTCAGTTTTATTCCATGAGATCCTGCTACTCTCTCCAGTATCTAACCTATCTCTAGTTTTCCAAAATATATTGTAGCTACACAGAAATGAGTATCACAGTTTTGAAAATGATTTTTTTTCTTCCAGTGAAGAAATGATTCTAAGTTAAAGGAAGAACAGGCATTAGGACTAATGACCCTCAAAAGTCAAAACACTAAGTCAGTTGTCTCCTTAAAATAAGCATGTTGTTCACTCGTTTTAGTTGTGTCCAACTCTCTCTGTGATGATATTTGGGGTTTTCTCAGCAAAGACACTGGAGTGGTTTGCTATTTACTTCTCCAGCTCATTTTACAGTTGAGGCTGAGGCAAGTAGGGTTAAATGACTTGCCCAGGGTCATACAGCTACTAAGTTTCTGAGGCAGTATTTGAACTCAGGTCTTCCTGACTCTAGGGCTTGGTGTTGTATCCACTGTACCATCTTGTTGCTCTAAAATAAGCATACTCTGAATTGTAATGCCACCTTGGTCTATTAGAATGATATAAGTGAAATACCACATTGAAGCTCTACTTCAAACTAACAGAAAAACTGCTATTTGAACTCACATCCATGCCTTCTATGACACACACACACACACACACACACACACTTTTCCTTTCTCGAATCATGGAAAGTCAAAGTGATATGTGCTATAAACATTTATTACTTGTTCCAAGAGTTATGTAGAAAATTACCATGCACATTAAATATTTCCCACCCTTGCATAGGTGCTAACATCTGTAATCCTTGCTACCAGGGAGGCTGAGGTGGACAGATTTCATGAGCGTGGGAGTTTTAAGCTGCAGTAGGCAATGCCAACTAGGTACCCTCACTAAATCTGGAACCAACAGGTTGAGTGTCCAAGCATGGGGTCAGGTTGACTAAGGATGGGCAAAACAGGCCTAGGTGGGAAATGAAGCAAGTCAAAGCTCCTAAGCCCATCAGTAATTAAATCATGCTTATTAAGTAGACTGACCCATTCTTCAAAAGAAAAAAAGTTACATGATAATCAATTTGAGCTAGATGGGACTGTAGAGATCACACGGTCTAACTCCTTTACTTTAGAGATATAAAGCTGTTATGCAGAGAGGATAAGTGAATTGCTGAAGGCCACAGAGGTCATAAAGGGCCGATTAAGATGAGCTGAGCGAGCCCAAAATCATACAGAGACACCTTTGTTGCATCCTTTAGGAATAAAAAAGGTGATATAATAAATATTAATTATCATATTTGTAAGTAGACCTCCTTCCTTTCAGAAATGAATCAGTGTCATGTTTTAAAAGTGAACCTAAGATTCCCTTTTATAAGACCCAGGTGGATTAAGTGACTTTTGTTTTTTTCCTAATCCCTTCCCCTGCAGCAGAAAGGTAAGAAATCAAAGATATAAAAATACATCCATGGAATGCAAATACCCAGTGAAAAATGCAAATTTAACAACGTAGGAACACCAAGTCAAATCTTCAGTGTAAAGCAATTCAAATATTTGAGATATCCAAAAGCAACAAAAATGAAATCAAAAGCTTGCAACACTTGATCCACAAAGCTAAGGAAGCTAGCTTTGGAATCAGGGAACCTGGGTTCACACACTGGATTCGACACTTAATATGTGACTGGTAAGTTATTTAAACTGATAAATCTGAGGACTCTGTTTCCTCACCAAAAAAATGGGGGGGGGGGTGTTGGTCTACCAGCCTTATAGGCTTGTTGTGAGGAAAGCATTTTTGTAAGCTTTTAAAGTGCTAGACGTATGGGAGTAATTTTTGTCATTATTATGCAGACCAATTTTTGTTATTGTTGCATAAAATTCGAGTCCCAATTTGGTTGGATAAATTATAAGCAAGGAGAACAAAGAAGCTAGCCCTAGAAGTGCTGACACACCCTGAAAGAAGGACTCCAACATAACACTGTAACAAAAGTTGAGAGATGTTTTACAGCTAGTCTGTTTTCACCATATGTCACATATTGTAATAGCGACCCACAGGTCATAAGATAGAGTTAGGACATGTGTTCATAAGTCAGTGGGTTAGTGAAACCTATATTTAAGGTGAGATTGTGTGTCAGTCATCCTTAAAATCCTTACAGCTGCACAGTCAAGAAAGAAAACTGACATTACCCATAAAAGCAGAAGTCAGCAGGAAAACTAAAGAAACATTTGAGCAAGCAGGGACAATACTTTCTAAGGAGAATCTGAATTGGTCTGCTTTCTGACACTCCTATTTGTCCCCCATGTATCATGTACCATTCTTCCATTAAGAAGTCAACTGATGATCTTAGTTCACCTCCTCTTAATGTTTGTCAATTTCCTCTCTAGAAAGAAACAGTACAGCAAAGCACAGATCAGCTTTTTTATGCTCTTTCTGTATCAACAAAGACAGTATTTCATGACGTGAAAATCAGAAAATATTTAGATATCTGCACTCAAAAAAATACAACTGCAACTCTTCATGTCCATATACAACTTAAAGTCTATGCCAAATGAGATTCAAAATAATTGAGAAATGATTATTTTTATACATTCCTCCTTTAATATGACTGTGGGATGATTCCATGCATATCAAGATGAGCGTATACTAGGAAAAAAAGGTTTCCTTTTTCCACGCTTGTTGTTCAGGTGTACGCAACACATACTTATCCAGGCAAGGTAGAACAGATAACATTGTAAAAATAAATAAATAAAAATGTTTCAGCAGTGATAAAGTGTTTTTGTTTTTAAACAAAATACTTCCTCTTCTCTAAATAGGTGCAATAGAGTGTTTTGATTTACAATGAAATTTGAAAATGGCTGCTTTTTTTTATGAGATGTTTCAAGTCTAGCAGTTCTACTCCATTTTGATAGTGCTGCAACTTCATATTGAAGCAGCCTGTAAAAATGATGGCAGGAAAGTGTCTGCAAAGTGTGTGGAACTCAAGTATTACCACATAAAAAGTCTGTTTCTATTAAGCTATGTTACATACATGTAAACTTTTTTTGGTATGTTGAAAACTGTGAACTCCAGTGGCCAATAAGCACTAATGAAGGTGAATAAAATATAGCAAATTAATTCAGATTGATTGCACGTTACAATTCTAGTTATATCTGTACATAATCTAATAACAAAGCTGCTTCATACAGATGTTATTAACTTCTTTCATTAACTTAGCTTCAGGAAATACATTTTATTGAAGTAACAATAAAGGACCATCACCTTTAAAATGTCATGGTATTTTAGTACCGCACCAATTCACAACAGTAGATGAGGAAAAAAAAAGTAAAAATACATTTGCCACTTTTACCTTTTTCTCTGTCCTAAAACCCAAAGAAAACTGCTACATTATCTTTTAATTTCTATTTATTTTTCAAAAATTTCTCCTTTCAATTTTAATGGAATACAGCAAAGTAAATCTATGCTGATTAATTGTCCTTTGTTAAAAAAAAATGCGTATAAAATCAAGGCTCACAGAATAACAGAATTCAAGCTTCCCTCTAGGCCTCTGATTCTATCTTGATGGTTATAAAAACAATAGAAACTAATAATGAATTCAACATATATTTAGAAGATACAGACATAAGTTTTAGGAGTAGTGTGATATTGGTGTTAGTGAATATTATTTTATAGACTACATTGCTTTAAATAATTTATTTATTACCTTGGCAGCAATATTCAGATCTTCATATTTTGATGCATTCCTAGGTTGTTGTATTACATTACCACCAAGTTTATTTAAGTGATAACTATTCCTAAAGAAGCAACAATACCAAAAAAAAATTTATTAAGCCAAATACGGTGTTGTAATCAACACCTACCATGAAAGAATTTGGTTATAGCCATACTGGAAATCCCTCTCCTGGCATTTCTGGACAGGATATACCAATTGGTTCTCATGAAAGTAAAGAACCTTTTTCAATTTGCCAAGGTCAGGCCGAAGGGCAGTCAGTTCAGTCAGGTTAAGCACCGAGCTTGCAAAGAGGACCCTGAGAAACAAGGAGAGCAGTGTTTACTTTATACGAGAATGCTGAAAGGGGTCACTCTTTACCCTTCCCTTTCCCTTTTCCACAACCCCACCCCCCCATCCCACAAGAAAAACATCGCCCCTGTAGGGACACATAAATAGTTAAGCCTTAATACCATGTAGCAGCATTCTAAGTTTTGATCTCTTAAAAAGCAGCTGCTAACAACTCAACTAGAAAAGCACTGAATCTCATTGGTCTTCTCAGCTCAGTTACAGAAAGATGCAAAAAAAAAAAAAAAGCTAGATGGAATTTATTGAAAAAGGCAAGAAAAGCGGTATCTGAAGGACAAATGGAACAAAGATAAGGCTGACTGGGGAATACTTTGCTTGCCAGTTTCATTATACTTTACTTTTTTATGCAACCAACTACTGAAATTCAATATATGAGCAAGAATGGCACATGTTCGTGTTATGACATAAACCCTTTTGATTTATGCAGTAGACTTATCGAGTGTGGTCTTTTTTCTCTTGGCATATTTTCTTCACTATTTTTTTTTTGTAAAGTACCCCGCAATAGTTGTTTTATTTTATCTTTTCTTCTCCATTATTGGACTGCTAATGGCACCATATGCAGAGTCTGTAAAATTCCTCCTATAAAAGCACAAGTCCAAGAAATGCTGAGACATTTCTTGTCAATGGAACAGCAATGAATACAAGTTAACTTATTGGTGTTTATAATCATCATACTGATAAATTAATGCTTCAACAAGTATGTAGTGAGTGCCTACTATGTGCCTAGCACTGTGTTATGTTAGACACAAAGGAAGATAGAAGTATTAAGCTTAAAGAAAAAAAGGAGCTAAAGACATTTAGATAACATTATCTCAGTGGACTGCCACTATTACAAATTTGTAGAAGACTACTTACATTTAAATGCCCTATGTACTATGTGAAAAATACAGTAATATCTTCATTACTATCAGCATTACAAACACGATAAATCCTCTAATACTGACAAGCCAAATGGTTAACTTCAGGTATTTATCAGATATGAAACAGTGAGCTTTCAGATAATAATAAATAATAACTGACATTTATCTAGAGCTATAAGGTTTATAAAGCACTTTGCATATATTATCTCATTTATAAGATTATGGATCATATAGTAACTCTAGGCATTCAAATCTGGAATTCAAATTTCACCTCTGAGGATTCAAAGTGGTATTCAATATCAAAATACAATAATATCTATACCCTCAATTGTGTGATGAGTAATTAATAAAATATTTTTTCCTCTGAATCAAGCCTATCACACCAAGCAGATCAATTTGCTTATTATTACTTGTTCTTTCCTCCATTTTGAAAAAAAAAAGATGGGAAAACTATAGCAGACTAGTTTTTATTCATTTGCACAATACAGTTTTTTTGCTTTACTTTATACATATTCCAAAAGTTGGAAAGAGATAAAGAAATGTGGAGATAATTTTTCATCTTATAAAACACAAGCACCTGGGAAACAGGATAATAAAATTAGTATAATGGTGTACCTTGATCAATGAGTTCTCCCTTTTAGGGTGAAAGGACTGCAATCATCATGCCCATTTATTCATTAGGCTTTCAATAATGCAGCACAAGCCAGTGCTTATGATGATATAAATGCCTATTCTGAAAGACCCGGGCAAAAACACCAACCATATTTTATATAGAAGTCTACCAAAAATGCAAGAGGTTGGGGAAAACCCTGTCTCATCAAATTCATTAGCCATCTAACTCACACGATATACATTTAAAAAGTTCAGTCAACTGTTAATTAGGGAGGCTTGAATTATATACTTTGTGGATAACCTGCAACAAGTTTGTAATCACTGGCTGTTCTGTCCTCTATAATTCCACCAGTGATGATGAAAGAGAATGAGAACTCATTTTACCATTCAACTAAAAAAATCTTATTAGGAATATAAACCCATTTAAAACAACACCAACAATTAATTCTAAAGTTCCACGGCAATATTTTTCTTGTTATCAGCCATTCTTGACTATTCCATTAACCTGGATACTCAAGAGTTAGTCTTTGCCTAAAATCACAAACACAGATTGTATGGTTCTACTCTTATGCCCCATGTGGTATGGAGGTGACATCAGATTCTTAATAACGATGCCAGCAAAGCATAATCTCTGCCAGGCCCTACAAATATGGGAAGGATTTAAGAATATGCCAGATTAAATATCACCTCCTGCAATAAGCCTTTACTAGTACCCCCACTGCTAAGTAAGGCCTTCTCTCTGAGAATAACTTCCATCTACACTGTCTATATTTCACATGTACAATCTTTCCAATGCTGTATCTTCCATTCAGATGTAAGTTCCTTGAAGGAAAGGACCATGTGTTTGCCTTTCTTTGTGTCCTCAGTGCTTAGCACAGTTCCTGGCACACAGTAAGCATTTAACAAATGTTTGTTGATAGACTAATGACTAGATACATATTATGTACCACTGGTCCAATGGCCAGTTTAGCTAAGCTTAGAAAAGCTCATCTCCAGAATTTTGGCCTCTAAGTGATGACTTTTTGGGAGCCACAATGGGCTTTTCATTAAAACTTAGGAAGGGGGGGGGGTGGAGCCAAGATGGCGGCTAGAAAGCAGGGACTAGCATGAGCTTCCCGCCAAATGCCTCCAAAAACCTATAAAAAACGGCTCTGAACCAATTCTAGACCTTCGGAGCCCACAAAATAGCAGAGGGAAGCAGGACACTAGCCCAGGACAGCCTGGATGGTCTCTGGGTAAGGTCTATCCCACACGGAGCTGGGAGCAGAGCAGAGCAGAGCAGAGCAGAGCCCAGCATGGGTGGCATGGACCAACCAGACCAGGAGCCGGGTAGAACAGGCCCTAGCGCCCTGAATCAGTGAGCTGTGGCAGTTACCAGACTTCTCAACCCACAAACACCAAAGACAACAGAGAAGGTTAGTGGGAAAAACTGCTGGGGACAGGGAGTTTGCAGTTCAGCCACCACCCTGGGGGCAGCTGAGGTGGGGCAGCTATAGAACTACAGCTGTAGTTGCTTCTGGCCCAGGCCCACCTAGTGGGAGGAATTAAGTGGCAGATCAGAGCAGGAGTACAGAGCCTGCTGAAGATCTAAGTCCAGTCCTGGTTGCGGGTTCTTGGGGAAAGAGGAGTGCTAGTGTTGCAGAGCTGGTGCATTCCCCCAAGCTCAGAACACAGAACTCTCTACAAGTAGTCATACCCCGCTGAAAAACTCAAAGGTCAAGTAAATTGGCTGGGAACATGGCCAGGCAGTGAAAACGCATCTAGATTCAGTCTCAGACTCTGGAATCTTTCTTTGCTAACAAAGAAGACCAAAACATACATCCAGAAGAAATAAACAAAGTCATAGAGCCTACAACAAAAGCCTCCAAGAAAAACATGAACTGGTCTCAGGCCATGGAAGAGCTCAAAAAGGATTTAGAAAAGCAAGTTAGAGAAGTAGAGGAAAAATTGGGAAGAGAAATGAGAAGGATGAGAGAAAACCATGAAAAACAAGTCAATGACTTGCTAAAGGAGATCCAAAAAAATACTGAAAAATATACTGAA
>CM053622.1:588161584-588183410 GCA_028646595.1 Phalanger gymnotis
AGAGCCTACAACAAAAGCCTCCAAGAAAAACATGAACTGGTCTCAGGCCATGGAAGAGCTCAAAAAGGATTTAGAAAAGCAAGTTAGAGAAGTAGAGGAAAAATTGGGAAGAGAAATGAGAAGGATGAGAGAAAACCATGAAAAACAAGTCAATGACTTGCTAAAGGAGATCCAAAAAAATACTGAAAAATATACTGAAGAAAACAGCATCTTAAAAAATAGAATAACTCAAATGGCAAAAGAGCTTCAAAAAGCCAATGAAGAGAAGAATGCCTTGAAAGGCAGAATTAGCCAAATGGAAAAGGAGGTCCAAAAGACCACTGAAGAAATTACTACCTTAAAAATTAGATTGGAGCAAGCAGAAGCTAGTGACTTGATGAGAAATCAAGATATTCTCAAACAGAACCAAAGGAATGAAAAAATGGAAGACAATGTGAAATATCTCATTGGAAAAACCACTAAGACATCCTTTTTTATCTGTTTATGGGTAAAATTTTAAATGCTGATAATAACAAATTTCTTGGAAATTTTAAGTTAAACAACACTTGACAAGAAGAGTCATTGTGAATCTACCCAAGAAGGGGAACATGGGCCTGTTGTACAATGGAAATAAAACTGGCTTTGGAGTCAGCAAATCTGGGATCAAGCACCTCTGATTCTTACTATCTGAGTATCCTTGGGAGAGCCTTTACCTTCCTTGTTTCTCAGTCTCCTTCCTCATCTGTAAAAAAGGATTATGACAAGATGGTTTCTGAGGTTATCCTCCAGTTTTAGACACATGATTCCATGGATAATGAAGTAGGGCAGGCTAGGGGACAATATCACATATAGTATTTCACCTTACTAGTTATTAGTAGGGGATGAAAGAACAGCATATTATAATTATAGTAATGACATCACTATATTGGCAGGTACTCCCTGTGACATCAATATTAATCTTACCTTAGTTATTATTAAGTAATAAATCCTAACAAGGTGAGCTTTATCATCTCACAGAGTCTATCTAGGAGAAAAGGGCACCAGGTGACAGCAAAAACCACAAGGAACTTGCTAATTCCTGACAGCTGCCGCTTGAGCACAAGTCAAATTGAACAGTTTATCTCAGCATAAAGATGTTATAAGGTTTTATGTTTAATTTTTTTAAATTAACATAAAACCCAGAGAAAGCAGTTAAGTGGTCTTTCACAAACATGACATACTACAATCACTGTATAAGCTGGATTGGTACTTATTACCACACTACTAGAGAATTAAGCTGTTTTTAGACCCCCAAAGAGCTTTAAATTGCAACTTTTGTCTCTGAAAGAGAAACCTATATTTAAAATGTCTGCTAAATTCAAATTAACAGCTACATCATTAGGTTACCATCTCACCAAAAGCAGATATAAGCCGCTAATACAGTATTCCAACCAAAACTGCTCTGTGCTGCCAGAATGCTAATATCATTGCGTATGCCTGTGTGTACATTGAGATACGTATAAAGCTACAGAAGAAACATCCATTTCCCATGCATATCAAAGGCACAGATTAATGCCAATCTATTTAAATATATCATAAGGACAACTGACCTTGGAATCAAAAGCCGATTCTTGCCTGCCCATTCTGAGCAAGCTTGATGGTTTGTTTTTTGTTTTTGTTTTGTTTTGTTTTTTGCTGTATTCCTTCTCCTTTCCTGAAATGTGTTCAAAGGGAGCGCTGAACCTTATTACCTCTGAGTATAATACCCTGAAAAAGGTACACCTTCACTGTCTCAAAAGTATACTGCTTCTAGCCACTTTAGTACAAGTTCTTATACAGGAAGAGTCCATTTAACCAATGGATCTCAATGGGACAAATGGATTTGGATTTTTTTTGCCTCTTTTTTTAAATAATGAAAAACTAGGATTCTTGTTTTACTGCTAGTCAAAGGTTCATCCTCAGTTTCTCCCACTGTCTCATTTTTATTCCTTGGTCCTGGTTGGTCCACATACGGAAAATGGAAGGGGAAGAGGGAAAAGGGAAAGGGAAAGGAAGGAAAATTTCTATACTATATCTTCCTCCTCATCACCATCATCATCATCACCACCACCATCATCATCATCACCATAAGCATCTAGCATTTATACAGCACCTCCTACGAGCCAGACATTGCATTAAGCACTTTTACAAATATTATTTCATTTGATCCTCACAACAACTCTATGAGGTAGATGCTATTATTATCCTCATTTTACAGATGAGGAAGCTGAGGGAAACAAAGGCTAAGTGACTTACCCAGGTCGACACAGCTACTAAGTACCTGAGGCTGGATTTGAACTCAGGTCTTCCTGACTCCAGATCCAGGGCTCTATCCACTATACCACCTACCCTCTTTCTTCTTTAGTTCCCACAACATTTAACATAGTAAATATCAGTAACACAAAAACAAAAAGCCTAGAAATTAAGCAGAATAGTATAATGAAGCAGAAACTGTAGAATGGTTGAATAAACTGTGATATATGAATATCATAGGATATTATTGTTCGGTCGTTTCAGTCACGCCCAATTCTTCATGACTCCATTTAGAGTTTTCTTGGCAGAGATACTGGAGTAGTGTGGGGTGTAGGGTGTTCAGGGAAGACTAGTACCTCCGGTATGAGGGCTGCGGAGCCCATTTTATGGCTGTTTTCCATCTTTGGTGCCCACCTGATTCACCCATGAATAGCAGCCACACACTGGTAAACCATTTTGGCAGACAGGCTAAACCCGGCTGAGGGTAATCAATGGGTCTCAAACCCACTGGTGAGTTAGTGGGGCATCTAACCCAAGCAGGTAAAGACTTTCCCAGTGGAATGGGCAGATGGGAACAATTTGTACCAATGGCCATGAAAGCGGCTGAAGTAGACAGTATGAAATGTTTAGATCCTGGTTAGACATTGAAGATGCCTTGCCTCTGCACTTCAATGACTCTGGAAGAGACGGTGAGGCCAACAACTTTGTGCCTTACTTTAAATCTAATTTGTGGACAAGTCAAAAGAACATAGAACAGATATTAGACTTGGTCCACAAGAGGGAAACGAGGAGACAAAGCCATTGTGCTGACTTCACTATTGTATGCCTATGAAACCTGGACATTGTACCAGCACCATGCCAGGAAACTGAATTGCTTCCATTTGAATTGTCTCAGGAAGATTCTGAAGATCACCTGGCAGGATAAGGTAGCAGACATCACAAGATCCTTTCCTGAGCTGAAATGCCAAGCATTCAAACTCTTCCATAGACAGTGCAATTCTGATGGGCTAACAATGTTGTTTGAATGCCAAAGGTACTTTTGCCTAAAGTACTATTTTATGGAGAACTCACATGAGGTAAACACTCACATGGAGATCAGAAGACGCAATACAAGGACACTTTCAAGGTCTCTCTGAAGAACTATGGAATTGATTGTGTGACATGGGAGACATTGGCACAGGCCCATCCAGCATGGTGTGCCTACAAAAAGAAGGCACTGTACTTTAATTGTAGTAGTTCAAAAGAAACTTGAGATGTGTAAATTTAGAGACATCTCTACTACAAATGTTCATATGAACTATCTGTGACTGATCTGTGGTAGAGCCTTCCAAGCTCATGTTGGTCCGATCAGCCGCAGTTGGACACAATGTACTTTGACCCCAATATAGTAATGTCATTTTGGTCCTTTTTGAGAATGAAGGACAACGACCAACCAACCAACTGGAGTTGTCTTCCATTTCCTTCTCCAGCTCATTTTACAGGAAACTGAGGCAAACAGGGTCTAGTGACTTGCCCAAGGTCATATGGCTAGTGTCTGAGGCTAGACTTTAACTCAGATCTTCCTGACTCCAGGCCCAGAGTTGTATGCGCTGCACCACCTAATTGCCCCATCACAAAAGGATATTACAGTGAAATAAAAAAGGAGATTACTATAAATTGAGAGAAACATGACAAGATCTATATGAACAGATACAGAGTAAAACAAACAAAACCACAGGAATTATATATAACCATGTAAATGAAAAGATCTCTAAAAAGGAAGCAAAACGAATAACTGAAAAACCAACAATGTTCCCGCGGAAGAAATGATGAACGCCTTTCCATTCCACAAAGCAGAAGGGCAGAAAGTTGTAGCAATTGTCAGGGGTGGTCACCATATCTAGTGTTTTATTTAATTTTATCTCTTTATTACAAGGAAGTTCAGTATTGGGATAGGTGTGAGGAAAAGAGGGGGATGTTCCCAGAAATTACTCCGATATTAGAAAAAAACTCGACTGTTGGCCCTTTTAGCCGGGTATCATAGGCATTAAAAGTAACTGAGGACCTGGATACCCGAAGATCCCCAAAAATCACTATTTTGAACAATCAATGCACAATGTCATCTCAACCTGAGTTTCTTCTTCATTAAATTCAAATACGCTAAGAACTGGTTCTCAAAAAAAAATCATTTAAGATTGTCCAGCATGTAATGAACTTGAAAATGTTTACTTAAGATTAACAAATAGACTCTTGAAGCAATATTACAGCTATGAATGAGAACCCCCGTCCTACTACATTCTAAAAGCTCAGAATATTATGTTTGCTTTTTAACTGTATTCATTCATGAGGCAGATCTAATGTGTTAATAAAAAAATTAAAACTTTTACTGCATCATAAAGAAAAGACTAATGTATGTAAAATCAAGAAATACAAAGTTATTATTCACTTAATTTCCTGAGTCCTTTACTATATTCAAAGTAATATGTTAGTCACTGTGAAAGAAATAAAAAGAGGTAAGATGCATTTCCTGCCCTCGAGGACTTTACTGTCTAAAACATGAGATGGGTATATAAATATAATTGTATCTGTGTATGAAGTCACATGTCAAAAATGCGGTCAGAGAAATACCTAGAAGAAAACAAAAGAAGGGGACAGGATATGACCTATTTTGTCACTGCCTTGTTAAAGTTTATGCGTATATTTCTATATTACAAACTCACAGTTTCAAATACAGCCCTTTCTTGTTCTGTCTACCACACTGAAAAGTTTAAGTTCCCAATAAAAAGAAAAGGTCTAAGAGGGCACAAATAGTTGCATTATAGGAGTTCATAAGTTAGATGGATGACTTTCAAATATGGTGATATGAAAAAAGGAGACAGAGAAGATGAGTCATGAAGGATAGGAATGGCCTTCCTACGCAGAGATGGAGAGGTAGGAAGAAGGCTACGAACACCAGTAGAGTTATGATGCAGTAAGATTGTCCCACTGGAAAGCAACTGCCTGATAGTGACGGTAACTTAAATTTATACAGCCCTTTACTGTTTCCAAAGCACTTTATTTCATCTGACACTTTCAAAACCCTCTGAGACATGAAGGACAGGTACGATTGTCCCCATTTTACCAATAAGGAAACTAAGTAAGTCTCAGAAACGTTAAGTGATTTGTCCAAGGCTATTACATGGCAGAGCTGAGACTGGAAATCAGATTGTATGACCCCTCGTCTGCACAATAACTCAGACCACTGTTGTGCCATTTAGAATTCTGGAAAAAAAAAATAAACTAAAATTGTACTGAGCCTGCTTCACTGGCTAACCTATGATTTTTCCTAAGTTAGTAAGCCATGGATAATTTTAGTATGATTATTGTGATCAGTAATTCTCCCTCTGTCCTAAGTATATTCTGTATCAGCCTTTTGTCTGACATGACCAAAGTCAATCATTAAAGTAACTACTGCGTGTAAGATACTATGCTAAACAATACTATGTATTCTGCTTAGTTTAATAGCAACAGTTTAAGACTGTTTCTGCTCCATGTGTATAAACAGAATATCTGTCATTTTAATTGAGGCATATTTGACATATTTAACTGTTTTGTATTTTCAAAAACATTTATAAATATTGAATAGCAAAATATTTCCTTATTTGCTATAATAATTCACATCACCAAATTAAAAAATAAATAGATATTCATCTATTGTGTGGTGGGAGAGGAAAAGTGTTTGCAGGAACTGTGAGGAGTTTCTAATTTCTTAAGATGTACAGTACAATGAATTCAAGGAAATTTTTGCTTCAATATGTAATTTCTCTTAACATAAATCTAGCCTTGTGAAAAAAGCACTAGTCCTGAAGTCAAGGGATCTGGATCTTTGGCCTGCCTCTGACACTGACAATGGCCTTTGATAAATTGCTCCTCTTCTCTGGATTCCAATAAGTTACTTTATGTTGACTTCTACCTACCTCAAAGCTTAAAAGAATTGATGGAATGAGATAAGCTACTTGTTTGCAATTCTTGAAAAAAGTACTATTTATCTTCAAGATATTACTCAAATTATTTTGGTGTCAACCTAAGGCCACTGGAGTATATAAATAATCCACATGCAAATAATCCATAAAGCAAATAGTTGACCATATAACTTCTTAAAAATAGTTAACATATAAATCAAATTGTAAGGATTTAAGTTCTTTTCATTTGGTGGAAAATTCCATTACCAAGAATATTATTATTGGAACCAGTATAATATATTCCTCTGAGCAATGATGTACATATTTCTTCATTGCACATTCTGTCAATAATAAAATCAATAAAAAATGTTCCAGTGACTATTCTTATGGGGTATATCAAAGAATCATAGAATTTTGAGAGTTGATAGGGACCTCAGTATGCATCTCATCCAAGCTCTACCTGAAAGGGGTGTGTGTGTGTGTGTGTGTGTGTGTGTGTGTGTGTGTGTGTGTGTGACACATAGTGATACAATCCATTGGAAAGCCTTCAATGATGAGAATATCAATGGAGAGAATACCTCTTGAGGCCAGTCCATCCCAGTTCTGGCCAGCTCTAACTATTGGGAAACTTTCCTGAAATCAAGTCTCAAGTTTGCCTCTCTGCAAACTCTCCCTTTATTTTTGTTTGTCCTCTGGGATCAAAGGGAATAAATCTCATTCTACCCCCAGAGGACAATCCTTCAATTACATAAATACAGCTATTATGTCACCCAAGTCTTTTCTTCTGAATGCTAAACATCTCCAGGTCCTTCAAATGATCTTAACATGACCTGGACTCATGGCCCACAACTATCCTGCTTGCTATCTTTCGAATGCTCTCCAAACATCAATGTCCTTTTTCAACTTTAGTGACAGTAGGGAACAGAACACCGCAGAAGTGGCTTGATTGGGTCAGTGTAGTGGTATACATTGGTATAAAACAGGGTCCTCTAAGCTGGATCTTGAAAGATAATTACGATCTTCTCATAGACAGAGACAAAGAGGGAGGGAAGAGGTGACAAACACCACTAGAGTTATAATGCAGTAAGATTGTCCCGCTGGAAAGGAATCTTTGAGGGCAGGCATTGTCATTTTCTTTTTCTTTTTTATCTCTAGCACTAAGCACAGTGTCTAGTTACTTAATAAAAAGATTTGTGCTGTGAAGTTCGGATTCAGTCAAAGGGCCACACTTGTGGACCTAGAGGGCCACATCTGACCTCGAGGACACAGGTTCCCCACCCCTGGTAGGTTGTACATAGAAGGTGCCTAATGAATGTCTATTGATCGATAATGAACTTACAGAGGAACTTAGAAATTACAAAACACATTGAAGATACATTATAATCACATGAAAAATGAAATAACAACATGAGAAAAATACCAACTCAGGTCAGGAAAACTTTGAAAGACAGAAAGAATAAGTGCTATTGGATTTCAGGACAAGAAATAATCACTATAGGTTGAAGCACTGTGGGAAAAAAATAATTGAGGAAGGAATTCATTTACATTTTGGAAGGAGAAGATGTTTTAGATAAGTGGAGGAAAGAGGATATCTCCCAGGTAGGAAATCATCAAACTACCTTTAAAAACTTTTCCATCCTTTTCAAGCTTCCTTCTTACAAGTTTTCTCCCGTTCTCAAATTCCTAGAAAAAAGCTTTCTATGGCCGTACTTCAACTCTTCTCACTCGTTCCTCAGCCCCTTTAAATCCGGCTTCTGATTTCATCCAGCAATTGAAACTGACTGGTGTTGTTTAGTAGTTTTTCAATCATGTCCAAGTCTTTGTGACCCTATTTGGAGTTTTCTTGGTAAATATACTGGAGTGGTTTGCCACTTCCTTCTCCAGCTTATTTTACAGATAAGGAACTGAGGCAAACAGGGTCGGCAATCTCATTTACCAAATGTGATGCTTTTTTTTTCTTTTAATTCCTCATCCTTTTGATTTCTCTACTGCCTTTAAAACTCGAAATCACCCTTTCTACCCTCTTGTCTTAGATTCTCTCTCTTTTGTTTTTGTGACATCTCCCTCCTGTTTCTCTTATCTGTGTTCTCTTATCTTTCTGACCATTCCTCAGTTTCCTCTCCTGGTTCATTATCCACATGACATCCTCTAACTACAGCTTTTCCTCAAGGTTCTTCTGGGCCTTCATCCCTACACAAATAGCTCCCAGATTTACTCTATGTTCAACCTCAGTATCTTCCCTTCCTTCTGGCAACCCAGCTGCCTGTTGAGCAGTTCAAACTGGATGATCCAAAGTCATCTCAAACTTATCAGTCCAAAAGAGAAATCATCTTTTTGACAAAATCCACCCACCTTTTCCTAACGTCCCTATTTTTGTCACATCAAAGGCACCAGTTTTCTAGTCATCCAGGTTTATAACCTCGTTATCTTTAACAACTGAACAACCATCACTCTATGTGTACCATCAATTATTGAATCTCACTATTTCTATCTCCATGACATCTCTCACATCTGATCCTTTTCTCTATCAAATGGCTCTCAAACACCTCAGTTAAGACCTTCATCACCTCTAGCCTAAATTATAATAACCTCCTAATTGCTCTTCCTGCCTCTAGTCTCTCCCTGTTTCAATCTATCCTTCACACAGCTGTCAAAGTGATTTTCCGAAGTGAAGAGCTGATCATTTCAGCCCTTATTCAATAAACTGTAATGGGTTCCTATTGCCTCTACGATAAAATATAAATTCCTCTATTTAGTTTTTAAAGCCGTTTTCAACCTGGCCCCAATTTATCTTTCTAAACTTGTATGTTACTACCCTGCCAGCACTTTAGATTTCAACAAAAATGGACAGCATGAATTCAACAATTCTCCCGACTCTATGCTTTTCTGCAGGCCATTTCCTATGCCTAGAATGCACTCCTTCATCTCCATTTCATAAAATCCTTCTGTTTTTTTTAAAGACGTAGCCCAAGTGCCACCTTTTACGCTAAGCCAAGCCGAATTCCAACTGCTAATTAATGCCCTCGATCTCTAACTAACTTGTATTTATTTTGTTTATGTTGATATGGGGAAAAAGAAAGGGAACAAGCATTTTGTTAAGTATCTACTACATGCCAAGCACTGTGCTATGTACTTTAAAAATAGTATCTCTTTTGAGTCTTATAACAACTCTGAGATAGGCGGCCCCCATTTTATCAGTTATCATTTCCACTTTACAGCTGAGGAAACTGGGAGAAAGAGGTTAAATGATTTGCCGAGGGTCACACAGCCACTAAGGTTCAGATCTGAACTTAAATCTTTTTGACTTCAGCCCCAACACTCTATCTACTTCAGCACCCCACTGTATAGCCATATAGATGTGCATATACATTATCTTCCTTGATAGAATGTAAGCCCTGTAGAGTAAGGAATATTTTCTTTCCTTTTTCCATGTTCTTTTCTTTCTTCCTTTCTCTTTTCCTTTCTTTCTTCCTTCCTTTCCTTCCTTCTTTTTCTTTCTTTCTTCCTTCCTTCTTTCCTTGTTTCCTTCCTTTCTTTTTTTTGTATTTGTATCCTCAGCACCTGGCAGTGTGCTCAGTGCACAGTTGATGTTAAATAAGTGTTTGCAGATTAACTGATAGGAAGAAAGCACAGAGAGAAATACAAGGTATCCTCTAAGAGCTCTAAATAGACTGTTGGCCTATATTGTGGCAGCTAGATGGTGCCCAGGATAGAGTACACTGAGCTTGGAATCACGAAGACTTATATTCATGAGTTCAAATCCAGTGTATGACCCTGCACAAGTCACTTAACCCTGTTTGCCTCAGTTCCTCATCATGAGCTGGAGAAGGAAATGGCAAACCATTCCAGTATCTGTGCCAAGAAAATCACAAATGAAAATCCCAAGAGAGCTGGACACAACTGAAAAGACTGAACAACAACAAAGGCTATGATGTAAGGTTTAAGGAGGTGAATAACTGGAGATAAGATATAGACAAATTATATGGAAATTCTGGAGAACCTATAATGCTGGGCTCAGGACAACAGACCTACCCTGTCAATAATGGAGAACCACTGAGGGTTTTTGAGTAGGTATCTTAAATAGCTCCCATTTATAGAAAACCTTAAGGTTTACAAAGTGTTTTTTCTCAAAACAATCCTATGAGAGAGGTAAAGAAAGTATTATTATCCTCATTTTACATATTAGGGTAAAAGCAGGGGAAAGAATGCAAGAAGCAAAGTTAGAAGGCCTGGATTCAAATCTCCATTCTATTTCTTATTACCAATTTAACCATAGTTACTATGTGATTTTTTTCTTTTAAAAGCAGGTTTACTACCTGACTAAGCCAAGTACAAACTCCCTAAGGTCTCAGTTTCTTCATCTGTAAAACGAGGAGGTTGGCCTAGATGTTCTCAGGCCCCTTTTAGCTCTAAATATGATCTCATGATCTAACCTTTGGTCCAACAGCTACTCAGTGTCTGAGTCAGGCTATGAACTCAAGCCTTCTTCACTCTATACCCAGGACTCTTTCATCATCATAGAGAAAACAGTATTTCAGGAAAATCTATCTTACAGCAATTTTCAGAAAGAATTAGTGGGAAGAGAGATTAGAGGCAGGGAGGCTGCTGTGTGAGATAAAGAAAGGTCGAAAACTTAGGGTCTGACAGTGGAAATGGAAACAAAAGCCTGAATATGGAAGAGTGGAATGGGTAGTGCCTCCAGAGGTTAAGAATCTGGGTTTGAATCCTGCCACTGACATGCTATGTGTGACCTTGGGTAAGTCCCTTATCTTTCCTGGAACTCAGCATTCTCATCTGTAAAATGAGGTGGCTGACCAGGGTCACACACCTAGTGAGTATCTGAGGCCAGATTTGAACTCAGGAAGATGAGTCTTCTTGATTACAAAACCACTGCTCTGTCTCCTGCACCACCTAGCCCATCTTACAATTGAGGAAACTAAAGCAGAGGTCAAATGACTTACCCAAGGTCACACAACTAATTAGTGTCTGAGACCACATTTGAAATCAGGTCTTTCTGACTTCAAGCCTAGTAGGTAAGTAATGAAAGTATCCTCACTTCATTTTTTTGGGTTTTTTATTGGGGGGGGGGGAGGAAGTGAGGGCAATTGGGGTTAAAGTGACCTGCCCAAGGTCATATAGCTAGTAAAGTATCCTCACTTTACAGATGAGGAAACATAGGTTTTAAATTGTTCGTTTTCTCATATACATCCCATTTTCTCCACTCATACACATACCAACCTAGTTCAAGCTCTCGGTTTAGCTCTATGTTTCACAAAAGACTACATGCTGCCTGAGGGGAAAAATGGCTCCATTAATTCTATACACAAGTGTTCAGAAAACAATAGGCTGTCAGGAAATGCAACTGACTGAATTCATGAATTCCAACTGGAAGCAAAGGGCTCTTCTTTTTTGGAAGCATACTAACTTTTACAATTATAAAAAAAAAAGTCACTTGTTTGTGGAAAAGATAATTCACTCTGACTGGGCCAGAAACTTCTGACACAACTACTCAGCCTAGCACCAGGTTCAATGTTATTTATATGTAGAATATTTAACAAACAGAATTTTATTTGTGATCGTACTTACTATTTTACTTTTTTTTTAAAACACAAACAATATGTCAGACACCGTTCTTTGGCTTACAATCCAAATGAAACAAGTGCTCAAGACATAAACCTACAGAAAGCATCCTCATGGGGAAAGGCAGGTGTCAACCTGGTATAAGGATAAGGAATGTACCATATCATGATAATGATTCCTGTCATCTTCAGGGATTCGAAAGTGGTTTGGGACAGGCTGCCTGGAAGAAGCGAGTCAATTAACATGCTAAGAGTACTCTGAGTCACTGAGAGTGCTGCAAACACTTCATATGGTGTTTTTTCTACATAAACTAATATAATTAGTGTATGAAATATTTATAATGTACCACCTAATTAATCTATACTTGAGGCCTATGTTTCAACTGTGGCTGATTACTGGATAGGGGCTGCTCTTTAACCTCTAGTACGAGGTCAGGCTATTCTTGAGCCTCTGGAGTTTAATCTGTAAGCGCAACAAAGTGGGATGATTCTGAAGCCAGAGGCACTACATGGGAGCTTCTTTTCCCCCCAGGGGAGCCTTGCCACACCTTCCCGTGATCCCAGGCTTGTGGAGCTGAATTTGATTTGATTTGGCCAAGAAGGCAATTGTTCAAATATACACACAGACTATAAGGCTATCTACAACTATGTTGAAGCACAGATTTGGCATGCCACAAACATATACAGAGTGGCATTAGGCTTCCTCATAATTTTAGATTTGAATATTCTGAGATAGGAATTGTTGAGTAAATACTTAGTATCCTGGTAAATAACCTAGAGACTATTCAGTAGTCACTGTTTGAGGAAAAAAAAAAAACCAAGCCTGTGTTCAGGAACAAACTAACATAGGAGTTAGGAAGATTCATTCTTTCCCTGAACCAAAAAAGATGTGAGTATTAAAACATAACAGTAAACATCTCCCAAACTATAGTAAGTCATAAAGTATATAAATATCGATTATATATATATATATATGTATATACATAATCTCTTCTCCATATAATCTTAGAAGGAAACTTTTATTCTATTGAGGTACCCTACTGTTTGAGTCAAGACACTGACTGGCTTTTCATGTAAATTGACTAAATCAGTGAATTAAAGTTTAAAATAAATTTTAGGATTAACTGGAAAGAGCACTGACATTGAAGCAAGATAACCTAGATTCAAATCCAGTGTCTGATCCTCTATACCTGTATATGACCCTTGGGCAAGTCACAACTTCCTTGAGTCTCAGATTTTGTTGGTTTTTTGTTTTTGTTTTTTTTAAATCTAGAAAAGGTAAGGGTTGGTGTGAGAATCCTCTGAGATTCTTTCCCGCACTTGATCTAATATCTTATTAGAACTATGAAAACAGAAAGAGATACAGAAATTCTATTGGCCTTTCTTTTGTCCTTTTAAATTAAGATAGAAAAGGACTAGGGGTGTATTACATAGGTGTTTCAAATTTTGACTTTTTTTTTTAGTTTTTAGTTTGCCACCTGTCTTCTCAAAGACTTATGTTCCAAATTTCTGGTGGCTTTTTTCCCCCAAATCTCCAAATGAATATGCAATACTATTAGTAATCAGTGTTAGTTATATTATTTTATATACGCACCCTCTGGTGAACAGCATAGATTTTCCCAAATCTTGTTAAATATGCTTCATGTACATTTTAGGATAAACTTAAGACTTCTTGGAACTTTTTGTTCACGCTAATTGTCCTGAATTATACTTTAAAAAATCTAGCAGTTTTCAGGATTTTACCACTTCTTAGGAGTCAGTAGTAAAGCAAGATTCTCCCAAGAACACTCTGACAGTCCTTGAAAAACTGAAACTGTCACAAAACCTGAGCAGCTGGCAACTCTGCCACCATGAAGTATCCATATGGAAGACCGAAATGTGTCAAACTACCCAAAACAATTTTGGATAGTGTAGAATATAGAATAAATAATTCAGTATCGTCGACACTTTCAACAGCAGGTAGTAGATACGCTACCTGCCTCTATAATGTGCCAGAATGTAACATATGAGGAAGAAGCGGGGGGAGAGAGAGAAAAAGAGAAAGAGAGAGAAAGAGAGTGAGAGTGAATATTATATGAGTAGAAGAGTGTGAGCTAATATAAGCATACTTCAAACTAGTTTCATGTGGAATCTATTGCTGCACATACTTCTCTCTATAAGTACCTCAGATATTTAAAAGTAAACATTTAGAACAACTATTGAAGAATGGCTGAAGCCAATGAAAAGTAGTTTGAACATAAACTAGCTTCAAATATATTGTTTCACATTCACTGAAAAAAAAAGCTACATTATCCTAATATTATGGTTGAAATTGTACATGCAAAAAAAAGTCAGGAAATTCAAAATTATGGTTCCCTCAGTAACCATAACTGTGTCCTCTTGCATATATGAGTATTTTGTATTACTGTAATGATGATACATTTCAGCCTTAATATCAGTTTATGCAATGTGACTGAATTAGGATTCCTGTGGGGACCATAAGTTCAAATTTCTAGATTTTTGTGAATGTAAAAATCTCAGCTGTAAAGCTGCATTAATATAAGGTGCATTTATATGCATTGCATTTCCTGACTTTTTAAAAAATAATAAAAGTAAATGGTTGGTGATACTAAAAGAGTGATAATCAGAGGGGTTTTTTTCCTTTGTTGTTGAAGCACATTTTATACATCAAAACTTTTTTTCAGAAAGACATCTAAAATCTTATAATAGGAAAACGAGGTTCAAAGAGAAAAGAATCTCCCATTCAAGATTTACCAAAATAAGAAAATTTAAGGATTTTTGCCTTTAATCCAACTGTCTTTTCAATGGCCTCTTGATTCTAACCCAATTATTGTGCATGATGATTCTCTCAACATATCTCTCCTTTAGCTCCCCTACAGAAAATACTCTCCTTAAACAGGTCTCCATGTTTGTGAAATAGCAGAAAGCAAACTTTGACCCCTAACATTTCTTTCTTAAGAATGGAATATGATAGAACTCCAAACTTTTGAAAATCAGTTATGGTCAAAGGGGCTAATATCATCAACAAATGTGTTTTGAGCATCTACTATGTGTAAGGAACTAATAAGGGAAAATGTAAGAAAGAGAAAAGTATAAACCCTAAAACCTCTGCCTTTTAGAATCATACAAAGTTACATGGTTCTATAGCTTTTTGTTCTATAGGTCCCACATATTTCATATATGTGTGTATGTGTATATATACAGTCACACATATACACATACATATCACTCTGAACTCAACTTGCAAGTGATATTGATTATGTCAGCATTAAAACAGGTGAGTTATTATTTCTGCAATTACTTTTGTACCAACTCAGGGTAGTGGCATCAAATAAAGACAGCACCTATTCAAAATGCCCAAACAAATCTCCCAGGATAAAATTGATTTCCACCACATATATCTACTTTTGTAAAATGTTGACACAAGAAGTACCACCTAACTGCAGAGTAAAAGTAGGGTACCACAAGGCCTTGACCAATGATACAGTATTAGCAGCTGCTTATCACTATACAGTGCTGTGTTCTTAGAGAGCATTTTCACATGTTTTCTCATTTGAGCTCCTCAATGATGTTATAAGGAAGGTAGGGTACATATTATTATCCTCATATTACTGATGAGAGAAAAGGCTTGGAGACATTAACTGACTTCCTTACACTCACCCTATTATTAAGTGATAGAAATGAGGCTTGAACCCAGGCCTTCTGATTTAGACATGTGCTTTACCACACATACAAAAACACAAGTAATAAGACTAACAAGTAAATCGCGGACTTACTTGTGAATAAATTATTCAAGGAATAAGTTATGAAAAGTCATTAATAATAAGCAGAAATAAATGATGCATCTAAAGTTATCTCACTATACATTCTATTTATGCAACACCAACTTTAATTTAAGCTGTATTGATGGACTCTCATTTCACATGCCGCAGTCATGCTAAGTCTCTACGTACAACACCTATTGCATCCAGACTTCAAAGGGGACAGAAAATAAGCTTACTGTGAAATGGAAAGTGGCTCTCTTTGCTTGCAGGAACATAACCCTGTCATAAAAAAGTAAGTCTAGCCCATGTGTTCAAGGCCAAAGAAAACACGATTAGATCTAACAGACGTCTAGCAGCAAGCTTAACAATGTATTCTCTTTCCTTTTACTTTCGATGGGATTCTGCATCTTTGGGAAAAGAATTTATTGTGGTGAGTAGAAAACATTTTTTATTGTCCATGAGAGGTTGATAGTGAGGAGAAAAGAGGAGAGGGAGAAGACAGGGAGGAGAAGGAATGGATTAGGAGGTACAGTAGATAAAATGTTAGACCTGGAGTCAGGAAGATCTGAATTTGAATCCTGCTTATTATTTACTTTATTATTATTATGATGTACTTATTAGTTGTGTTACCCAAAGCAAGTTATTTAACCTCACAGCCTTAGTTTCCTAATCTATAAAATGCGCGCGCGTGCATGTGTGTGTGTGTGTGTGTTTGTGAGAGACCTAACTTTAAGTAAATCTAATACATGAAAATGTGGATTTAAATGACAGATAAAGTGTCTTTCTATTGGAATTACAAATGAATTCACAGTAGAGTTTCTTTAAGCTGTCACCTACCCTCTCCCATAACTCACTCCATGCCCCAATGCCCACAACATATACACATTTAGAATTGAACACAATATTCCAGATGTGCTCTGATTCAACCACAGTATCAGACTCAAAGTACCCTTCACTGGACACTGTATTTCTTTCTATTTAATGTGGTGCCATCAAAATGCTGACTCAACTGAAAGTGCAGCGAGCTAAAACCGCTAAGTTATTTTTTTTCCTCAAGTATGGCTACCTTTTCCCTCAAAAAACTCCACAGAGCAGTCAGGATGGCATGGTGTACTTAATGTACATTTAATGAATGTCAGCTTAAGGAAATAATGAAATATAAGCTAAGCTAATGTAGCCTGAATATAAGCTATTGTCACCTAACATCATTTAAGTCTTGGTGATGAAATTCTGATAGTCTTAACTCTGGGTTTCAGAATGCTGGTGGATGCAACAGCTTCCTGATTCACTGCTGGGCAGTGCAGAGTCTTTTATCTCACTGATGTTTTCAGAAACATAAATGAGCAGCTACGTGGAATAGTAGATATCGAGTGACCAGTCTGGAGTAAGGAAGAATCATCTTCCTGAGTTCAAATCTGACCTCAGATACTTACTAGCTATGGGACTCTGGGCAAGTTACTTAATCCTGTTTGCCTCAATTTCCTTAGCTGTAAAAAATGAGCTGGAGGAAGAAATGGCAAACCACTCCAGTATCTGTGCCAAGAAAATCCAAAACAAGGTCACAAAGAGTCTGACATGACTGGAACAACTGGACGACAACAACAAATATTTTCATCACACAAAAAGCTAAGAGTACCATACTTTACAGCTTCTTCTTCTGGAAGTTCTAATGTGTACACTAGTAAACATATTCATTGTAGATCTTTAAGTGATAGTCGTTTTCCAGAGCCAACGTGGACCCATGCTTTTTAAAAGCCTATTGAAAAGAACATTTTGTCAGTCTTCCTTGGAAACACTGTATGTGATGTTCCAATTTTGTTAAACTCTGGACCACTAGCAACTGTATCATCTGGGAGTAATTTTCTCTCTTAGTCCCTTGTACTTGAGCTGTGAGGGGGAAAAAAAACCTCTGAGATTATCTTTAGTACCACAATCTCTACATTTTATATGGCCTGCTTTGAAGTCTCTTGCATTTTGCAGGCACCCAATACTAGGGACTCAGCAAATGAAACATCAATTCAGCTCATACACTATTTTAATAAATTAGTTTGTTTGTAACTCAATATTTTTAGAAAATACTGAACCTGATTCCTTTTCCAGACCACCAAGCTGCTAGCTCAAGCCTTCATACCACTTCCCTCAGGCTCCTCTCCTCTCTGATTAGAGGGTTGGAGGGTAGAGGACCGAACTCCTCCCAAAGCCTTCCTTTACAGAGGGCAGGAATCAGACTTCCAGCATGCCCAGCCCTGATTGGTTTCAACTCCACAAAACAAGATACCTCTAGTTGTCTCTCTCCTCACCCCCATTTCCAGTTTCCTTTTGTGTGCTGTCTTCCCCATTAGATTGTAACCTCTATAAGGGTAGAGATTGTCATTCTTTTTCTTGTCTCTCCAGCATACTTAGCTCACTGCCTGACACACAGTAGGCACTTAATAAATATTTATCAGATTGGATTGGCTCTAGAAATAGAAATCAGATCAACACTACTATTCCTAGAAAGGGCTTTCAAAAAACTGCCCTATGACCCTACTCACCATCCTGGTGACTTTTCATACTAAGACACCCCCTCCCTGGTCACCACCCTCCTTCTGTCTTGCCCTATTAAAATGTAAGCTCTTTGAGGGCACAGACCAGTATATTTTTTGTATTTGTGTCTTCGATGCTTATCACGGTGCTCGGCACATATTAAGTACTTAATAAATGCTTTTTCATTTGTTTCTTCTCTGCATGGAGGTAACAACTGAACCCCCAAGAATGGACAGGTTGTCTAAAGCAGAGGATAGAAAGCCAAAATAAGCAGATGCACACTATGTATTCAATCTACATTAGTGCTCTTTATTAGAATCAGTATGCCTATAGAGCAAGAACAGGGTTTGTATGAGGAATCAAGAACTAATCAGTGGTTGCTTAAAAGATGCAGACCTAGAAAATCATGGAACTGTACGTTCCATATGTATTTAGATTCTACACTGGAAGTATAAAAAGTGAACAATGGATAAATAAAATCTAGCATCACATTCAATGAATTAAAATAGCCTTCTTTTCTGTTTTCATGACTTATACTATCCTACCTTTCTAGTACTTTATCTTCTTCTTCCATAATCAAGTCTTGAAAATGGAAATGGTATTTGAGGTCATTTAGTTCACCTTTCTACATGTAAGACCCTGATCTAGAAAATCCATGTTCAGTAGTTATCCAGCATCTGTTTCCCTTTACTTCCTCAAGTCATTGCAATCTGCTTTGTTATAAAAAAAAAAAATTCTCCCACTCCCCAAATTTAAGTTGTTTAAAGCTCTGTTTCTGGCACTCTGGCTTTCTCCCTATATGACCCTCCCCTGGCAAGTTCATCCACTCTTATGGTTCTAACTACTTCTCTGTGCAGGAACAGCTAAAGGTACTAGACTTTAGATTTCATGGGATATAGGACAGGAGGTATTACCTATCAATCAATCTGTAAATATTTGTTCCATGCCTACTATGTGCAAGGTACTGTGTTAATCACCGGGGATACACTGCCTCTTTGTAAGGGCAAGCAAAGTGGGGCTTCTACTGGTTTTTCTTTTCAAGTGCTTCTCAGCACTAAGGCAATCAAGAGCCTTTGACTGTGTCTTGCCTTTGTAGGAAGGCCCACACCCTTTTGCTAATTAGGTCACAAGAGGTGTGAAGCCCTCAGGCCCTGAAAAAGAGGATATATACTCTGAGCATAAGTTAAGCTAGAATTCTCAGAACTGCAGGAGGAGAGGCCTTGCTTTGGTGGCTCACTCATTGGAAGAGTGTTCTTGTGATTTGGCCAGACAAGACTGGATAGCCAAGGAGCGCCACACCCCCCCAACCCCCACTTTGAAAACTCTGATGTTTGTGGTTCTCTCAGTGGTAACTGTGCATATATTGCTGTGGTCAGACAGATAGAAGCCCGTCTGTTGATTTGTGTTATTTTGCTCTGTTTATATAATTTCTGTTTGTGTTTTCTCTGAAGTGCAGGGTGCTGACTTTTCCCCCTGAACTAAATGAATGATATATGTATGTTTAATTAAGATGAGACTGTAAACCCCTTAAAGTTGCTTTCCTTAGAAAAGAACCTGTGTGGGCAGCCCTCCTGGGTGATGGTGTTGTTTGTCTTACACAGTCACAATAGCAGCAAGTAGTGCTGTTTTTACAAGGAGTTTGCAATCTAATGGGGGAGACAACATGCAAACAAATATATACAAAGCAAGCTATATATAGGACAAGTAGAAAATAATTAACAGAGAGAGGGCACTAGAATTAAGAGGAGTTGGGCTTCCTGAAGAAGGAGGGATGTGAGCTGAGATTTAAAGGAAGCCAAAGAGGTCAGGGGGGTCAGCAGTCAGCACAGAAAAGGGAGAATATTCCAGGTACAGAGCGACCTACAGAGAGAATGCCTGGAGCCAGAAGATGGAGCATCTTGTTCATGGAAGAGCCAGGAGGCCAGTGTCACTAGATTAAGAGTAAAATGTAAGGGGACTGGAAAGGAAGAAGGAGGCTAGGTAATAAAGAGCTTTGAATGTCAAACAGAACATTCTGTATTTGCTCCTGGAGGTAATACAAAACCACTGGAGTTTATTAAGTAGGAGTGGGGGGAGGGTGTGTGTGTGTGTGTGAGAGAGAGAGAGGGAGAGGGAGAGAGAGAGAGAGAGAGAGAGAGAGAGAGAGAGAGAGAGAGAGAGAGAGAGAGAGAGACACGATTGTACCTGCACTTGAAGAAAATCACTTTAGCAGCTGAATGGAGGATGGATTAGAGGGAAGAGAAATTTGAGGCAGGCAGACCCACCAAGAGACTATTACAATAAGGTAGGCATGAGATGATGAGTGTCTGTCCAACAGGGATGGCAGTCAGAGGAAAGAAGGGAGCAAATTCAAGAGATATTGCAAAGGTGAAATCAACAGGCCTTGGCAACAGCTTGGAAATGGGGGTTGAGAGACAGTAAGGAATCTAGGATGACGTCTAGGTTTTGAGCCTGAGGGACTAATAGGATGGTGTTGCCCTCAAACAGTAAAAGGGGAGGTAGGAGACAGGGAGAGTTTAGGAGGAAAGATGAGTACCATTTTGGATATATTGAGTTTAAGATGATCACTAGACATCCACTTCAAGACGTATGAAAGGCAGCTGGGAGATGCAAGATTGCAGGTCAGAAAAGGGACTGGGGCAGGAAAAGTGGATTTGAGAACCATCAGCATAGAGATAATAATTAAAACCATGGAGGCTGATAATATCGCCAAGTGAAGTAGTATAGAGGGAGAAGAGAAGAGGGCTCTGGCCAGAATCTGAAGGACATCTATGGCTAAAGGATGTGATCTGGAGGAGGATTCAGCTAAGGAGACATAGGAGTTGTCAGACAGGTAGGAGGAGAACCAGGAGAGAGTGGTGTCCTGAAAACCTAGAAAGAAGAAAGTATAAAAGAGGGTCAATAATGTTAAAGGCTTCCAAAAGGTCAGGAAGAATGAGGATTGAGAAAAGGTCATTAGATTTGGCAACTAACTTTGGAGAGTGCAATCTCAGTGGAACAGTAAGATCAGAAGTTAGAATGTAAGGTGTTAAGAAGAAAGTGAGAGGAGAGAAAGTGGAGGTACCTATTGCATTTGGACTTTTCAAGGAGCTTAATTACAAAAGGCAGAAGAGATATAGGACAATAGTTAGTGGGGACAGGGTATTAAACTTTTTGGTCTTATAACCCCTTTATAGTCTTAAAGATTGAAGCTCCTCTAAAGATCTTTTGTTCATGTGGAATATATCTATTGATATTTACCATATTAGCAACTAAAATGTCAAAATAGTTTTGACCTTGTGGATTCCCTAAAAGGGTCCCTGGACAGTACTTTGAGAACAACTTGTACAGGGAATTCGAGATGAGAAAATTCCTTTGACGAAGTAGACCAGCCCATTTCTGTAACTTATACTCTTAGAAAGGTCTAGTCTAGAGCACTGAAAAGTTAAGGAACTGGTCCTTAAGGTCATATAGCCAGTACTTGTCACACTTCTTGAACCTAGGTCTTTCTAAACTTCAAGACCAGCTCACTATCCACTATGCTATGCTGCAATTTCTGTGTAGATGAATCACAAATATGCACCTCTAATCTTGTCTTGTAATCTCTGCTGAGAGGCATCATGGTGAGGTCAAGTAAGCCCTGGATATAGAGTCACTGAGACCTGAATTCTTTTTTTTTTTTTTAATTAATTAATTAATTATTTTAAATTTATTTTTGACATGTTTGGTTTTCAGCATTGATTTTCACAGGCATTTGAATTACAAATTTTCTCCCCATTTCCTCCCCCCACCCACTCCAAGATGGCGT
>CM053622.1:588183910-588205160 GCA_028646595.1 Phalanger gymnotis
ATCCCTGCTTCCCTCTGCCACTTTGTGGGTTCTGCAGCTCTAGAATTGGTTCAGAGCCATTGTTTTATAGCTTTTTGGAGGAACTTGGTGGGGAGCTCACGCCAGTCACTGCTTCCCAGCCGCCATCTTGGCTCCACCCCCGGAAGATGAGAGACCTGAATTCTAATCATGATGCTTACTATGACTTGACTCGGAGGAAATCACTTATCTACCTATATCAAGCAGTTGTTATGAAGACTGAAAGAGATGTTTGTAAAGCATTTTGAAGACCTCACTCTGTAAAACATCTGCTATCAGTAGAGGAAGCAGGATTCACTACAATTCTAAACGTAGATTTTCAACTGCCTACAGGACATTGCAACTTGTATTTATGTACCTATGTACGTATTTATGTATGTATATATCACCTCAAACTCAGTAAGTCCCAAACCGATTTCAACAATCTTCCCACCAATTTGTTGCTTTTCTCAACTTTCCTGCTACTGTAAATGGCACAAATTTTGACCCAGAATCCTAGACCAGATCCTCAAATGCAGGGGATCTTCTCTTTTTTTACTTATATTCAAGAGGTCTGCAAGTCCATTCTTCTATCAAAACTGCCACATTTTCTGTTTTCATTGTCACATCCTAGGTCCTTATCACTTCAAATGCAGATTAATAAAATACTATTTTAACTGGTCTCTCTGACATCCAACTCCTTTCTCCATAGTAAGTACACTAAATGCCTATAATGATGAATAAATAATATTAGGTGTAATACTTTATCTTTATGGAGTACTTTATGGTTATAAAGAACCTTATAATCATACTCAAATTAACTTTTCAAAGTAGTCTCAAAGACATTAAATGACTTGTCCAAGGTCACCCAGTTAGTAAGCGGAAAACTGAAACTTATCTCAGGTTTTTTTTTTTTTAATTCCCAAAGTTACTATTGCCCCATTCAAGGTCCTAAAATAACTCCCTACAGGATCAAGTAATATTTCTCTACTTTGCATAGTTTCCCGGGGTCTATTCTATTCAATTTATCCAAATATATTTCCCACTGCTTATTAAGGCAAACGTTCCCTTTCATGTAAATTGGTCATGCCTCATCTCACCCCTAAAACACGTGCTGTCTCCCCCAAGAATTCCCCCAACTCCCACTGTACATTCCCAGCTTCTCATCCCTCCCAGCTTCTGTTGTCTTGCTAACCAGATCTTAGAAAAACTCACGATCTCTCTGTGCCTCAGTTTCCTCACCTATAAAATAGAAAGGCTGAATTCTATGACCACTAAGGCCCCTTTCAGAGCTATATCTATAAACCTCCATGAAGCCTTCAAATTACTCCAATAGCCTCACTGGCCACTCTTTTCTCTGAACTGCTACTGAATTAATAGTGTGCCTTTAATCATATACTATCTTCAAGGGTGATCTCTACTGCACAAGGCAGGAAACAAGAATATCTCTTAATCCTACTTTTATTCAACTTTTGCTATTGTACTGATATGACTATTTGATTCAGAGTTGTTTTTCCCCCTCTATTGGCTCTCACAAAAACAATCCTTCTGTATTATAACAGTCTCTTACTCACACAGGTTCAAAAGACTATAATCTAATCTCTATGACTATTATAAAAGGGAATCACGTCATTAATAACGAAAACTTACATTTTATATCTTATACTTTACAAGGAATGCTCCGTTATCTTCATAACAACCCCATCAAGAAGTGGAAGTATTATTCTTTCCATTTCATAGATGAAGAAATTGAGGCAGAGGTTGACTGATCTAAGACTACATACCTCGGATCTGAATCCAAGTCATTCTGACTCCAAAGTTAGTACTTTTCCCATTATGTTATGGTACCAGTTCAAAACGGGGGTGGGGGGTGGAGGTGGCAGTAGAAGGTAATACACCAATAATAAAAGCTAATATCTATATAGCACTTTAGGGCAGTTAGGTGGCACAGTGGATAGAGCATCAAGCCTGGAGTAGGAAGTCCCTAGTTCAAATTTGGCCTCAGACATTTATTAGCTGTGTGACCCTGGGCAAGTCACTTAATCCTGTTTACTTCAGTTTCCTCATCTGTAAAATAAACTGGAGAAGAAAATGGCAAATCCCTCCAGTATCTTTGCCACAAAAAAAAAAAAAACCCAAAGCGGATCAAGAAGCATCAGATACAACTTAAACAATTGAACAATATGCAGTACTTTAAGTTTCGCAAAGTGCTTTACTTATGTTGGCACATTAGATCCTCAGAGAAGCCTTGTGAGAAATGTTTCATTTTCATATTACTGAGGCTATGATTGCTTAAGTGACTCTAAAACCTAATGATAACCTTATATTTTGATAGTTCTTTACAGATTTTAAATACTTACACACGCATTTTCCCATTTAAGCTTCAAAATAACCTTGTGAGGAAGACATCACTACTATTCCAATTTTATAACAGAGGAAATCCAAGCACATTGAAATGGAAGTGAATGACTTAAGTGATTAACCAAATGAAACAAAACAATTCCAAAGGACTCATGATAAAAAATGCTATCCAAATAGAGAACTTATGGTGCTATCTTTTTATTTTCTTTCTTTTTTGTGTTTTATGTTTTGTTTTTCTGGAACATAGCTAATGTGGACATTTGCTTTGCATGACTTCACATCTCTAATGGGTTTTGTCTTTTTTGGCCTACTCAATAGGTGGGACTGGGTAATAGGGGAAGGAGAGAGTCTAGAATCTCAAACTAAGAAGAAAATTGGACTGAATTTAAAAAAAAAAGTTAAGTTACAAAGTTGGGTGGTGGACCTACGTCCCTGACTTTTCATCTAATACCTCTTTAGCTTCAGCAAGCCAAAATTACACTTTTTTTTTCCCCCAGCACAGCAATTCTCTATGGATGTTCACCCAGCTGATTAAGAAAGGAAAAGAAAGTAGCTAATTTACCTCAAGGAGTTTAAGTCACCTGGCATGCATGAACCATATCAGCGTGGTGAAAGAGCTCATGATTAATGAACTTGAGGAATCACTGCAAATGGGAGAAGTGCCACAGGAATGGAACCAGGCAGATTTCAAAGAAAAATTTTCAACTTCTTTTAATTTTCAAAAAAACAGAAGGAAATACTTCAGACTACATGCTGTTGACCGTGATAGCAATTCTGAGTAAATTTCTAGTTGGCACGACGTGGAACACTGCTCTTGCAGTCAGCAAGAAGAGGGATCCAGGTTTGCCTCTGTGCACACTGGCTGACTAATCCTGGGCAACTCACTGAACTGCTCCATGGCCCAGGCCACTCGCCTGGATTCTTAAGTCGAAAATCATGTTACCAATCTGTGCTGGCAGAGGGAGTATCTTACTAGCTCTTGATACCAATGAAATCACAGTTGGGATCGAAAGTCAAACTTCTAAAACATATTATTAATGAAATGATTGAGGAGTTTTTAGGAAAGAGGCAATCACCAAGATTTAATGTGGAGTTCAATAGGAACAAGCCATACCAAACTAACCTAATGACCAGTTTTGAATGAATGGATTAAAGCATGTAGTGAACGTGGGGATAGAGACAGATGATACCCTGGACCTGGAAGGTCACTAGTATTAGAAGCTCCCACATTAGGAAAAGTCTCTGAACCAATGCAGTCTAACATCTTCCCTGTAACAAATAGCATTAGAGAGATGCCTGGAAAACTAAGAGGATCTTGGTTTATATCTCAACTCCACTCTTTGGTCTGTCCCTTAGCATCTCTGGGTGTCAGTTTCTTCATTCCTAAAATGAAATCTTGGGACCAGATGATCTTTCTTGAAGGCTCCTTCCAACTATAACTCCTAGGCTCCTATAATGGCATGCAAGATCATCTGTTTTCTAATAAATTTAGGAAACATGCATACCTGGCCCCTGTCTGGTCCCTGAGAGGATTCAGTGGGATAATGTTTGTAAAGTATCTGGCAAACCTTAAAGCGCTATGTAAATGCCAGCTACTGTCATAATCACGTATCTATGTCCCATCTCTAAACTGTGTTATTGGTCAGCATCTGCTGAGTTCGGCCTCCTGTGACACACTATCCTTCCACCGACAAAAGCGAGTAAACTAAAGATGTAAGCACATAGTTTAAGAAAATAAACAACTAGCCTACCACCTTCTTTCAAGAAGCCTTCTCTGATCCCCCCAAAGGCTAGTAGCCACCCTCCCAAACTGCCCTGTGGTTGGCTACTTTATATTTGTTCTCTTTATATTTATTATGTTTGTATATACATGTGTACTCGTCCAATTTCTATTGAAATATAATGTCCTTGCTAACAGGAATTGCTTCATTCTTTGTATTTGTATCCCCCAATGCCCAGCATAATGCTTTGTATACATCATATTCTTAATAAATGCTTTTTGATTGATTGATTGATTGTGAGATGACCATTTTATGTCCAATCCAATATCAGAAATGGCAATCCCAATGTAAGAACTTTATCAAAACCAATTTTCATGAATTTTCAAACTTTACTGTATCAAAGTTTTATGTGAGAAATGATAAAGATCTGTTTTATAATGCTTACTACTAAAACTTCACAGTAGTCTAGTAGCAAGAGCACAGAGCTAAGAGACAGGAGGACCTGGGTCTTAATTGCTGCTAACTAGGAGGTATGAATTCATGTGATGTACTTAACCTCCTTATGGTTCAGTCTCTTCATCTGGCAAAT
This sequence comes from Phalanger gymnotis, assembly GCA_028646595.1. Taxonomy (NCBI): domain Eukaryota; kingdom Metazoa; phylum Chordata; class Mammalia; order Diprotodontia; family Phalangeridae; genus Phalanger; species Phalanger gymnotis. The sequence continues at coordinate 588,188,579 of CM053622.1, forward strand.
GCTGGGTAAAAAAACAAGACAAAACAAAACCTGCCCTATGTGCCTTATACAGTTGTCAAGAGGATCAAATGAAATAACAGATGTGCAAGAGATTTGGGGGAAAAAATTAAAAGTGCATTACAAATATTTAGTGCTTCTGTTGTTATTATCAAACTCCCTCCCCATCAAACTAATTCTCTTATCCTTTCTAATAAATGGGAAACATCTATTATAACCTTGTAAGGGACAAAACAAAGAATAGGGGAACAAAAGTATATAGTAGTTGCCTACTCCAACAATCTTTATCACTGCTTAAGTAATCCTTGAAGAATAAATATAAAACTCTTTCTCCTATGGCAAAAACCTTAAATTCTCAAGGCAAGAAGTCAAGAATGCTCAAAGGAATGGCTATATATTCCTCTTTTAAGTTTAAGGAACTAGCTTTATTAACATATGTTAATGAAAGCTCTGCCTTAAAAATCATGAATAAAACAATGCAAGTCAGGGGGCTAAAGAGATTTGAATTTTTCTTCAAATTATATTATTTCACGTAATTACTAATGTTGCAGAAAGTCTACGAAACCAGAGGGAAAACTAGGACTGTCCACTTTGAGCATACCTGAATCTTGAGGCGAAAGGAGTGGGAGTGGGGGCAGGGAAAGACAGGCCTTACTAAATTCAGTATGGCACATATTTAACTTAATGTACCTCCCCATCCTTCCTCACAGTTAAAGAGCTTGGTGCAGGTGTTATTAATAAAAAAAATCTATTTTAAATAAGGATGCTATTCTACCAGCTTTGAAGCTCACACATACTCTCTAACTTAACCCAGCTTTCGCTCATCTGGTCTTTAAATGACTCCTTTCATGTGGTCAGCCCACGAGCCATACGTACTGCCGCTCAATCACGCCACTGTACATCACCAGCGTGAGGATGGTCTGCATGATTTGCATTTCCTGTACTGCTTAAGCTTCAATGAGCTCTAAGCACCACATACGAAAGAAACCACTGCCAAGTAATGCAAAGACTTTAGTCAAACCAGATGAGCCTCTGCTCGAGTCAGGCTACCAATAAAAGGGGAGGAAAACTAAGTCATTGGGATATCCTGTTAAAGGAGGATCGTCTTAAAGTCAAGAGGTCTTGCATTTAAGATAGGAATTGCTAAATGTACCTAGCCAAATACTATGCGAAGGTTACTTTGCAGAAAATAATATCTCACACACACACACACACACACACACGTTCACACTTATGTGCCACCTTCTCAGCTCTTATGACCAGAAAACCCACGGTCCTTTGGATTTTTACTTCCTATCATATTACCATTTTCATTATTTATTGTGACAATAATAGATTTTGATGACATTAATTTTCTTTCCATACATAGTTAAATTAAGTCAAAATTAAATTAAATACATTGACTATTTGTTCAGTTGTCCTCTAAGAGAAATCCTGTATTTTAATCAAAACTGATCAATAAAAGCTGTTGGACAATTATTATATAAATGGCATCATAGTGGGCCAATGAATAAATACTAAAGTGAAAAAAAAGTACCAGAAACTAGTCTTGATGAAAAACATAGACAGATGGGGAGACAGACCTATATGATGCCGCAAATAGATGAATATCTTGTAAGGATTTCAAACAAATGCTGAAAGATCGAGTCAAAATTTAGAAGTTGGTTAAAAAGTACATCTTTTGCTTATAATCACAGTGCTCTATTTGTTCCGTTCACCTGAAAGTCAACCTACAAATTGTTCACAAAATATTTTACCAACACTGACTAAAACATGTAGACTGTTGACTATACATCAACATATAGGCCTTAAATGTTCAAATTAGAGATGTACTCTCAATTTCATTTTTCTTGGAATTCTTTGCCATTGAGAATTATGAGATAATAATACTTAGAGGAAAAAAACTCAAAAGAAATGCTGTAAACACTTGTTTGCCTAAAAGATCTTCTACTCCTTGTACAGATTACAATTTAAGAAAATGTTCACTCTTTCTAAATTACTGCATTTTACAGCAAAATACTACCAACAACATGCAGTCAATGGCAGTCAATAGTTTTTCCCACATGTTCCTGCTTTCTCTGTCCTCAAATTACTTTCTATTTATTTATCTATGCACAGTTACAGCTCTCCACCAGAACATAAGTTCTTAAAGGACTAAGATTGGTTCGTATTTTTTCATGGCATCCTCTTCACCACCCCCCATATCTATCATAGAGCCTATGGGCTTCAGAAGTGTTTGATGATTTTTATTGAATCAACTAAACGCTTATTTAGTTGAATAGCAGTTCATGTGACTGCATCCTAGCAGCTAATCAGTGACTGTCACGTATGGCTTATTTCCTTCCATTGAGCTGTATCTTCTTCATATCTTCTGGTTTCATTTATAGCAAGCAACAGTTTGAAGATATTCTAAAAAGGAAGCTAATAAGCCACAGGTACTTACTTGCTGAAGATAAGTATCATAGATGTAGAGTTGGAAGGGACCATAGAGGTCATCTAGTGCAAGCCTCCTCTTTTTACAGAAGAAGAAATGAAGGCTAAGAGAGGCAGGTTAAGATGATTTGTTCAAGGACCTACGTAGTAAATGGCAGAAGCAGAAATTCAGCTCCTCTGATTTTAAATCCAGCACTTTTTTCACTAAACCACCTAAACTCTTGCATGATTAACTTTTAAGATGACATAAATATATTTTTAAAAGAAGAAAATATTTATTTTACCACAATAGAACTAGAGAAGTATTATATTTGCCAGAATGATAAGGGTATTCCAAATATTTCTTACATTCTGATTCTATGACTCTCAACCTATGTAAATTTTCTGTGTGATTAAAAAAAAAAAACACCAGAGTATAAAAGGGGCAGTTTTGACTATTTTTATCTCAAGCATCTTTGCATTTTATACTGATTTTCATATTTAACATACAACTAACTTTGATATATGTCTTAACACTGACTTCGTGTTCATTTTGGTGGTGTCAAAGTATTGCCAGACTATCAGTCAAAGGATGCCTTGAAATTGAGAGTGCCACATTGGAAGTGACTGGAATCTGAGATGAGAAAGTAAAAAAATATGTTTCAAAGGTCTATATACTTTTGTCCTCAAACTTTTTTCAGGTATCAATTTAATACAGTTATGGATACCTGGGGACATTTTGCTTCTTAAACAACAGCATGAGGCCAATAATTTACTTTTTTAAAAGTAGCTTCACTTAGCAGTTGAAAAAATGCCAAAAAAGATCACTATATTAATAGCAACTTTAAAAAAAATTCAAGGAAACTTGAAATATGAATTCTCTTCTACCAACTTTTCTTTACATACTCTTTTTAGTTAGTTCCTAAGAAACTATTTTTGAAACTAAAAATAAATTATATTTTTAGATTCTGAATCAGAGGGGGGAAAGGAACACATTTTGCATTAGTTGTCTTTAATTTACAAAACAATTCTACAACACACTCTGTTCCTAGATCATGAAAACCACTGGCACACAACCTTCTGACTTCACAGCATAACGACTTACTCTCCCACTGCAATTCAAGCAAAATGTGTTTATAAAGATTCCAGCAATAATAGTCTTGTGACTAAATAAGAAACAGAAGCTAAAGCCATGAGCCAAACAGACAGATACCTATCGGCTTCCTTGAGCTTAATCTGATTAAAACATGGCTCTCAAAAACGTTAAATACAATGTCACGTCAAAGAGGCAGCATATGATAAATACACTCCATGACAGGAAATCATTATTAAACCAGGGTTACTAGTAAACCTGTTATGGAAATTTCCTAGTAATTTTGTTGCAGGTTTCCTCATTTTTCACTTTCAGAGTATCGTCATGTTCTTTCTGTTAGACCGTAAAATTATGAAATTTTGCGTCAAAAGAATAAAAACTGCCACACTTCCTTTCCAATGACACCGCTTTGCAATCAAATATGTCCTCTAACATACAGCCTATTACTTCAACTAAGTAAAAACCATTATTCAGAATCATAAAAAAAAACTCATAGTGGACAATAGTCACTCTGGTTCAAATGCTGCAAGATGGTATGATGACAATTATTTTGCTTTGCACACTTTTTAAGAAAAAGTTACTTCCAAATGGGAAAACATAGCAATTTAAAAAAAAAAAAAAAGCTGCCCTGTGATAGGGAAGAAGAAAGACAGCTAGTAATGTTATTTTTTCAATGTCAACTAAAAACCTATCGCTTTAATAGCCTTCAAGTATCATCAACATGTATCAACATATTTTGAAATACCATTTAAAATAAAAAGTAACCATAAATAAAACCATGTCAAAATTGATTTTACTTGGTTTGCTCTGAAAAAAATTAGGATAGACCTTAAATTAATGTGCCCCATTTACTTCTAACTAAGCTTTCTACTCAATAGATTTGTTTTTGTTATATTGTTGGGAAAAGGATTCTTTCTTTTATTTAAGAAAATGACTTTTTAGAAGCCAAGAGTATTATTCTTTGGCTGGCTTACATTAATAAAACATATTTTGGCACCTGTAAAAGATTTCATCAAGATATGACAACTACCTCCCAAAAAATCTTTGGTTTCCATTTTCATCTTACCAATGAGGAAAAAACATCATCAATCAAACTGCATATCTTTTCACTGGAGAAGGGGGAAGGGAATAAAGGGAAAAAAAACCCCAAGCTTTCAGGGGAGATTGAGGCTTCCCTTCAGGAAAGTTCAATTCAATCAGGCCACTTATCTGTGATTTAAGATCATCCACTTCCTTTTTTTTCCACGACATTTTTCCCCTTTTCAGACAGCATTAATCCACTGAGCAATATCCCCAACAATATGTTCCACTAGCCAAACACTAGCAATTCCTCAGGTTCTCTAATTAAGTCCTATGGTGTTATTAATTAGTTGCCATTGGCATGTCATGAATGAAAGGAGCAGGAAAAATAAATGATTTTTTTTTCTGATGAAACTGAGCCTCAATTTTAAAACAAACAGCTACAAAAATGTGGAACATGCAAGCCTTTTCTTCTTCTAAGATTATTTACAATGGTGCAGCTTTTGAAAAAGAATGTCTCCTTTTCAGGAAATCTAACTCCTATCAAGTTGCTGCCTTTGGTGATTCCACCAATGCAGAAACCCAAGTACTAGGTGTAGGACTGGAACTAAGACACCATCTATAAAAGCACATTCATCATCACTATTCTGAAGACAAGTTGGGAAACTGAATTCTTTAAAACTTTTTACACTGTATCCAATGAAAATCAACTCTCCAAGGGTCTCAGTGCCTTCTGCAGCTAGCTCATGCCTCAGTGAACCTAGAGGCTTATCCAGACCTCGCCAGAACCTACACTCACATCACGAGTAGGCCATCTTTGAGGAAAACCCTATTTCAACCCATCCCCCACTCCATAAAGATGTTCAAAACTAACTACATCAGAACTGCCCATACATGAGCACAGTGAATAGATGGCTCATATTTCTACTATTATCTGCTATTAGAAGCAATCAACTAAATTGCATCATGCACCTGGAGTGGAAAAAGACATCTAAACCACATTATAAAATAAAGGAAAAAGATGAAAGATTTGGGGGGCTTGGTTTTGAATATGCTAGGTATATGAAATATTTTTGCAGAATCATGTATATCCTCAGTATTTTCCAACAGCAGTTTGCTCATCAATGCTTTCTCTTCCCTAAGGGTTATGGATACAGCATTAACAAATCATAGACTCTTTATTAAGTTTGGAACCCGGTCCAACCAATACCTATGCCAGAATCCAAAATGTCCAACAAGTGTTCATCCTGCTTCCATCTACAGACCTTCAGTAGTGGATAATTAATGACCTTGCGAAGGCAGCCAATCCATTTCCAAAGGGCTCTGACTGTTTGGAAGGTTTTCCTTACACTGGGCCAAAATCTGACACTCCGAGGCCTCCACTCTAGGACCAAAGACAGCAAATCTGATTCCTCCAGCACAAGATAGCCTTTCATATGCTTGAGAGCAGCCATCATCTACTTTATGTCTTTTTTTTTCTTATTCATGCTAAAAATCCCCTCCTCCAAAAAACTCTCAACTGATCCTAGAGGGAAATTATTCCCCTCACCTTGTGCTAAGGAAATGGAGAATATCAGTCAACAGTATGACAGATTAAGAAACTGACTGGATTAGGCAAAGGAGAAGTACAGGCAGAATGATAAAGGTATCTAACAATCTCTGTCCTCACCTTCTTACAGAGACTAGAAGCCCCTTCTAGATTGCCCCATATCAGCTCCCTTCATATCCCCATCAAGTTTTAGATAATAAATCAGCATCATCACCTCGTATTCCAGTCCTATTCGAACCATAGCTGTGTTATTTCTAACTTGGCAACTACAACTGCTTCCTTACTTGAAAGAAGTGATACAGCTGAATAATGTAACTTGAACATACAAAGTATGTCCCATCAACTGAGGAAATCAGTGTTTCTAGATAATATCAATAAATATACCCTGGGTTACTGTCATTAAGCCCACATTATACAGTCTAAAGCTATCACATAATTTTCATCCAAGTCTATAACTAGTCCACTCATAAGTAACGAATAAGACTTAAAAGGTGCTGCTAGTGAAGAATATACTTAACCTATTCTATCTAAATGAATATCTATTCTAATTTTAACTTCTCTTGTTAGGAAAATAAAAAAGATTCCATGATTCCAAAACCTCTCTTTTACCCATCTCCATGCCAGAAAAAATTAAATAGAAAATAACCTACTCGACTTCTGCTAAAATTTGAAACTATAATTTTCTGACCAATAGAAGCAACAGAAAATGAATTCAAGATTAAGAAGTCCTGCAGCTTTTCTTTTTCTAGAATCAATTAATTCATCAAACTCCTACTATGTGCAAGGCACTGAGCTAGGGGGGCTTAGGATTATGAAGAAATAAATAATCCCCATCCTCAAGCCTGAATCCTAATGAGAAAGGCAACAAATAAATATACACATATAAAGAAAAGAAATTCAAAGCCAATAAATAAAAGGTAACTTAGGAGGGAGGGCACTGACATTTGGCAGAGAGGGTTAGGAAAGATTTCACGAAGGCAGACAATTGAAGGAATGGCAGGATCTGTACAGATGTTTTTAAGGATGGGAGCCTTAGATATGTTTAAAGGCAGTAGAGAAGGAATCCATAAATAGGGAGAGGTTGAAGATAAGGGAGAAAATGGAGATGACTGAGGCTGCAATCTGCTGGAAAATATAAGAGGGGAATAAGAACAAGTGTACATTTCGAAAGACTGGCCTTGGCATGGAGAAGGGTTGCCTCAGCGTAAGATCATGGGTACATGGAGGACAGAGTTGGGGATACCATCAAGGGGTTTTGTGGTAAAGAGAAGAGGAAGCTCAAGTCCAGTGGACTGAATTTTGAAAGGGAGAGGAGAGAGCCAGAGCAGGGAAAGTGTGGGAAGTTTAGGAAGAATAGTTTTGGAAATAGCATCTGTGGGGAGTAAATAATGAAATCACTTAAGGAAGAATAAAAAGATTACCTTGCTGCAGTGAGGACCCAAATGAAGTTGGATATACTGTTATTCTTGAAGTATGACTAAAATTTAAACATCACTCTTGTAGGATTTATTCTTAAGGGCTGATGCATCTGATCCAAAGGAATCACAAAATCATGAAGCCTGAATCTGCTATATGTCTATACCATTCATGCCATTATTTTTTTTCTTCTCTTACTTATTATTTTATTGACTATCAATAGATACCAAGAGTCTATCAATAGAGTACCAAGTCTAGAATCAGGAGAACTGAGTTCATCCGGTCTCGGATATTTACTATCTGTGGGATGTCGTTTAATCTCCATCTGCCTCAATTTTCTCAACTATAAAATGGACATAATAACAGTACCTACCTCAGGGAGTTGTTAGGGGGATCAAATGAGATTATATTTGTAAAGCACTCTGCATAGGGCTGGCAAACAGTAAGTGCTTAATAAACATCCGCTTCTGTATCTCTTCCTCCTTTCCTTTATATTGCTTACAACCATGATTCTCAAGCCCAATTCTATCTCCCACCCAATCTCAGCAGATGGTCTCATATCCTATTCTACTAAGACTATCGAAGGGTAGTACAATGGAGTGTACTGCACTTGGAGTCAGAGGACCTAGGTTTAAATTTTAATTATGCTACTTCCTGCCTCATGACCTTCAGTAAGTCATTTAAACTCCTTGGACCTCAGTTTCCTTATCTGTAAAATGAAAGGACTGAACTAAACAGCCTATGAGGCTCCTCCTCACTCTAGTTCTATGATCCTAAACCATCAAGCATGAATTTATTCAACCCCCCTCCTCTATACTTCTCAGTTTCTTTTGTCCATTCTTCTTTCTTTCCTCCAGTTTCAGAGCTAGTTCATCATGGTGAAAAGACTAAGTCTTCCACCCACTGTCTCAAATCTACCACTTCCCATATTCTGCCCCCTGACCTTGATCATGTCTCAAATACATCTTGCAGCTTTTCCTGTCTATCAGACCTTTTCCTGAACCTAAAAACATATGCAGAATAAAACAATTAACAGAGGGAACTGAAATTAAGAGGGTTTGGGGAAAGCTAAAAGGTGAGATTTTAGTTGGGACTTAAAGGAAGCCAGGGAGGTCAAGAAGGTCAGTAGCCAGAGTACAGAAGGAAGACCATTCAACGCAAGGGAGACAGCCATAGAAAATGCCTGGAGCCAAGACAGACTATCTTGTTTGTGCAATAGCCAAGAGGCCAATGTTACTAGATTGAAGAGTACATGGCAGGGAGTAAGACAAATGAAGACTGGAAAGGTCGGAGGGAACTGGATTCTGATGAACTTTGAATGTCAAACAGGATTTTGTATTTTCTCCTCGAGGCAACAGAAAGCCACTAGATTTTATTGGATAGGAGAAGGGAGTGTGTGTGTGACAAGACTGGGTCTGCACTTCAGGAAAATCACTTTAGTTGGGTGAATGGAAAATGGAATGGAGTGGGGAGAAACTTAAGGCAGCCAAACCCATCAGCAGACTATAGCAATAATCAAAGCTTGAGGTGATGAGGGCCTGCACTAGAATGGTGGCAGTGTCAGAGTAGGGAAGAAGACATCTAAGAGATTTTGCAAATGTGAAATCAATAGGTCTTGGCAACAACTTGGATATATGAGCTGAGAGATAGTGAGGGACTTAGGATGATTCCTAGGTTGTGAGCATGAGGTACTGAGGGAATAATGTTAACCTCTACAATATAGGGATGGTGTCAGGGAGGGAAGAATCTACAAAAGATAATGACTTCCATTTTGGACATACTGAGTTTAATATATCTACTGGACATACAGTTCAAGAGATCTCAAAGGCAGCTGGAGATAATCATCAGCCTAGAGATGGTGATTAAATACATGGGAGCTAATGAGAAATAGAATAGAGGGAGAAGAGAAGAGGGCCTGGGGGACATATATGGGTTCAGGAGAATCCAGCAAAGGAGATAGAGAAGAAGCAGTCCTATAGGTAGGAGGAGAACCAAAAGAGAGTGGTGTCCCAAAAACCTGATTAAGAAGAAGAGATTACCAAAGAGAAGTGACTGATCAACAGTGTCTAAAGTTGCAGAGAGGTCAAGGAAAATTAAGACTGAGAAAAGGCCATTGGATTTGGCAACTAAGAGATCATTAATAACTTTGGAAAGAATATTCATAATTGAATATATCATCATTCGGTGGAATGATGAGGTCACAAGCCAGCGGTTAAGGGGCCAAAAAGAGAGTGAGAGGAGAAAAACTATTGTAGACAGCCTTTTCAAGGAGTTTAGCTACAAAGGGTGGAAGAGATACAGGATGATCAGGATGGAAGAATCGGGATGGAAGAATTGAATGAGGGGTTTTTTTCAGGATGGGTATGTTTGGAGGCAGTAGGAAATGAGCCAGGAGACAGAAGAAGATTGAAAATAAGTGAAAAGGTAAAGATGACAGACGGGACAATCTGCTGGAAGAGACGGGATGGAATGAGATCACTTGAACAAGTGGAGGAGTTAGCCTTGGTAAGGAGTGAGGCTGCTTCATCATATGAGACAGGGGTGAAAGAGGAGAAAGTGGCAGAAGGCTTCTGAGCAATAGGAGATGATGAAGGATCTCACATTTTTTTTCTGTAAAATATGAGGTAAGGTTCTCAGCTGAGAGAGTACGGGAAGGAAAGCCACGTGAAGTTTTAGGAAAAATGAAAAGGAAAACCCCCTGTGGAAAGCGGGATAGTGAGTTCATCAGGGAGGTACATGAGGATTGCCTAGAAGCAGTGAGGGACCAGTTGAGGTAGGATAACATAAATTTGTAGTGAAACCAGTAATACTCTTCCCATTAAAATAATCTGTTTCCAGTCAAAGTGAACAAATACGCATTCACCAAACTTATCCTGTACTCTCTAGTACATATAGCTTTAATCATATTCCCTGTGACTAAAATAGGCTCTCCTCTCATCTCCAGAGCTAAGAATCTTTCTCTTCTTTCAAGGACCAACTAAAGTGCTACCTCGTCAATGAAGCCTTTCCAAAACCCCTTTCACCTCCCACAGAAAGTGACTGCCCATTCTCAAATTTCTAATCATACTTTGCCTACATCTGTTATTTATACTTATGGGGCCTGAGGTGAAGAGGGAAGAGGTTATTGTTGTTTTTTGAAACTGGGTCTCCCTAGCTCATCCAGGCTTGAGGTACAATGGCCACTCAGGGTCCTAATCCCAATACTGATCAGCACAGAAGCTTTAACCTGGTCAACTGGGTTTTTCCAACTGAGGCTGATTCACCTGCCATGGTGTAAACAACACCATAAGATCTCAAACAACATATTTTTCAGATTTCATGATGTGAGAGAGAGAGTGTAGCCAGTCAGTAGGTTAACCCATCTGGGCTAATGCTTAGTTCTATCTAACTTGCTGTATGACCTTACTTAGTCAGACCATTTGACCTCATGATATGTGTGAGTTACATCATCTGTAAAGTAAAACTTACAATACAAATTTGTCACAAAGGCATGTAACAGAAGCAAAGAAATTATTAAGAAATTTTTAGCAGAGAAGAAATTCAGCCTAAACATTTAAAAATATCAGCATGTGAAGATTTCTCTAAAATTCTCTTTAAAACAGTTAAATGCCTTTATGGTTAATCTTCAAAATCTGTGTTCTTCAATAGGATTAGTATATTTCTCTGACTCTTGTGGCACAGTGGGTAGAGTGCTGGATTTAGAAAACCCTCTCATAGACTTATGAATTCTGTGAGCCCGGACATATCATTGAACTTCTCTGTGCCTCAGTTTCCTCATCTGTCAAATGAGGGGACTGGACTCAATGGCCTCCAAGTTTCCTTCTAGTTCTAGATTCTTAAAACCACTAGTTCTTAAATTTCAGCCACTAAACATCACATCCCAACAATAAAACACGAAGCGCTTCACTGAACAAGTCAGGGAATCTGGAAGAAAGAGACTGAGACCAAAGAAGACAGCTCTTGTTTGGGGGTGAGGGTTGGGAGAGGGTTTTTTTGATACTGCAAAGAATAACTATGACCTTTTCATATGCTGTGTACAGACCACAGAAAGAATAAACAACTGTTTGAAAAAAAAAACCAGACCTAATGAGTTCTCAATACTGAAAACGAAAAATAATGGAAATCAGAAATAAAAATGAGGTGGGGGAGGAGTGAAATTTCTGCATTTACTAAGAAAAGAAAATTCACTATTTTGAAAAATCTGTTGAAAAAGTGAAAATAGTTATTACAAAACAACAATCTGTCCAATTATTTTTTTCCTTAATTAGCAGGAACACTTTAACCTCTTTAATAAGCTTTTTATGGACAGAAGCTTTTTTTCTAATGGACAGAATGTTCCATACAACTGAAGCGATCCCTAAAATACAACAAAACAAAAATTCTAAAAAATGGGAAACACAGAGACAGTATATTAAAACAAACAGAATCAGTGTCTTATTCTATGCATATAATGCCAAGTTTTCATGGAAAAATCCTAAACAGAGTGATAGAGTATTACAGACCTTTAACTTAAATGATACCAGAAAGAACTCTATGTGTTTGTTTAGTAGATAAGTAAGGAAAGATTTGGGGAAACTGAGGAACAAATGTACAAATGTGTTGTTTTAAGAAGAAGACATCACACAAAGTGCCGAAATCTCAAAAATTTTTCATGGATCAAATTTCCTTAAGGTTTTCACAGAGCTAATTTTTATTCCTATTATTTTAAAAATGAGCAATATTGATTATTATAAACAGATATGAAATATGCACATTTTATACTAGCATCATAAATCTAGAACTTTAAAATTAAGCTGTAAGATGAATTTTGGAACTGTTAACTTTAATAAAACGATATACAAAGTAACATGGCATACTGGGGAGCAAGGGAAAAACACAGAAGGGGGTAAAAAATGCAAAACCAACCTGGAACAATTAAAATATAAGTTGTACAATACCTTAGTGTAAATAAAACTAGTAGAACTTGAAGAATTAGCCATTTAATGAAGTATCATGGAGCAAAGAAAAGAACACTGATCTTGGAATCAGAGGCAAGTCAAGAAGCATTTATTAAGCACCTACTATGTGCCAGGCACTGTACTGAACACTGAAGATAAAGATGCGGGCAAAAAGAAAAACAATCCCTACCCTCAAGGAGCTTATATTCTAATGGTCTCATAATTCTCTATATTCTAAAACAACACACAAAAGGAAATTTAAAAGATAAGGGGAGGGAGGGGCAGCATCTTAAAATCCACAAAGGAACACCAAGAGGGTAATGAAGTATGGCCAGCCTGAAACCATGTACAATATGGAGGCCCTAGAAGGAACTCTAGTTGTTTGGGCAGCTAGGTGGTGCAGTAGATGGACTGCTGGGCCTAATCTCAAGAATACTCATCTTCCTGAATTCAAATCTCGCCTCAGACACTAGCTGTCTGACACTGAGCAAGTCACTTAACCCTGTTTGCCTCAGTTCTTCATCTGTCAGATGAGCTAGAGGAACAAGCGGCAAACCAGTCTATCTTTGCTAATGAAATCCCAGTCGTGAAAACCTGTTCACAATTGAAACAAGTGAACAATAAGAAAGCACCTACTATGTGTGCTGTGCTATGCCTACTATGTACCTACTATGTGACTACTATGTGCTACAGAGAAGACTTGTGTTTGAATTCCTGACCCCCTATGTATTACCTGTGTGACCTGACCAAGTCATTAAAAATATCTCTTGGCCTCAGTTTTCTCATCTGTAAAATAAGGGGATGGACTGGATAATTCTAAACTTCTTTCCAGCTCTTGGCCTATGTTCTAAAACCATTTTTCTTCTCATGTTAGAAAATTCTATATTGGAATGAGTGGAGCCAAGGTAAGTGATCAGAGGCAACCCAGCTGAACTCTTTCCACATTCCCCTCCAAATAACTTTAGCATAACACCTCAGATCAAGTTTTAGAGTGGCAGAGACAATAAAAGGTCAAGATGAGACCTTTTCCTGAACTAAGAAAACTTAGGAGATGGGCAAGAAACATCTTTGACACTATGGTGGTGCCCTGTTCAGAGCCCACACACACAATGGCAGCAATAGCAGCTTCAAGAGTTCTCAGTCCAGAGGCAATAAGGGGTCTGGACGACTGGTCAGAAAGAGATCACAGGACACTCTTTGCTGGCAGTGGGTAGGGCTAGCACTGATTGGCACCTCTATTGCCCATACAGAGTTCCAGATGGAGAGGAACGCTGGAGGTTGGTCACAAGGGAACAAGGCTCCTGGTGGCAGTTTCGAGGAAAAGAGGAGCTCTAGCACTTGTGGCTGCAGGGGATCAGAGGGCCTTCCTGGGTAAATACCAGAGTGGAGACCAGCAGAGCAGTGATCACACTTCTCCCCACATCACACCACTGTGGAAACACCAAAAACTTTCAGAAACCCAGAACTAGCTCTGAAAACAATAGCATGAAAAAGCCTGAAGCCTAAAACACTGCCTCTCTGTTGGCTGGTGAGCAGAGCCCAACTTTAACATGACATTCAAAGTCAAGAAATAGGTTTAAAAAAAGAGCATACAACAAAAAAAGAACTTGACCATAAAAAAATCATGATGGTATCAGGGAAGAACAAGACAGAAACTCGGAAGACAATGTGAAAACAGATCTAAACAAAGCTGCAAAGAAAAATGCTAAATGAACCCAAGCCCAACAAGAATTCCTGGAAGGGTTAAACAAAGAGATAAGAGTGGTAGAGTAAAATTTGGGAAAAGAAATGAGAATGATGTAAGAAAATATGAAAAGAGAATTAACACCTTGATAAAAGAGGCACACACAAAAAAATGCAAAAGAAAATAAGACCTAAAAAACAGGCCTTGTGGTAAATTTTAGATCCAGAGGACAAAATAGAAATTGAAAGAATTTACCAATAACCTCTTAAAAGAGATCCCAAAATGAAAACTCCAAGAAATATTATAGCCAAATTCCAGAGCTCCCAGGTCAAAGAGAAAATACTTCAAGCATCCAGAAAGAAACAATTAAAATATTGTGGAGTCACAGTCAGTAGCATACATGATTTAATAGTTTCAACATGAAAGAAGTAGAGGGCTTGGAATATGATATTCTAGAGGGCAAAAGAGCTAGGATTTCAAGCAAAAATAATCTATCCAACAGAATTCAAGTGTAATACTCCAGGATTGAAAAAGATAGATATTTAATGAAACAGAAGACTTTCAAGACTTCCTTATGAAAAGACCAGAGTTGAACAGAAAGTTTGACATTCAAACACAAGACTCAAAAAAGCATAAAAAGGTAAGCATGGAAGAATAATCATAAGGGACTCAATAAAGTTAAGCTGTTTATATTCCTACATGGGAAATAGATGTATGTAAACTCCTAAGAACTTTATCATCATTAGAGCAGTTAAAAGTCATGAATGTGAGTCATATATGTTGGAATGATCTCTAAAAAGACTGAAGGGCATGCCCTGGGAAAAGGGGGAAGAAAGAGGTAGAATGTGGAAAACTTTCTCATATAAAAGAGGTACACAAGGAAGAGTTTTTAGAGTGGAGGGGAAAATGGGGAAGGGGGCTGGTGAGCATGTCTGAACCTCACTCTCATAAGAATTGGTTCAAAGAGGGAAGAACGCATAGACACATTCATTTATAAAAAAATGTAATTTATCCAATAGGGAAATAGGAGGGAAAGGAGATAAGAGAAAAGAGGGGCAATTACAAGAGGGAGAGTAGATTAAGGGAGGTGATGGTTAGAAGCCAAATAGACTTTTGAAGAGGGATAGGATAATAAAAAGAGAGAAAGAATAAGAAACAGAAGAAAATGGGATAGAGGGGGAAACACAGCAATCACAACTGTGAATGTGATTTATGAGCTCACTCATAAAACAGAAGCAAATAACAGAATGGATTAGAAATCAGAATCAACAGTATGTTGTTTACAAAAGACACACTTGAAACAGAAAGACACAAATAGATTTAAAATAAAGGGCAAGAACAGAATCTAATATCCTTTAGCTAAACTTAAAAAAAAAGACAAGGGTGGCAATCATGATCTCAGATAAAGCAAAAGCAAAACTAGCCCTAATTAGAAGAGATAGTCAGGGAAACTGCATTTGGCTAAAAGATACCAAATGACAATAAATTATTATCAAAAAATTTTGCAGCAAATTTCTCTGATAAAAGGCATCAAATATGTAATGAGTATAAAACTGAGTCAAATTTATAAAAATAAGAGCTATTTCCCAATTGAGAAATGGCCAAAGGATATAAACAGGAAGTTTTCAGAAGCAGAAATCAAAGATATAGCTATATGAAAAAATGCTTTAAATCACTATTGAATATGGAAAGACAAATTATAACAACTCTGAGGTACTGCCTCACGCCTATCAGAAATGACAAATGTTGGAGGGAATGAGAGAAAAAAATAGGTACACATAGTAATGAACTAGTCCAACTATTCTGGAGAACAATTTTGAACTAGGCCCAAAGGGCTATAAAACTGTGCATGCCCTTTGACCCAGTAATACCACGACTACATGTGTCTGTCTCCAAGGAGATCAAAGGGGAAAAAAAAAAGGAACTACATTTATGGCAGCTCTTTTTGTGATGACAAAGAATTGGAAATCAAGGAGATGCTCATCAGCTGGAGAATGGCTGAACAAGTCATAGCATACAATTGTGATGGAGCTTGCTATGCAAAATGACAAGGGAGAGTAGTTTCAGAAAAACATGGCAAGATCTATATAAACTGATGCAAAGTGAAGTGAGAAGAAGTGGGAGATCACTGTGCATGGTGACAACAATATTGTAATGATCAACTGTGGAAGGCTTGGCTACTCTGATCAAAACAACGATCCAAGACAATTCAAAGAGACTTAGGAAAAAAAGAAAAGCAACCCATCTCCAGAGAGAGAATTTACGAACTCTGTGTGCAAACTGAAATATAAGTTTCTCAGTTTGTCTATTTCTCTTACTTTTTTTTTGTTTTTTTTCTTTTTTCTTCCTACAGAACTGCTTTTTCTTGCCACTTTTATGTGAGATAATGTACCCCATTCTATCTCTCCCTGTCTCCCTCTCTCAATATATTCCTCTCTCATCCCTTATTCATCTTCAACTCACCCTATGCCCTC
>CM053622.1:588205660-588321225 GCA_028646595.1 Phalanger gymnotis
TTCTTTGTCACCAAAGAAAGATTCCAAAATCTGAGACTGAATCTGGGTGCGTTTTTGCTGCCTGGCCATGTTCCCAGCCAATTTACTTGACCCTTGAGTTTTTCAGCGGGGTATGACTGCTTGTAGACTAAAGAGTTCTATGTTCCAAGCTTGGGGGGATGAGCCACCTCTGCCACACCAGCACTCCTCCTTCCCCAAGAACCCCCAACCAGGACTGGACTTAGATCTTCAGCAGACTCTGCACTCCTGCTCTGATCAGCCACTTATTTCCTCCCACCAGGTGGGCCTGGTTCCAGAAGCAACTACAGCTGTAGTTCTGTAGCTGCCCCACCTCAACTGCCCCCGGCGCAGTGGCTGAACTGCAAACTCTATCCCCCTGTCCCCAGCAGCTTTTCCCACTAACCTTCTCTGTTGTCTTTGCTGTTTGTGGGTTGAGAAGTCTGGAAATTGCCACAGCTCACTGATTCAGGGTGCTAGGGCATGCTCCACCCGGCTCCTGGTCTGGTTTGTCCACACTGCCTACGTTGGGCTCTGCTCTGCTCCCAGCTTCGTGCGGGATAGACCTTACCCAGAGGCCATCCAGGCTGTCCTGGGCTACAGCCCTGCTTCCCTATGCTATTTTGTGGGTTCTGCAGTTCTAGAATTGGTTCAGAGCCATTTTTTATAGGTTTTTAGAGGGAATTGGCAGGGAGCTCACGCTAGTCCCTGCTTTCCAGCCGCCATCTTGGCTCCGCTCCCCTATATTTCATATTATTTCACATATATAACTGATATTGCTTACCTTCTCAGTGGGTGGGGGAAGGGTGGGACAGAGGGAGAAAATTTGGAGCTCAAAATTAAAAAATGTTTTCTAAAAATAAATAAGAACATTTTAAGATATTAAAAAAAAAGAAAACTCCATTTTGAAGAATGGTACTAAATTAACTAATTGAAATTTTATAGGAAACTATCACTTAATCATAGAATTTCAATATACTATTAAAATATCATTTATACAATGGTTTTTGGGAGAAGTGGCATGATGTATTAAATAGAGAGTTGGACTTGGAGTCCAGAAAACGAGGGTTCAAGTTTTGCTTAAGAAACATATTAACTATATGATCACAGACAAGTCCATGAACCTCTAAAATCCCAGGTAATTCTCCTAGTTACAGACAAGAAGCTATAGCTGAGGGAACTTCCATACTGTGAGTTCACCACATCAATAATAAAATCATACGTCCATGCCAGATGGGTTTTTTTTTAACTTTAGCCTGCTTTGTGAACAAGTTCTATCTCTTAGGATAATCATATTTTATCTCCATCTTTCATCCATTTATCTTCTGGTTGTCTTAACAGTCATACTTCCTCAAAGTGTTAGTCAGTATCATCAATATCAGCATTAGGGCTATTACTAATCATAATACTGTCACTACTACCACCACCACCAACAATTCAAATTGCTATACTTTTATACTTTGTAAGCTTATCTGGAGGGAAAAAAAGACTGAAACAAAATAAAAATTATGTGCAATTAGAGGGCTTCAATAATGTATCTCTGGTTTTGCCAGGAAGAATGACAAGTGTTTAAGAGTTATTAAAGAAGGGTGTGATGGTGCAAATTTCCAGGGTGCAGGTAATTAGCCATGTTATGGCCCTTTCTAATAAACTGGTTTTAAAATGTATCTCCTGCTTTTCAACTGCATACTTATTTTCCTTACAGAACCTCTGCCAATAAAAGTTAACAAGTTTACTGTTTGTTTTGTTGCAGTTTATAACTATTTCAAATAAGATCTCTACATGATTTTACTCTTCAGCTAACTTGGACTTAGAAAAAAAATGTAAATTTATGAAAATAACTGAAAATGCAGCCAGCACTTCATAATCAAATGGTGGGAAATGTAAGTATATTTTGTTCTTTTTATATGTGCCAGTTAACATTTCTTCATCTATTATAGTTTTAGTAAAATTGACTTCTGGAAAATCTCTGCACATACTTTGATTCACATAATTTGATTTTTTCAAGGTCCATAAATAGAGATGTCTCCAATACAGAATATAACTTCTGTGAGGACAGGAATTATTTTGCATTTCTATTTGTGACCCCCAAAATCTAGCACAGTGCCCTGGAAAAATAGGTGTTTAATAAAGTTGCTTAATTTAAACTGAAATAATTCCTTAGGTTTGAGAGTTACAACTATTTATTACTAGAAAAAAATGCTGCTCTTACTCAGAATACCTAGCCATGAATGAGAACTACCGAGCATACATCTACACAAACTAGTAGGGCTGCTCTTATTTTGTAAAGAAAAAAATATTAATAGGTAAAGGTTATATTTATCATACTTAAATTTCAATTTTAAAAGGTAATTTCTTATATATGTTTTCAAATAAAAAGACTGCTAGACTGCCTTATCCAAAGTAATCATTCTAATGTTTGATGAATAACAGTTGGAATATTCTGCCTTCTCTTTGATCATACCAGTGATGTCTCTATTATTATGACAAATAATAAATTTTAATATTATTAAATATATGAGTAATTTGAAAGCCAACTTTTTTTTTTTAATCTTGGAGCACATCAGTGAAAATTGAAAAAAAGAAGTCTGATGAAATTTCTAACTATTTGGCCAAACTTGGGTCAATCTATATACGTAATCAAGTATTTTGAGAAATGTAAGCATGCATGAAAAATATACTTTGAACTAAATATTGAGCCATATAAACCTAGGTAAGTAAAAACACTAAAGAGATTTCCATTTCTAAGGCTAAAATATTTATAATTTAGGATTAGTCAACATTTGAACTCACAAGGTTAATCTGTGGTTTATAACTATGAACAGACAACAAATTAATCATTAAGGGAAAAGTAGCACAAGGGAACACATAAATGAGGAAACAATTTTATTCTTTTTAAAATGTATTTTAAATTCATGTTTTTAAAAATACATGTCTAACTAAAAAGCAAAAGGGAACTTTGATAACTGCGGTTAAGTAGAGACTAAAGACTCAAAATTATTCATTGGAAATACTGAATCACCCATCATAATTTCATGACATTTTATTAGTAGCCATGCATAAACTAAAGCTTTAGGTGATTCATATAGTGCCATTTTGGAAGAACGGGTTTCTCCCTAGTATTCTAAATTGCTAAAAGAAAATACCTACTAGAATCAAGATGCAACATTCTTACCAAAAGACTACCCACTAACTTTCAATATATCTGTGACACATCACTCCAGCCAAAAACTATGCCTACTTGAGTTCTAAGTCTTGAAGTTTTTAACTAAAGTTTTAACTTCTGCTATTCTTACTTAAGCCATAAAATATACCATAGATGGCATTGTGTGTTCTAATGCATCACATAGTTTTTCCCAAGAAGGAAAAGAACACTTTTACCTAACTTGAAGTAAATAGATGATATCTAACAGAATTTTTCCTAGTATGTTAGTGGATAAGAAGCACAATGATAATACAACTTCCTTACTTTCTGTGGCTAAAGTATGGAATTAAGAGAAATGACAGTCTACCATCAAAACTTTTTTTTTTTTTATAATTCAAAGAGACTGGAGACTCACCACAATTCCTCTCAGATTTAGACTTCTAATTAGGAACTGCAGTTGAAAAATGGTTTAATACTGGCTAAAGCACTTAAAACTACCTGCATGCTGAACATATTAGAGAACAAAAGTTTTCTGGGAGCTTTTTTCCATGAAGGAAAAAGTAAAGAAAACACATCGCTGTTTAAGTGGATCGCTGCCATCTGCCAACATTTTATCGAAAATGAAACTGATTGAAAGACGGCAAATATTAAGATCATGTTTCCAAAGACTTGAATGTTTTTCAGGTAGTTCAGTTCTAAAATTGCCACTGTTCCCACTTACTTTTTTTTTCATTTTTTACTCTATGTCCTAAATTACCAAATGCAGGCAGAGAAAGTATGCGACTTGTATATGTTTCTATTATGGATATATTAAACAACACTCAAGTTTCAGAGAATGCTTAGCATCAAAGACCTTATATTCAACCTGTGATCCTCTCTTCACTTCCTAATAATGATGAAAACAAAGCCATGAATTTGTTCTAAGTGTCCTGCAGACAAGGGAAAGGTAACAATGTATTGCTCAAAATAGTTTCTAATTGTGTTTCACTGATACTCACTGTTTGACTACTGAACATTTAGTTTTTATTTTGTGTTTCAACACAACATGAAAAGCAATTCCCAACTTTTTTAGAATTATGATGCTATATTTTTATTTTACTTATTAAAAGCAACCTCCTCCTCCTAAAAGTACGGCAGAATGAGCAGAATATATATTTATGTATGGAGAAGCAACATGGTGTACCAGATAGGTAGTCAAATCTCAGAGAAGGAAGGAACTGTCTTCATGTTCAAGTTTAACTTCCGACACAGAAAAGCTACAGGATCCTGGGCAAGTCAATTAACCTCTTAGTGTCCCTGACAACTCTCTAAGACTAAATGCTGCGGAACAATTACCTATCAGCGTTGACCAAGGCAGTAAGTTTACCAAGAGTTCTCTACATCAATGAAATCACAGCTATGATCCAAACAGATGTACATACGTACATATACAGAGAAGTGAGCTGAATATTTGAGAATTTCAAGGCAACAGAGAAACAAGAATGTTGCAAAGTAAGGGAAAGAAACAATCGTATAAAAATTAGAAAATGAATGACTAACATTACCACCACCACCACCAAAAAAAAAAAAAAGCACAGATGTACTAATTTCTAAAATTTGGATTTTCTGAAATTTTTTTTCATTGTGTTTGGGATGATGTTATAAACTAAATCAAAATGATGACAGTAGTAATTCATATTGTTCTCTCTTTCCTTTTAAAAATTCAAGTTTAAATGATGGCTTTTGTTTTTACAACACAGTCATTGTCAAATAAACCAAGGCCCCCACTCAGTAAACCTCACCTTGTAACAAAGAAAAATAAGTAAGAAAAAGCAACAGACCAACAATATAAACGAAAAAAGGCAAAATTTTCCAATCAGTCAAATAATAAATAAACACTTATAAGCTCCTATTTTGTGCCAGGCATCCATCTCTCAAAGAAAGAAAGGAGCCAAGGCATACTTCCTCCTCTTTCCAAGGTCAAAATTGGTAATATAATTACACAGACTGGTTTCTTTTTAGTGTTCTCTTTTAATTATCTATTGGAAATAATTCTGTAAGTTGTTTCCCAAGTTCTGCTTCTTTGACTCTGCATTAGTTCATACAAACCTTCCTTATCTATTGTCACTAGGAGAACTTATATTCTAATGAAGGAACAACACATAAAATAAACTAAAAAGCAACTGAAGGGCATGCTAGCAAAGTCTGGAGAGTCAGAAGCAGACCTAAGAAAGGACAGAAGGATGGTTGTCCTGGGTACTTCCTCAAAATGGAGGTTCCAAAAGGAATTCACCAATCAGGAGAGGGAGTTGCAGGGTCAGTCAGATGTTCCAGAATAAGGAAGTCCCCAAAGGCAGGGATTCTTTCTTTTTGCTTGTATTTGTATATCTAATGTTTAGTAGAGTACCTGGCACATAAGTATAGGCTTAAAAAAAAGTCGCTGACTTAATTTGACTAGAGGGTCTTCATATTCCCAGGGCTTTGCAGAATACCTGGAATGCAGTAGGTGCTTAATAAATGTCTGCTTCATTGAACTGGGTAAATAATGTACTATTTTATTAAATGAGGAAGTATCTATCTCCTGCTTTCTACCAATTGTTGACACTAGGGGATGTTCTACTTTCAGGGTCCACATACCATAAATCAAGACAACACCTGGAAGGAGCTATCAAAATTGCAGGTGTGATACCTGAGACAAAAGACATCATAGGTGGCTCATTCAAGAGATGGCACAAGAAATGGCAAAATTTATGAGAATATATTGTATTCATTGAGCCATCTGGAAGATGAGAAAAAAAATTAATGAGAAAAAATATCTTTTTTTTAAAAGGGTGAAATAAAAAGAAGTCACATGATTTCTTTCATCAGCATTTTAAATAATGATTAATGAACTTCTGGGATCCCACAGTTATGTTCCTATTTTGCCATTCTAATCACTTTACTCTTATTTATGTTCAAAAACCTTAAGGGTCTTCCCATTGTGGGGTCTAATGGAAAGAGTCCTGAGCTCATAGTTACCCTCCAAGGACACCTTGCTTTTCTCATTTCCTCACTGGCTTCATTTAGAGGGCTTTAAGACATAAAGCCTGTGGTTTTTTGGTCCAGATTCTTTTGTTATCCATTATCTTACTCACAGCTAACCTAAGTTTGTATCTTGACTTACAATGTGATCTTGTGCAAGTCACTTAACTGCTCTAAGTTTCTTTGCCTCTAAAATGGAGGAAATGGATTAAATAATTTCTCTAAAGCCCATTCCAACTCTAAATGCTATAATCTTTTGCATTCCTTGGCCTAGTCAGCATTCAAGGTTTTCCACTTTCTAGCATCATCTCTCACTATTCTCTTTCATGTACCACCATGCACCAGCCCAACTAAACTGCTCATACTTGGTGGTCATCCCTCTCCTATAGCTGCTACCTCAGAATGTTGACTGGGAAGAGCTGCTCTAGCCCCAGCACTGCCACTAATGAGTGAAGTGTATTTGATACTTCTGGGCATTACTCTGGCTGGCTATAAACTTATTTTTTAAGTTTTACTGATTATATATATGTTCATATATGTATATATGTATACATATATATTGTTTTTACATTACAAACATTTAAGATGATTATGTGCCCTTTGTGAGAGGCCTTTTGTAACAAAGTAAAACAATTAAGTAAAACTGAAACATACACTGACCTCACTGACCCCCTCCCACAACCCTCAATTAAAAAAACATTAATAGAAATCTATTTTCTCTCTCCCATCTACTGCCCCGTTGGAAAAAAAAAAGAAAAACAAATTTTTCTTTCTTTTTTTTTAATATCAGCATGCATAGTCGAGCGAAATAAATTCTCTCAATGGCCGTATACAAAAGTATGTGTGTCTTGTTGTTCAGTCATTTCAGTCGTGTCTTACTCTCTGTGACCCTATTTTGGGGGTTTTCTTGGTAAAGATACTGAAGTGGTTTGCCATTTCCTTCTCCAGCTCATTTGACAAATGAGGAACTGAGGCAAATAAGGTTAAGTGACTTGCTCAGGGTCACACAGCTAGTAAGGGTCTGAGGCCAGATTTGAACACATGAAGATGAGTATTCCTGACTCCCAGCCCAGGATGCTATCCGCTATGGCACCTAGTTGCCCCCATTGTGTATCCTAAACCCATCAACTCTCTGTAATGGATAGTATTCCATCACACTCATACACCACAATTCTTCAGCCATTCTGAAACTGCTGGACATCTCATAATATTCCAATTTTTAGCCACTACATTTAGGTGCTATAAATATTATTAGCTAGCTATAAACCAAGGGGATTAGTCTACAAGGTCACATCTAATTGGAAGAATCAAATCCATCCCATCGCCCATGAGTGTAAAACAGGAACTGATTATTCCTTCAACATGACTCATGGATCCATCTCTTCTTCATTCTGCCATCTACACTCTAGCTTAGTCGTCAACACTTTATGCCTAACCTCTATTTGGTCTCCTCCAAATCTTTCTGTATGTTGCAGCCAACATTATTATGATTTCCGTTCTCCCTTTCCTACTGAAGAAAAACACTATGGCTCCCAATCAGAACTAAAATCTCTGCCTGGCTTTCCATCCAATCCAATCCAATATTTAATAAGGATCTGGAAAACAAGGTGATATGCTTGGTGCTAGGGACACAAAGATAAGAGGAAAAATCTACCCCATCCTCAGGGAATTTAATAAGATCTCCATAATATGACTTCACCAGTCTTCTTTCCTACTATTTTCTGAAAAGAACCCCATATTCCAGATCTAGAAATCCTAGTGAATGTACTAGAAACATCAGGCAAATATCAAATTCCAAGGCATTCTTCCCAACTGGAACGCCTTCTTATCTCTCCACCTATATAAATTATATTTATTCTTCAAAGTCATACTCACATTCTACCTACTTTATGAAGTTTCTCTATGCTTGAGTACACACTGATTCTCTATCCCCATCTCTCAAATCCAAGAATGTAACATAGTGTTATCTAATTGTTCTGTGTGGTAATCTGGCTATATTATGCTTAGCTAGATTATAAGCTCTTTCTTAGACAGCAAAAATCAAGCATGGTACTTCTGATATCCAAGAGACTCAATAAATACTTGTAAAGGATTGTTGATTGAATTGCAAAAGTTTCTGAAACTAAACTATATTAATAGAAATCCAATTTCATTTACTAAAGTTGAATAATTAATTTTTTCCATAATGTGGTTAACAAACAGAAACAATTCACATTCTGGACATAAGCTGGCATCCTCTTTGTCCTATGACAAATATATATAATTCTATGTTGTAAAATACTGAGTTAGAAACAGTCTTAGATCTAACTACCAGCTTCAGTAATAAGATGTCAAGAATAAGCATGCTACTTAGAAAAGTAAAATGATGCAGGCCCTTATTATACTTCTAGGGGTCTTTTATAGAACAGTACATTTTATATTCATTTCTGGCTTGTCACTTTTTCACCACTCCATTCATTAAAAATAATGATATTTTGTTCTTTCTAAAAGTGTAATAAACATACAGTTTGTCTTTTAAAATATAGTTGTCAAATTTCAAAGGGTAAATATGCTTGAACATTTACCCTAGAGGTACTTTAAGGGCCAGAGTCTGTTACAAATAATATCTTTTATCCATATGAACAGTAACCTGGGGGGCTATATAGAATCTCATATGATATATGTGGGTATGTACATACACACACTTTTTCCCAAAAAATCTATTAAAAACATGATCCTGAGGTTGCATTCTAGTGCTTAACCCCTTGGATCACAAGGCTTCATAGCACATGCTATTAAGCATAGAAACACTTCTAAATTAGCACTTTGTGTTTCAAATAAACTAACAATTCCATTCTCTGGCAACATATTCTTTTATTTTGCCCCTAGAATATTTTCCCTCTTGCAAGAAATGACAAAAGAGTGCAAAGAAAAGTGAAGACAAAAACAAAAACCTTAAAATCTTCCTTCAGGGAACATTGTAACAATTCTAATTTCCAGTTCTGCAGTGAAGGATTTCTTTTGGTTATCAAAAGTGTAGCCATTCTTTTAGCCTGTGTGTATGTTTGTGTGTGGGGGTGTGCATGTGTGTATGTATGTATGTATATGTATATGTGTATTGAAAAAAACTAGGTGGTTAATTATTTGGTTTCTAGGATTGCTGTATGTCTGCTGTGTTGTGGTCAGCGTAGTTTTCGACAACAGTTCAGACAGCTAAATTGAACAATACATTCAATCATTGGGGACATTGTGGAGATGAAAATACTGTGTACAGAGCCTTGAGGGGCATGCAAAAGCCGGAACGCTGTGTGTTCTGGCTACAAAAGGGAAGAGGGGAAAGACAGTCAAAAGACAAAAAAGAATCCCTTGGTGTGGTAGCAAGAATGAGCAAACCACTTAGTAAGGGAAGCAAACAAACTGTCTTTCTAAGCAATGAAATACCTCATGGAAGGTCCATAACTCATGATGTTCACAGAGCTGTTCAAATAATTTACACCCTTATACCAGAAGTGATCTCAGTTCCTGAGGTTCTCACACCTGCAGGCAAGAAAGCAACTCCATTTAACCATGTGACCCTAGCAATACTGGAGCTGATTCTGCTGGTGAGAAGTCCCACATCTGAGGGGATATATATACTTTCATTGTTTCATATTGTTTCAAATTATTCATCATATTTCATATAATATGTTTCATAATAAATATAACCTAGTTACAGACTGTTTTTCCTGCCACTACCATTGGTATGATGAAGTTAAGGCTACCTGCCAGGAGGGCATGTGGGACTATAGGAGGTTGCTTACATACCTAAAAAGGCTTTAGGAATGTTTACATACTGACTATCTTCATAGAACTCGAAATGGATCCTTTTTTTAAAAAGTAGGAGTGCACAGGAATGATGTGCCATTTGGACTGTGTGATGTAGCTGTGTACACGTACATACACACACACAACCATCTCCCAGTATTGCCCTTTCCTGGAAGACTGGGAAAGAACAAACACGAAGAGCTCTGAACTTCTAGAATGGGGAAAGGACCTTCTTCATTTACATTCAATCCAAGGGTCTTCCCTATGAGAATTGTACCATTGCACCAGCAGTTTCAATCAATCCATCAACACGCATTTATTAAGTGCTTGTATGGGTCAAGAACCACCCTAGAAGCTGGAGATACAAACAGAATAAATGAAGTAATACCTGTTTCTGAAGACTTAATATTTCAACAAGGGACACAAAAAAGGGCATATAGACATACACACAGAATAAATATATAGAGAATAAACACAAGGAGAAAGGGGATGCTAGAAGTTAAGATTAGAAAAGACTTGAGGCAGAAGGTGTATTTGAGCTGGACCTTGAAGGGAAAAAAGGGATTGATTCAATGATGATGAGGCGAGGAGTGAGTACATTCCATGCATGGAAGGCAACCAGAGATGAGATATGGAGTGTCATGTATGAGGAGGAGAGAAGAAGCTTAATTAAGAGACATCTTCCAAAGAGCAAAATCCAAATGAGCTACAGCGTTTTGGGGTGCAGAAACCATAATAATTTTCATTAAGGAGAAATTAGAACATCACAGAGTCACACAGCCCAAAAGAACCAGGAGAGCTTATCTCACTAAAACTCATGTTTCCTGCAAGCATGTCTATATACATAATCCAGAATTTATGTTATTTTTAAAGGCTTTCAAGAATAGAGAGCCCACAACTTTATCTAGTAGTTGGTTGCAATATCTAATGCTTCTTCAGTCAAAAATGGGTTTCCTTATTGTTTCATAAAGTTATCTTGCTTCAATTTAAGCCCAATACTTCTTTTCTTCTCCTCTGTACAGACACAGAATAACTGCCTGACACGCTGCTCTGAGCACCACTTCATCTACTTAGCCCTCTCTTTTCTAAACTGTGAGATACAATAATAAATGGGACTATATTTCAACTTTTCCTGGTTAGAATATTTATAAAATAATTCTCCAGAACAGTATTTTATGACACTAAAAGTTAAAACAGTGAAAATTTAATATTTGCCTTACTATTGAGAATGTGCAGGATCACATCCTCTGTTATTCATTCAGCTATATGCTGTTTGATTTGATTATAACTGCATCCAAAAGAGCTACAAATCAAATAGAGACCACCAAAACTTACTTATTGGTTTAATATCTACACAGTCCCAAGGAAAAGTCATAGTAAGTATCTGTTGACACTAGCATACTTTAAAAGAATTTCATTTTCTATGGTAGGGAAACTTTTTGTAGAAGATTGGGTCGTTACCCTTACAGAAATTGGTAAGTTAAACAGAAGTTAAAGACCTTTAATATTCAGAATTTACCTGATAAATCACTTTACACTTCAACTGTTCTGTTGAACTTTTATTTAGCTTAAAGAAAAAAAGGCAGTACTCTCACCCTCAGGACATGATCATTTGATTCTAATTATTACCACAACTGGCATATGACAAGATTCAACTGAACAAGCATTTAAGTGGTTACTTCAAGCCTACAGTGAAAGCACTGAGGAAATGAAGAGAAAAAACGTGATAACAATGATGATGACAATGATGTGGTCAATACTTCATAGAGAAGCTAAGATATAATAGATGAAAAGTGTCATGGGAACCTGGTTTTTATCTCATAGTATCATAGATTTTGAACTGCAATGATGTCAAAGGTCAACTGGTCCAACCTCCTCATCCTACAGATGAGGAAAGTCATAGAGGTGGTGAGTGGCAGGGCTAGGATTTGAACCCAGGTCCTCTGACTCAAGAGCCAGCACTCAGGCCCTACCTCACATTGCTTCTCAAGCTCAGAGTGGCTCTTCCAGACAATGAAATTCATTTACCACAATAAAACCTTCCAAACAGTTTTTCCTACACTAAGAAGTAGCTTCTCAAATTGGAAATTGAGGAGATGTCCATCAATTGGGGAATAGCTGAATAAATTGTGATATATGACTATGATGGAATATTATTGTACTATAAGAAATAACGAGCAGGATGCTCTTAGAAAAACCTGAAGACTTACATGAACTGATGCACAGGGAAGTAAGCAGAAGCAGGAGAACATTGTACATGGTAACAGCAATGCTATGGAATGATCAACTGTAAATGACTTAGCTCTTCTCAGCAATACAGTGATCTAAGACAATTCCAAAGGACTTATAGTGAAAAATGTTATCTGCATCCAGGGAAAGAACTGATGGAGTTTGAACAGCGCTGACTGAAGCATACTATTTTTCACTTTATTTTTTTCATAATTTTTTGGCCTGTGTTTTTTCACAACATGATTAATATGGAAATGTTTGCATGATCGCACATGTATAACCTATATCGAATTGCTTAGCATCTCAGGGAGGGGGGAGGAGGGAAGAAAAGAGAGGACTTGGGACTCAATTTTTAAAAAAAATGAATGTTAAAAATTGTTTTTATATGTAATCAGGGAAAAAAAGAAAATATTATTTTAAAAAAAGAAGTATCTGCTGAGAAGAAAAAAGTAATACTTAGTCCTGAGATACAGCAGTTCAGTAGAGAAAATTGTATGTTTTCTCTCACTTTTAAAATAGAAAAAGCTCAGAAATATTTCCTTCCATCCACTGACATTTCCAGAAAAATATCAGTATAACAAAAGAGTCAGAAGACTGCTTGCTCCTCTGGAAAAACAAAACTATGATAAATCTTCTAGAACTTCTAACAAAACAGAAAAAAAAAATGGCACAACTAATGTAAATGGTGATGGATGTTTCTTACTGCCAGGAGAAAGTAGAGCCAACCTGATTAGTTGAACTGATGCACTTACTCTCCTTTTGAATACATTTGCTATATAATGTGCCTTTAAAAAGAGCACATACAAATGTGGGAAAAGACTAGAAAATAATTGATGCGCATCCATTCGATGTTCTCTTATCAGTCACATCATTATTCATTTGCAATAATTTTGTCAGCCCAATAATGACATATGTGGTTCTTTATTGCTTTACCTTTGTGGCCTTTGACAATGAGGTCCTCTAACTGTTTAAATGCCAAAAGTGACAGGGATAGAAGTACTTTTCATTTTTTAAAAGATGCCCCACTCAACTCCGATTTAGCAGCTGTAAGCAAAGGTGGTAACCCTGCACATGAGCCCCTCTCTGAATCAGTAGGCATGCTAACTTAGTCCATGTTTTTAAGTGGCTATTATTCCTTATCCCCACTCCCTGTGATGGTGACTAGTTGACAAATTGAAACTAAGTTATCTTGGGTCATTGTAACTATAAGTTAAACTAATGAGGTATATGTCTTGGAGTGACATCTTATTAGTTTAATACAGCTAATGCTGGACAGCTTGAGCTGTTGACCTTGTAAGAACAGGGAGCACTGGAGGATGAGGTTTTTAATACAAGAGAAATTGACCAACAGTTTGTCTTAAACACTCCTCCAAAGTAATACTGCTTCAAAGGGAGAGCGATGTAAAATATAGACTCCAATGCTTTAAGCCCAAGAGGGAATAGATTACATACATACCTACCTACATACATACATACATACATATATACATACCTACATACATACATACCTACACACATATACACTGTACATATACACTATACATATGTATGCATAGGTTTCAGTGTATGTGTGTATATTTTGTTACAATAACTTTATTTAGAATAAATATTCAAAAATGAAAGCAAAAGGCATAGAAAAGATGGATGTTAATGTTTGAATCTCTGCTGAATTGCTATCATATACAGTTGTAAAGTTAAATGAAGACATATCACAAAATTAACTATACTGTATAACTTGAGCTTAACTAATATATTAAGATAGGGCCTTGAAAATGCTGAATTCTTTTTTACTCCCTATCCCTGCCATAAGTAAACTGCTTTGTCATTATTGTCCACTAAAAAGTTGCTTCTATTTGATACAGTTGCTTAAAGTTTCACTGCCTTGTGAATCAAGTGTCCTCTTGACAACTTAAAATCAAAATAAGTAATCCTGAACTATGGCATTTTATGTAGTAGTCCATTTTATGGTCAATTCTTCAAATCTTTTCCATTCAGAGTCCTCAGCAATATGAATTTATTACCATTAAAAATTAAAGTCTTTCCCTACTGATGATCGCTTTGTACTTATAATTGTTATATATATATTTATAATTTATATAATATATATATATATATATATATATATAAATAATTATTTCCTTTCTTAAAGACTGAGCTCAACTATTGTTACCTCTTACACATGGGCATTTTCTGACCTATCAAGTTCATCGAGGCCTCATATTATTTTACATATTATGAGGCATCCCAAAAGTGACGCTTTGGAAGTTTTTAAGTTACAAAAACTTAGTAAAAATGCACTAAGTCTTTTTGAGATACCTTGTATTTCATATTTACTTATTAGTGTACATACTATTTCTCCTCTGAAGAATGCAAGCCCCTTGAGGTCAAGTACTCTTTTTTTATATGTTTGTTTCTTTGCATGTATAGCCCCGGTGCCTGTCACAGTAGGTCTTTTTGCCTACTAGTAATAATTTTTTTTTGATGAATGCTGAGTGGTTTGGATGCACAGAGAAGGTCACAGCCTAGCAGATGGGAATTTCTCTACACTGCACAACGATCAAGAACCCCCCCACAGTCAGGAAAAGCTGAGTTCAAATGTGGCCTCACATTTAGACAATCACTAGATGTATGAGCCTGGGCAAGTCACTTAATCGCTACCTGCCTCAGTTTCCTCATCCATAAAATGGGAATACTAAGAACACCCACCTCCCAGGGCTGTCTTGAGGATCAAATAAGATAATAATTATAAAGCACTTATCCCAGTACCTGGAACATAGTAGGTACTATATAGAGTTGTTGTTATTTTTTAAATATACCTTAAATGGATGGTTTTTATCCTGGGGGTAGAAGACAGCACAAGGGATTTCTCCCTCACCCCTTCCCCCTACTCCAGTATGCCTTCTCCATTCCCTCAAACAACTACTCTAGCATAAAGGAGAGAAGAAAAAAAGGGCAAAAGGGCTACTAATACAGAGTCATGAAAAGAAAAGTCTTCCACGTCCCTCTCAATCATCATCACCGGTTTTTCATCTCTATTTTCCTTCCGAATCTGATCATGTGAATCTTCTTCCATTAAGAACATTGTCACTTCAACACATTTCTGTGTCTGCTTGAGTAAAATGCATGCCCCTGCCTAAGCAACATTCTTGTCAACAAAGGATAGTAAGAATCTGAAAAGGCTCCCTCCAAATGAAGGACAGGACAAAATGGTAGGAGGCAGCGTGGGGAAGTGACCTCATTTAGGAGCTCTCTCTGAAGCATGGCAACATCACTGCACTGAGCTGGCTCCTTCAGTAATCTCCATAAACAAGCAACATAAAACTCATTATGATAAGAAATGTGGTTAAAAAGATATTTAGCCAAAAGGCAGTGGAAAACCAACCTAGAATCAATGTGCTCAAAATAATCACCACACAAGCCCCAAATCAGAAGCATCCCTAACTCTCTTTACCTGTAATTATCACTAACTGGAACATTTTGGGAGAAATACAAGGCAGATGTTCGTGCTCTCCAATGCCATTTCTTTGCAGGGAGAGTATAAAGCACACAGTCTTCTATCTCTTCTTGTAAGAGATCCACCAGCTGTTTATGGGATCCTCCATAAAAAGCTTCAATGATAAGAGTACTCATTGAATTTCCCAAATCTTCAAGGAGTCTAAAAATTCAAAGGGAAAAAAATCTGATTTATTTCTAAGCTATAGGGTAAAACCATATATTACTTAAAATAAATTTTACGTAAACTGGAATGGTCTATTTTATAAAAAAAAATTTACAAATTTAAGCATTCTTTTTCAGTCCTCCAGTAAAGAATAAATATGTAGTTAATTTCATGCTATCTCCTCAATTAAAACAGATTAGGTTTAGAGTTCTGTTTTTTGTAAAGAAAATATTTCACTAATGTTCCTACAACATACAAATATTTTTCCATTCTAATTCTCTGTTTATATTATTTTGGCCCCTTAAAATCACTTCCTTTACTACTATTCACTTTTTTTCTCCTAATCCATGAAGTTTAATGTCATTAAATCTGATGATTATTTCTAATGTCTTTAACTTTGGTGATTCTTTCCCCAGTTACGATTTTCCTATGCCCATTCATTGACTTACATTAAGCCCTTCTTTGACCTAAATAATTCTAGAGAAAGTGTCAAACACACTGGGCCACATGCAATCCATAACACTCCAGAATGTAACCAATGTAGACCAAAATATGATTGGGAAATATTTAACAAAGTAAATGAAAATTCAATAAAAACATAGATAATATTAACATGTAATTTTCTAACTCAATATGAGGCCCCAAGGATCTGTGGCCCTCATTCCTATTTGATACCACTGTTCTAGACCTTCTATAAATCTAGTTGCTCAAGAACTACCTGAATCTTTAGTAACCCAAGACAATTTTTTGCATCTATGTCTTCCCATTGTCCCCATGAAAGTATATTTGAATGAAAACTTAGTATCAAGTGAAGTTATTGTGACATAATTCAACTCCGTCACTCCACTAACACTCCACTAACAGTAAGCTTTTGTACACTCTTCCTTAAGCCATTGTATCCAACCGTCCTATTCCTTTGTCGTTGTTGGTGAGTCATTTTCAGGGGTATCCAATTCTTCATGACCCATTTGGGGTTTTCTTGGCAGAAAAGTCCTACTCCTTTAAGCCCCCAAAATAGCAGCCCCTGAACCAGATAGGTGGGACTATTAGGGAAGTGCTACCTGACTGGTAATGAGAAAGTTTTCTACAGGTTTTCTTTGGATCCATTGTGAAGAATAAAGAATGTGTTATCAAAAACCTGAAGAAATATCACCATAGTAGAATGGTTATTTTTTTTTCTTTCTTGATAAAGTTTCTTCTATCTTCCTTAACTGAATGGCAAAAACAAAAACAAAATAAAATTTGCTCAATGTACAAATGTTATATATAAATTTTAATTATATTATGTTCTTTATTGTAAGGGAAAACTAGGCGCAATGTGGTATAGTACACAGAATCAGCGACCTGGAGTTAGGAAGAACTGAGGTCAAGTAATAACTAAGAAAAATACCAGCTATGGGATCTATGGCAAGGTTCTCAATCTCTTAGGACTCGAAGCGTCTCTCAAAAACTCTATAGTCATGCTGCTGAGGAAGAACAATGGAGGCAGCTCCTATATCAGCAGCTCCCTACGATGATAAAATCAAAGGAATAAACTAAAATAGTGCAAAATGGGATTCTGAATAAAAATACCTCGTAAAAATGTTTGACATCACTACAAGTTTTTAAATGAACTAAATCACATTTATATGTTGTTGTGAAATAATTTTTTAAATAAATTTAATATATGCAACAATTTAATAAAGTTCTTTAGTAATAAATGTTGAACTTTACCTTGTTTGGCCAATGGACAGTGGCTATCTGAGGCTATCATTCATTTTACCGTCAAAAGTCTAGGATAGTTTTCAGTGATGTTAAAGTAAAAATCAGAGTATTTTTTATCTTAACTGTGTATTTGAAAGAAAAATCAAGTACTCAAAATTCTGAAAGTACCTTTGCTTAAGAAAGCTCCTTGATATTTTCAATATTACTTATGATTATTTAAGATTCCCTTTATCACAATCTTAGCATTTTATTATACTAAGTATACAAGAAAACGAAAGAACATTAGAAAAAGGGCATACTTTTTTAGGAAGTGGGTAGAAATGGAGTTGTTGGTGAGGTTGCTGACAGAGATATCCTGCCAACCTATCATTTGGGTTAAGGTGTGAATGGGGGAAGGGTGTGTTGGGCCCTAAGCTTCTGGCATTTCAAGTTCTTAAGTTACCTGCCTTCCTACTCTCCACATTGGAAATATCAGTGAACATAGCCACTGGCTACACGTATCCCAAATGCTTGAAATGCCCAGGAGCCCATGGCTCAACCCTTCTCTTTCTAGGCCCAATAAGGATTTTTCAAACTGGCATTTCATTTCTTTTTTTTTTTTAGATTTTTTTTTTGAGGGGGGAATGCAGGGCAATTGGGGTTAAATGACTTGTCCAAGGTCACACAGCTAGTAACTGTGTCAAGTGTCTGGGGTCAGATTTGAACTCAGGTCCTCCTGACTCTAGGGCCGGTGCGCTGGCATTTCAAATGCCTTCAGGAAAAAAGAAAAAGTGACATGGGGTTATTAGTGCTGTAGGAATAGTCTCCTTTTGAAAGTTAAACTGATGTAACTGGTATCTGAGTGACAGAAAAATCTTATAAAGTGATGGTTAAAGCTGTGAAATGAAGATGTTTTTGGACATCATAACACTTTTCAAAATAGGTTAAAGAAAAGTTTAGATTCACTTTGTAAACTGCTTATATATGCACATTGCTAATATCTATAATCTAGCTTTATTTCCTTTGACCTAACCACATTATTCTACATATGCCTAGAATAGCCTTCAAAGGTAAACTAGCCTTTGAAAAGCATCATAGAAAATGGTCTCACAAATGTTTTACGTGTATGTGTGTCAATATATTTTTAGATCTATGTGCATATACAGGATTACATAAATGTTACACATATAGGTACATCCTTGTTATACTTTGCTCTTTCTATTTCATTCTACATGTTTTGTAGGTATCAATTTTTCTCATAGATTGCAATAATATTTATTTTAAAATAATGTACTTAATAGGCATATTTAGATGATGTTATAAATTCAAGATACACAGTAAGCAGAACTGAGTGTCACATATGTGAGAAGTCAGAAGTGAAGGGGGAGGGGAACAAGATTATGGTCATATGGTATATACATACCTGAAAAACTCAGGAGATGGGATGAGGCAGGCAAATCTATTATACTATAATTTGAGTCTAATGGCCCACAAGTGAGCCTGGATTGTGCTACTTTTCCAGTGGATGTCATCACATCCTACCATCTCTGAGAACTCAACCTAGTGGCCTTACATAATGAAAACTTGCCCAGACTACTATGTGGATATAAGAATACCTGGGTGGGGGAGGGGAGGTGGGGAAGAGATGGGACAGGACACATAGTAGTTCATGACTTACTTCCACTCCAGGTTCTGTTAAAAAGGTATGGTTTTTTTCCCTCACAGCTTTCTTAAAGCACAACCTGAAAGAAAGGAGATTCTTGTTACATGGCACATGGCATTACAAAAACCTCTGAGAAGTAACTGAACACTTTAAATCACACTGTAATTTTTTTTGTATCAAACAATGCTTGCAATAAATTGGCAATCAGCCAGAACCTAGAAATTATCTGTTAAAGAAGGATTTCAATGACAATATTTTGTTAAAATAGTATTTAGGGAATTTCATTAAAAGTACTGCAATAGCAGCCAGGAACCTACTACTATTTTTCATGGAAAAAAACAACTTTCAAGAAGCAGGCAGGGCTACGGCAATACAGACATCTACAGCTGATGTCACTTCTAGAGTTATTCCCCAATACATCGCACCAGCACAGACACTAACTGGAAGAGGAAGGGTCCCTTGAAGTGATTAATAATATAGAATGTCCGAGACTAGCCGCAACCGAGATAGGGAGCCCCTTAGCAATTGAATCTTCAAGAAAACCAGTAACACCAAAGGGTGTCTCCTACACAGAAGAAGTTTGTGTTGTTGCTCAGTTGTGTCAGACTCTTCGTGACCCCATTTAGGGTTTTCTTGGCATGAATACTGGAGTGGTTTGCCATTTCCTTCTCCAGCTCATTTTACAGTGAGGAAAGTAAGGCAAACAGGGTTAAGTGACTTGCCCAGGGTCACACAGCTAGGAAGTGCCTGAGGTAAAGTTTGAACTCAGAAGGATGACTCTTCCTGACTGCAGGGCCAGCACTCTATCAGAGATAATACAAAGAATAATACAGTGGTACTATTGATAAGGCACAGTTGTTCAAACAAATACACATGGAAATAGGTTGTGATGTAACTAAAGTTTACAGGAAACAATCACATATTAAGTGCTTCCAATGTGCCAAGCACTGTGCTAAAGGTTCTACAAATATTATCTCATTTGATCCTCACAACAAGCCTGGGAGGCAGCCCTGAATTACTCCACTTTGAATCTGCTGCTTGGCCTGGCTTCAGCTCCAAGGAACAAGCTGCCCTTCCCAGGATAAACTCATCACTTAATCTCAGTAGCTAATGCAAGCTTTGATTGACACTACCTCCCTCCCCTTCCTCTCTCCCTCTGATTGGAGGGTTGGTGAGAGGAGTACCAAATCCCTCCCAAAGCATTCCTTTATAGAGGGCAGAAACTATACTTGGATCTCCTCTACTTTGCATGTGCTGCTTGGCCTGGTTTCAGTTCTATGTGACAAAGTATCTCCTGGTGATTCCCCTCTTCCCCAGCTTCTCTGTCTCCTTTTGTGTGCTATCTCTCCCTTTAGATGCCATCCCTAGATGGCAGAGACTGTCTTCCTTTTTATTCATTGAATTCCTGGCACTTAGCACGGTGTCTAACACGTAGTAGGCACTTAATAAATGTTTATTACATTGGATCTCTATTTTTATGATTGAGGAAACTGAGGCAGACAGGTTAAGTGACTTACACAGGGTCACACAACTAGTAAATGCTTGAGGCTAGATATGAACTCAGGTCTTATCCACTGAACCATTGCCACCCAGCTGCCAAGTCTACAGCTGATAAGCCACTGACAGTGAGCACTAACATGGAACTCTCCTACCTTGTCTAACACTGGAAAAGGCATTTAGTCAGTAAGTATTTATTAAGTACTTATTATGTGCCAGATACTGTGTTAAGGACTAGGGATAAGAAAGGCAAAAACAATCTTTGCCAGTAAGAAAAGAATGAAACTCTGGGGCCTGTTGCAGGAAAAAACAAACAAAAAACCACTTAGGCTATTTTATGTTTCAAATTAAAATCAAAGTGTCCTACCACGAACAGTATACAAAATTATTTTAAAGCATATTTAAAATATTTCTTCAAAAGATCCATGATGTCATCAATGTGAATATTCCCTCTACCAACAAACTCTTTCCTTTCCTGCCATAGTAGATAGTTTTACAAATCACTATAGCCTTGAAATTGTACTATCTGATGGCCAACTTCCTGGTGATGAGCCTCTCCAAACTAACTTAACCAGAGATTTCTTCTGAAGTCACTGGGCCCATACCTTCAGCCCAGGTCAGTAAAACATGCTAGAGGTTAGCACGGTTTTGGAGAACTCACTTTGCCCTTATCTCAAGATGAGGCATCAAATTACTAACACAGTGAGGGGATGCTTCATAGTGGTCCATATAAAAGTAGGCAATATTTAAGAGGTTCTAATAACCACAACAACATCTTATGAGCCCAGACAAACAGTATCAGAATCTCATAAATCATATAACTAAAATGTTAAAAAAAAATAACATTCAGAATTAGCTCTGTCCCACAAAATTGCATGTCAGTCTAATAGAAAACTAAAATTTAAAACTGTCTTTTTAAAATCTTAGTAGAAGAGTCTATGTACTTCTGTCTATATCTACAGTGGACCTAGTATACTGCTGGTAGCCTTTAAGCTATCCAGCAACTCTGAACACAAATGTCAAATGTTGCGGGTAGATCATGGTACTTTACCATTCTGGTACAACCAGCTTGATTAAATAAGTGCCACTTAGCCAATGATCTGATGATCCTGACTATCTAGAACACAGCCAAAAACTCCAGAATAAATGAAAGGGCTACTGAGTAGCAAAAATAATAATAATAAAACACCATAAACCACACTGTCATAAAGTCCATGTACTTAATCTGTTACGAAAAAAGAGCCACTATCAAGATTTCATGACAAAATATATAATAGTGTTAAAATTAAAAGGGTATAAAATTAAGATTACTCACTTAGTAAACCTACTTATCTGGTTTTCCCCAAAGAATACTCATATATGTCCTAGCATAAAGCAAATAGTATCTTTGTTGTTCTATCTTTTGTTCTTGAAGAGGACCATGACATCAGGGATGCCTTGACATACAAGTGAACTAGATTAAGTGAAGGAGGTCTATGCAAAGTTACCAGCCTCACTTTCTCCTCCAGAGTCATCTGGATCAGGTGGCCAGATACAGATCAAGACAACTGGAGATGGCCCAGGATGCAGTGGGGACCTTGGTCTTCTTAATCTAAGGTCTTCAACAGGTCTCCGTTTGACTAAGGCAAGGCCCATTCGGTGATTAAAGCTAATTAAGAAATGAGGCACAGAATGGCCTCTTCTACCTAGTCAAAACAAACAAACAAACAAACAAAAAACCCACATCACTCTAGAAGGAGAAGACCCTCAGGCTTTCTGGCCAAAACAGAAATAGTATATTATAAGCACAAATGAAGAGTATACAAAAACAAATCACTAAGAGTGGGAAGAAGTGACATCGAAGGGGAAGAGAAAAGAATCATAAAGTAGAAAAGCATAACAATTTGAGTTCATTTCAATAAGGGCAAAAATCCCTGCAACCTTCATTAACCCCACAGACAGAGCTAGAGAACCAGTGGCCTTGAGGCCACATGTGGCCCTCTAGGTCCTCAAGCGCAGCCCTTTGACTAAATCCAAACCTCACAGAACAAATTCCCTAAATAAAAAGATTTGTTCTCTAAAACTTCTCTAAAACAGTCAAAAGGCCTCATCGAAGGACTTAGAAGGCCACAAGTGACCTTGAGACCACAGGTTCCTACTACTGCTTCAGGACATTGAACATCGTGCAATTAAAATACACCTAGGTTTTGATTCTGAGGGCCTGAATTCAAAAGGTGGTTCCACTATTTTGCTACCCATGGGATTTCTTTTTGGGTCTCAGTTTCTTCATTTATAAAACAATGAAAGCCAGTTGGATCAGATGAACTCTAAGGTCCCTTCTACCTCTAAACTCTATGATTGATAATTTTCCTTGACAATGAAGCAATAAGAAAAGGGTTTTTTTTGTTCAAAATATCAACTAATGCAATCATAAAACACTTTAGAAAGATTCTCCTTCGATCAATTAAACGTACGAGTGTTTCAAAGTCTGGCATCTTACAGCTGATTTTAGTTGTCTGGAGAAGTCATTTCTCCAGAACACATGATTTTCTACCAATGACAAAAAAAAAATGAAATATTACTGTACAACATGACTTTTAGAAATTCTGTCATTATTAATTGGTTTACTTTAATGTTTAATATAATTTTGCAATATTTAATACATAAAATTTGTGTAAAATTCCAAATATAACAATTTTGAATTTTATTTAATATTGCAAGAGGAATGGTTCATCAATATAGTATCATACTTTCCTATACATACATATGCATATATATTCAAAATAAAAAAGAGTAAAACTTTTAGTTTTACCAGCATGTAAATATTTATTTTTAGGCTCTGTTCACTTGAAAATTATCTGACATTAATCATAGAAAACAGCAGTACTATGAAGTCCCATACCTATGAGCATTTCTTACTTTTTATTTTTCTCTTAGTCATTTTACCTGGGTTTATTTTAGGCTTGGTCCAATTTCATTTTTCTCTTGATATATGGATGACCAACATTTTAAAAATGTATAATATATGTATATAAATATATATATATTATTTTGTCTATATGGTACATAAATCATTTTTCTTTTTAAAAATTGTTTCTCATTTTGACATAATCAGGTATGAGGTTATAATTTACCAATTACTTATAGAAAATGTGACCAAGTATAAATATATCCATGTGATTTTCAAAACTATTAGTATCCCTCATAGAAAACCATATGTAGCCCTCACCTATGATGTCTAGTTAAGCAATATAAGTTACCTCTAATAGTCAAGTATTTTTCCAACCAAATAATTTAAAACCAAAGGAATAATTGTATTAATATATTCCATAGATACACTGTTGCTGCGTAAGAAGGTATACAGTTTCAGTAATGACAATATTAACAGTTACAATCCCACACATATGAGAAATTGATTCCACAGTCTCATGAACAGATCATTCAACATCTTAAAAAGTCAATTACCTACAGAAAAATACATGTATAACCTTTGGTGAGATAGACAGTGGACTGAGCCAATAAATTCATCTCCTGAATGTCTTCAACTCAAGAAAAGTAAAATTTGAGTGAGATTTTTCAATAGATCATTAGAAGTTCATGGTGTATTTTCTTCCTATTTCTTTCTCCCCACCTCTCCTCCACCCTTGCACCTCAATCCTCCATCACCACCACCCCCCACACACAAGTTCTATTTAAAAAGCACCAACAACACAGAATGGTAAAATGGAACCATATCGAAAAAGGTTAGCATTACCTTCCTGCCCACTCACTTACTTTAATGATTCATCAGGGAAAGCCCAGCTGAGATATACCTGAACCACTGAATACCATTAGAAATTCCTCAGTTTTATTTAAAAGGTAAAAATAATGATTGAAAACTTTGCTTCTTTAACCTAGATAACAAACTTAGGGTCACCATTGACTCCTCCTTAAATTGTCACATGCATCTTGGAATCCCTTCTTTCCTTTAAAAATCAGTTCATGCCCTACCTTCCACATAAGGCTTTTCCTGAATCCTCTTTGCCCCCAATTTCATCACTAGTGCCACCCTCCCTCCTAAAACTATCTTGTTGGGTTGTTGTATTCCTATATATACATGCTACCTCAGTAACAGAATGCGAGCTACTAGAGGGCATGGGCATTTTTGTCTATGTATCTTCAGCACCAAAAACAGAGCCTAGCAAACAACAGGAATGTCATAATTAACTAATTTATCATAATCAATTATATATAGTATATTAATATATAACATATAATATATAATAAATATTTTCTGTATAATATGTTATATATAAATGATTAACCATAATTAATATTTTGGGGAAATTAGCCTAGAGCATATATTTATTTAAAGAAAATAAAATTTCTCAAAGCAATACACTCACTTTAGTCTTTAATTTTTTCATGCCAAACACAGAACATAGAGTTCTTGAGGGGAGGGGGGCAAGT
Source organism: Phalanger gymnotis (assembly GCA_028646595.1). Lineage (NCBI taxonomy): Eukaryota > Metazoa > Chordata > Mammalia > Diprotodontia > Phalangeridae > Phalanger > Phalanger gymnotis. Next base: position 588,230,744 of record CM053622.1, read on the forward strand.
GGAGTAGAATGTTTTTAAGTAAAATGCAGACATATAGAAAATCTATCTGAACTCATTCAGTCTCAATCTAACATTTAATGATTCAACTTTACAACTCAGCAATTACAGAACTGTAATATTTACATTGCATACACTGATATAAAGCTTTCTTAATGTCAATGAAGGAGCTATCTAATCTTGGTTATTGGTTTAAATTGAATATATACTAGTTCTGGATAACTTGGTTTCAAACCTTGATTTTGATGTTTACTATGTGACTTTGGGCAATTTCCTGTTTGTGGACCTCAGTTTCCTTACGTACAAAATGACAGAGATTGGACTAGATAGAGATTCTGAGGTTTCTTCTAGCTCTATATCTATGGACCAAAATAAAGTTGGCATATGTCATTATTTGACCCAAGATTGTTTAAATATTTAATTGCTTATGAGAGCATATATCACCATACGTAGTGGGTATCTTGGAAAAGATAACCTTAATTTCTTATTTAAGACATTCAACCTTCTTACTTTGATGACCTACAACCTGGTTTCTGTACCTGAAAGCTGGGTGTATGTTAATGTGAAGTCTACTTTCTTCAATTCTGACTCGAGTTTCCTGTTGTGCTGACTAAGAACTGAAGATTCATATTGCACACTGAGAGTTTGGTTAGACAAATTCAATACCCTTTGGCAGACTAATTAAAATAATTTGCAAATAAGCCTTTCCTAATTCCTATTTTGTTTTGCTTTTTTAAAATTATATTTTATCACTTATGGAATTAAATATTCATGTCTGCTTCACTTCTCCCAACAATCTCTGATCAATCTATCAGGATTCGTCTATTTGAGACAACTTTTTGCTTTGAAAGGTGCAGTTATTTATGTATGCCATAATATTGTATTAACAGGACACCAAAGTTGCACTGTCAGATTAATATCACTCACTTTTTGTTTTCAAAAATGATTATTAATTCCTCATAAAATTATAAAAACATACATCCCACATAATTGCGTAATAATCTACACAATCGGTCGATAAATCAACAATAATCCATTTATTAAGCATTACTATGTACCAGACAGTGCTGAACACTGGGGATATAAAGGCAAAACAACAAAAAATAGTCCCTACCTTCAAGGGGTTTACTTATGGTGAGAGGAAGCAATCTGTAAATAAACAGGTCATACAAGATCTCTATTGCACAGACAGAAGCTAACCTTAGGGGAAAGGGCTCTAGGAGCCCGGGAGTCAGGAAAGATCTCCTGCAGAAGTTAGTATTTGAGCTGAACTTTAGGAGAAGCAGGCAGGGATGTCTAGAGGCATAAGTGTTGAGTGGAAAGTATTCCAGGCCTGGGGGCAGCCAGTGAGAAGTGAAGATAACTATCAATATTTAAAAAAAAAAAAAGAGACAAACTAGCGTGGTGGAAAAACAATTGGATTAGAAGCAAAAGAACCCAAACTACTTAATGATATTAATTCACCTAATGATCCCATGCCAAAATGTCCTAATCTATAAAATGGAGACAACAATATTCTCATCACTGACCTCAAAAAGCTGTTGTGGGGATTACACAAGAGAAGTGAAAGGCTTCTGCAAACCTTAAAGGTATATAAGTGTGGGTTACTAATTAAGCTACCATTCAGTTCATTTTATGGGTTTCATTTCTGATTCTGGGAAATAAATATCTCTATTACACTCAATTTCTTTTTTTTTTTAGCATAGTCATCATTTCGCTAATTTTATTAGTAATTTCAAACTACAAAAGAAGTAATGAAACAATTTTACTTGGTGCTGAAAAGCGCTTCAAAATGATTAAACATTCTACAATGTTTTAAGTATATTTATTATTGTATCGTTCTATTAAAGCAATGGAAAACAAAAGAATACCATATAAAATTGAAATGAGAAAAATCAGGGAAAAATATTAATTTGTTCTAACTAAAAGTAAGTGCCTATCCATATTATTGAGGCCTGAAACAACTCAAGCATTATGCCTAAATGAAAGTCAGAGGTGGACCCAAATACATTTGCTATGTTTTATTTCTCTTTTCTCTTTTTCCTTTTGACTGGTGTACATGAAAATCAAGAGTTTGTGGGAAATGTTGCATTTATTTTCTGCAGTGAGAAGTATTATCTTAATCTACTGATATGAGAATCAACAGAAAAAGTAAAGATTGAAAGTAGCACCAGAAAATGTAGTTTGACTGGTAGAGGGTTACCAGCCAGAGGGACTAATGGCTTTTGAAAATTACTTGCAATGTCTTTAAAAGATGGAAAAGATCTTAAGGTTCATCTAATCCAAACCCCTCAGCATACAAATCAGGAAAGTAAAGCCTGAGAGATTATATAATTTGTCCATGATCACAGTGGAAGTAAATGGCAGAGCCAGATTAGATTCATGCTAACTAGAAAATGAATCATGGGCCTGAGTTCAAAAGAAAACTCTCTCACTACTGTCATCAATCAACACATACAGCTAAGTGACTTGTAGAGAGAGTGTTCGATTTGGAGTCAGAAAGACCTGAGTTCAAATCCGGCTTAGATACTTCCTAGTTATGTGTCCCTGAGATAATCATTTAATCACGCTCAGCCTCAGTTTCCTTACCTGTGAAACTGGGATGATAATAATAGTACTGACCTCACAAGACTGTGAGGAATAAAAGGGGTAACATACATAAATTGCTTTACAAACCTTGAATCATTATATAAATGCTAGTTTTTATTATGGATGTGCATTAAGTTGGATTTTATGTTTCCCCTTGCTTCCTTTTCCTTTTCTTAAATAAAAGGACTGGAACCTAATATATAACATCAGTCCCAGATACTAGATGTATATCGAGGAATCCAAAAGACAACTGGTGCTGTAGGACTAGAATTCATGAGTCTGGAACTGTATATATAAACTTAGAAGTATGTGCACTAAATTGAAAGCAGATGAAATTGCCAAGTATGAGAATGTAGAGGGAGAACTGGAGTGGACTTGAGACTGATTCTCAGGGGACACTCATGCTTTGGGGGGCCAGGGATAAGGAGTGAATAGGAGATGGATGAAACTCCAAAGGAGCCTAAGAAAGAACAGTCATTCTGCTAAGAAGGAAGCCAGAAGAAATCAGTGTCACGGAAGCCAAGGAGACAGTATTAGGAGTCAGGGTCTCAATGGTATCAAATGCAGCAGAGAGATGAAAGACAATGAAGGATTTAGAAAAGGACATCAGATCTGGCAAGTCACAGATCACTAGGAACTTCTGAGTCTCCCAGTAGAGAGAGGAGATAAGAAGCCAAATTGAGATCGGCTTGACATTCCACCTGGAAGTCCTGCCAACACTCTGAATAGAACATATCCAAAACTTGTTTTTTCCCCCAAAAACGTGGACATTTTTTACTGGCTGCAGAGGAAGAAAAAGCAGTATAATAAGTGACTGGACATGTGAGAAGAGGCAGAATAAAAGATAATACTAAGATTATGAACCTTGGGTCAGCTAGGTTGTGCAGTGACTAGAGCACCAGCCCTGTAGTCAGGAGGACCTGAGTTCAAATCCGGCCTCAGACACTTGACGAACTTACTAGCTATGTGACCTTGGGCAAGTCACTTAACTCCAATTACTCTGCCTTCCCTCCTCCAAAAACTAAACAAACAAACAAACAAAAAAACCAAACAAACAAAAAAAAAACAAAGATTATGAACCTGGGAGAATGTCAGAATAGTAGCACCTCTGACACAAAGAGGGTAGATTTGGAGAAAATGATACTGAGTTTTGGTTTGGACATGTTGAGCTTTAGATGTCTCTGGAACACCAAGGTTAAAATATCAAACTGGCAAATGGTGATATGGGAAAGAATCTCAGAAGAAAGATGGGGACTGGATATATAGACATGGGGGTTTTCTGTAAAGAAATGAAAGTTAACTTGGTAGCTGATAAGGCGAGAGAGAGAGAGAGAGAGAGAGAGAGAGAGAGAGAGTGAGAGTAAGAGAGATAAAGAGAAAGATAAAGAGAGACAGAGAAAGACACAAAGAAAGATAGACACACACACAGAGTGTGCCTGTATAGAGGGAAAGAAGAGAACCCAGGACAGAGCCTTCAGAAACATATGTAACTATGAAGCCTGACCCAAAGGATGAAGAAGTAAATGAGACTTAGAAAGAATACTTAGCCAGGAGGAGAGAGAACAGTGTTGCAAAAACTCAGAAATGTCCAAGAGTAAAGCATGGTCAATAGTGTCAAAGGGAGCATATAAGTAGAAATGGATGAGGACTGTGAAAAGACCATCAGATCTTTCTACTAAAAGATTGTTGGTAACTTTGTAAAAAGCAGTTTTTGTTGGGGTTGGAAGCTAGATTACAAAGGAATGAGAAGAGAGTGATGAAAAAGGAAGTAGAGGCTGAGTATAGATTGCTTTTCATAGGAATTTGGCTGAGAAAGGGCAAAAGAGTTAGAGGATGACAGCTTGAGGGGACAACAGGGTCTAGTTAGGCTTTTTTTAAGGACAGGGAAGACTTGAGCATGTTCAAAAGCAGTAGGGAGGGAAACAAGAAATAGGGAGAAGCTGAAAATTAAACAGACAAGACAGACAGGTAAACAGACAGATAGAGAGATGAAGAGACATAGATAATCGAGAACGGTATCTGTTAGAGAAGTCAGGAGGAGATAAGATAAAGGGCACATGAGACGGGGCAGCCTTGGCAAAGAGGAAGGCTACTTCGTTGTCAGAGATTATAGGAAAAGAAGAGAGAGAGAGAAGAGGTGATAACAAGGGGTTTGAAATGAAGATGAGGGAGCTGACATTGAATGGCCTTCATTTTCTCAGTAAGACAAAAAGTGATTTCCTCATTTGAGAGAAGAGGGAAGGAGAGCTATGAGAGGCTTGAGAAGAAAAGGAAGGTTTGGATAGCCTCTCTGAGCAGTAAAGACAGGGAAACAAGAAGAAATAAAAGAACTGCTATTCTGTAGTGAGAGCTCAGCCTTCTATTCTCATCTCCTATTTGAAGTTAAGCTCCCAAGCAAATATTCCTTTGGTATTCCAAGTGGTATTGTCTTGATGAGTTTAAGAGGTCTACATAACTAGAGTTGCTGTTTCCATTTAGGTTACAAACAGGAAAAAAAATTAACCACTTAAGTGAGCTTTAAAAAAGTAAATTCCAAAACTATAACACTGAAGGGATTATGTAGAAAAAAGAGTAAATAAGGTACACAGCTAGAGAAGATAGAGGCATTTTCCTACAGTACCAAAAAGGCTTGAAATTAGATTTAGAGGCACTAACTGTAGACAAATAGGATGTATATTTCATAATATCTACATGACATATTTTTGAAAAATCAACCACATAGTAAGAGAGTTTTTCAACTGCTGATAACATCAGAATATGGTATTTAAAATACAAATTTAAGTTTTTACTTTCTTCATTTTAAAAATGTATTAATTGATATTTCTCCACATAAAATAATTATTCAAAATACAAATAAAAGGAACTATAAACAGTTGCTACAGGGTGATGGTTTTGATTTTGCTTTTTTTTAAATAACAACTCTTCCGGTCAGCATGTGTCTTTCAAGATTGTTCAAATGTTATCTGCGGAAGATTACTTCTCAGAGGTTAGGGAGCTCAGGGCACTCAAAACTGAATGCCAAGTTTAAAAAGCTCAGATGCTCAACTTAGACTAAAGTCAAATGAATCTAGGACTATAGGTGGAGTAAGGAGAGATGTATCACTATTTTTAAGCATGACAGGGGACATATTATTAGCTACCTCTCTATTATAAGAAAAAGAGTCAATCTGGTAATAATAGCCTGGCATTTTGAAATCCTTCAGTTGTTTAGGAGTCAAACTCATAAGTGAAGAAAAGAGGTTCATAGACAACTGTCTATGCTTTCTGGAGGGTCTGATGTTCGCCACAATTTATGCAAAGGAAACACAGGCTTGTCTAGTCTGTCTGACATGGCATGCAACTGCCCCCAAGTAAAACGATAGCTAGAAATGTCTGGAGGTTTCTTGACTGGAGCAAGAACTATGACTTGCATCTATTTAGTGGCCTTGTCTGTCACTACTAAGTTATCTCTTTATCAACTGGTTTTCCAAGGAGACATTCCATCGATATAAATATTTTGTCTAATGCTAGAGAGACCTTAGAGCACACAGTCATTCCTAGTGAACTGCCAAAGCCAAAGCTCAAACTTGGGCATCTTCATTATCTCTATGCCGTGTAATTTGGGAACTTTGCAAATCATCTGTTTGAATAGAGCAAGGGGGCCCAGGAGTTAATTAATTTCCTATTTTTCTTCTAATCAGTGGGTATATGCAGTATATCTGGGATCATGAGACCCTTTGCTGGAATAATTAATAGTCTTAGTTAATAAACAGTCTGACTCATTTTAAAGAGAGAATATAACTTAGAATCCTTCCCAAGTGGGATATGGTTCATGGTTTCCTTAAGGACTTGACTTCAATTACAACTAAATCAGTAAGGAGGGTAGATCATTCTTACTGTCACTCTAGAAAATCTTGATTTCTCTACTGGAGAGCTAAATTGATGACCAAAGAACATCCCAATGGATAATTCTAATACATATAGTTTGGTCAAAATGCTCAAAGTCAACTCTTTCACACCAATACATCTAAAGCAAAGACAATCCTAAAGGAAAATCAGAGGAATTTATCTAAGCCAACCAATCTTCCTCCAACTATATACAATGAACTGCCAAATTCTGGTTTGGCTTGAGGATCTAATGTTCATTAAATTAAAGCATTAATAATGTGGGCATGACATTCATATGAGTCAGAGAAGCTAGACTCAGGGTTCCTACAGTATGTGCAAGGAAGTAAAAAAAATGTTTTTAATCTGTAATATTAACTATTAAACACTATTCAAATGGGGTTGTGAGGGAAAATATCTTTTTGATTCTTCTGTTTGTAGAACTACTGTCCTTTCACAAGGGAGAGGACTGAACCAATTATTTAGATTCTGACTAAGCCTCTGAAAATAGAAGTCCATTATATAACACCTGTGACTCCAAAGCTCAGTCAGCAATGCTAATAATTACTTTGTAAGAACTACCCTGAAAGATTCCTGAAAATTCAATATAAAGTGCCTGGATTTTCTTACTGGTGATTTAAAGGTATTCTAAAACGACAAGTCTCTTCCTCAAGTTCCAAAAAATACTTGCTCTTAAGGAAAAATGTGGGAATCTGATTTTTAAAAACAATGAAGCCTGTCTCTTCTTCTGGATTCCTCTTCTTTGTCTTTTCCTTCTAGATATTTGCCCTTTTAGTCCAAAGGCCATAGTTTTGCTTAACTTCTATCACACGTTAAGGTACACTAAGTGATTAAAATGTTAACTCCTTCCTAGTTACCTACATAGTTTATCAAATTGGCTTAGAAATGCAGTCATTTCCTCAAACACTAAGGATGAAAACTTAATAAAGTTTACTTAAACCAAGTGCCAAGCTTTACTTAAATTTTTAAGTCGAACTTAAGAAATGCCTTCAAGAAAAGAGATTATCTTCTGCTTTCATTCATATGTACCAAATTGTAGGACATCCAACTAGTCTAATAAGTATGAGAAGTCTCAAAGAGACAAATATTCATAAAAAGTGAAAAAGAGTAATAAAAAGGAGGAAATGCCAGATTTCCTCTCTATTGAATGATATGTCAAAAACTCAGAGGAGTGAATGGCAATAAGGAAAAATTCATCTGCAGAAGTGTGGAAGAGAGAAGGGAAGGATAAAAAGACAAAAGCAATTGCATAATTACAACATTATTGGAAGTTTGTGGCAGAGATCCCACTGCTCCCACATACTTACAAGGAAGCAAAGACCAACACACCAAGATATCTGCAGCAACTGTTTGTGTGGCAGCAAGGAGTGAAAAACAAGATAGATGCCTGTTGATTTGGTATGGCTAACAAATGACATGTAGTATGTTAAATAATGAAATCTTATTACTGCAGCACAAGCAACGATGGATATGAGGAATTTAAAAATACACAGAAAGTCTTATGTGAACTGGTACAGAGTGAAGTGAGTAGAGTCCAGAGACCAACAACAAAAAAGTTAAGGGAATGAACAAAACGAAACCAAACCAAGCCGTGTAATAACCAAGCTTGGATCTCAAAAGGAGGTGAGAAAATGTACCATCTTCCATTCTTTGCATAGGACTCTAGGTAAGGAAATACCAAATATACTTTCAGGCTTGGTGGATATGTTGGCAGTTTTACTAAAACTTTCTCCTTTCTCTCTTTTTTAAATCTGTTTTAGAGGATGACTTTCTCTAAGTAGGATAGGTGAAGAGATGTATTTCAAAATGAAAGTAATATAAAAAAAAGTAGAAATAAAAATAAGAGAAAGTTTAAGGCAATGGTAGAGGAAGTTATAGAATATAAAAAGCTTTAAAGCAGGAATTGAAAAGTACAACTTATAATAATTCCTGTGTCAATCAAGATTTCTTTTATTACCATGGTATTATTATCTTTTAATATGAGGCACTTAGTAACTTGAATAGCCAAACTAGAACCATCCTTCTTGGTGGATAAGGCAAAAGAACAGAACAAAGAAAAGAAAGGAAGAAAGGAAAGGAAAGGAAAGGAAAGGAAAGGAAAGGAAAGGAAAGGAAAGGAAAGGAAAGGAAAGGAAAGGAAAGGAAAGGAAAGGAAAGGAAAGGAAAGGAAAGGAAAGGAAAGGAAAGGAAAGGAAAGGAGAAGGGAAAAACACCTTTCCTCAACATTGAATTGACTGATATTTGCTTTGTTTTGGGTGCAGCACGCTGTATTCAATCAATAAACAAGTATTTATTAAGTATCTGCTGTATGATAAGCGCTGTGCTTCTTGACCTCTTAACCCATACAAATGCAGAGTCAAGATACAAGATGTTATACATTGAGACCAGAAAGGTCAGTTTAGCTGGAACAGAGTGTATGATAGGGGGATGACTTTAAAAAGAGGCTGAGACTAGATTGTGACGGGATTTAAATGCCCTAAAGTCAAAGAAGATTCAGTCTTTCATTTTTTCTATAACTACAACCCACTAAAAATTTGGGGCAATTATTTCAGCTTGGGTAGTAGACAATTTACTTATTCTACAAAAAGACCCAGTAAAAACCATTTAATGAATGGCTATTCTAGCCCAAATATGTAAGGGCAAGCAAAGTGGGACTTTTTGTTGTCTTTTGTTTTGGAGTGCATCTCAGCACTAATGCGATCCACTGCCTTTGATTAAGTTGCCTTTGCTTGTAGAAAGGCCCATACCCTTTTGCTAATTAGGTCACAAGAGGTGTGAAACCCTAGAGAGGTGTGAAGTGCTCTAACCCTGAAGAAATGTATATATACTCGGACATTAGCATTTTGTTGGGGGCTCACTCATTGGAACAGTGTTGGTGTGGAGACTCTGGGTAGCTGTTATGGAGCCCCCCACCTTTGAAAACTCAGATGTTAATGCTTCTTTCTCTGGTAAGTATGTGTGTGTGTATATACATGTATATGCCTGGTCAGATAGCTAGAAGCCTGTCTGTTGATTTGTGTTATTTGCTCAGTTCATATTTTCTCTGTTTGTAATTTCTGTTTGTATTTGAAGTTCAGGATGCTGACTTTTTCCCCAAAATTAAGTAAATGATATACGTATGTTCAATTAAAGTAAGATTGTTAACCCCTTAAAGTTGCTTTCCTTAGAAAAGCAGATCAAAGAACCTGTTCTAGCAGTCCTCCTGTGTGCTTGTATTACTGGCCTTATAGTATTACAGTAGCTGCAAGTAACACTGTTGTCACAAAATAGAAAAACAAAAACAAATGGCCAAACCAAACAAAGAAAAAAGCTAGAAGGAAGCAGAAAATTGGTGCACCAATTTTTTAATGTTCACACGTTAAAACTCCATTATGAATTACACACTCATTCTGTGTTTGTGATGACTGGTACACTAGCTGGGCTGAAGTTTACCTGTGCATTAGTAACAAAAGATTTGCTTAGAAAATTAACAGTATAAGCAGGATTAGAGGGAATGTTTAGCCTACTTAAGATAAACTATTCTTGAGTACTTAAGAAACTATTTTAGCTTAAGATTTGCATACAAAAATATGCTAATAATGAATTATCTATTCAGAAATGTAGGCCAGGCAGGACCCTGTATTACTGGATAATTGGTGCTACAGGACAGCCCTTAGGCAAAATTATGAAGTAGGCAAAGTTTGGGGGTTTTTTTCTGTGCAAAAATCAGAAGCTTTTTGCACAACAGCTACCCTTTATTAGCAGGTGCCCTCACGCTTTTTCTCCTCTCCTTCTCTCTGTCCAATCAAACTTTACTCTCAGAGAAAGGCTTAATAAACTCATTCACAGCCAGGTGCAGTAAATGCTTGCTAAGACCAAATGGGTTACTTCTCCAAGGGGCAGTTATATTTTAACCAAGAATTAGCCCAGTAGCCAAAGGAATAAATCTCTAATTATAAGCATTCCAGTATACAAGAGGCAATTAATTGGGGTCTAGAAGGATCTCTTAGAATCCTGGAAATGATAGGACATAGTTTTAGGCCCTACAAGTAAGCTAGTATTAAAAGTGTATTTGGACTTCAGGTGCCAAGATGATGGAGTGAGGAAGAAACCCTCCAAAGCCCCCTCCAAATTCTCCTCCAAACAACTAGAAAATTGCCTCTGAGCTTATCCAGGAGCAGGGAAGCAGCTTACCAGCCCTGCAGGAAAGGTTTATCTCACTGGGGTGAGCAGGTAGCAAGGGGAACAAGTGGACCAGCTTCACAGCAGGCTTTTACCAAGGCTCCAAGCCTGAGGCAATCTACAAGCAAGGGGGAGGGCAAATCAGCGGTCCCCTAGGCAAGTGACTAGTCCATGCAGCACAGCAAGGCCCCACCCCAATATAAGCCACCAGGAAAGTCTTGACCTCACTGCTGACTAGTAGTGAAGCTCCACCCTGGGGCTGGCCAACAGTGAGACCCTGCCCTTGCATGTGGAGACCCTGTTTCCATAGCAGCCCAACAGTAGAACCCCACCCCTGGGGCACACCAGCAACAAGATCCCTCCTCCAGGACTAGCTACCAGAAAGACTTTGTTACAAAAGCAACTCAACAGAAAGGCCCAATCTCTGGGGTAGGCCAGAAGCTAAATCCCACACAGGGGAGGCCAAAGAGAAGCTGGCCACACTCTCACTCAAAAGCCAGAAGGGTAGCCTACCCTCCAGTGAAACAAATAGCTAAGCCCTGAAGCCAAGTGAAAGCCAGCAATAAAACCCTGAGCCTCAGCACAAAAAGCTTGGGACAAGACCAAAGCCCAATTCTCACATTAAACACTAAGTCACACAAAAAACAGACAGAAAAAATGAGCACCCCCCCCCCAAAAAAAGAACTTGATGATAGAAAGTTACTATGGTGACAGGGAAGATCAAGGCATAAGCCTCAAAGAAGAATGTAATTAGTCTCAAGCCAAAAAAGAATTCCTGTAAGAGCTAAAAAAGGATTTTAAAAAGCAAATTAGAGGAGAAGACAAATTGGGAAAAGAAATGAGAGTAATGCAAGAGAATCATGAAAAAAGAGTTAATAACACTGGAAAAGAGATACAGAAATTTACTGAGGAAAATAACTCCCTAAAAAATAAAATTGGCCAAATGGAAAAGGAAGTACAAAAATGCAGAAAATAATTCTTTAAAAATTAAAATTGAGCAAGTGGAAGCTAATGCCTCTATAAGACATCAAAATACAATAAAACAAAATCAAAAAAGTAAAATTAAAAAAATAGAAGAATTTGTGAAACTTCTCATTGGAAAAAAAACAACTGACCTAGAAAATAGATCCAGTAGAAATAATATAAGAATTATTAGACTACCTGAAAGCCAAGATTTAAAAAAAAGAAAAAGCCTGAACAACAGCTTTCAAGAAATTATCAAAGAAAACTGCCCTGATATATCAGAACCAGAGGGTAAAACAGAAATTGAAAGAATCCATTGATCGCCACCTGAAAAAGATCTCAAAACGAAAGCTCCCAGGAACATCATAACCAAGTTCCAGAACTCACAGATCAAAGAGAAAGTGCTGCAAGCAGCCAAAAAGAAAGAATTCAAATATCATGGAACTACAGTCTGGATTATATAAGATTTGGCAGCTTCCACATTAAAGAGCCAGAGGGCTTGTAATATGATATACCAGAAGGCAAAGGAGTTAGGATTACAAAAAAAAAACCAAAACAACCACCCAGAAAAACTGAATATAAGCTTTCAGGGGGAAAAAATGACATTTAACAAAATACAGGACTTTCAAGCATTTCTAATTAAAAGACCAGAGCTAAATAAAAAAGGTAACCTCTAAATACGAGACTCGAGAGAAACATAAAAAGGTAAAAGAGAAACAAGACAGCGAAAGCATAAATTCAATAAGGTTAAACTATTTCTCTATGACAAAATAATATTTGTAGCTCTTAACAACTTTGTTACTATAAGAACAATTACAAAGAGTACATGTTGACAGAGGGTGTGGATATATGGTGACTTTGATGGGATGACAACCCCCAAAAACAAAAGAAAATTGCACTGGAAAAAGGGGGGGGGATTGAAAGGGGTAAATTATCCCACTTAAAGGAGCATGAAAGAGCTATTATAATGGAAGGAAAGATGGTGGGTGTAGCAGGCAAAGCTTAGACCTTGCTCTCATCAAAACTGGCTCAAAGGGGAAATAACATACACACTCAGTGGGATATAGAAATTTGTCTTACTCTGTAAGGATCTAAAAGGGGACAGAGATGATAGAAGGTAGAGGAGGGACTGATAAAAGGGAGGGTGATTGGAGGAGGCAGAATTCAGAAGAAAAACACTTTTGAGGAGGGAAAGGAAGGAGTAAGGGGGGAAAATAAACAAAGAGAAAATAGCATGGAGGAAAATAAAATTAGTTATCATAACTATAAATGTGAATGGACTGAACTCACCCATTAAATGGAAACAGATAGCAGAATGGATTAAAAAAACAGAATCCTACAATATGTTGTTTACAAGAAACATACCTGAAGCAGAGAAATATACACAGCATAAACGTAAGAGGCTGGAGCAGAATTTATTACATTTCAACTGAAGCAAAGAAAGCAGGGGTAGCAATCATGATCTCAGACAAAGTAAAGGAAAAATAGATCTAATTAAAAGAGATGAAGAAGGAAACTATATCTTGCTGAAAGGTATCATAGACAATGAAGTGATATCAATACGAAACATATATGCACCAAATGATGTGGCATCTAAATTTCTGAAGGAGAAGTTGAATGAGTTACAGGAGGAAATAGACAATAAAACTATACTAGTGGGGAACCTCAACTTTCCTCTCTCAGAATTAGATAAAATCTTACCAAAAAGTAAACAAGAAAGAAGTTGAGGTGAATAAAATTCTGTAAAAGACAGATATGATAGATCTTTGGAGAAGAAATGGAAATAGAAAGGAATGTACCTTTTTCTCATCAATACATGGCACCTACCCAAAAGCTGACCATGTATTAGGACATTAAAAACCTCGCAACCAAATGCACAAAAACAGAAAATGGTAAATGTATCCTTTTCAGATTGTAATAAAATAAAAATTACCTTCAATAATGGACAATGAAAAGAGAGTTTAAAAATTAACTGGAAATTAAATAATCTAATCTTAAATAATAAGTGGGCCAAAGAACAAATCATAGAAACAGCTGATAATTTCATTAAAGAAAATGACAACAATTAGACAACATCCTAAAATTTATGGGATGAAGCCAAAGTGGTATTTAGAGGAAAGCTTATATCTCTAATTGCTGACATCAATAAAAGACAAAAAGCAGATCAATGAACTGAGCATGCAACTAAAATAATTAGAAAAATAACAAATTAAAAATCTTCAAACACCAAACTGAAAATCCTGAAAAATCAAAGGAGACATTAATAAAACTGCAAGTAAGAAAACCATTGAACTAATAAATAAAATGAAAAGCTGGCTTTTCGAAAAAACAACAACAATAAAACAGATAAACTATTGGTTAATTTTATTTTAAAAAGGAAAGAAGAAAACCAAATTACTAGTATGAAAAACAAAAGGAGTGAATTCACCACCGATGAAGAAGAAATTAAGTCAATTGTTAAGAGCTATTTTGCCTAATTATAGGCCAACAAATTTGACAATCTAAATGAAATGGATGAATATGTACAAAAAATATAAACTACCCTGATTAACAGAAGAAATAAAAAGCTTAAGTAAGCCAATTTTAGAAAAAGAAATTGAACAAGACATCAATGAATTTCCTAAGAAAAAATCCCTAGGACCAGATGGATTCACAAGCAAATTCTACCAAACATTTAAAGACTAATTAATGCTATAATGAATATAGTATACTGAATATTATTTAAACTATTTGGAAAAATAAGCGAAAGAGTCCTACCAAGTTCCTTTTATGACGCAAATATGGCACTGATACCTAAACTATGAAGAGCCAAAACAAAGAAAGAAAATTATAGACCAATTTCCCTAGTGAATATTGATGCAAAAATTTTAAATAAAATATTAACTAAAAGACTACAGCAATAGATCACAAGGTTCATACATTATGACCAGGTGGGATTTATACCAGGAATACAGGCCTAGTTCAATATTAGGAAAAGTATCAGCATAACTGAGCAATAACAATCAATAACAAAGCCAACAAAACTCTTATGATTAACTCAATAGATGGAGAAAAAGCCTTTGACAAAATACAGCACCCATTCCTATTAAAAATGCAAGAAAGCATAAGAATAAATGGCACTTACCTTAAAGTGATAAGTACTATTTATCTAAAACCATCGGCAAGCATTATCTGTAATGGGGATAAACTAGAAGCCTTCCCAGTACAATCAGGGGTGAAGCAAAAATGCCTATTATCACCTCTATTATTGAATATTGTACTAGAAACATTATCTATAGCAATACAAGAAGAAAAAGAAATTAAGGGAAATAGAATAGGCAATGAGAAAACAAAACTATCACTTTTAATGAACTAAAAATACTTGGAATTATTAACAATTTTAGCAAAATTGCAGGCTACAAAATAAACCTATATAAATCATCAGCATTTCTATATATTACCAAGAGAATCCAGCAGGAAGAGAAAAAAAGAGAAATTCCATTTAAAATAACTACAGACAATATAAAATACTTGAGAATCTACCTGCCAAGACAAACCCAGGAACTATATGAACACAACAATAAAACACTTCTGACACAAATAAAGTCAGATCTAAACAACTGAAAAAATATTAATTGCTCATGGGTAGATTGAGGCAATATTTAAAAAAATGACAATTCTACCTAAATGAAGCTATTTATTCAGTGCTGTAACAATCAAACCATCAAAATAATATTTTATAGAGCTACGAAAAATAATAACAAAATTCATCTGGAAGAATAAAAGCCCCAGGATTTCAAGACAGTCAATGAAAAAAAAAATATGTGAAAGGTGGTCTAGCTACGCCAGATCTCAAGTGCATTACAAAGTGGTAATTATCAGAATAATCTGTTACTGGCTAAGACATAGAGTAGCAAATCAGAGGAATATATTAGGTACAAATTACATTATAGTACATGAGCACAGTAATCTAGTATATGATAAACCCAAAGATACAAGCTTCTAGAACAAAAACTCGAGTTTTATGATAAAAATGCTGGGAAATCTGGAAAACAATATGGCAGAAACTAGGTATAGACCAATATCTCACACTGTACACCAAGATAAAGTCAAAATGGATACGTGATTTACACATAAAGGATGTTACCATAAGCAAATTAAGAGAGCATAATAATCTGCCTGTCAGATTTGTGGATAAGGGAAGAATTTGAGACCAAAGAAGATATAAAGAACATTATAAAATGTCAAATAGATAATTTTGATTATATAAAATTTAAAAGTTTTTGCACAAATAAAACCAATGCAACCAAAATTATAAGAAAACTGGGAAAAGTTTTTTGCAACAAGTATCTCTGATAAAGGCCTCCTTTCTTAAATACATAGAGAACAAATTTATAAAACTACAAGTCATTCCCCAATTGATAAATAGTCAAAGGATATGAACAGGCAGTTTTCAGACAAAGAAATCAAAACTATCTATAGTAATATGAAAAAATATTTAAAATCACTATTGATTAAAGAAATGCAAATTAAAACAATTCTGAGGTACCACCTTACACCTATCAGATTGGCTTATATGACAAAAAAAGAAAATGTTGGATATTGGAGGAGATGTGGGAAAACTGGAATACAAACTGATCCAACCATTCTAGAGATCAATTTGGAACTATGCCCAATCAGATTGGCTAATATGATAAAAAAATAAAATGTTGGATACTGGAGGGGATGTGGGAAAACTGGAATACAAACTGATCTAACCATTCTAGAGATCAATTTGGAGCTATGCCCAAAGGGCTATAAAACTGTGCATATACTTTGATCCAGAGATACCACTACTAGGTCTGTATCCCAAAGACATCTAGAAAAGGGAGAAAGGACCTATTTGTACAAAAATATTTATAGCAGCTCTTTCTGTGGTGGCTAAGAAATGGAAATCAAAGGGATGTTTATCCATTGGCAAATGGCTAAAGAAACTGTGGTATATGACGTTAATGGAATATTATTGTGCTATAAGAAGTGACAAGCAGGATGACTGCAGAAAAACTTGGAAAGACTTACATGAACTCCTGTATAGTGAAGTGAACAGAAGCAGGAGGACACTGTACACTGTAACAGCAATGTTGTTCAATGTATAACTGTGAAAAACAGGTATTCTCAGCAATACAATAATTTAAAACAATCCCATGGGACTAATGATGAAGCATACTATCCACCTCCACAGAAAGAACTGATACTGTTTGAATACAGACTGAAGCATGCTATTTTTCACTTTCTTTAATTTTTTTCTTTTATTCTAGTCTTCTTGTACAAAATGACTAATATGAAAAGTTATATATAATTGCACATGTATAATCTATATCTGATTGCTTACCATCTCAGGGGGAAAAGGAAGAAGGGAGGGAAGGACAGAATTTGGAACTCAAAACTTTAAACAAAAATGTTTTTTTTTTAAAAAAGTATGTTTACTTTCTAGTTCCATTCATTAACTTGAAAAAATATTCCTTGTTGTTTATTATAAAAATGTTGTAGCAAATAGTATGATATCATATAACACATGAATACTTAACGAATATTAAATGGTAGCTTAATACTAAGGGAGTTTATTAAGAGGTTCACAACTTGGCATTTTGGACTGAGAACCAGCCTTGGAGTCAGGAAGACCTGGGTTCAATTCTTGTCTCTAACACAGATTGGCTGTGTGACCCCGGCCAAGTCAATTAAGCTCTTAGTACCCCAGGCAATTCTCTAATATTAAAAATTACAAATATATCATCAGGCTGTATTGGTAAAGGAAATTTCTTTACCAGCAGTTTCCTAAATAAATGAAATCCAAGTTCCACTCCAAGGGGGAAATTAAAAGTTAACTACAAAATTAATTTTCATTTTCAAAATTCAAACCATCTGCTTCATGCCTCCTTTATTAAATCATTTCCTCTGGTTTCAACCTGTGATTTCATTGTTATAAAGAATTCCTGTTGTGGAAACTCCTACTGATGTTGACTGACACACATGTGTGACTTACTGTGTTAGTGATATCCAGGGCACTAAGAAATAAAGAGACTTTCTCAAGATCATACAGCTATTATGTATTATCATCAGGATTTGAATTCAGGTCTTCCTGCTTTCAACACCAGCTTTCTAGCCATCCTGCTATGCTATGAGGAAGTCATTTAACCTCTACAGACAAGTCATTTCTGCATTTTTTTGTGCCTTAAGACTTATCAACTTGGGGCAGCTAGGTGGCGCAGTGAGTAGAGCACTGGCCCTGGAGTCAGAAGGACCTGAGTTCAAACCTGTCCTCAGACACTTGACACACTTACTAGCTATGCGACCTTGGGCAAGTCACTTAACCGCAACTGCCCTGCCTTCCCCCCTAAAAAAAGACTTATCAACTTAATTATAGACTGAGCTACATGGGAAGAGATAGTTTCCATACCAATGAAATCACTCATTTTTGATGTATGTTATACATATGTTATATGATATCTCAATATAGAAAGCTTAATCTGAAACTGAACTGAGAGATCCAGAAAGAATGACAGTCTATATCACTGGAATAAATAAACTATTCATAAAAAAAACAATCCAAGTGAAACTTCTCTAAAAACTAATTTTAGAGAAATAAAATTCTACTTAAAAATCCATAAATATAGGCAGTAAGACTTTAAGCAAATTTATTATTTAATTTATTCAAAAGAACACAAAATAAACCAATTAATATATTTTATAATTAACACTGAATACCTGGAACATGTTAAACAATAATTCCTACTTTTAAGAAAATTCTCTATGTAGCTAAAAAAAAAACACAAAAAAACTTTATTACCTCCTGTTGATTTACTGTCCCAGAGCTTATGACCTCTAATATTAGTACTCTGACCTTACAGTAAACTTACAGATAGTTTATAGTCAGAAAAATGAGTTTTTACGAGTACAAGAGGGAATTTCTATTACAGTGAAGGCCATATAATAACACTGATCTGATAACCAATTTCTTAGTACCAAAATACAGAATTAAGATAGCTAGAAAAACAGCAAGGTGAACTGGACATATAAATTGCTATATAATTATATAAAATCTGTGTCACATGATATTCAGCCTAATAGCTCCTAACATGGGATATTTTTACACATATTTGTTAACGGTAGATTTAAAACACTATTTTACCTTTCCAATTATTTTCAACGTCATAAGACAGCATAATTACACATTAGCAAAAGTAAAGATTGCAGGTTTATCTACTACAGGTTTTACTGACCCCCAACAGAGTAGCCAAATTTGAGTATTCCAATTCTTTCTTCTTTAAGGCTACAAAAAAATCTTTACGATGAAATTTCTTGAGGCTTAAAGTTCTAGAAGCAGGAATCTGCTAATAAAAAATAAAGAGGTTTTCTTGTTAAGATAGCTTCAGAAGTCAACTGGAACATTACAAATATTTCACTTTCATAAATAAGTCACAGTTTCCTATTTTACTGCCTTAAAAAATTAAGCTTACCCTGATGAAGGGGCTTCCTAAACTGAGATATACTAGTATTCAAATTAAGAGGCAAATATTGATTTGTAATTCTATTTAAGAAGTAAATTTAGACAAGAAGGAATTCGTTTTTTTTCTTGGAGCAATATTAAGGTTGATACCTCAACATTTCTAATCAGCAGAGATTATCAGTTTTTACAAACCAATAAATATCGCTCTGCTGGTCAATGATATTTTCATCCTGCTAAGAGGTGCTGGAAGCTAATGACACAGACAGTTGTAAATAAGATCATCACTGCTTTATTGAGAAAACTGGTCCAAAAGGTTCACTAATATATGAAACTCTCTATATGTTCCTAATTCTTTTATGAGAGTAATCACTAGCAGCCCACCCAATCCAGTTCTCAACTTTGCCATGCCATGTCAAGTGGAGATGGAAAATATGGCACATCATCAGATCCCAGCTGGGCTAGGAAAACAAAGGGAAGATAAGCAGTGACATTCATATTTTGGGAGAGGTTCCTTTTGGAAATTCTAGGCATTGAAGGGACCAGCTGTAACGAGTTGGGAAACTGATAGCACAAGTGGGAATGGGGCTAGTGCAAATTGATTTGGGGGTATTCACACTCCATTTGAACTACTGCCAGCATTTCTTGAGAGACAATGGAATGCCTACAAGGGGAGAAGTTGTATAAGGCTATGGGCACTAGAAGAGTATATCTCTGCTCCTCCTCTTCTCAGTACACACTCTTTCACTTCAGAATCTCACTTATTCCCATGGCTCCAACAGTCACCTCAATGAAAATGACCCTAAATGTATGACCCTATAGTTCCAACTTCCCTTCTGACCTCTAAAGATTCACATCTCCAGCATCTTTCAGGACATCAGTGTCTTTCAAAATCCAAGTCATTATCTTTCCCCTCAACCCTACAACTCATTTTGACATCCTTATCTGTAGGGGTCTCTCTTACCCCATACCCCCAGGCCTTTGTCCAGCAAAGGCCTGATCTAGCGGGCAATGAATGAGGTGGGAAGCAAAGATGGTTAACAGCTCCGTTTAATAAAGTCAGTGACCAGATTTTTATAGCCTTTATTACGTACTACTAGGGCTGCCTTGGTCCGCCTACTCTCTGCCTACTCTCCGCCTATTCTCCTCCCCTTTCTTTCCCGCGCTCTCCCCATGATTCACTTGTGCACAGGTAAATCCGGAAAAGAACCCTGCACCATGTTGCCAACAAGGGCAAGACCCTTCCTCCAGACTCCATCTTGTTCCATACCTCAAAGCCCTGAGGTTTCTCAGTTGGCGTCTGGGCGCAGAGGTCCAACGATGTTTGGGGTAGGCTCTAACTCGTCCCGTTACACTTATCCCTGGTGTCAATCGATCTTTCAATATTTCTTATTAGCACTTGCTTTGCTGATGCTCTCTAAAGATGACTATGGTGCTTTTCCATGTGACCTGTGAGCTGGAATCTCCTGTGTGTATTTTCTCCCATTAGAATGTGAGCTCGAGAGTAACAACTGCCTAGCTTTTCTCTTTGTAACCTTAGAACAATATCTGGCACAGGGTAAATACCTAATTCATCCTTTTTCATCTGTTCATTGTTCTGGACAAACTGGGCAGACACAACATTCAATCTTCCAACCCCATGCCTTTCCAAAGACAAACCCATCATTTCCAGAATCTACTCCTTCCTTACTTTTGCATCTTACAATCTCCTAGCTAAGCTCAGTTCAAGTGCCACATTTTACATGAGATCTTTTACTGATCACCAGAGCTGTTAGTACCTTCCTTCCTCTCCTATATCTACTCCTACATGTTGCTTCTCCTAATAGATAGTAACTTGCCTGAGGGCAAAGACAATTTTATTTTTGTTTCTGTGTTCCTAGCACCTAGCCCAGTACCTGAAACACAGAAGGAGTTTAACAAATGCTTCTTGATTGATTGAATAAGTTGTGCCACCAGAGCACCATTTACTCAGTTTCCCTGTTCCCCTGGTGGATAAATCCTCTCAGAGCTATCTCTTCCCTCTTTCTCACCTCTTATATGTAATCAATTACGAAGAGCACTGTCGATTACATTGCTACAAAAGCTCCCTTCATCCCTATTGCCACTGCTATCACCAAAGGACAGAACTTGATTAATACCTAGCAAATCTATTACCCAAGCTTTCTAATAGTCTTCCCACTCCCAGTATCTCTTTGAACCATTCTTCCCAAGCCAGAAAAAGCTTCCTCATGCACAAATCTGGTTGTGTTACTCTCATCAAAAACTCTCTAGTAAATTTCTATTGCCTCCAGGGTAAAGTTTAAACTCCTCACTAGAATTCAAGGTGTTCTGCCTGGTAGCTCTATAGAAGGTACCTTTTCCACACATTTCATGTTACTATCCTCCACATACTCTATGCCCTAAGCATAGGGTATTTTTCTCTCTCCCTCCCAAAATGCCCTCCTCCAAAGCTATACTTTTATGCCACATGGTTCCCTATTCTTGAAATGTCCTCTATTCCTCTCTTGATCACTGAATTCTTATCCTTCCTTTAAAATCCAGCTTAAATTCCATTTCCTCTATAAACCTTCCCTAAGCTATGAGGTGGTTAAAAAAAAGTTTCCCCTTAATATTTTACACATCTGTTTTGAAACTCTCTAATGATCACTATTTACATATTAGAGCTACCTGAATTGTTATCTTATCCACCTGCTAAATCTTAAGGACCTTTTCCCTTCAAATTCTAAAAGACAGACACTATGTCCCACACTGTTTTCCTGCTCCAAGATTCAGTTTCTTCAGCTAACCTTCATAAGATATGGCAGAATTTAAGTTCCTTCACAGTAGGCACGGTTATGTTTTCATCATTATATCCGCAGAGCCTAATGCAAAGCTACGCACACAAGTAGCAGTGAATTGGTTGCAAGTTCCCTTATCTTCTTGGTCACTGTCTAGCTCCCCAATGTCCTTCCCAAAACATGACAAACGCAAGTGAAAATGACAGATGTATGTAACAGGAGCAAAGAGTAACAGTCTAAAGTTCAGACATAAGCCTCATTCTACAGACTGGCATTTTATCAGTGAAGCCTAAGAACACGAGCTGTTTTGGTTACTATGTTATACTGTTAATACATATAGAGCTTACAGCCCACTTTTCCCCACAATCTATCATTTACATATGAACTCTGTCTATTTAGACACTTGATTTTTTTTTTTAAGGATAAAAGAGACTTCTCTCAAATTGACAATGCACCACTAATTAGCAGCCTTTGGGTCCGGTCAATTAAACCAGTTCCAAATCTACATAACTATATATCATGAGCTGGCTCTTATCTTTCCATCTTGTCTTCAAGAATTCATAATGACAGACTCTGTAATATGTCTTGTTAGAATCCAATATGCTAGGTATGTGGTATTCCTTTATCTAAGAGTCTTGTAAATCTGTCAAAGAAATGAAGTTAGTCTTATTCTGATTAGGACTATCCCTTTCTAGGTACCCCCAAACTATGTCTTTAAAAACATGTTCTAGAATTTTGCCCAGGATCAGTCAGATTTGTTTTCCTATAATTTGAGGAATCTCCCTTCCTCACCTTTTAGAAAACCATTATAGTAGTTCTATGAAACCCTCTGTCATTCTCCACAATTTTTCAAAGACCACTGACAGTAACTCAGGGATCCAATACATGTTTTTCGTGCCTTGAGATCTAGCATTTTCATTTTGGTGGTGGTGGTGGTGGTGGTGGTGGTGGTGATGGTGGCAATAATGTCAATAACACATCTATGTAGTGCTTAAGGGTTGATGAGCTCTGTGAAGTTATATATTATTGATTAAATATACAGATGAGGAAACAAGCTCAGAAGAGTTATTCATGCTAGACTCTTTCCACTAAATCTTACTGCTCCTTAGCTTTATTCTTGGCTAACTACTCAAGTTTCCATCTTTTCTGTACCTCTATTCTTAAAACCTAAAAGAGCTAATTAGTTGCTTATCATTACTTATCATCAATTTTTTCCTCTTTTTTTCCTCATTAGAAATATATTGGTTTATCAGAGCAATTATTCCAACATTCCCCCCTGCCACCAAAGTATATCTTTTTAATATTAATCTAAGAAAAAGAATAGCTAGCATTTATATTATACTTCAAGGTTTACAAATATTGTCTCACCTTAGCCTCACAACAACCCTGGGAGGCGGGTATTATTATTAACCACATTTTACAGATGAGGAAACTGAGGTAGATATAAAGTGACTTGCCCGAGGTCACACAGCTTTTAAGCATCTGTGGCTGGATTTGAATTCAGGTCTTCTTGACTTTAGGACCATCAATTTATCCAATGCATCATCTAGTTGCCTCCCGATTCTCCCAGTGATGCCATATGGCTACAAATCATGGAACCTCACAGACTGAGGACAATCAGAATTATGGGTAGACCAAAGGCCAACAGAAAGAAATATGTTGGGGGTAGGTAGGCTGCAATATATTACTAATTATTCCTACACAAATGAGTCTTAAAATTCTTTATTTGAGGACGTGCATGATTGGAAGAAGAGATAGCCCAATTGCAAAATGCTCATCCAAACAGATACTGGTGGACCAAGTGTCGGATGAATGGCCACAAAATAATAAAATGCCCAAAGAAAGGCTTCCAGAATCTTGGGTGGATACTATAGGACTATTTCTTGAGGGAAATGAGCAAAAATAGCATAGCCCAAGAAGGCAGATGAACTACAATCTGCATCTATCAAGTGAATAATGTGCCCAGGGAGGGGAAAGAACCCTCAGGGTCTTCTCTTCCCAGCTAGACTTTTTTTTTTCTTTTTTTCTAATTAAAGGGGCCTATTCACTGAATAGGTGTTACCTCACTCTAAGTGAGTACATGAAAAGATCTTGGCCTAAAAGGGCCAGGGTCTCCCTTTGCATCCTCGCCATCTCCAGTCATCCTGATGAATATCTGGTCACTGGATCCAGATGGCTCTGGAGGAGAAAGTGAGGCTGGTGACCTTGCACAGCCCTCCCTCACTCAAATCAAAGTCAACTGCAAGTCACGTCATCATTTCCCTGATGCCATGGTCCTCTTCAAAAATGAAGGACAAACACAATGCACCCAGGAGGAACCATGAGATTACATATCCATCAGGGTATTAAGTTGGCTTCAAATAGTCGCAAAATGTAAAACAACAAAAATCAGGCTTTTAAAGAAGCAATCACTGAGGAATACTGAATCATACTTTAGAGATATTTAAGAGCATTGTACAGAGCAGAATATATAGAATTTCAAGCACAATTTTGTGTTTTCTAAGATCTCTTCCAGGTCTTTGTTTTCAAGACAGCTCAGTAACCATAAAAGCCTTGCCCTACAGACCTGGGGAAATATTATGTCTAGGTAATAAATGAGTAAGAACTTTTTCTCTCAAGACTGTTTTTGAATATTAAAAAATATTCCTTTATTTTCTATGACTGTGAACTGCTCAGATAGAAAATTTGAGTTCCAGTTATCTGGGTATATTTCCTGCTTAAGGATGAATTCCACTTTTGCACAAGCTGCTTTAGTAATTAAGATACTAACATCTCTACCATCATAAAAAAGAAGTGATTGTGAGAAATCACACAACACATAAAGGATATGACGTAAGAGATGGCAGATAGTTGTTACCGCCCACTCAGGAGCTCACAAGAGATATGGATTTAAATTGTAGCAGACGAGAATTAGGCTGGACATTAGCAAGAACTGTTAATGAGAGTACTGAGATACTGGACCATGCTACAAAAGAGATGTTATTCCCTCTGGAAATTTTTAAGGAATTATTAGATAACTTTCTTCTAGGACAGTTAAAAGCAGTTCCGCCTCGAGGCAAGGAGATTGCAGAGATGACCTCTTGGTGTCCCGTGACTCTATGTACATGTCTATTTAAATGATCATAGATAAAGAGGAAGCTGTCATTCTAGGAAGAAAATTTTAAAATGCTAAAATGCCAACTAAGCTGGTATGTCAGTTAATATGCTCTTAGTCATAAGAGGTTATTAATGCATACGAAATAAAAACATCACAAAATCTCTTTGTCCTCTGAATGAAACCAAATATGCATTTTTCACAAACTTAGGCCATTCTCTGTAGAACAAGAATTAGGAAATAGTTTTGTTTAACCAAGAGCCTGGGCATATTAATTTGAATGGAAATTCTTTGTTTATTATTAATTCAAAGTATTAGTCTTACAACAGACAACTGATTTCCTACTAACATTGTTCACAAAGCAACTTACTGACAACTATCCAATAAATTTTTAAGTAAAGATGTTTGACTCAAAACTTAAAGCTTCCTTCACAGACTTTCAGATACCTCTTAGGAAAAAATAGTTTTATTTAACCAAGGTAAATCTACAACACTGCCAAACTAGAAGCTTCCAAGTGGTCACAGAGCCTGAAAAGCTCATGCAGATTATATCAATAAAGGAATATATCTCAATTCAGTTTAAATGACACTGATTAAGCACTTTCTGCGTTCAAAATACCATCCCAGATGCTATGAAAGATACCAAGTTTCTATGAATGATCCCTCTCCTCAGTGACCTTACAGTCAAATAGGGGAATGTGCCATATATATAAATAGTTATAAAACAAAATAATAAATATTTCTTACTTCTGCTCTTCAGTGTCTCTGTCATTTTTGGCAAGTCACTTAACCTCTCATGCCCTTAGTTCCTTGTCTTTTCAAGCTATACATCTATGATCCTATGATGATCCTATGAAGTAGATTAGAGAGTTTCAAAACAAAGTACTGTGGGAAGTCTGAAGCCGAAAAGGTCGTCATTACCACTGAGAAAAGGGATAAAAGAAATCTCCATGGAAGAAGTCACAGTTGAGTTACATTTTAAAGAATGGGGATGGATTCATACCAGGTAAAAGAAAGAACATGCTAAGGCACAGGTTTTGAGAGCGCGTTCCAAGGGACAAAGAAGTGTCCAGTTCAAGTGAAGAAAAAAGGCAGTGTAGAGGTAAAATGCCTTGAATGCAAAGAAATGGAATCTGACCTTTATTCAGTAGGCAGTAGGTAAGTCATGGACGAATTTTGGAAGATTAACATGAAAACGTGAATAAGAAAAAAATGTGATATTTAGTGATCTGCAGGACATTCTGGAGTAGAAGTTAGAAATGAGAAGCTATTACAATAATCCAGGCAGGTGGGAAAAAGGATTTGTACTATAGCAGGAAAAGGAGTGGGGTAGATTTGACATACTGGTTTGACCAGGTTGTAGAAATATGAAAAGTGAGGAAAAAGTAAAAATTAACATTAAATTTTCAGAAGTGAGAGACTGAGAAATGGTGGTGCTACGAAAAAAAAAAAAGAAGTTTGAAGGGGGTGATCTTTAGGAGAAAATTAACAAATTCGGTTTAGCACATGTTTAGTTTGCAGTGCCAAGATGTCCAGATAAACATGTCCTTCAGAATCTCCAGGGCCAGATGGACTAACAAGTGATTCTGCCAAACATTTAAAGAATAATTAATTCCAATACTATATAAACTATTTGGAAAAATAGATGAAAGAGTCCTAACACATTTCTTTTATGACACAAATATGGTGCTGATACCTAAACCAGGAAGAGCCAAAACAGAGAAAGAAAATTATAGACCAATTTCTCTAATGAATATATTAAGGCAAAAATTTTAACTAAAATATTAGCAAAGAGATTACAGTAATTCGTCACCAGGATAACATACTATGACCAGGTGGGATTTATACCAGGAATGCAGAGATGGCTCAATATTAGGAAAACAATAAGCATAACTGACCACAACAACAACAAAACCAACAGAAATCGTATGATTATGTCAATAGATGCAGAAAAAGCTTCTGACAAAATACACCACCCATTTCTAAATATACTAAAGGAATAACTGGAAAAAGAAAATGTTCTTCAGGAATTTGGAAATACAGGTCTGATGCACAGAAAAGAGGTGAAGACGTGAATTAACGATTCAGGAGTCTGCTGATTAGAGGTAGAGAGAGATTGCAATCTGTGATGGCAGGGAAGAATTTACACCAAAGAATCAGGGCTCTTTAAAGTCCTGAACAATACATACATGAAGTAAAGTTTTCTATGAAGTGTATTCAGAAGAATGACAATGATATGTAATGGTTCTATATGGGGAGTGGGGAAGAGGGAGATGTCACATGGTCATGAGATCACAAATTAAGAGCCAGAAGGGACATCAGAGGCCATCTAGTCCACCCTCTCCTTTTACAAATAAGAAAGCTGAAGCTCCAGGAGTTGTCATTTGCCCAAGTTAACGTAACTAATAAGCTATAGAGATGGGTTTTGAATCCACTTCCTCTGACTCCTGAGCCAATGTGCTTCCATTGTAACACACTGCTATCCTAAATTAGATGGACTAATTGGGAGAAAACTTTTTTATGGAAGTGAGAATACAGTCACTCTTTCTCAATGCAAGAATACAAAATTATTCGCAGAGCTTATTTTAGACCAATGAATAAGTACCATTCATAATAGATGTGCATCTTAAGGTGCCTATAAATATACCCAAGTTGCCATAATTCTATGAAAACTTTCACTTGCTTTGTTCATCCCTTTAACCTACTATCCTTCCACCTTTTTTACTCAGTTCTTAGCACCATGCAATCTTGTTTCTGACAGCATCACTCAACTGACAAATGACCTCTTTAATGGGAATGGAGGTGGTGTGTCGGGGAAGGAGAGTAATGATCTCAGTTCTCATCCTCCCTGACGTCTCTGCAGTAATGGACATTTGTGCCTAACTTCTCCTAAACCATCCCTCCTCTCTAGGTTTTCATGATCCTGTTGTTTGACCTCCTACTGGTCCAGGTGTTTCTTTTTGAGCTCCTTTGCTGGATTAACATTCATTTTCTGACTTCTGATTAAGTATCTCCACTAAATCTCTATCCTGGACCTTATCTTGTTTTCTCCCTACATACTGCATCTTCATTATTTCATTAGCTATCTTGGGTTCAATGGTAATCACAATGCAGATAACTCCAAGATCTAAATATCTCAGTCCTAGTCTCTTTCTTGAGTTCAAGTCATCACTAAAAACCTATTAGACATTTTCCATTCAACATCATGTAGAAAGCTTAAACTCAGCATATCCAAAACAAAATTATCTTTACCCCCAAATCCCCACCTCTAACAACCTTTCCTATTTTTCTAGCTACCCAGGTTTGAAATCTCTGAATCATCCCCAATTCTTCATTCTCCCACATCTCCCATATCCAACCAGTGGCCATGGCTGACATTTTTCATACTCATATCCTTCTTTCCATTCAAAGCACAACTATCCTAATTCAGATCCTTATCACCCTTCACATATGGTAATAACCTCCTAACTGGTCTCCCTGCCCCAAGATTCACGCCACTCCAATTCATCCTCCATCTAGTTGCCCAAGTCATATTCCTAATGCACAGATCTATTTTCACACCCCTACTCAAGAAATTCAGCAGTTCTCTATCATCTATAGGATAACTTATAAACACTTTTTAGCATTTGAAGACCTTCACAAACTGATTCCACACTACTTTATAGACCTATTAAATGTTACTCCCAGAACTGGGAGGAACTGTTCCTCCTACACAAAATTCTATCTCTTGTTTCTTCATATTTGCATAGAACCCATGCCTAGAATATGGTCATCTTCGTCACCATCTTATGATCCTTTGTTGCTGGTTTTCAGTAGTTTTTAAGTCATATCCAATTCTTTGTGATCACATTTGGAGTCTTCCTGGCAAAGATACTGAAACATATTGCTGTTTCTTTCTCCAGCTCATTTTTACAGATGAGTAAACTGAGGCAAATAGGGTTAAGTGACAGACCCAGGGTCACATAGCTAGTAAGTGTTTGAAGCCAGATCTGAACTTAGGAAGATGAGTCTTCCCAACTCCAAACTCAGCACTCTATCCACTGCACCACCTAGATGTCCCTTATGATCCCTACCTCCCATCAAAGTTCAACTTCCATGCTGCCTCCTACATGGGTTCTTTCCCAACTTCCTCAGCTACTAGTGTCTCCCCAAAATTGTTTTCTATGTATCTCCTATATACACTGTTTTTGCTTTTATGTATACATGTTGTTCACCCGATAGAACTTGAAGCTCCTCAAGGGCAGGGACTGTTTTGTTTTTGTACCCCTAGTAGATAGCACAGAACCTGCCACATACTTAAGAAGCAAAGAAAACATCAGCTTGTTGATTGAGTCACTGACTCAATAATAACAAGGTCAAAATTTGGTAAGTTTTAACCACTCAAGAAATTATAAAAAATGGTGATGTTGCATCAAAAAATAATCAAAATAGGTACTAATTTTTAAACAAATATGTGATTGTTCAACTTGGTATTGACATAAACGGGACAGAAAAGATGAAACTTCTTGAGGTTCAGACAAAGCACTACAAGTCCTTCATTATAACACACTATGGTATGCATAACACCTTGCTCACAATGAAAAAATTTTGAGGTAGAGGAACCAACCTTCAGTCAAAGTCAAGCAGCTGCCTCTCAACCACATAGCTAATAGGTTTTGTGGGTTGGAATCCAAACCCAACTCCAAGTCCTGTATTCTTTCCACCATACCATAAGGTGATGAGGCAACATCAACTGCCTTAAATGCTCCAGTAATAATGGATGTCTATCTTCACTCTGCCATATCTGTTGACAGCTAGACTTAAGAAAAGATGTTCTATGTGCTTTCTAAATTCTGCTTCCATCAGAACCAGAAATGGGCATTGTACATAGCACTACCACCATCATGGTAATGGAGAGAAGGCGTTCTTCCAACTAGGACGTGTTCTTCTCTGTTCTTTTTACTCATATTCCCTCCTGTCTAGTTGTCTAGTTCTCAGTTCAGTCCTCTCTCAGAAAAGAAAAATGGAAAAGTATTATTTAAAACATAAGACATGTTTCATTTTGTCACATGCTCAATCAAGGAGGGGGCAGCCATGTGGTGCAGTGGATAAGAGTGGTGGGCCTGAAGTCAGGAAGACTCAACTTCCTGAGTTCAAATCTGGCCTTAGACACTCAACTAGCTGTGTGACCCTGAGCAAGTCACTTAATTCTGTTTGCCGCATTCTCCTCATCTGTAAAATGAGCTAGAGAAGGAAACAGCAATATATTTCAGTATCTTTGACAAGAAAAACCCCAAAAGCAGTCACAATGAGATGGACATGAAGGGAAACAATAACAGTCAACAAGCATTTTTAAGCACTTATTATATGCCAGGTTCTATGATAAGCACTAGGGATACAAAGAAAGGCAGAAACAAACCTGCTCTCAAGGGACTCATGTTCTAACAGGTTTAACAACTTGCAAACAACTACTTACGCGTAAGATGTATACTAGGCAAATTGCAGGTAGTCGTAGAGGGAAGGCATTAGCATTAGGCCATGAAAGGATACTTAACAGGAGGTTGCCTTTTGTCATTGTTCTTCCTTCATGCTTGAAGAGGACCAACGACATCAGGAAGGTGATGCCTTGACTTGCCAGTGAATTGGAAATTCAGTGAGGCAGAGTCATCAGACTCATTCTCTCCTCCAGAGTTATCTGACTCCAGTGGCAAGATATGGAGAAAGACAACTAGAGATGGCCCCAGATGCAGTGGGAGACAGGTGACACTTAAAGGAAGCCAGGGAAGCCGCCGGGGTAGGGGGAGGCAGTAGGGAGGAGGAAGAGTATTGCAGGTGTAGGGGACAGCCAGTGAAAATACAGGTGATTTGTTACTGATTCTCTAATAATAACCAAGTTTGACTAAAATTTTGTGCTACCTTTGGTCTGGGGACAATGCTTAGGAGTGTACGGTTTACTTAATATTTTTTTTTTAAAAAAAAGGCTTAGACTCTTTAGCTACTATCGTCTCCTTCCTTTTTTCCATTGCCAAGTTTCTTGAAAAAGTCGCCTAAACACAAACGACCTTTTCAATACGATTTCCTTCATGTCCTTGTTCTAGTACTGAACCTGCTCCCTCAATAATCACCCATGACTTCTAAATACTCAAATATTCCTCATTCTCCTTGTCTCATCCTCCTGTAGAATCTGGCACTGCTGACGACTTGCTTCTTCCTTCTGGATGCTCTTCTTGGCTTCAGAAAGATGACTTCACTAATTTTTTTTTTCCAAACATCTCTAACTCCTCTTTCTTTGTCTTCTCTTTTTTTCTCCCTACACATTAAAGCTGATGTGAACCAAGGTTCTGCTCTTGGACTTTTTCTTTCTTCTATTACACTCTTACTTGGCCATCCCCTTAACTCCATACAAACTGAACACATGTCAGAAGGCTTGGGACTTGAGTTATGTGGCTCTCCACTGACTAGTCTGGTCAGATGACTGTGGACAAATCACTTAGTTTTTCTGCGCTTCAGTTTCTTCATGTGTAAAATTATCTATCTCACTGGACTTATAGGGGAAAAATGCACTGTAAACTCTTAAGTATTATATAAATGTGAGATTATTATTGACAAAAAATCAACAACTCATGAATTTGTTTCTAGCAAATTCCAAATGTCAAATAAGCATTGTAGCTACATCAGAGGTTTATTGTATCAAAGGGCTGATTACACTTGGCTCTCTGGAGGTAAAAGGTAAGACTTATAAAATTCAAATGCAACTGTGTATACATAAACTTTTTTGATTAACGATTATGAATGGCCAAAAAATAATCTACGATAAAATAGAATAATATATTATGTTGTTATTTTTTCCTCTCTTTAGCTATTAGTTGGACATATACATAGGTGATCATATGTAGTATCCAATCCATTTTCTCTTTATGTTACTTTATTACAAGATAAAACCCTACAGGTTCCACAGCATGATGGTACAATTTGAAATCACTTTATTACTTGACAAAACGTGTTTCATTCTTCAAAAAGCATACATGAATCTAACTTATATATAGCTATTCACAGCATGTTCAGACAGGATATATTATTGTTCCCCTTAATACCGCCATTCCAAAATTTACCAATTCCTTGCATGATGCTGTTTTAAATAGACTAAAATTGATCGGGCTAATGAGCAATCAGGAAATTACCTTAGGATGTATTACGCAGATTTGAAATCTAAAATAGGAAAGGTTAACAGACCACAACTGCAAGACAACTAAATTTTGTAATTAAAACTTAAGGCTTTCAGATTTCCAAAGTATTAGATTAGTCAATTATTATAGTGAAAGCTAACTCCCAATTCTGCCATAAAGCTACTGTCTACAATTCATTTTAAGGGCAAGGCGTTGGGGATGTTCTTCAAAGGAGAGTGGTAAAAAGTGTAAGACTTTGACCCAGCAAGAGTACTACTTTCGTTTCTGAGGATCATTAGGAAAAAAGGAAAAGAATCTCTATGTTCTAAAAATGTTGACAGTAACTCTCTTTGTGGTGGCAAAGAACTGGAAATTGCAGGAATGCCCATCATTCGAGGAATGCCTGTGATAGAATACTACTGTGCTATAAGAAATGAAGAACTCAGTGATTTTAGAAAAACGTAGAAGGGCTTGCACAAAATAATGAAGAGCGAAATGAGCAAAACCAAAAACACTGTATACAGTAACAAAAATATTGTTTTAAGAACAACTTTGAGCAAATAAGTTACATTGAATATTATAAATACCCAAATTAAGTGTAAAGGACATATGAAGAAAGATGCTATCTGCATCCAGAGAAAGAACTGATAAACAGTATGTATAGAAGAGTGTGAGTGTGTGTGTGTGTGTGTGTGTGTGTGTACACACACCTATTTGGGTCTAATGATAGCCATTATCTAAATTAGGGTGGGGGAGAGAAAAAATGAAATTTACACGATAATTTTGTTACATATTTGAATAGAATGGCAAGTTGTGCACAGCAGATTTGCAGTTTCATGTACAATCATCTTTTTATTGCGCTATGTCATGGAAATGTTTGTTTTATTCCATAAATTAAGAATAAAATTTTTGAAAAGTGCAAGGCTTTTCTACTGAAGTGCTAAAATCTAGGGAAAGCTAAAATGTGCCACATTTTATTCTCAAGAGCTCCAACACTTAGATCCACAGCAGACACTGCAGCATTTTCTTCAGTGTCACCTATGGGTGCTATTGATTACTAAATTGTTGAATAAGATCACCAGTAAGATACTCCCAGAACTCAGCCGCACCTCAACACAACCAAGCTTGGCACAGAGCCACTATACCAGGTAGGACAAACGCACATAAATGAGATACCCAAATACTGAATGCATGGTGAAATGAAACAAACAACTGCAGAAAGGCAAGAAAAATTATAAGTTTGATAACTTTAACAATAAAGTCCATTTATGCCATTCTGAGAAACAAAACCAACAGGCAAGATTTATCTAGTAAACAGAGATACCTTGGCTCCTTTCAGGAAGGATGATGTTTGGCTTATGTAACACAAAGGCAGAGTCACAATGAGGAGTCAGACTAAGAGGAGTCAGAAGCATAAGCCAAAGGAAAGTCTTCACATGGATAGGGAACATTTAAAAGACTGTTGACCCCGTGCCAGTGTTTTTATCTATGCATGGACAGGAACACCATCACTCTCAATCATAAAGGATGGAAAATAGAATTAATCATACTTCATTTGTTCAACAAACATTTATCGAGCGCCTGTTACATGGGAGACCCTATGCTATTGTATTCATTCCTAGTACATTTCCCTAAGATTGCTAATAGATATGGCTCTCAGACAAATTTTAAAGCATTAGATTTTCACAAGGAAAACTGTTTGGGGGCAATTGCTATTGCACACTGGTTACAGAGATTCAGTAATTTCAATTCTTCTCAACCACATATGCGACATATACTCTTTCTTTTTTGTTCAGATATATTTGTGACCATTCCAAGGAAAATTACATATTCCATTAACATGTGAGTTCCTCTCAGTCACCCTTTCAATGTTTCAGGGTAATGATAGAGTATAGAATCTTGTTTCACAGGCTTGCCTTTTTTTTTTCTTTTGGTAGGGTTTCAACTGCAAATCTTCAGTGCCAAGAAGCAATGGGTAGTGTCTAATGCTCTTCTCCATCTACTAGTACCTCTTTAAAAAAAAACAAATAAACCAAGGTTAAAATAAATTAGACCAATTCTCACTTATTCTTGCCGTTTCTTTCTCCAGTCCTCCCCTCCTCCTCCTCCCAAATCCACTTTGACTACATTCTGGAAATGACACAGCACTTTCAATAATACCAAACTGTTTGCCACTTCAAGAACATTTTTTTAACACGAATATTCTCCCAGTTGTGCTATATGGCTACAAACCCCAGAACACCATAACCTCTGCTGAAACAAAATTACAAATAAAGCCAAGGGCAATTGAAAGATTCATGCTACAGAAGGTAAGGAGGCAGCAGCATGTTGCCAATGACAGTTTACAGGTAAGAGACATATGGGAAATTCCTAAAGTCATATAGGATCACAAAAGGAAGTGAGCTGGTCATGTATGAAGAATGGAAGATGATAGATGGACACCTTGAATGGTATGTTGGTATGCCGGAAATAGTGAAAGAATAAAAATAATCTATCATTTACTGGCTAGATACTTTATGAAGATTAATGGGAAAATATGAGAAAGACTTGTATAGAATAAGGTACAGAGAGACTGTGGACCACCTTGGTAGAATAAGTACAAACAAAGATGAGATTATAAATTCTTTGATGTGTTAAAATATGAGGGAGCGATAAGCCTCATCTTAATGTGTGAAGATAACAAAGTCACCTTTTATCTCCCATAAAATTTAGTAAAATAAAAAAAAAAACATATCATCCCTCCTGAACACTAGGAATAGCAAATAAGGTTAAGATTAGCCATAATGCTTTCCTCAATTCCTCATGAAGCTTAGATACCAGAGTATAACAGAAAAAGCATTGAATTTAGAGTCAAGTACCCGCTCTTACTACCTATGGGAACTTGGGAAAATCAAATCACCTCTTTAAGACATAGTTTCCTCTTCTATAAAATGAGAGGGTTGAACTAAATGACCTCTTATGATCCGTCCAAGTGAAATCTGTGATAACTCAGAGGTCAAGGCTGCTTCTGAGGTCACAATGAATAAAGAATATGCATAACACGTTATATCTACCTACTGAAGGCAGCAAGGGAACAAATAAGATATTTATGGCCAGAAAACACAAATCTTATCAACTTATAAAATGACACTCAGGAGCCATTATTAGTAAACTGATGCCCACCTAAAGGGTGACTGTGCTACCCTCTTTGTAACATTTGCTGAAGTCCCTTCTGATCTTACCTTCTTTAAAATCAGCATTTCTAAGGTCCTTAAATAATACGAGGCCTTTTTTCTCTAGCTCACTTTTATTTGGTTATCTTTTTAGGTGCACTAAAGATTGAGTTTACAATAAACTGAACAGACAGCATACAAAAGGCTTTTAGAACTATACCATATGGTCTAGGGAAAGGAACAATCTGGACTATCCCCATTTCAATCTGCAGGCTTGTCCACCTCTATAACACATTATAGTGCTGTAATAAAATATTAAGATAGAAATGCAAAAGTGAAAATAATCTATCTTTAGCATTACCAGGCAACTGCACTTCCTAAAATTTACTGATAAATTTAATAAGTCTATACTTTAATTTATATTCTGGGATTTTTGGTATGCAGCACCAGACACAGGAACTTGGGCCCCTATTCATTGGAAACAATATTTCGGCAGGAATATGTGTGGGTATTCAACTTATGCTTCAGAATTTTTTTTTTAAAAAACAGTTTTACATGGGGCATATTGGCAGGGGTTTATGTAACAGATGACACATTCTTGGAAATCAAATAAAAGCAATAGGGAAATACCCATTGTTGCCTAGTGAAGGCCTAATCACATGGACACAGCTGGAACCAATGTAGATCATTCATTAATAAAATTGTATTGTAGTACCCAGTTTTTGATGCATTTCCACTGCTGTGATAGCCAAACCATTAATTTATTTGTACTAGCTATATATTAATGGATTGTTTTTAATAGGAAATATGAGAAGATTCTGAGCAGGCAAGAAAAATCTTCCAGCATCAAATGAAAATAACTCAAAATGCTAGATGTCATTTTACCTTAAAATCCACTTAGATCATCAGCAGCTTAAGATATGCAGTGTAAACCTGAAAGAGAGAATTCATATGGTGCTATGGCTAAAAAGTGAGCAATGTAAAAAGCCATAGAAAATATATGAAATACATGGGAATGTGTATGTAGTCTGCGGAATAAAATGACGAGGTATGACAAGAAATCAGAAAAGTTTTCCAAAATTTTCAAAATTCCTAAAGTTGAATTAACATGAGCCCTTTCACCTAACACTCTCTTCTGAATTTTGACACTAAACTCTTTATCCCGTGCTTAAGAGAAGATGCCTTGCATTTCTGACAGGGTAAATTTAGTAACCATTAATGATCACAGCATCCTACTGCCAACAATTTGATATAAGCCTAAGATATTCTAACCACCTACTCAGGAGCTATGCTCTGGAATCTGGAGCCATATTTAAATTAAAATAAAGGTAAAATATATTATGTCTAATTATTACTTTACTGTATTCATTTTGGTGATCTCTTCCA
This sequence comes from Phalanger gymnotis, assembly GCA_028646595.1. Classification (NCBI taxonomy): domain Eukaryota; kingdom Metazoa; phylum Chordata; class Mammalia; order Diprotodontia; family Phalangeridae; genus Phalanger; species Phalanger gymnotis. Next base: position 588,267,355 of record CM053622.1, read on the forward strand.
TTGCATTTATTATTCCCATACCTGGCCTGAAAGAACATATTTAATACATCACAGTTCCTTGAAAAAAAATTAAATATCATACTAAAAACACAAAATGCCATAGCTAAATTTTCTTTCAAAAATGAAATTCCTAAATCAGCTATAACATACTGAAAATTTCTCTTCTACCTCTATAGTATTTTGTAGAAGCAGATGTAACATTCCAGTTACTAAAAGCATATCACTTTTGGTTTCCGTTCACTTATGGTAATAGCAACAATATACTTGACAAGCTGTGTTGCTTGTCTTTTGACCCTAGAAGGCATATTTTACTTAATACAGAAAGTTTGCCAGGACTTAAGCTAAAGCAATACGTTTCAATGACAGTAAAAAAAGGCACCAGTGAAGGGGAAGAAAAAGTCCTTAATATTTAATGGGCATAGAGCGTGCACGCATGCGCGCACACATACACACACATACACACAAATACAGCACCTTAAGTACGTCTGTTTGCTGTGTGTTTTCTCTCTGGTATTTTCAGAGCAAACTATTAAAGGACCTTGACACCTTGTCAGCGTGTGAGGAAAGTTGACAGTCTTAGGCTGTCCTGGACCCAGTAAATAAACAGTTTCTTTAACATTCCTTATTGTCATATTTCAAAGCCCCAAAATGTTAATTCAGGGACTACATTAATATAACTTAAGATGCTCTCACTCAGCTTCATTTCAACAGCCTTACATTATTATTACCAGCTCCAGAAGTTGTATCCTTCTTAGAGAACATTTACAAGGGCTTAAATGAGAGAAATCCACTTACATGCAAGGCTTTTTGTTTTTGTTTTTAAAGACACTAATAGAGGTGACATGGGGACAGGGGGAAGGAGAACCCTAGTATTTATTTAACGTGTTTTGAGCATACAAAGCAACTTGACTATTTCTGTTTGTTTTCTTAAAATAATGAGCCAATATGTTGTTGAACCTGTCTTTAAAAATGAGAGAAAATAACAGGTGAGTTTATTTAATATGGACTACTGATTTTATCTGTATTTTTAAAAATCTATTTGATGGCTTGAAAGACTTTTCTGAATTAAAAATAAATCTAGGAGGAAAAAAGAGCCGTTAGGCTAGACACATTCATCTTAATGTATCTATGGTAGATATATTTCTCAGAATATATGGCATGTAAAAATGTTTCACATTAATAATTCTAACACGAACCACTGTTTACTTTCTTTTCAGTCACATTTGTTACACTGTTACAAAAATACATGAGTATTTCCTACTAAAGTAATTTTCATTATTGCCAAAAACCATTGACAATTTTAAAAATAAAACTCAGTCAAAACAATATCAATCTTTCATTTCTAAAAAAGATTTTAGTCTCCATATTTAGGTATTAACTAGGAAAAGGCTGATTTTAAAATATATCACTCAAAAAGCACCATTCGTGAGGAAATAATTTTTGCTTAATAAAACAAAACACATTTGTATTTTGATTAACATTCTAAGAAATTTCATAGAATGCTTGCTTTCTTTAAACCATCTCCATCTTGTGTTCTCTAAACCATCTCCACTCTCACATTTTCATATCCCTTCAGAGTCTAAAGGATAGAATTAATTGTAGCTGGTTATTAAGGAGACTTGGTGACTTAAGCATTTTACTATATTTTAGCTGTTATTTGAATTATAAGAAAAAATACATTTTAAAAGGCATATTCCTTGACTTAACCAGAGATTACCTGCCTATCCACTAGATATTTATCTCCTGACCTGAATATAATTCAGTCTGTAAGAAGGATGTGTTAACTCTGGATTATAATTCAGAAAATTTTTTAAAATGATTTTTTTGGCCCCTTTGACAGAATTCTTCACATAAAAGTTATACAGTTCATACAAATAACACTCAAAATCTTCAGTTCAAATGATGAGATGTGAGGTAGACAAGATGCCTACCAATCAAAATGTCTGTCATGGAACTATTATCATCAAAGTCAACAATACTCAGAGAGAATGTTCAAAGAAATTCCAGGCAAAGCATTGGCAGGGAAGGAGCTTTGTAAGAGAGCTCTTAACTCTGAATAAGCTGGAAAAGGCAGAATTTAGCACAATCTTCTGCAAGAAACAATGTAAAGGCAATTTGCCATTGACTAAATGTGGAAGTTGTATAAAGAATGACGTTTCTATTTAAGAAAATACTTTATTTGACAGTTGTGGTCTGAGTGAAGAAAGAAAGGGAGACAAGAAGGAACAGAATTGGTAGAAGTAGGCGAGACTGAGGCTGCTAGCCGTTAGAGATGCTGTGAGGGTAGACCCCTCTGCCTAGGAAAACTGTTGCCAGAACTGGGCTGCACAAAACATTTTGGCTGCCAGCCTATAGCAGCACCAGGCTGTTTTTGATTTTTGTGCTAGACTCCCTCAATTGAGACAGTGTGGGATTGTCACTTTGATGCACATAAAGAACAAAGAATAATGTAATACGGGGGGTAGGGTGGATTTCCCCCCTCCCCACTTTAAAGCCAGGTTAGCATTTTGTTTTCTGTGACAGGTCTTGAAAGGCCCAAGAAATACAAGTTATTCTGAAGAATACAGCCATTTCTTGAGAAATTAATGCAAGTAAAAATTTCTCTTTTTTAAAATCATTGGTGAAACGAATGTTTAAAAAAAAAAGATCATTCATAAAATCAACAGACATCATTCAGCTACCTATCCCCAGCAACATTTATAATCACATCATGTCATTTTAAATCGGAGAACACAGAGAAAGATGGACACAAAAATATAGCCCCAAAATAAAAGAAGAGGGGAATATCATCAAGGAAGAGTCATTAGGATGAAATTCAGTGATAGCTATGTCAGTAATAGTTCTGTCTCTCATTCCCAAAAATTAAATATCTGATTACAAGAGATGATATTAGAAGGTACACATTTTAGGCCCTTCACAAGGAAAACAGAACACTGATAAAAAGGCAAAACTGTTGAAAGGAATAAACCACAAATTATCTAGAAAGTTGCCACAGACATAAACAGGAAAACCAAGTCCTCTCTCCTATTCAATTTTATAGCAAAAATAAGTGAATATAACAAAAATAAGAGAACCAGGTTTGTGCTGTTGGAGGCTTCAACTAAATAAACTAACTTGTCTCTGGTGGCAAAGAAATGCCAACATGCCATTAGCTCCTGGTAGGTGTAGCCTTTCTCTCTCTAATACACAAGACAGGTGTGGGTATAGGTCCATTTTCTACAAACCAAATGAAAAGAAAGCAAGCCTAGGTCTCCCGCTGGCATATTTTACACCAAGCTCAGCACCATCCAGAAGCAGTATGTTTCTCACTGCCAATCAGAGAAAAGTTGTGAAACTAATAAAGCCATGATGAATACCACCAAAGGCCTACTCATCCCTTCCTCCTGCATCTCCACTGAATGAGCTGTTAAAAGGAGACCAACGGCTGTTACAGAAATAGCAAAAAAACTAAAGAACTTGCATCAGATGTTACACATGGAGGCACGGAGCATTTACCACCTGAGCCCATCTAATTTCCGACAAAATGATCTCCTACCCAGCTTACATGGTTACAGAATCTGATAGCAAGGCATGATCAGAGTGGGAAGGGGAAGGGCGGCGGGTGGGGGTGGGGTGGGGGGGAGGAAGAAGCACTAGGAACAAAGTGAGAATAATCTCTAAAGTTTAAACAAGAAACATACTTCTCTTACCATTCGAATTAGTGCCAGGGCATGACACTTCAGGATGACAGAAGCTGTGGGAGAGGTTTCAGGGAAGAGGGTTTACTTTGTGTGGCAAGGAAAGTCCACCATACAATTAAAGAATGTACTATTTTGTTCCACACTGTTCTCCTCTTACATTTTCCTTTCTTTTCATCTAGGAAATGCTGCTGATGCTATTACAGCTCATGGCATTGATAGTTCTAGGCAGGGTATTCATTTATTGCCAAAGTGGTTGGGAGAATGATGTCTGGCTGGCTTTAGTTCAATAAGGAGTATGAGGCAAAATCAGGAGTAGAAAAAAGAATAAAAGGTATACAAGCAGGGTAATATCCATTTTTGCTGCTTACTTCTAGATGCTGATAAAATACAGGGGATTCAGAGCAAAGCAGGCTGAAATAACTCAATTACAAAGAAGATTATAAAGCAGTTAAATGTGCATAATTTGGCTGATAAGTAAGGAACAACATAAGAACTGACCACAATTCTTCAAAAGATATGTATATGGAGATAGGTGAGAAGAAGGGAATATTTATCTGATAGAGAACTGAAAATACATCACAGTAATTTTTTTTTAAAAGAAAACGGGGGAGGGGGGAGATATGGCTATGAACGTGAGAGAAAAACAATTTCAAAATTGACAGAGGTCTAGTTTCTCTTCTTTGGTTCATGTCTCACCTAACTCAAACGAGAACACACAGCTCTATGATGGAGGAACAGTCACTGAACTGGTGTGTGCTAGAGTACAGAATTACCTAATTCAATCATAAGCATTTATCAAGAACCTAACATATGCAGTTCTAAGTCCCGAAAGGAATATAAAAGTAAATAAGACATTGTCTGAGCCCTCGAGGAGAGGAGCATCAAATCTAGCACAAAAGCTTACTAAAAATAATGATAAGCATTATTACACTTACCTGATAATAAGGGATACTATCCATTATCTACATACTATGGGCCCACAGGAATACACAGGGCGTGGACTGAGTTTTCTATCATGTCCCACCGTGAAAGAGGAAAGAAGTCTAGAGAGTTAGGAGAAGGCCCCAGAAAGGAAGAAGGAAGGGAATGAGGCTAGTCTAGGAACATTCCTTAAAATGCTGGTTCCAGAAGATCAGAGGAAAGGACCAGAGAGTGAAGTGATCGTCGGTGGTGAGAAGGCAGTTGGATCACATTAGAGAAAAATGTTGAGAGAGTCAAGATCAGAGCCCAGAGAGGAATGAAGGAGTAAACACAGCTGGCTTGAGCACCTTCCTAAAAATGGGGGACTAGATGATCTTTTGGGGGGAGGAGGGTCCAGACCTATGATTTTATTGGTATAGGAAATTCCCGATGAGAAAACTACCACTTCCAAAGCAGATTAGCAACTATTCTATAATTGAAAGTTACAGCATCTTAGAGGATCCCTGAGGCACTTTAGATAAGTAACTTTCCCAAGGTCACAAAGCTCCTGTGTCTAAGGCAGGAAGTAAACCCACATCTTCTGGACTCCCCTGTATCTGCTACGCTGGGCTGTCTCTCAGCTTCCAGATACATATCTTAAACAGAGAGCAGACCACCTCACACCCTACTCCAAATGAACCTTTCTAGCTCTAAATTCTGATACTATAATTGAGCAAGGCAGAATTTTTCAGTTTTTTTCCTTAATTGTGCTCTTCCCAGTCTTCTTCTCAGTCCTTACAAGTTGCCTAGATTAGCAAAATGACTCATTACCAAGATGAAAAACAAGATGCTCAGTTTGGCATTCAAACCCTTCTACAATCTAGGTACCACTTGCCTTTCCTTTCTTATTTCAAATGACTCCCCTCCGCACACCCTCATTTCAAATCAAACAGGTCTGCTCACTGTTCTCTGTACATGGAACCACCTCTCTGCCTTTACAGAAGCTCCCCCTCCTTACCTCTGCCTCTTGGATTCCCTAGCTTCCTTTAAAGCTCAGCTCAAGCGCCATTTCCTACATTCAACCTTTGGATTCTCCCACCTCCTTAGTTTTATTAGCACACCCTCCCTTTTAAAATTACTCTGTAATTCCTTACTGGTGTATGAGCTGTCTCTCACCAGGTAAAATGCCAACTCTTGGGGGTGGGAACAGTTTCATTTCTGGTTTTATACCCCCCGGTGCCTAATAGCACCTTCCACACTGTAGTAGTTTAATAAATGATTATTTTAGTTCAAATCCAACTGAACTACAATACAATAATTTCACAAACTCTCTAGCTGTTAGTCAACAAACATTTATTAAGCACCTAGCTTGTGCCAGGCTGGGTGATAAATGCTGGGGATACAAAGAAAGGTAAGAGACAGTCCCTGCTCTCAAGGAGTTCACAGTCTAATGGGGGTAGACAACATACAAAATAACTGTACGAAGAAGGTACATTCAGAATAAATAGGAAATAATCAACTAAAAGAGGGTACTAAGAGGTGATAGGAAAGGCTTCCTGTGGAGGGTGAGATTTTAGTTGGGACCTGAAGGAAGCTAGGGAGTACAAGGGGCAGAAATGAGTGGAGGAAGCATTTCAGACACGAGGGACAGCCAGTAAAAATGCCTGGAGTTGGGAGATGGAATTTCTTGTTTGAGAAACATCAAGGAGGCCACTGTCACTGGATTGAAAGGTAGGGACCTGGGGGAGAAAAGTGTTATAAGGCATTAGAAGACTGGTAAGGTTGAGGGGAGGGAAAGGTCATGAAGGGCTTTGAATGCCAAACAGAGGATTCATATTTGATCCTGGAGGCTAGAGAGAGTAAGTGGCGTTTACTGAGTGGGGCATGACTTTATTGTTGTTCAGTCATTTCAGTCGTGACTGACTCTATTTGGGATTTTCCTGGCTAAGATAATAGAGTGGTTTGCCATATCTCCAGCTCATTTTACGGATGAGGAAACTGAGGCAAACAGGGTTAAATGACTTGCCCAGTGTCACACAGCTAGTAAGTATCCGAGGCTAGATTTGAACTCAAGAAGATGAGTCTTCCTGACTTCAGGCCTGGCACTCTATCCACTGTGCTACCTAGATACACTCCCTACTTAGAGGTACACTATAAAATGCTATCTTGAGCCTTCTCTCAGGGATATTAGTGATTTCATCAGCTCCAAAGGGTTGAGTCTTTCTGCCTCTAGGCCTGATGCTTTATCCACTGTGCCACCTAACTGCCCAGGGGCATGACACAGGCTTCAAGTATTACATGATTAGATGGTCCACGATCTTTTAAAAGTTCTATTAAGGTATTTCTTTGTCACCGTATCAATTGGTTTCTAATCTACCAGAAAGATATACTTCACTGTGAACACATGATGTTAACATCAGTCATTTAAAGTAATTTGTTGTCAATATCACTTATCGCTGTTTAGAACAGAATATTTACTTTAACTTTGAAAATAATATTTTTCACATTAAAATGTTAAGGGTGATGTCATCTAATTTTAGTTTCATGCAACAAATTGTTGTTGTTTAGTCCTTTTTCAGTAATATCCAACTCTTTATGACCTCATTTTTAGGGTTTTCTTGACTAAGATACTAGAGTGGTTTGCCATTTCTCCAGATCATTTTACAGATGAGGAAACTGAGGCAAACAGGGTTAAGTGACCTGCACAGTGCCACATAGCTGGTAAATGTCTGAGGCTGGATTTGAACTCAGGTCTTCTCGACTCCAGGACCAATGCTCTATCCACTGCAACACCTAAATGTCCTATGCAACAGTAGTAATTGCTAATCATAATGCTCCTATTTCACTTATCTAACCTAGCCTGTACTTATTAATAGATCTGAAAGACAACCAAATAAATACGCTTCCCCAAAGGTCTGGACTCTTATTAAAACGCTAATTTTAATACATAATATCCATTTATCCAGGTTTTCAGGTTCTATCCTTATATTCATCATCAGTTTCTCAGAAAACCACACATGTTTGAGCATCAGCTGTATTCCCAATACTAGATTATAAATTGCACGAGGGAATGGGTCCAATCTTACCTGTTTTGAGGCTTCCACTGTATCTAGAATAGTGCTTATAACATGATGGACAACTAACAAATGTTTAATGACTTTGATCAAAGTGACAAAGCATAGCACCTAAGCCATTTTTCCAGTCACTTGTGAAGAAGCTACAACCATGTTACAATTTGATTTTATGTTATCACCTTCAGAAAGGGTTAATATGAAAAATGTCCTACTGAATAGCAGTTCTTCATACTACATTACTCAATGTCCTTTACACGAGGGAACCACATAATGATCCTTGCCTGAGTTTAGTTCAAGAAAAACGTTTTTGTACTGATAAGCAGTATGTGTTTTCTTATGTTAAGGGGGAAAACCATAACCCTTAAATATGTTTGCTTTTTGGCTTAACTATAAGGAAGCTTTAAATTATATTTATTTATTTTTAATATTTAAATATATAAATATATATAATGTAATATATGATAAATATGATATATAATATAAATAGATATAAATAATTTATTTTTATTGCTCATTCCTCATACCTCAAGGAATCTGTTCCTTCCACTTTCTCCCTGAAATGACTAGTATTGCTTTCTAATCTGGAAGCCATATCAAATCATTTCAGAGGTACAGAATACTTCTCAATAATATAACAATTGTCAAATTAAAAAAATAAAGTGTACATTCTCAAGGATCTTGTATTCTAGTAGAAATAAAGCATATGCCATTAATTTGTCAACTATGTCTCTTTCCCTTTTGTTATACGCTAGGGATTATGGCTTGTTCCTCCTAGAATTACTGTGGGGACAGTTTAGGTATAGCTTGAAGGGAGCTTTTGGGGGAGAGGAAAGGAAGAATTGATGCACAATTTTGAATAATGACAGAAGCAAATGTAGATTACAAGGTTGTTCCACATATACACAATAGGATAAAGTTCAGATCTGATTGCAAAATAATCAAAATGATCAAAGAAATCTGAACTGGCACAAACTATTTGCAAGAATTCATCATTCAATGAACATTATCTGCTCTTCTGGCCATCTCTACCTCACTCCAATCCACATTACCCCAGCAGCCCCTTTCACCTGAGCATCCCCTTCTTAACACTTTTTTCTCCCAATCCTAGGTAACCTCCAACGATTATTTGTAGTGAAGGTATTAAGAAACCCATGCTCTCTTCTATTGCACACCCAATTAACTCACTTACTCCTGTTCCTAGAAGAACACTTGGCTAGTTCCCTCCACTCACACCACATTTCGAAACATTTGGTCATTTCCAGGGCCCAATTCCATCCTGCCAGACAAGGTAGCCTCCATGACAGATATTGCTTCAGATCCAACTAGGGATGGCCAACTGATAGGAGTATCTTATTCACATGATTGTCTTTTAATCTTTAGCTTCTTTTAGGTTTCAATTTCTTTTAAGCGAAAAAATATCAAATTAGAGTGATGACCTCTTATGTTTACCTTGACTGTGAAGGTGACATGTTAATTTACATTACGCACTCTTAAAAATTTCGTGTGGGACCAAATTGCTATACCCCATGGAGGTGTGAACAATAGGTGACTGGTTGTCTTGCTCCCTTTTCCCCCATACACAGAAGGATACTGACGTTATAATGTGCTGCATTAAAGAACTTAACGTGCAAATATAACATATTAGTTTGGATTTTATTACTGAAATATGTAATGATTAAGAGACCTAAAAAAAAAATCAGGAACTAAAGCATGAGGAAAACTGAAGAAATGCTAGAAATGTGATAGAATTTTTAGTGATATAAAGTATAAGGTGAAACTGTCACTGATGATAATCATTAAATTATAATTACCTTGTATTTACTTATCTCTGTGCGTGTTGTATACCCCAGTAGAACATAGGTTCCTTGAGAGAAGGAAGTATTTCATTTTTGTTAATATTTCCCTTTACATATGTTAAGAGGATATAACAGCTCTTAATGTCTGTTTTTTAATTGAATGCAAGGGAATGGAGAGGGGGGGATTAAATCTATAGACAATGACTAAAAAGCAGTCACAAAAATGTTACTTAGTAAAGTAGGATTCATTTTTAGGAGTCTACTCCTTATTCTCTATTCAAAAAGGATCTACAACTGAATCTATCAAATGCACCTGCTACCCTCAGCCTACAAAACTAACAGAAAGAGAAATCTGATAAAAATATGCTCCACTCCCACAAACATTATGCCCAAGATTCAAGTGTTCTAGTGGGCATAAACCTAACATAAATACATTAAAAAAACACAACGTTCAAAGTATGAGCTCAGATCCTGGGCACTGCTAATAATTCCTACAGGAAAGAACAAATGAAAAACACACTGTGGACTCTTTATGCTTCAGAGTATTTTATCTTTAAAGATAAGAGAAAGTATAAAAAAAGAGCTTTTTTTTTTTAAAAAAAAGGAAGATATTGAATAAGAGAAAGAAAATAAAAGCCATAGGAAAAAAATGCAAAGGTATAATCTGACAGGGAGACAGGGTACGTTGGGCCCCTATTAATTCATCAGAAAAGAAAAAAAAAGACAGAAACCTCCAAGAATAAAGAGAAAGGGGATGAAATATTCCATTTCATACATATATATCAGAAGCTGCTAAGTGTCCTACAAGTACTACATTAGGTCACCAGGGTCTGCTGGCCATCTATTGTACCACCCTCTACCTTCATGTTGGTAACAGTGCAAATGAATTAATGATTCTATAAGGAACTGACATAAATATATAAAACGTAGTTATTACCCAAAAGATAAATATAACATAGCATCTCAGAATACAATCCACAGGGTCGTCTAGTCCAACAACCTCACATTACAACTAAGTCTATTGAGGCCTGCAGAGAATGAGTGGTTTATCCAACGTCATACCAAGGGGTAGGATTTAAACCTAAGCCCTCAGACCCACAAACTCTATATCCAATAGTCTTTCCATAGCACTACACTGAATCCTTGATCAAAGGATATGAATAAACAGTTTTTGAAACAGGAAATACAAACTATTGATAAGCATATGAATAATAATGGTCCACATTATAAGTAATAATGGAAATGCAAATTAAAACAATTGAGGAATCATCCCACCCCTTCAAATGGACAAAGTTGGTAAATATGGAAATAGGCAATGGTGAAGGGACTGAAGAAAGACAGGAATACTAAGAGGCTATCGGTGAAGCTATAAATTGGCCTAACTGTCCCAGAAAACTATTTAGAATTGTACAAGTTACTTAACTACTTGTTATGTAATACTCTAACTCCAAAATCCCATTATCGGTCTTTCACGCCAAAGAGGACAATGATAAAATGCCTCATAGCAGCAGCAACAGCATCATTTATAGCCAGGCACTGTGTCAAGTGCTTTACAAATATTATCTCATTTGATCTTTACTACAGCCTTGGGAGGTAGATGTTATCATGATCTCAAGATACGAAATTGAGGGAGACAGAGGGCCAAGTCACAGGGCTTATAGCTCTGCTTGGGTTTCCTATAGCAAAGAGCACAAACACATCCATGTATGTGGAAATCAACTTTTCACATGGCAGCTTTGGGAAAACTCCGTTCCTTAGTATGTGCTTGTCCTGGCCTTCCTGATATGTGGTCTCTGTTGTAGAAAAGTATTTAAAGCTTTATTTCATATAAACAAAAGTAACTTTCAAACACATAGAGAGCTTGAGTGTATCTAGTATTTTAAAAAATTGAACCAATTCTGCAAGCGACTGTGTTTTATATAATGCAAATACAGTTAATTGAAAAAAAAAAGTCCATTTCATATGAGGATCAGTTGAAAGAACTGATTTTGAAGGCAGTTGAAGGCAGATTTTGAAACTGAAAAAGAAAGAAATTCAGGTGGCATATGATAACTGGAAGAGGATTAACCATTGAACTGTTCCAAAGGGCAGAATCAGGAGTAATGGGTGGAAGCTGCAGAAAGACAAATTTAGGTTTGATGTGAAGACAAATTTCTTAATAATTAGAACAGTCCAAAAAGTAAAGTGGGCTACCTTGGGAGGTGGTGGGCTTCCTTCCTCGGAGAGTGTCAGGCAGAAGATGGATGATGATATGTTATAGTGATGATTTTTTTCAGGTGGGGGCTGAACTAGATGGCTGCTGATCTCTTCCAACTCTGAAATTCTGTGATTCTGTAAATGTCACAAAAAAAAATTTCATTGATTATATGTCAACAGAAAGGAAATAACTAGTTATTAATGTGGGAGTCATTTCTAAACTACCTCTGTATAATCAATAGCACTGACTTGGAGCAAATATGAAAATCTATGACAAGAAGAAAGAATAAAAATGAGAGGGTATGGTATAAATTTGGGCCAACTCCAACCCGACCTATTTAAACAAACTATAAATATCTGAAAATGGAAAAATGAATAAAAGAACAGATATAAACGCAAACTATCACCATATCCTAAGGTATTTTAACCAATTATGTTTCAATTAACTGACTGTTTGCTTGATTAAATAAATTACCACAACAAGGAGAACAAAAGAAACTAGGTGCCCTGGGCAAACACTTGATCTTAATTATCAGGGATAAAGCTGCAGATAGCCAAAAGAAGAACCATTTAGAATATTAACTCATTTGTAAAATCTTACAGAGAAGAATGGTTGAAGATTATGATCAACATACATCATAAAATAGCAAAATGCAGCCGAGAATCATCCTCAAAAAATTTAAGGTAGAAACGGGATGGACAACAGAGATGAAATAACAAACTCTTTCCTCCATCAATGGCAGTGGAGCTACTATCAAAAAAAAAATATGAATAAGAGAGTATCAGTAACTATGGACCAATGTACCTACTTCCCAAACCTATTCCTTCATCATGGGCATCCTTGTTGAAGGGATGAGAAAGAAATAAGCAGACTTCTACAGATGATATTCCACAGAAGACCACATCACACAAGTGACTAAAAGGTTTAGGGAATACAAGATCACATTGTGGTTACCAGTGTCTGAATATAAAACAAAAACATAAATCCATTTGACTGTGAGCTCCTCTATTAGATTGTGAGCTACTTGAGAGCGGAGACCATTTCTTGCATTTCTATATCCACTGCTTACTTAGCACAGCACAGGGAACATAGCAAGTGCTTAATAAATGTCAACTGACTAACTTAGGAGATCAAAACACTGACATGAAAGCTTCAACAAGGTATCTCTCATTTGTCAAAAATCATACAAGTTTCTTTGAAAAATGTACCAGAGATAACTCTGATGACAGAATCAAGGGAAGCACAAAACCAGGAAATGTGTTTACACTACCATCATGGAAGACGTTTAACACAGAGTAAAAATGGAAGAGAAATTCCTGACAGTTTACCTTAAAGTACCCCAAATGTTCTTGTTTATAGATGACATCAAGATGCTGAACCTTGCAGGGATACCTAGGTAAGATTTAGAATCACTCAAAAAAGTTTAACCTAATTACCTCCATGAGAAAAAAAAATCATAAAAATAAATGGATAAAATGTAGAGAGAGGGGGTGTGTGTGTGTGTGTGTGTGTGTGTGTGTGTGTGTGTGTGTGTGTGTGTGTGTGTGTGTGTGTGTGTGTGTATCTTGGACAGGTGTTATGTATGAATAATTAGCTGGACAAAGAAAGATAATAGACTAGTTTACCTCTGGAGAACAGCAGAATGCTTTAAATGACCACAAGTTTCTCCAAGACATAGAGACCCATCTTTTAACAACAATATTCCTCTGGTGATGCTGTATATCTCTAAGTTAAGAATACTATTTGAAGGTTGAAAATCAAACAAAGAACAATAGAAAGGTGCATGGTATGAATGTGTGTTAACAAAGAATTAGGCAGGAGGAAAAAATGTAATGAATATCACCAAAGAAATATATATGGTCAGAAAAGGAGGTGAGTTATATATTTTAAAAATTTATAAAAGACAGGATGATTATTCCATTGGCATCTATGTAATGACAAGAGACACAGAAAAAGATACCAGTACATACGGAAGCCCCGGGGAAGTGAATAAACATCTATTAAGCATCTACTATGTGTCAGGCACTGTACTAAGAAGCATCTTTTACAAATATTATCTCATTTGATGTTTACAACGATCCTGCAAGGCTGGTGCTATCATCGGCCCCATTTTATATGAGGAAACTGAGGTGAACAGAAGTTAAGTGAGTTGCCCTGAGTCACACAATTAATAAGCATCTGAGGCCAAATTTGAATTCAGGTTTTCTTAACTCCAGGCCAGCACTCTATCCACTTCAACATCCAGGACGGACACTCCTATGGAAGATTTACAGGAAATGGATAAGCATCATATGGTGTGGATTGTGGATGGGTCACAATATGTATTATTGAAAGGACTCACATTACTGAGATCATAGATTCATTTAAATATATTATTTACATATATATTAAATAATATTGGATATATAGTAAGTATATTATGAAGTATATAAAATCACATTTATGTGATATCTGACATTTAAAGTAATAAAACTTGCTTAGCATATATGAAATCTAGAAGGAAGTTTGAACCTACAATCTATACCTCATACTGCTCATTAAATTTATGTTACAGATATTTGCTATATCGATAATGGTAAAGTATTTTATAAGAATTATTTTTTTAAATCACAAATGAATGGATGAACATATGGGTACATTAATGTATGTATATATACATATACATGTATACACACATATATGTGTGTGTGTGTAATTTATGAGCTAGAATTTATGAATTGTTTTAGCCAATAGACTTGGCGGTAAAATCTTCAAAAATTCTGTCTACTGGCAATTTCTCCCAGTACTGGAAAACTATAGAGTAGAAGTGTGTGGACATAAGATCCACAAAAGGGGGTCAGGAGATTGAAGTATTTTTAACCAAACATTGAGGCAGAAGAGAGGGAAATTAATACCGACCAATAATACGGTAAGTTAACATCATTCTAACCTAAGTCACACCAGATTATTCAGAAGCCCAACGCTCATCCCATGTTCTAGAGCTCAAACTTGCACTTTGGTATATTTAAGAATATCCTGAGTATTAGATACTTGCACTAAAGAGGGGAAAAGGAGAAGAATCACAAATAGCCACTGAGCCAACTAATTCTTCAATTTATCAACATACAAATGTGCTCCACTATAGGAAAAGAATCACAGCATCATAGATATGGAGCTGGAAGGGACCTCAGATAACATAGTTTAGGAGTTCTTAAACTCTTCTATGTCAAAGACCCCTTTGGCACTCTGGTGAAACTTATGGACTCCTCAGAATAATATTTTTAAATGCATAAAGTAAAATACATAGGATTATAAAGGGAACTAACTATTGAGATATATTTATTGCGTTTTTTTAAAAATCCAAGGTAACAGACCCCTTAGTTTATAAATGAAAAAACTAAACATTGAGAGGTTATGAGATTTGTCCAAGATCACCAGAACAGTAAGTGGCAGACCTACGACTGGAAACTAAGTTCTCCCACTCCAAATACAGCCTTCTTTCTATTGTTTCACAACACTTATAATTCTTTGTGCAAAAACTTGAAAAAAAAAAGAATACATGGCAAAAAGTCACAAAATCAAAAATAGGCAGTAATTAAAAACAGGCACGAAACTTCCCTACAACAAGATATTCCCACCACAGACACCAATCTAATTAGATTATCTTCATTAACACTTATAAACCTTAATATATCAATAGTTATCCCCAAACTGCCATAAACTACACTGCATTCTTTCCAGCCTCAATTCTCAAGTCATATCAAGCAGCATCAGTACACTTTAACTTTTCATAAAGCTTTTGCAAGAAATGACTTATTTTCATGAATTACTTTATGATGCCATTATTCATTGTCATCATTTTAAATTCTGCCATATTTTTAGCAAAATGAAACAAAGAGATGAGCCTGCCTGACAGGTACAGTTGGCTTTTCCTAGGCTCTCACAGCTCTACTTTTCATCTTCTAAGACACAATTCATGTGATGCTTTAACAACTATTTATTTCACACCAAACCAGATATCTCCCTAAAGCCTACCAATCTAGCCTCCAGGCACATTTCTTAAATAAAAGCAGAGGATCTTTGTATACCTAAAATTTGCATAGTAAAGGAACAAATCAACTATCACAGAGACTGGTAATATATAGCAGTTGCTAACCTCTTAATAGAACTGAAAAATTCATTTGGGTTTCCTTTTTTTTTTAAATAAGAATAGCTATGAGGATAAATTATATTAAATTTCTGCATCTGTAAAATGGTACATTTGGTCACCTAGCAAAATTAAGATTTGTTCCTATTATTAAGGTAAGGGCTTTAAGTTAGGTGAATTACAAAACTATTAGTAAAAAAGTACGATAGAAGTTTAATAGGACTCAGCAGGACAGAAAAGAATTAGTTGTCCGTTTTATATCAGAATTGGGTGATAGGCAATGATGACCTGACTCATTTGCATGAAAATCTACAATTTCCCTGCTTAAGGGTTAATGAAAATATGTGTTATTTTACCATCTCTTATCCAGTAAATGATTTCATACACTATCTTATATACATAAATATATTTACCAAATTAAATCACATTACAGGAGAAGAAATTGTCTACTGATTACAATTCATTTACTACATTTTTACTATTATATTCTTGGCTGTAAGGCTATGATTGTCTCTTTGAACCAATAACTGAGTGTGCTAAAACAAATATGCAGGGTCTCCAACAGCAAGCAACTCTGTGAAAAGAATTAACTCATATTTAGCACTACATATATTGCTGAGGATTTAAACAATTATTTAGAGCCTCTCTTTTGGTTTATTTTTTAAGCTTTCAGCAAATATAAAATTACATTTTCAAATGGCTGACCCAGAGGAATAACAGCTTAAAATAAGTACTGCATGTTGATAATGGCATAAGACACAGCATTCAATAGTGAATTAAAATGAAAGACATACAAACAGAAACAAGGTGAAATCATTAAAAGGAATTATTTTAAAATATCACATGGAGAAAAACAGCTCCATTGCATTATTCTCCTAAGACGCTGACCATAATATTTAAATCTATAGAACTGGATTTCTTGCACGCAAAATTTTTCAATAGGCCCAACTATCTAACTTCTGAAAATTCATATGTAATGAATATTGTCTAATTAAAATTCAACCCTTCTGCTATTATATATATTTTAAGGCATGAGAATAAGTGGCAATAAAGGGAGAATAATCAAAGAGCATAAACAGTAATCCTTATGAGAGTGTACTTTATCCTAAAAACTTGTTTTCTACGAAAATATAATTCTTGTAATTTTTGTCTTGCTAGATAGATAAGAACAGTGTCTAATTTTCCTAATTAGATTTAATTTGATATCACAACATGGTGTTATATGTCAATAAAAGGAATAACAAAGTAGAGTGTCATTCATTAACTGGTCTTTTGTGGTACTTCTACTATTTGAAGTTCTCATTTCTTTTATAGAATCATTATAATACCATGTACTTACAATGTGCTTTATATACATCTTATTCATCTTATTCTATTGGATCATTACCATAATTCCGATAAGCAGAGAATGTAAATACTACTGTCCCCATTTTTCCGGATGAAGAAACAGGCTTAAAGTACTTGTGACTTGCCCAAGGTCAAACAACAAAGCTGAGCAACAAAATTTGAATCAAGTCCAGAAACTTCCAGTCCATTTCTCCTTTTGCTACACTCGCTCTGCCTTTCAAATAAAATTATCTGGCTGACAACCAACTCCGTTCAAGTCATTAATGTCCATTAATAAGGAATATGATGTTTTAAAAGTTATACATCTTTCATTTCACCACAGGAAACTAAACTGAGTAGGCATATCCACGTACTGTTATCATTCAAAGAATAGTATTTAATTTAACTTTCAAATAATAGTATTCAGTAAGAGTATTGAATAATGTCAGTAATCATTCAAATAATAGTATTAATTTAATTTTGTTAGCACATTTAATATGCTAACAAAAGATAAACCTTTGTAATAAGGTATCACCTGAATTCATTATTTTGCTAATTTTTCTTCCCTGCTAATCCTCAATGGCTAATTTTGATCTTTAGCTAAAATGTGGATACAGCATATGCAATACTTCCTTGTTGAATAAAGAACAGAGACTAGACCTGTGATTTCATTGATGCAAGGAATTCCCAAGTGTGAAATTCCCTCTACAAGTTAGCACCTTGTCTACAGCTTATATTCTTAGAAAGATGAGTAGAAAATGAGAAGTCAAATGACTTTCCCAGGGTCACACAATTTACATGTGGGATTTCGACCCAGGTCTTACTGGTTTAAAAACTGGTTCTTTATCCATTATGCTAGGCTACTTTGTTGAATAGAAAACAATAAAATAACAGAACAAAAGAAATATAATACTATGTTGGTCCCAATAAAATATAGGCTAGACATCCTCTGACTCGTCCACCCAAATATGACTTATACTTCTGTGTAGATTACAATTGTACAGACACAGATTAGACTTCACTGGTTTCTTCAGCAGCACAAGCAGCTGTAGTAACAGCTTCCCAGGAGTTTTAACATGAACACATACAATGCAGAAGGTTCCTGATGATCTGTGTTACCTTGGGAAAGCCATCATATCTCTGTGTCCCTCAGTTTCCTCAATTACAAAACAAGGGAAAGAATTGGATTAGATGATCAATAAGGACTCTTCCTGCTTCAAAGCTATGATATTATATGATCTTCTCTATGACTGCTTGTGGGGCTTCAAGGGAAGGAAGGCATGTCCCTAAGGCTGGCAAGGTCAAGTAATTAATTACCTGCATCCTTACACCCAGTCGCTTAGAGGAGGGGTTATTAATCTAGGGTCCATGAAATAAACAAACAGATAATTGAATGAATGATTATATATACATACATACATAATATACATGTGTGTAACATATTTTATATATATAGTTACATAACTATATATAAGTTTATATAGTAACATAATATATAGTATATAATTATATATAACTACGTATTTCTATACTGATAACTATTTCAGTATAATTGGTTTGTTTTGTAATCCTATGTGGGGGTTCTTTGCATTTAAAAGATTGTGGAAGAGGTCTATAGGCTTCAACGGTCTGTCAAAAGGGACTGTGACACACACAGAAAAAGGTTAAGAACTGCTGATGATCTCTAAAGTCTTTCCTTAGAAAGAATAAAATCCCATACTCCTATGATGCCTTTGTACTAGAAGAGGCCTTAAAACAAGGGTCATTAGCTGGGGAGGTGAGAGAGGGGAGCCTGTGAATTTTTAAAGTATTTTGATAACAGCATTTCAGTGCAATTAGTTTCCTCTGTAATCCTATTATTTTGTTTTATGCGTTTAAAAATGTTATTCTAAGAAGGGATCCCTAGGAAAAAAAAATGACAAAGGAGGGCATATCACAATAAGTTAAGAACTCCAATAAAAATCAGGGTTCTCATCTATAAATCACATCAACTCTCCCTCCCATACACCATCTCCTAACCTGATCCCCAAGGCTTGGAAAGGATAAAGCTTGAGGATGGCTAGGAGGGATGAGATCCCCAGAAAATCCCCCCCCAAAAAATAAGGGCACTTAGTTCCTGGTAGCTGTGGCTCTGTTTCCTACTTACAGAAAGATGACCCTGGGGCTGCAGCTGTAGCCAAGTGAAGCTTAAAGTGAAGAAGCAGTAACAGGGTAATCATACTTTGCAAATAAATGAAGGGCTTTCCTAAAAGTGGTATAAAAGGAGAGGGGGACAGGGATGAAAACAGAATAAGGGAGAGAAGCTAACCAGGTGTGGCCCTTTGACTGAATCCAAACTTTGATGAAGTTTGGATTCAGTGAAAGGGCTGCACTTGAGGACCTAGAGGGCCACATGTGGCCTTGAGGCTGCAGGTTCCCTACCTATGGGGAGTCTCCACTTCTACCCTAAAAAGTCAAGTTTAAAAGTATCTTTTTAATCTTACATCCGAGAGAAAGTCAGCCCCCTTAGATTAGAAATGTGCTACAATAATTCAGCAAGAAGAAAAAAGAAGGCTATTTGGGTTACCTGGAAAGAGGGGAGAGAAGCTTACTTACACATGTTCCCAGGGCTAAGGTATCTGTCAACACTTTGGTAGAAAAGGAAGACCAAGGTCTTAGAGCAAGGTGGAAAATGCTATGGAGCTGTAGGAAGAAAGGGAAAGAAAGGAGGGGGAAGAAGTGCCATCTGTTTTTATCACTGTCATGTTGCAGGTTGGGCATGAGAAAAAGGGAAAAGTTAGTAAGACGTTTCTTTTTCTGAAGGGTATCTCCTTGGCATTCCCTCCTCCACATACACATACACCTCTTAGGTTTTGTTGGGGTTTTTAATTTTTTTTAATACCTAATCCAGATAGAATGTGCCTGAAGTAGAGGTAATGGGGGGATGTAGTAGGCACAGATTTAAAAAAAAAACAATCAGAGCAGTGGCTAACAAGGGTTCTCTGTCTAACAAATGTGAACTAAAACTAGATTTGGACAGCTCTCAAAAGTTGCTAGGTTTGGGGAGAGTTCCTTTCATTTGAATGGATGGATTTTGTTTGCTTCTGCCTGTTGTTTTTGCATTACTGTTCAGTATTGCTAGAGTGTTTTACCAATACTTAAGTTTGATCCAAATACAGTAAAAGGTGGTAGAATGTGCGAAACGCAAAACATTGTCATTTGTTTGTTAGTGGCCAAGGCTCTCATCTAAAGCACAGAGGAAGCCGGCAGCTGCTACATATTCCATGAATCTGTATCAAATACATTTAATGAATTTTAAAAATTCTGTATGTAAAATCAGTATGCTATGTTTCAATATAATCTTAGGTGTTTAGGATTTAAAAAAAAAAACTTCCTCTCCCATATTTTCAATCTCAACTTCCATATTTGTTTGGAAATCTAAGCCTCTCCACTTCCTTGGTTTTCTTTTAAAACTTACTATAATGATTTACATTTTTGTGAGGCAGCAGCTCATTTACTTTGAAGAAAAAAGTAAAACAATTCTCTCAAATAATTCCAGGCTTTTTATATGGTAAAACTGTTATCAATCCAAAGAGCAACAATGGTGGGCATAAGCAGGTTCCACCACATTACTAAAAATTATTTAAGTATAAGGAGTGTAGTATAAATCACATTCAAGAAAGGTATCATAGGGAAAGGCGGTACTAGGCATTGAAAAAGAAATAGGTATAAGTGATGCAAAAAGTTAAAAGTCCTAAAGGGAGGCATCCAGGATACTAGATAGATCATCCATAGTGGGTTTAGGGACATAGAAGCTGGACAAGAATCTCAAATGATGAGAAGGTGCTCCTTCATTCCTGGAATATAATCCCCCTCCTTATCTCTGTCTCCTACAATCCTGTTTTCCGCAGGACAAGTACTACCTTACATGAAGTCTTTCTACTCCCTTCTGCTCCCAACTACTAGTGCCTACCCCACTCAAAATGAACTCTGTATCTCTACATCTCTATATATTTTCTATATATTTATTTATATGCATATGTGTGGTCTCCCCTAAAAGAATTTAAGCTCCTTGAGGGCAGCAGCTATTTTGTGTTTGTCTATGTATTTCCAGTGCTCATCAATGTAGGTACTTCAGTTACTGATTACCTGACTAATTAAAGACATGAATAAATTGTCATCTTCACCACAGGACAAGTATCTACATCCATCTGGTATGATCCACTGACACAGGCAAGTAATCATGTGTAATTATTTTTCAATATGAGACTATTTTTTAATTATTACATTCAAGGTCACAAAGGTAGTAAATGTCAAGCTTGGGATTAGAATCCCTATCTTCTGACTCTAAATTCTGTACTCTTCCCAATTCACCACAATGCCTCTGTTTGAAAACGACAGTAAAAAAAAACCTTCCACACAACTGTATTCCTTCTTAAAGAGTCAATTCCCACCTGTGATTCAAAGTAGCTAAGTGACCCTGGCAAGGAATTTAACCTCTCATTACCCCAACACAAGTCCCTAAAACTATTGATTGAACAACAGTTTCAAGTTTGCAAAGATGGAAGGCGAATTTACTTAGCAGGTAATTCCTTATACCAATGAAATCACAGGTCCAAATTTACAAAACAAAAACCACCATAGCATGAACAAATAGGGCCCAAATCTGGATTCATTATTTTCCCAATCAGCTACATTCAAAAGGTTTTAAGGAGATGCAATATTTAGAAAAGAATCTGAATTAATTGGTATTTTGAATTGTTTTACAAGTAGGTACAATCACATGTGTACATAGTCAAATTGCATTCTCACTGACTGATAGTCACTTTTGCAAAATAATTATTTTTGCCTTTTTTGTTCCTTGAAATAAATATTAAGTGGGATTTTTTTCTTTGTCTTAAAGACAAAATATTTTTCACAAACTATATTTCTGAAACTAATGATAGTTTGCAGGAACATTTTTAAGTGCTACTGTACAAACAATCATTCAATACACATTAACTAAATTTTTCCAACATGCCATGCATTCTTGCCAGGCTCTGGGGATACAAAAACAAAAGTGAGATAAGATAGTCTCTCCCCTCAAAGAGCTGACATTCTACTGGAGAGGAACATATGATATAATGGAAAAAGCAGAATGCCAGAGGTAAAAAGAACTGAGGTTCTGAAGAAGGTTCCACCATGTACTAGTCATTTAATGTCTCTGAGCCTCAGTTTCCTCATCTCTAAATAGGGATATTACCTATCCCGTCTACCTGATAAGACTGTTAAAAGGATCAAATAATAATATACATGATAGTCAGTTAAAAATAATATAGCACCATATAAAGGTACAGTGTTATATTAGTATAGGATAATATTTTAGGTGGCTTCAAGTGATTTCCATTTTAAAATATGAACTGCTTTAAAAATCTTAAAACACCATATAAATGTCTATCACTTTTCGTTCTTGTTCAGTCATTTCAATCATGTCCGACTCTTCGTGACCTTGTTTTGGGTTTGTTTGCTTTTGGGGGGGCAAAGATACTGGAGTGGGTTTTACCATTTCCTTCTCCAGTTCATTTGACAGAGAACTAAGGCAAATAGGGTTAAATGACTTGCCCAAGGTCATATAGCTAGTAAGTGTCTGAGGCCAGATTTTAGCTCAGAAAGAATGGCCTTCCTGACTTCAGGCCTGACACAAATCACTGAGCCCACCTAGCTGCCCCAGCTATCACTTTATTGTCTATGTACTGTCTTACCTTTGCTTAGTCAAAGATATATATCCCCAATTAAACTATGAACTCCATGAGGATAAGGCTTCTTATGTTTATAACACCCTCTTGCTTTTCCACCAACAAACCAAGCACTAAACACAAGCACTCGATAAATGTTTCTTGGTTTCCAGCCTGGTATTTGAATGAAACAAAACAAAACATATTTTAATTGTTTTGTGAATGTCAATATTGTGTTTTGAAGGCAAATAAGAAGCTTTTTAATTACAGAGGTAGGAGACATCTGGATCAAGTGACCAGTAAAACGGCAGCCTAGACAATTTTTCTCCAGGTTCTACTAACTCTCAAAACCACCCCAAAGAAGTGTACTATATGTACTATAGACTGTGTGCTATAGGAAGAACTATTAGAGCTGAATCCACAGGACAAGAAATCAAGAAGCAAACAAGCTAACAACTTTAACAATTAACACCAGAGAACACTAATCCTTAATGTGCCACATAGCACCCCTCCCCCTTCAGCCTCCATCTTTCAGCAGGCAGCACAAACTGACCCACAGGCTTATTTGGAGGGGGACCTAAAAAGGGGACCACTTGTACGGCAGCATCAGTCGGTACCCCTGTCACCTTTCTTTCCACAATGCAACAAGTAGCAGACATCGGCTCTGACCAGCATGTAAGGAGTACTATGGAGAAAAATGGGCGGGGGGGGGGGGCGGCGAGGTTTAGGTTATCATTAATCCACATGGCATATCTTTTCAAAGAAGCAAAGAAGAGAACAGATGTGAGATGCAAATACAGAGTATACCAAAAGTCTTACTGCAGTTATAAGCTATTAAAGGGAAGGAAGGAAAAGTAATCATGCTTCCTTTTTGCCTGGAGTAGAATCTAGATTAGAAGACCTCAAGGTTGCACAGATTCTGCACAGAATGTCCACCTCTTTCATCTCCAAAGTTGCAAAAAATATCAGAACTGAGATAAGGGGGCCAGAGTGTGGCTAGGTTGGACCTAAAGGAAAAGAAAAGGAAATCCAGTTGAAGCTGGTCTTGTCCCCAAAAGCTATTTAGAACAGGGATCTCAGTACAGTGAAAAGTTCCTTATTGTCATAAAAGGTTGAGGCACCTTTGCATTCTAGTTATCAGAAGGTGAAGGATAAGGGAAGATATATACACCCCTGTGTGCATACACATAAACACAGACACATAGACATATATATGTATATTATATATATATATACACACGTATATACACATACATACATATAAGTACATACTCTGTGTATTCTTAAATGTATATATAAAGAATATCTCAAAAGTTAGCCATTTGAAGCTTTTTTTTACTTAAGCTCAAAACTTCACTGATTTTTAGAATACTGTGTATCTGAAATACTAAAACTACCAGTGATGTCAAGAAAATTCAATTAAAAACCTAGAACATGAGCAGATAAATCAACAGAAATGATACTAAAATTAGGATGAGTACTAAAACATAAAAAAAACCCAACCTTACACATTTCTCTGAATATTTTAAAACAAAGTAAATTAAATCTAAGCTTGATAAAACACAGAATGCTGGGGAATCCCAAATTAGATGAGAAGAAATATAAGAACTTGTTGCCTGAACAGGAGACATAATTAGGAGAGTAGAAAGAAATTAATCCATGGTAGCATATCTTTTCAAAGAAGCAAAGGAGAGAACAGATGTGAGATACAAATACAGAGTATACCAAAAGTCTCACTTCAGTTATAAGCTATTAAAGCTTTGGTATATTCTATATATGGAATTGAAAGATGGATAGGTGGCACAGGAGAGACAATGCTGGACCTGGAAATCTGGAAGACTTGATTCCAAATCTAGCCTCAGACACTTAATAGTCGTGTGACTCTGGACAAGTCAGTTAATTTCTATCTGACTCAGTTATCATACCTGTAAAGTGGGGATAACAATAACATCAATCTTAAGGGTGGCTGTGGTAATAAAATCAGATAATACATGTAAAGCACTTTACAAACCTTAACGTTCTATATAAATAACTAGCACCACCCTCACCATTATTCTTGTCGTTATGGTTTTGTATTATTGTTGTTATTATTGATAATTCGGAAGAACTGAACAAAATGTAGTAATGCTAAATAAACATATCTCTGTATGAGTCATCATCTGAAAGAAAGAATACTCACAGAAAATTTAATAATCTTAGATCTCTGAGGAGACCACAACAAATCAGAAAACATAAACACCAAAATGCAGGAAACACAAGAAAACTCCCCAGAAATTCTGAATACAAAAAACAAAAGAATGGACTCCAGAAAAAATAAAAGAAACAAGCAAATAAAAAACCCCTAGACTTCAAATTCAAAGTGAACTTTGACAATTTCAAAGACAAACAATGAGTTCTCAAAGCAGCCAAGAAAAAGACCTTCAAATATAAAAGAAAGGAAATTTAAATAACCCAAGACTATTCTGCATCCACATGAAGCCACAGAAGGGAATGGAATAACATATACGGAAAAGCAAAGGCAATTAAGATGCAACACAAAATTAAAGACTCTACAAAACTGAACCTAATCACCAAATTAAAAAGAAGGATATTCAATAGAAAAGAAAGGCATTTATTTGAAGCATTACTGCCACCGTCCAAAAAAGGCATTTAATCAACATCAATTTAATCAACTTGCAAACATCCCAAACAACAAAAACACAAGAAAAGTAAATAAATATGTAACTGTCAAGTTAAAAATGAGTAATGAAATAAAATACCCCATTTCTAGAAATTACTCTTTAAAAAAAACAAAGACTAATTTATTGAGTTTCAAACAACGATAGAGGGATCATTAGGAGATTTTTCTTTTAAGTAGACAAACCAGTAACAGTGAAAAAGAAATTAAAGAAATAGAAGAGACAAGCTTGATACAATATGGACCCCTGTGCCCTCCCAAAAGATGAATAAAAGTATTTTGTAGGACTATATTACATAATGAGAGAATACAGAAATAACTGGGAGAAGGGGAAGTGTCAGATGGAGGAGAACGTGATATACCCTAATCAAATCTACAGCTGAACAAAGAAGTTTAGATAGTCTTAGCAATACTTAGCAAGAAATGGGACTACAGAAGAATGAAGAGAAGAAATGAAAGGGGGAAGTCTCAACTCTCTAGAGGAAGGGTGTGCCTATAAAGAACAGTACCATCAGGGAAGATGGAATGGAAAATGGAGATCTTACCACATGTCTAATTTGGGGAGAGTTGAAGTACAAGGGGGCCACTACCTCTGAGAAACTGTTGTGACTTCATGGACAATATCCCATACCTCAGAAAAAAAGAAATCAGAGATTTGATGGTAATTGCCCGGCCCCAAGAAAGGTGGGAGGACCATGAGGCAGAGAGGAAAATAAATGGCAAATGGGAAGGAGAATCATTATAGGGAGGGTAAGAAGTAGAATTGGATACATGATATGGAACACAAGGTAATTGCTACAAAAGGACAATGCTTCTATTGTCATTAATTATTTATAAATTTAGAAATTGATATTTCTCTATGAATTGATGCTTCTGAGAAAGGATAAGGAAAGATCTACAAAAACGGTAATACAGAAATAGATTAGAAGAGGGAGCTCAAACATGATGCTTCAGAAGCTTTAATTTCATGAAAAACACAAAGGGATTAATAATGAAGGCATAAATAAGGATACAGATCTTGAATCAAAGAATCTAATCCTAATATCTAAACCAGGGAAGGATAAAGCAAACAAAGAGAACTACAGAATACTATCAATAATTAACTGATTCAACCTGGAAACCAATTTTTTTTTTAATTTTGATTCAAAATTTCTGGCAAAAATTCAATTTATCCAAAAATCATTCATTATGACATTAGATTTATACCTAGGATGCAAGGATAGTCCAATATTAGAGAAAAAATCAACATAATCATATTAAAAACAAAACAGTGGTTATCCCAAGGCACAGATGTGACCTTGAGTTCTCTTAAGACTATGACACTGGAGCACTAGTTCTAAAATGATCTACCAAAATAAAAAAAGAATTTGAGTGCCCTGCAAACAGACAGTATATCTTTTGTTTGAGGATCAACATGACTAGGTTTGAAGAGGTTTGTCTCTAAGGGCCACACAGGGCAGATTTTTTGGACGGAAGGCATTTAACTAAGGAATGAGAGATTGCTATACACCACATCAGAGAGAGTCCTATAATAAAAAAAAATAACAGATGGCTTAAGTTAAATTATTAACATTATTATGCCTTTCTCAGGCTGAAAAACAATTATTGCCTGGTACTCAAACCTCTTGGGCTAAGCTTCTCTGAACTTCAGTAGTGTGGCCCTCAGATCAGACATGCAATCTGTCACAAGTTCTATACTAAGCCTGCCCAGATTTGTAGGACCTGCAAAAATCTCCACTGGCATAATATCTGAAAATCCCAGTTCACCAGCAAGCTATGATAAGATACTTCAGGGACTTTAGCATCAACAGTCAAGAAACAGTTATTAAGAGCCTATTATGTATCAGGCATTGTGCTAAGCACTGATGATAGAAATAAGAAAAAGAGAATCAGTCCCTGACCTCAAGGAGCTTATAATCTAATGGAGGAACATAAAAGGAAGATACATAAAACAAAGTTGGATAAAAGGGCATGATGTTGGTGCAACTGAAACCAAGCAAAGCATCTGATGAAAATGAAGTTTGCTGGAAAGTTCTGAGTTCTCTCTAAGGGGAGGCATAGGAAGGAGCTGATTGCTCCACCTTACAGCCCTCAAAACAGTGGAGATGTTATAATAATAATGATTATAGCTGCAAGTAATTGCTGCTTACACCGCACTTCATAGTTTGCAAATCATTTTCATATACATTTTGGTCATTTGACCCTCACTATAAGTTCATGAGCGAAGCTTGGCAGGTGATTTTATAGATGAGGAAACTGAAGCTTAAAACAACTGAGTGATTTGTCCAAAGGTCAAAAAGCTGGTAACAAATGAGATCTGGATTGGAATCCAAGTTCTGCACACTTTCCACAATATGTACATGTTCCCTAATCACAGAATAAGCCTGGTATGTTCAGAGAACAGTAAAAGGACTGGCTTGCTGGGAACCAGGAGGAAATAAAAGCATAGAGGCTGGACCACATTAGATCAGTGTGGGTCTTGAAAGCCAGCCGAGAGAGTCTGAAATGATGTGGTAGGAATAAGAAGTCACTGATGCCACCCAGCAAAACATAAAAATACATGGAATCATAGGATTTAGAAATAGAAAAGGCCTTAGGGGTCATCTCCTCCAATGCCCTACCTCATCTCGTGAGAAAACTGAAAGCCAGGGTTTTTTAAGTGAGGAGCCCAAAATTACACAAATACATTTGCTTTCCTGGAACAAACAGGAGAACCAGAATTCAAATTCAAATTCTTTCTACCACGTCATATTGTGACTTCCCTTTAGGTCAATAAGTTATCTGCCCTTAGTTAACTTAATCTGGGAAGGAAAAAAACTAAAAAACTCGGGTGGGAATGAATAAAAATCTTAATAATAAAAATTTAAAATATGACATACAACCCTAATACAGTACTTCTTCAGGCCATCAAGGTTCTCATCACTCTATTTTTTTTTAACAGAAAACAAACTCCCTTTCACTGCATGCAACATTACCAACATATTATTATATATGGAACTCGATGGCCAGTATAGACAGATCCATTCTCAGGAATGACTTTTGTGAAGCTGTTGAAAGTTAATGAAGTATAAACTAATAAAAAAAAATCCCCCATATTACAGTAGTTCAGCTGTACCCGCATCACATAATCATCAGCCTGTTCTCAGCAATTCCTCCTTTTTTAAATGCAGCATCCACATGTCCCTCCGTGTTGGAGTTTAGATATGGCTAAAGACTCCAGTGAAGTATAAAATCTAGATGTAATCTTGTAAGCTTAGTAACATCCACATCATTCATTCCATTCTTCACTGAAGAAATAATAAATAATTATACTTAGAAACTCAAATGAAAGACACTGCCTACATATTAGATGAATCAGGGAAAAACTGAGGCACACTGGTTGACTCTCTTAATTAGCATCTCAAGATTCTAAGTCAGCAACGGTCCAACTGTAGTTACACATCCTCGGTTCTACTACAATC
Organism: Phalanger gymnotis; assembly: GCA_028646595.1. Taxonomy (NCBI): domain Eukaryota; kingdom Metazoa; phylum Chordata; class Mammalia; order Diprotodontia; family Phalangeridae; genus Phalanger; species Phalanger gymnotis. Next base: position 588,296,285 of record CM053622.1, read on the forward strand.
TGACACACCCTTCAGTGATGGATTGACTAACTCTGAGTAACACTTTATGAAATATATACACTCATCATAGCGTACTTGGATGATCAAGATATTACAGATGGTTTTTTCTTGGAGGAAATGTGCACTGAACCTGTCCATATACTTGGAATATTAAGATATTATAAATCGAATTACAGAAATAACCTGCTTCTTACGTAACACAGTCAATATCTTCTATAGGTACTCTGGAATCTATCTGGCATGCTATTCTCGGTGGTTTCTATGATGTATTGTGTTACAAGTAAAATATTATAAAAATAAAATCCTTTCTGGCACTTTGAATAACTAGCCTTGTTAGAATGTGTTCCAAGGAAGAACTACCTTAGCCTGAATTCTATATTCAAGTATAAATCATCTTGTTAGGTGTAATGATCTATCACCTCGTTTTGAATATAGTGACAATTCCAAAAAGTTTTAAATATAAAATCATCCTACAACTATTCGGTCCATGTATGTCGGCTATCTATGTGAAATAAGGTTTCTATATGATTTAAGAGAGTTTGCTTAGATGCCCTGGGTCATACGTGTTTTAACGACCAAAGTAGTACAGAAGAACTAAAGAAACTTGAAAATTCTTTAAACATTGCATTAATATTTTCCACCAATCTTGGCCTAAAAGTTAATACTCAAAGTATTCAATAAGTTCATGTTTATCTCTATATTTAAGTTGTCAGAGGTTTGATCAAGCATGCAAATCTCACTGGGCTTAGTGACCCTATCAAAACATCTTATGGGTACATTAAAAATTGAATGGGCATAAACAACTCCAACTGTGTGGGACTCAAGACAGTATTCCAGTGATCTTTGTGTTTCATATACCTCAACAATTGGGACAGTTTGCCAGGGAATAAGAGCAACTAATTATTGTCTTTTGCTGGAGGGCACGTATGCTGATCTCTACAGGTATCTCTACTGCTGCTTTTCGCCTAATGTATTGCCTCTTGAAGAAATTCACTGTAAGGACTTACAAAGCATTTGACAGAACACTAAACTGCTTGGTATTCAGGAAGAAATGCACTCTAACTTCTCAAAAACGATGCTAAAAAAGAAATAGCAGTTGGGGTGGCAGTAAATGGTTTGAGAAGGAATGGTATGAAATTACATCTATCAGATCCACATTAAATTATAATGTTGATACTTCCTGCTAAATACAGAAAGTTTTCAATGAAAATATTTTCTAAGCAGCAAATAAAATAAGAAGCCCTTATATGTGTTTTAAAATCTTATGTTTGTTTTTAAGACTTCCTATAAAACAAAAATCTCAGTCCATCCTCTTTCTTTGGAAATACATTATAAAATTCTACAGTGTCACAAAGACAAAAGAAATTTCTACTACTTAATGTCTGAGAAATAGCTGAGATGATAATGAAGGCACTTCACTGTCAGAATCTTAACCCTAAGATCATGTACGAGAGGAAGTGGATAAAACATTAGACTCAGAGTGAAGAGCTGAGTTTGAATCCCACCTCTGATACCTACTCTCTCTAAGTCCATGGGCAAGTAAGTCATTTAAATCCCTTGGAGTCTGAATCATCATCTGCAAAATGAAACTTTGGCCTTCAGTTTCCTCATACTTGCAGTACCTCCCTAACAGGGTTGTTGTGGGGTTCAAATTAATAATATACGCAAAATGCTTTAAAATCTTAAAGTGCTATATAAATGACAGCTACTATAATGATGTACAGTCTGTATAAACAAAATGAAATATTTGAGCACGACGTATATGGCTTAGAAAATTAAATGGTTAATCAATGGATACGTGGGATATGCCATCGATACCTGGTGACCTTTGGTCCAACAAATTTCCATATGCTGAAGCTCACTTAGTTCCTGGGTTCAGTGAACCTCATCAGTGACCTGGAAGGTCAGGTACAGGGGGTAAAGATCAGTCTGACAGATGCTGTAAATGGCTATTATGCTTTAGACCAAAGAACAGATGTTGAGACTGACTACATAAAGTAGGTTATTGGTCAAGCCCTTAACCCTGAAAACTGGGCAATGGAATCAAGATATCTAAGTAGAGGATGGGTGGCTGGGCAGACAGCAAGAAGGAAGAAGAGGAGTTCCTTATCAGAAAGGGCAATCAATCATGTGAGAAGAAGGCAGAAATCAGTGTTGGACACTGTAACAAAAGCATTGTCCAAAAGGTTGGGCAGGATAGAAATGGTTTTTAACCTGGGGGTCTATTAATTTAAAAAAAAAATTTTAACTGTAATTCAAAGTAGTTGGTTTCCTTGGCAATCCTATATGTTTTATGCATTTAAAAACTTTATTTTGAGCAGGGGTCTTTAGGCTTCTCCAAACTGCTAAAGTGGTCTACAATACAAAAAAAAAAAAAGGTTAAGAACCCATACTAAGGCCAAAAGCAAAGTAAGGATTTCTCCCCGCAATTAGGAGGACTCAGATTTTCCTGGCCAGTTCTATTTTGAATAAAGAGGGAGTGGCATCAGTCAGACTCTGAGGGTCCCAGACCAGTGATAGATTGAGCAAAAGAAGGCTATCTCTACTGTTGTTGTTTGGCCTCCTCAAAGAGGGCCAATGACATCAGGAGGGTGATTTTCTGTGAAGCAGAGCTGTGTAAAATCATCAGCCCACCCTCTCTTCCAGAGTTATGAGAATCCAGTGGCAAGACATAGGCCAGGACGACTGGCAATGGCCCAGGAAGCAGGTGGAGACTTTAGCTTTTTTAAGCTAGGTCTTTCCCAGGTTTCAATTTGAGGTAATACCCATTCAATGATTTAGAGATTTAAAGCTAGGCAAGAAATGAGGCAAAAAATGGCCTAGTTTGCCTATTCAAATGAAAAAAAAAATCAAACTAGGTAAGACTCTCAGGGTTTCTGGCCCAAACAAACTGCTATTTACGTGCACTCTGAGCCATCAAAACCCAAACAATGGCTTGGGCTGGGGCCTATTATTGGCCAATCTACATGAGACAAAACAGTTAATTGTCCCAGTTTTTTAAAAATTATATAATAAATAAGTAGGGAAGAGTAAAATCTAGCCCCCAAACCCCAAGAAAGGAGGAGGACAGAGGTGCTAACATTATGGTATTAGCTAAGTCTCCCTTAGTCCATGTATTTTGCTGTTAGAAGGCATGCAGTTTTCAAGGCAGACAGAAGGTTCTACTAGGGGTTAGAGAGTAGGACATGTCCCAACTATGTCCTAGGGTTATATCCAATTCATCATCTGATATCATCCTCTCTCTTCCACTTCCACCCATGAAGATCAGGACTAATGGCCATAATCATCAAGTAACCCAGTGACCAAGATTAATCAATCCATCAATGAGCAAGATAAAGAACAATTCGGTACCAGTCACTATTCTAGGCTCGGGAGTACAAAGATTAAAAATTAAACAATCTCTGCCTTCAGAGTTTACATTCTACCCGAAAAGACAACACCTGCATATATAACTACGTACAGAATAAATAATGCAAGGAACTTAAATACCAAGGAGGTTGTCTGGGAGGGACCAGGAAAGGCCATATGTAGAAGGTGGTGTGTGAGCAGAACCTACTTTGACTTCATGTGCATCAAATGGAAATGTTCATGAATGTGAGTATAGGAGGTAGTGTGGTATTTTGAAAAGGGTATTAGTCTGAAGTCAGGATAACTGGATTGGCATCCTGGCTCTGCTACTAACTAACTTTATGACTGGCCGCATCACTCAACCCCTGCGGGCCTCAATGACCTCATCTCTAAAATGTGGAGATTAGTCTAGATCATTTCTAAGACTCTTCAACTCTCACAAATCTATTATTATGCTGTGAATGACAGCTTCCTAGCAACCAAAAAGTATGTGACCTGAATAAAGTTAAGGTGATTAAATCATCTTTCATCCAATGCAATACCTTTATCCAAACAACAGAAAGGCTTCTTAGCAAACATTTTTAATCCCTGGGCCTCTATTTCCTTACCTGTAAAATGAGTGAATTGGTCTAGTCAGTCTCTTCCAACTCTAGAGCTATGCACCTATGAGCCTGTGTTCTCGAAAGGGAAACACACAGAGAAGTATTTTCATAAGCATTTGGCAAGAAAAAATATATATAGGGATCAAAAAAAAATTAATGTCTTCTACCAATGTCTGTAAACTGATATGGAAAAAAGTTCACATTTCCTTAGCAAAGGAACTCCTCTATCCCTCTCCAAACCCACCCTTTAATGAACTTCCCTATTTCTGTCAAGGGCAAGACCAATTTTCTGGTCTGGCAGGTTTTTAAGATTGGGGACTCTTCTCACATGTACATATTCAATCTGCTGCTTAATCTTGCTGTTTTTACCTTCCTAACATCCTCACATCCATCCTCTTTTCACTAGTCTCACAAACACCAACTTACTCCAAGATCTTATCACCTGTCCCCTAAAGTATTACAACTGCCTCCTAATTGGTCTCTTTGACTCAAATCTTTTCCACAACAGTACAGCCTCCAAAGAGTAGATAAAGTGATTTTTCTTAAGTGGCCACATCAGTAAATTACAGTAGTACTCTAATGCCTCCAGAATAAAAGAGCAACCCCTCTGTTTGGTATTTAAAGTCATTCAAATTGGCTTCTACATACCCTTTTAGATTCATTATAGCCCTCCCCACCTACCTCACCCCCAGGCTACTAATGCTCTACAGTACAGCCAAGCTGACCTTATCTCTGTTCCTCACACAAGCCATTCTATCTCTCAACTCTGCTTTGGTACAACTGTCCCTCCTGCCTGGAATTATCTCCCTCCTCACCTGTACCTCACAGAAGCCTTCTCTTCACTCAAGACAGCTCAAGCACTACTTGTTCTGATTCCCTCTAACTGGTATTGCTTTTCTTCACTAACTACATGAATCTGCATTTTTGTAGAATTTATTATGTATTATACATATATGTGTGTGTCTACATGCACACGTACGTATATACAAAGACATTTACATATTATCTTCCCAGACAGAAGGCAAACACCTTGAAAGTCTCTATACTGCTTTACCTATCAATTTCTTATTTTTACTAACAGCAAAAAAAAAAAGTTGGCAAATAGCACAAATTATGAACTTTAGTAGACATTAAGTAGGGTCGGTGCAAAATGATACAAAGCAATCTGTTGGTTTGTTTTTTTTTTTAAAGAAACATTAAAGTTGTTTCTATCTTTTTCTGTAAATTGGAAAAAAAGAACTAGATGGAAAATAAAATATTTCCACAAAACTTTATGCTGGCAAAAAAAAAAAAAAAAGGAAAGCTTTAGAAGTTAATCAGAATCCATACATACACACATACATTTTTTTAAAAGTTCTATCAAACGTGTAAGAAAAAGCCTAAAACAAATGGAAAGTAATTATTAAATTACCCAGAATCTGAAATTAAAATGTTACTCCAAAATTGTTTCTGGCCTGAAACTCCTAGAAGAAGAAACCTCAATTGGAGAGGTTAAATTGTTTGCTTTTCCCTTCGATCAAAACTATAGCTTCTATAGGCTTAAAGTATGTGAATGAAAGTATAACATCTTAGAATTTCTTTGAAAAATATATTTAATGGTAGACATGGGTAGAGCTATACCTCACTCCTTTTCCACATCTGCCCATTTATCAGCCAATCAATCAGCAAACATTTCCTAACTCAGCTTGGCTCCTTAGCTCTTTTGTCCCAAATAATAAAAAAGCAACTCCAGGTTTTCATATCTAGTCAGTCAGTCAATAAACATTTAACATAACAATAAACATATCTATCACATACTTCTCTAAATTTGGTAGTATGGCATTTCATTGTTAAGTCTAACTCTTATTTAAATTATACACTCCCAAGGGATAGCAAAAATTTCACTGCCCTTAGGCTGGGCTTTGGTTCCCACTTTCATATATTTAACTGACCTTGCGTGACTATCAAGAAATGAGACTTTACAGGAATGTGTTTTAAAAAAACATGTCAAAAGTAATATAGGCATGCATACAGTAGTGACTCAGGTGGGCCAAAATACATTCCAAGTGTTTTTTCTTCAAATTCACCTTGGGAGGCTATGATGTTGCCTCTGCTCAAAACACCTTTTGGAACAGTTCTCTGGGAATTGCCTTCAAAGTCAATTTAACACACACACACACACACACACACACACACACACACACACACACACACACACTACTCACTGCTTTATAATTAGCACATAGACAAATCCAATACCCCAAAAAGCAAAGATTTATCACCATTCAAAATATATGTATGTATATATATAAAAACAGGCTCCAAAAGGAAAGCATCAAAAATGTTTTGAATGATGATGATTTGGGGGAATAAGTATATATAAGCCCTATGTGAATATAAAGAGGACAAGACTAGTTGAAAATGTAAGATCTGGTACATGGGTTAAAAAAATATGCTTTATAATTTCATAGCTATAACTTCAACAGTCTTTTAAAAGGTACTTCTAAAGTTTGGGGTTTGGGTTTTTTTTTTTAATTTTGTCTGAAGATTCTAGACAGTGTGTGAGGGGGCGACCTTTGGGTTGTCCTAGCAGCTTCACACTCTCCAACTCTGACCTTCAAAAATGCCCATTATTAAGGTTTACCATTAGCAGAGTAAGTGAAAGGAGGTTCTCCTCTTAAGTTTGTCATGATAAAGCCCAGATGACTTTGAGTCAGTGTGGATTTTTCACCTCAAAAAAATTTAAACTTGTTATGTGAAGTAAACAGTACTTTCATAATTGTTAGCTTTTTGCTAGCATTGGTTTCAAAATGACTAATAATGAGGCAGCACAAACTATAGAAATATAACTCTCTGGGCAAAACCAAGAAACCCCTCTCAGCCTAGTTTGCAAAGGATTCTGGTAATTAACTATTTCCTAGATAAATGACTAATTGTTCTGCACATTAGATAAAAAAATTACCAAAGGCTGTTGATTAGAATAAAATGTAATTTATGATAGGGAGATTTTTTCCACGGGATTAACTACTACTTCTTTTCAATGACTTTTTTTTTTCAGAAACTACTATGGGTAAGTGGTATGACAGAAAATAAAATGATGTGAAGCAAATAATTATTATTGGAGAAAATTCAATAAGGCCTGATTTCTGACTGATAAAGCAGGTTTGGAGAAAAATCGTTATATGGCTCCACCAAAGCTTCTTAGTATGATTTTGGTAAATCCCATAAACTGGATGTATATCTTCCCTTAAAACAGAGCTTTTTTGATACTTTCAAATACCTTCAGTCATAGAAAGTAATGTCAAAAGCTGTATTCCCAGTTCTCCTGATGTTTAGCCCTGGAAGACTGACATATATCCATGTAGGATCAAAGTATCAAAGTTAGAAGGGCCCTCCAAAATAATTTAGTCCCAAGTCCCTTATGTTACAAATGAGGAAAATGAAATCCAAAGAAGGTGACTTGCCTCGGGGCACACAGGTAGGAAATGGTAGAACCATTATTTTAGAAATATTTTCTTCTAAAGGACTATGGAGGAAGGACCATGGAAAGTATGAGGCTTCTGTGTTGTATAGGTAACATGGAGATATTGCCCTGTTGCTCTCTCTGCATGCCCTACCTTTGATAGTCTCAGATTAAGGCCTAAGGTGCTTTAAAAAAAAAAAGTTTTCTATAACACAACATCATCTCTAGGCCCCTCCCCTTTTAAAAAACTAGTTTCTCATGGCCTAGAGATTTGGTTTATAAATGCTATTCTTCCTGTTATCTAGTCTCTCATTTCCAATAGATTGATCTAGTTCCACCCCAACCAAGAGAATGTTGAGAGAGACTGGATCATGTTGGGGGAGAACAAATGTCCCTTTACTGTATTTCATTGTACTATTGTTGTTTGACACTAGTAGAAAAGAAAGGTTGTTTTTTTTTTTTTTAAGAATCAAAGTCTAAGTAATCTTAGAAAGCTATTTGACAAGGCCATAACCATATTTCAATATTATGGTTTAGCCCCACTTTAAGAAAAATTAATGGGGGGGGGCTGTTTGGGAGAAGGGAGGATTAGAAAAAAGTTAAAAGAAATGGTTTTATTTTATATTACAAAAGGATTATTTGCTTTACAAAAGGGTTTGCTATAGGTTTCCTTTAAGCATTAGGTTCCTGGAGTGCACTGCATATTTGTTTAAAGATAATTTAACAGGTGACAGAGTGGCTTTGGGGCAAAAAACACACAAGCCTGACTCTGCTAGGAACTGCAGACTGAATATCACTAGAAGATAAAGTATCTCAGAGAGACATATGGAAAACATGGTTCAATTTACAACAATCGTTTGCACCCACCTTTTTGGGAACGCAGTACAAATACACCTGCAAGATGGATTTGGAGAGCACATTTTTGTACAGGCTCTTCTTCAGGGTTTTACTGCAGCTCTTCTTAAGAAAAAGACTAGATGTAAAACTACACGTTTGATAACACTAGTTTATTTGTTATCTTAGTGTAGCCAGGAAGATAATTTAGAGACCAGTAATCATAATATGTACCACTATTTCTAGCACTCGCTTGGCACAGACCCTATTCTGTCTTATGTTATTCATTAACTTTTGTTAATGTCTTATGTTTCTCAAACTAGATTGTAAAGAAAAGATTAAATCAGAAATTTCCATCACAACATATAGCACAGTTCTCTGAACACTGCAGACACTCAATGAACATATATGGAATGGAGAACACTGGTCTTGGAGTGTGAAGGATTGGGTTAGAATTCCAACTCTGACATCTAATAGCTGGGTGAACATTGGCAATCCCGATCCAGTTCATTCCAATGGCATCAATTAAGTGCCTACTATGTGCAAGGTTCTGTGCTAGGCACTGGAGACAAAAGAATTGAAAATTGAAATTGAAATTGAAAACCAGGCTCTGTGACCAGGGAGTTCATATCCACATCACTGCTCTGGGTCTCTGTTTCCCCATTGGCAAAATAGGTTTAAATATGTAAAGTAGGTTTAATATATATGATCAACCCCACAAAGTTGTTGTATGTATTAACCATAAAGCACTATGTAAATGAGATTACTTCAACGACTGTGAGACCATCGATTTTTAGAATTGGAAGGGGACCTCAGAACCCAGCCCTGCTTTTCAAGAAAACGACACTCAAGGAAGTTGTGCTTTGTCCAAAGTTACACAGGTGGCATTAGAGGCTCTAATTTTATCTATATGACTAATGCCTTCTCTGATGCAGATCATGGCCCATCTATAAGTCAACAAATACTGTTTGAGAATTGCTGCAGCTAAAAAATTCACTTCCTACAATCCTTGTGATAAGCTTCTCACTTATTAGTATTTTATTTTTTTCCAATTACATGTAACGATAGTTTTCAATATTCACTTTTACAAGATTTTGAGTTCCAAATTTTTCTCCCTTCCTCCCTCACTCCTCCCTCCCTAAGACAGCAAGCGATCTGATATGTTATACATGTGCAATCGTATTAAACATATTTCTACATTAATCGTGTTGTGAAAGAAGAATCAGAAAAAGAATCATGAAAAACAAGTGAAAATAGCATGCTTCGATCTACATCCAGACTCCATAACACTTTCTCTTGACTTGGACAGCATTTTCCTTCACGTGGACCTCTGGAACTGTCCTGGATCACTGCATTGCTGAGAACAGCTAAGTCTATCATAGCTGATCATCACACAATGTTGCTACTACTTTGCATAACATTCTCCCAGTTCTGCTCACCTCATTCCAAAACCAGTTCATATCAGTTTTTCCAGATTTTTTCAAAATCTGCCTGACCATCATTTCTCACAGCACAGCTCCATTACAATCATACACCACAACCTGTTCACCCATTCCCCAACCAATGAGCATCCCCTAAATCTCCAACTCTTTGCCACCACAAAAATCGTTGCCATATTTTTGTACATGTGGGGACTCTTCCCTTTTTTATGAGCCCTTTGGGATACAGACCCGACAATGGTATTGCTGGATCAATAGGCACACACAGTTCTATAGTCTTTAGGCATATCTCCAAACTGCTCTCCAGAATGGTTGGGTCAGTCCACAATTCCACCAACAATGCATTAGTGTTCCAATTTTCTCACATCTTCTCCAACATTAATCATCTTCCTTCTCTGTCATATCAACCAATCTGATAGGTGTGAGGTGGTACCTCAGAGCTGTTTTAACTTGCACCTCTACAATCAGTAGTAATCTAGAGAATTTTTTTCACATGAGTACAAATAGCTTTAACCTCTTCCAAATAAGGTTCTCAAAACTGAGGTAAGCTGGTCTTTGAAATGACAAAGAACTCCGAGTAAAAAACTGTCACTTGGTTTCTATCGTTATGACAGCATCAATGTGTTTTTTGTGTTTCTTTTTAATTTTAAGAACTGCTATTCTTTGAATCTGCACAATGTCACTTCAAAACATAACAGAAAACTCATTTGAACAGTTGAGGCTAATTTTTGTGATTGTTGGGTATTTCTGGTTTTGTTTTGGCGTTTTATTAATCACCTGAAAGAATGATGGTCATTTTCCAACATGAACTCATGAAAAAAAAAATGTATATATGAGTATTGTACTTTTAAATGCTAATTACTCTTCCCTACTCCAAAACATAAAAAATATATATAATATAAAGATTCTTTCAATGACCAATGATAAGAAGTAATTTCTTTATTTATTTCAAGGTGAAGAAGTATCTGTTTGTGGTTTTTACTGAGAAAATTCCTAGCAAAAAATGTCACTTTCTTAAAAAAATTTGGCATATTATATATATATATACACACATATATATATAATACAATGTGAAATTAGGACTGATTAAAATGACTTGTATTAGTAGAATCATAAATTTATTTTCAAAAGCAATTTATAAAATACATGCTTACAATTTTTATAAAATACTGTAGAAGTCCTTCCCAGAATATTACCCAGACCTCTTTTGCACACTGATCAGGAAAAATGTGACACAGTGGATCTCATACACATGCATTATCAAAACCCTTTTCTTTTTCTTTAAAAAATTTATATCATGTCCCTTGCCATACATCTCTCTGCATGAGAAGTTTATATTTTCAGTTTTTATGGGAAATCCAGCAAGCTTCACACAATGAAGGGCAGCTCTTACTGTAAGAATCTTAAGTTTTACAATGACAGCTTCATTTTTACAATGACAGTTTCAAGAAGAATATATATTCCTATGGCCAATAAAGAAACTGGTGGACCAAACATCAAATCCCAACTAAGAGGGACATGCTGCTCTAGGAGTTTATCATAATATTATATACATCTGATTTCTTCATTTGGTCTTTGACATTTATTGCTTTTTCCCCCCCAATGGGAAAGAATCCATGCTATAGTTGAAGGAAGATACCAATGTGAAAACAAGATGTTGGTACAATCTGCTGATCTGCATTCCTATTTCAAAGTGTTTTTAAACGTGAGGAGACCAGGAACTCAGATTCCCGTTCATGAATCATCTCTGACTTTATGGTATGACAAGTCACTTTAACTTCTTTTTTGAAACACCAGTTTCTTCATCTGTAAAACAAGGCCAATGCCACATCAACGGTGAAGTAACCATAATCTGGGAATGTAGTTACAGAAGCATGAAGTTAACAGAAATCTGATGTCGGGATGCCCTGGCAAGAAGATTCTAAATATTTTCATAAAGAAAGTACTCTGAACTCTTGACAGGGACGGTTTACCATTTAAATTCAGGAATCAGGTCATCACATAGGAGGCAAATTAAAATTATTGATAAGGTTGGGGTGGGGAGTGGAGACCTGAAATGTTCCATCAAGAAAAGAAAACTGAGGAAACTGAAAGGGAAGAATAGAAAGAAAAACAGCAACAGCAACGAAAACATGATTCCTGACTTAGAGAATGAGACAGATCTATGAGGGGAAGAGAAAGTAACCTTCAAAAGAGAAGAATGGGGATGGGGAAGAGGCCCAAAAATGAAAGTCACGTTAAGGGGGTGTTGGCTGCTGTTCTTTACGTCCATTGAGAACATAGTTTTGCTGTCTTTGTTTTTAAGGCTAAATTATAGTAATTAAGGCATTAAGTAAGATAACCCTGACAATAAATACTCCTTTGTTACTATTGATATTGCTATCATTCAAGACTGAACAGGCTTCAGAAAGAATCATTAGAGGTGGACTGAACTAAGAGTCTGACCCAACATGGCAACTCTTAAGTGGTTATTCTTACTCTTAGTGATACTTAAGAAAAGGACAAACACTTTGCCGTCTGGAAAGTTTCAAGTTCCATATTTAATATGACATCAATTCACAGGAATAATCTTTTTAAAAAAAAAAAGATACAATCCTGTAATAAAAGTATTAATTCTCCAAAGAATAAATACTATATAGAATCATAGATACAGAGCAGGAAGGAGCCTCAGAAGCCATCAAAGCCCATCCCCCTCATTTTGCAGACAAGAACACTGAGGCCTAGGTTAGTGAGGTCATACAGGGAGTGAGGTGGGATTTAAACCCATGGCATTGGTCTCCAGAGCCCATATTCTTTCTTCGCTGTGCAATTCACATAATTAATTCTTCAAAGCTTTTACAGGTCTGTGCTTTCTTCAGTATTCCTCCCCTTAGTAAACTTCCTGAGTTGCTTTTCCCAAAAAAAAATAGACAATTTTCCAAGAGCTCCTGCTTCTCCTTTCCTCCTCACTTCACATCATTCTTGTCTTCCCCCCACTATCTCCTCCTTCACACCTGTTTCTGATGAAGAGATCGCTCTTGTGTTTTTCAAGGCAAGCCCCTCTACATGCAGCCCTAGTTCCATCCCCTCAATCTTCTCTAGCCTATCGCTCCCCACTAGCAACATCATTCTCTCAATTGTTGACAGTTTCCATTTACTGGCTCTCTCTTCCCTACTGCCTACAAAGATGCTCATGGCTCTACTATCTTTGGGGAAAAAAAAAACCCTTTCTTGATGCAAGCATCCCCATTGGATATCAGACGATAATCCAGTATCTCTCTCTTGCCCTTCTTTGCTAAACTCCTTGAGAAGGGCTTTTACACCGATGCCCCTCTTCCCACCCTTGCTTCTAAAGCCTCTGCAGTCTAGCTTCTGATCTCCTCATTCAACCGGACCTGCTCTTACCATCAGTCTTTTAATTGCGAACTCTAATGGCCTTTTCTCAAATATTCATCCTTCTGGACCTCTGCAGATTGTGACACTATTGATCAATGGATCTTCTCAAATACTTCCTCCATGCTAGATTTCATGACATAGTTCTTCCTTAGTTTTCCTACTATGTGGCAAAGCAGAGTGTTAGGTCTGGAGTTCAAATCTGGGCTCAGACACTAACCACGAAACTATGAAAACTATGAAAAAAAATCGCTTGACTTCTATCGGCCTCAGTTTCCTCACTAGAAAATGGGATAAAAATAGCAGCTGCCTTCTAGGGTTGCTGTGAAGATCAAATGAGAAAAGATATATACATATATATATATACATACATATATATATACACACTATTTTGCACATCATAAATCACTATATAAACGCTAGCTATTATTACTACTATTTAACAGATTGACTACGAGGAAATTTTTAGAGTATCATACCATAAGTTCATTCACTTTTTTTTCTTCTTTCTCTCGAACACCATATCTTCTCCCTGAATCCAAGTTTCCACATCATCCTTATTAGCCTATAGAAATTGACATAGGTTTTTCCTTTTCTTCTTTGTCCAACAGTACTCGAAACTCGGCTATTAAGTGATACAGATTTTACTAGTAGACACTACAAGGAAAAACATAGGATATAAGAATAAGCGGCAGCTAGATGGCCCAGTGGATAGAACACTGGACCTGGAGTCAGGAAGACCTGAGCTCAAATCCAGCCTCGGACGCTTTACTATTTGACTCTCAAGTCACTTAACCTTTGTTTGCCTTGATTCACTAGGGAAAAAAAATAGCAAACTGCTCCAGTATCTTTGCCAAGAAAACTCCATAGATAGTACTGGCATGCTATGGTCCATGGGGGTCACAAAGTCAGATACAACTGAACAACAAAACAAGAATAAGAAAAGAAGTTTTAAAAGTTTATAGATGATTCACCAATTAATCCTGACCCTACATGCAAGTCTACAGGGAATTAGGTTTTGTTCTTTCTCAGTTCTTCCTCTCTTGTTCATTTGGCCTTTGTCACCACCAATACTTCTTGCCTATTAATAATAACATTATAATAATAAGCATTTATATAGCCTTTCAAGGTTTGCAAAGAGCCTTATATACACATCATCTTATCTGATGCTCTTAATGATCCTATGTGGTAGGTGATATTATGATGCTCATTTTACAGATGAAGAAACTGAGACTAAGCAAGGTTAAGTGACTTGCCTAGGGTCACACAGCTACTAAGTGCCTGAGGTGATATTCGAACTGAGGTCTTCCTAACTCCAAGTCTATTCACTGAGAACACACTCATGCAAACATTATCTTCTGTCTGACCCTATACAGAATCAGCCAGTCCAACGGTACCCAAGTTAGATGTCAATATATGTTAAGTTTTAAGTTTATTACTGCCTCGGATTGGTTTGGTAAACCTGTTAGGCTTTCCAACCTTTCTAGAAGTTTCCCCGGGCTTTAGATTCTATAGACTCTGGCCTTCTTGCTATGTTCTGAAGGAGTAAGACTAAAAATTAGTGGATGTACCTTTCTCCTAGGCTTCCAGTCTTTAGAGATTTATAGTCACCACCCGCACCCTTGGGTCTGTGGCCAGGTGACCTGGCTTCTTTGATGAGGAACACTCTACCAGATGAAGTCGCCAAAACTTTCCTCTCCTGAGTTTCTACAAAGACCATGACAATCACCTACTGAGTCACCTTGAAAATTTCTATGCCCCAGCCCTGGGAGCTCTCTGTCACCTCTCACCAATTCCCTGTACCCTGGATGTTTTGCCTGAAATGAACTGACTAGACAATTGTAACATTGCTGTAGTGGGCATCTATGGGGATGAGCCTTCAGAAGCCGCTCTATAGAACATTCATTGTACCCTAGACACTTCCGGTTGGACCGTTGCTAAAGGAGAGGTTCCCAGTCAGTCCCCACGGTCCTCACCACTGGACGCTGTCAAGCACTATTGGAAACTGGGCCAAGAAGAATCATCTATTCAGTAGAGTAAAAGGAGCAGGCAAAGACTCTGGACCACCAACTCTTCCCAACTTTCAAGCAAGTCAGAACTCTGTTAGCTTTCCCTTGCATTTCAAAGCAGAGCTAAAGGCATCTTGCCTTCCTTGTCTTCCCAGCAGCAGCTATGGCAGCTTATACTCATATGGTTCTAAGATCATGTATATGTCTAGAGGTGCCTGAGACTGGTCCTTAGCTGCCTCTTCAATTCTGTGTTTCTTTATCTAAGCAAAGGAGACTGGATAACTGTCCTGAGATGACCTTACCTAGCTATAATGGCTACTTTGTAAACAACTGTGGGCTGAAGTCTTTGAAACATAGCTAGCATTTATATAGAGCCCTAAGCATTGCAAATCACTTCACATATTAGTTCATTTGATCCTTTACAACAACCCCATGAGATGAGCCAAGCAGCTAGAGAAGAGCCTGACTGTCCTCTCATTAGGGTCAGACTCCCCCAGAAGCTGGTCTGAGAAGGAGCCCTTTATAGGAAAGGGATGCCCCACTGAGCTGTGGAAGACACAAGAGCAATAGTCTACTATGCACCAAGTATTGGGCAGACTTTATTGTCCTCAATTAACATCTGGATTCCTTCCCTTGGCCCCCAAACCACATAGTCCAGTCTACCAAGATTCTCCTTCCCAGGTCCCCTTTAGTCTAAGTCACTGTTTCCTATTTAAAGCTCACAACCTGGGTAGTTCTCTCAACAAATTCCTGTTTCCAAGACGTCCTGGTTCCAAAATTATACACAGAAATAGCAAGCACATCCTAAAGCCAATCAACATGCCCTGAATACCACTTCCACTCCCTTCTTTGACTTCAGATCACTGAGTCATGGCTCGTGTCCCTTCTTCAAGACCGAGTAGCATTCTTGAGTCCAGGTTTCATAACAGCAGGGGGAAAATACTTTTTAATCATGGCAAATGAAAGGAAACGACTCCCACACCCCAACCACTCACCACCATTAATAAAAGGCATTATAAAAATGCCTCATCTCACATTTTATTTTGACCTTGTCCTTTTTGATATATGCAGTTACTAAATACAAATAAGAAATCTGGGACAGTGGTGAGTTCAAGTCCGGGCTCCACTACTTACTACCTGAATGACCTAGGAATAATCATTTAAACTTTCAGGGTCTTAGTCCTGTCATGTGTAAAATCAGTCATTTGGATGGGATGATTGCTATGATTCTATATCTGATTAAGAGAAAATATAATGCTGCTCCAAGATGATGGAATGAGTTTTTCCTACCACATAGAATCAGAGAGCCAGAGCTGAAAGTGAGATCATCTGGTACAATTGTTTTGTTTTTTACAAAGGAAGAAGTCGAGGCCCAAAAAAGTTAAGTGACTTGCCCAAGGTGATATGGATAAAAAACTTTAGCGGTTAAGATTTATAGCTTTCTTTTTTTATAGAGGACTATCTATAATTCAAATCCTAGGATAAAAGTATTTCTTTTGGCCTCTAAGATATACCATGACTACATTTTTTTTTTTGGTTTAGACTCATGATTTCATTAATATGGGAGATACCTGTTAAGAGAACTGTATTCCAATACAGGATGGTTTGGGGTGGGGCAGGCACTAAGCAGTTTGGTGGGATTCAGGAAAGGTTTCAAGTAGAAAGCAGTGTTTGAACTACTTCTCAAAGGAAGAGAGGGAGTCTGTGGAGTGGGGGTGAGAAGGGAATATATTATAGGCATGGTTGGTGGCTAGTGCAAAGGTATGGAGAACAGAAGTACTGTCATGTGTGAGAAACAGAAAGTTTGGCTGAATTACAGAGTACAAGAAGGGGAGGAACATAAAAGAAGCCTGGAGAGACTGGCTGAAGGCACAATGAATTTTGAGATATTTTTGGAACATCTGGTTTGAAAAGTCCAGGCGGTAATTCGTCATTAAAGTTCAGGGGAGGAGACTGGGGTTGGATATACAGATCTGGGAGTCATCTTCATAGAGATGATAATTAAGCCCATAGGAACTAATGTGCTCACCACGAGAGAAAGAGGAGTACAGAGCCTTAACAAAGCCTTGGAGAATACCTAAAGTTAAGGGGTTGATTAAGAAACCTAAGAAGAAGGTAAGACAATAAGAGAAAAACCAGAAGACAGAAGTGTCTCAAAAGTCCAGCGTCCAGGAAGAGAGGGCATTCAACAATGTCAAACACAGCTGAGAAGTAGAGAAGGATGGAGATTGAGAAAAGACCACCAGACTCTGCAATCAAGAGGTCACTGACAACTTTGGAGAAAACAGTTTTAACTGTTAATGAGGTTAGAATCCAGACAGCAAAAGGGTTGAGAAGTGAGTAAAGAGAAGAAGTATAGGCATTCTGTACATTACATACATACAAACGCATGTATATGTATGTAAACACACATACATACAAACATATAGTGTGTATACATATACATATACATTTTCTCCTAGGAGTCAAGTGATTAGCTCAGGGTCACTCTACCTGTATGTGCCAGGAGCAGGGCTTCAATACAGGTCATCCTAATTTCAGAGGCAAGCTCTCTAACCACTAAGTAAGACAGTCTCTTTACCAAGACTACATTTAAGAATAAAATATTTTTTTCTTCTCCAATGTCCCCGCCCCAGGTTCCCTTTAGTCAGCTCCCACTGTACTTACTACCAGCCTAATGGACTTTCTGGCAGAAAGTATAAATTCTAATGCCTTCTTGGCATATTTCCCCCTATGAACACATTTAATCAAATGTACTCCTCATCTCACAACTGTTGTTGTTTTTAAGAAATAATCTATAACTGAATGAGCAAAGTGATGGAAATCACCTGATAATAATAAACTATTTACCAGAAGCAGGCTGAGTTTCCAGTGGATGATATTTAAATCAAAATGGTCATCTGCAAAACTTAAAAAATGAGGTAAACTTTAAAATATACACATTGATCCCCACCCTTGGTCTACATCTGCTTTTGCTTTGAAATGGGGAAAGCCCAGGTTACACCTCTTTGAAAAGGTTAAGCATAACTTCCCCTAGTTCCTTCCAAAAGCAAAGTATATTGTGACATTTGTTGGCTGAATCTCCAAATATGCCTTGCAAATATGTGGTAAATACTTTTTCAGAGATGATGCAAGATTCAGGTATGCAAAAGGAAACACTAAAATGGGTCTTACTTCTATAGCATGTGCTTAGGGAAATGATTTCACAACTAGTCTCTTGAAAGCTACCCACCTCCTTACAGAGAGGTGATGGACTCAAGATGAAGAATAAGACACTCATTTTTGGACATGGTCAACATGGGTTTGGTTTTGTTTGATTATGTACATTTATTACAAGGATATTCTTTTTATTTTTCCTTTTTCTCCCCAGTAGGAAGGAAAAATTTGGAAAGAGAGGAAAAAATACTTAAAAATGTAATTAAAGAATAGATTTGATACCAAAATATAAATATAACATAGTTTGTCACAAAATTCATAGTTCCTTAATTAGGAAGACCTAAACTCACATCCCATTTCATACACTTACTAGCTGTGTGACTAAGCAGCTCACAACTTCTCTCAGCCTCAGTTTTTTTTTCCTTCTAAAAATATTGATAATAATAGCATATATCTCATGGGTTGTCATAAAGGATCAAATGCAATAACATGTGAAGTGATTTGCAATTCTTAAAGCTCTATACAAACAGTAGCTATTCTTTGTCTTACAACTACTATTACTACAACTACTACTACCACTACCACTACTACTACTCCTCAACAGAGTGGATAACAAGGAAATTTTTTTAAAGGGTATAACATTACAAGTCCATGAGATCTCATGAGTCCATTATTTTTTAATTCTTTCTGCCAGTTGCTACTGCTTACTCTCTATCATCAACTCTTAATATAAATACTATTATCTAAAACTAAATGTTTTACATTTTTAAATTAAAATTTTCTTTTCGTTGTCTCCAACACATTTTTTAAAATTACATAACACTTCTCACACATACATAACCAACATTCTCACCACACTAAAAATGAGAAGTAGAGAGTGGGCAGTGGGCCCTGAGGAAGACAAATCCAGGGTAAAGAACAGCTGTAGGCAGAGTTGAGGTCAGGATTGAAGTGAGCAAGTTCAAGAAATATTTTCCAGAGAACATTAATGGTAATGATGAAACAAGCATGTAATTATTAATGTTAATAAGGATCTATAAGGAAATTTAAAGTATTTGTAGTAACAGTTGGCCATAGTCACTCAGCTCAGGCAACACAGGTCACTGCCACATTATGAGCTGTGGAGAATGAGTTCTGCTACTCTCAGTAGGGCTGGCAATGACTACAGCTGTTAAAAACCTCAACCAAAGGTCAACTTTATTAAATCTTTTCCTTCAGGTTTACACCTGTCCAGCACAAAAACTTTCTAAGAAAAACGTTAAGATATT
The DNA here is from genome assembly GCA_028646595.1 of Phalanger gymnotis. Classification (NCBI taxonomy): domain Eukaryota; kingdom Metazoa; phylum Chordata; class Mammalia; order Diprotodontia; family Phalangeridae; genus Phalanger; species Phalanger gymnotis. The sequence goes on from CM053622.1 coordinate 588,315,755, forward strand.
TGCTGAGTAGTAAAGGACTGACTTTAGCCCCTTCTTCTTTTGTTCTGGTAAAGTTCAGAAGTGATATATTTGTTTTCTATTATTTTAGATGTGTAAATTAATATATATTTATTTAAAATATCACTGACTATCCATCAGTTTAACTGCTTCATTCTATTTTTGTTATGTTGAGTCTAAACTGTTGCGGTGGTATGAGTAAGACAGCAAAAATGTGAATTAAAAGATTTTAATAAACTTCAACCATGAATTACTTATTTCTTTAGAAGAATAAAAACCTACCTTTAAAAAAAAAGAAATCTAAACTATATCCTTCACACCATTGTGCCAAGAAATGCTATTCAACTTATGTTTTACGGTACTGCTTTCTTAAAACACAGGGATGAACTTGCCAAGTTTTGGTGATTCTATTTTTCTCTAACATGTACAATGCTTCTATCATCAACAAACAGGAAAGCAGTATAATAGAGATTTTTTTTTTTAATTCAGCAAGTAGAAGATCCAGGTTCTAGTCTCTTTTCTAATTCTGGGCAAATCCCTTAACTCAGAGGGTCAGTTATCTCATTTATAAAATGGGGGAAACATCATGTCCCTGAAGATTGGGGATTGGACCAGATTACCTCCTGAGATTCCAGTTCTAAAATCTATGAAAGATAGATATAATAAGGCATAACTTTCAATAGAACAACTTATGCCAAGTTAGAAAAGGGAGCAATTTATATGAGTTTGTGCTTTTCAAGTGATATGAAACTTAAAATGGGCTGGACACAGAGGAGGCAGAGAGAATGAGGGAGTTTTAAAAGGCCAGCAGAGAGGATACCTTTGATCTAGTAGGCCAAAGGGAGCCACTATCATTTCTTAAGCATGGAAGGAATGTGATGAAAGTACTGCTTTAAGATTAATCTGGTAGCAGTACGAAGAATAAATTAAAGAAGAAAAGAAACCAATGGCAAAAATCCAGGTATGGGGTAATGGAGACCTTGAATAGGGTGATGGCAGTGAGAATGAAAAGGAAGGAACAAATTTAACGTTTTGGAGAGAAAATTGACAGGATTTAGTGACTGATTACATGAATGTGGCAAATGACATAGAAAAATCTAAGACAGCTCCAAGGTTTTGAAACCTGAAATTGAGAGGTTCCTTTAAGAGAAAATGGAGCTAGTTCTGAAGGGAATTTTGTTTTAAAGAAACAAATTCTCTTTAGATATGGTGAGTCTGCAGTGACAATGAAATATTCAAGTGTAAATACCTTAAAGACAGCTGAAAATACTGGACTGTAGCTTAGGTGAGATCTGAGCTGGGGATGTAGCTTTGGAAGGCATCAGCATAGATATGGTTGCTGAAACCATGAAAACAGATCATTCCTCTAAAGCACAAGAATGTAGAAAGAGAAGAACAAAGGGGCTTGGACTCAACAAGTATTTATTTAGCACATACTACAGAGCCAGAAGACTAAAGAGCCATAAACTTAAATCTGAGGGGCACCCAAACTAAAGGGAAGGAGGAAAGAAGAACAACAACAAAAAAGCAGCACTAAGAATTAGTTCAGGTTAGTCTCTGAAAGGCAAGGGAAGAAGAGGGAGGGGCCTACAGTATTATAACCAACAGACATGTCAACAAAATTAAGACACAAGGGAAACCCTTTTAGAGTTGACTAGAATTGGGTGAATTGTGACCTCAAAAATAAAAAGTACAGTTTAGGAAGTATGGTAAGTATGGAAGCCAGATTACAGGGGGTTAATCATACTGCTATGATAACATGGGGGGAAAAAAAAGCGGCTGCCAGTAAACTGAAGGTGAAATTCAGAGATAAGGGAAAAGTACATTTAATAATTGAAAGAGGACAAACTTTATCTCAAGAAAGCTTCATGGGATTTTTTAACACCTCCACAGAAGATACAGACTTTTGGTGTTTCAAAATCTCCCCAAAGAATCAAGTAAGACATGGAAGTCAATTTTTCTATAACTGAAGGGCAAAAAAAAAAAGAAAGAAAGAAAAAAAAGAGCTAGTAGTGATAGTATCCAAACTTGATTTTTATGAACTCAAGATATCCAAATATGACATTTCATTACATATATATGTATTTGGATGAGTTAAATAAAAATATAGAATGAATATATGATACATTGCTTAAGAGAGCAATAAGTTAATTTAGCTAATCAGAGTCACTTGCTTATATTTAATGGGTAAATAAAGAAATACTAGATCAGGAGTCTGTGTGACTCAGGTCCTATAGCCACCTCTGTAACCAATAGGAGTTGTTTGTTTGAAGGGCTAGATGGGGCTGACCTCATTTATCTAACTTAAGATTCCTACCTGGAAACCCTGAACTTTAAAAAAAAAAAACTATTTAAAAAAACTATTTTTAAAAACTACTAAAAAAGCTATTTTTAAAAACTATTGGAAACTATTTAAACAAACCATTTTTAAAAAACTATTGTGAATTTCAATAGAACTGATTTTCTTTGGAGTCCTATGCATTTCATTTTATGTGTCTGAAAATATGATTCTGAGAAGGGTACATTATACAAAAAAAAAAAATGGTTGGAACCCCTGATCTGGGTGAAATTTCTCTAATTGGAAGATGAAGACTATATACTTAAGTCAACTCTTCACTTTCTTTACTAACTAGGATAGAAATAATGATAAGGATAGAGACTGGACCTGTGTATTTTTATTAGCTGAGGAGAAACTCGGGAGTATGAGAATTCCCTCTACCAATAAAGGTCTATGCCTCTGCAACTTACAGTCATAGTGAATTGTCTGGAGCACTAAGAGATAAAGTAACTAGCCAGTAAGTGTTAGAGGGAGGATTTAAAGCCAGTTCCTTATCACAAACTGTGATGCTCTGGGGGGAAAACCCAACAAAAAATTCCAAAAATCTTATTTAAGTCAAATGTTTCAACCTCATCAACATCACAAGTCCATGGGAACTTCAGGTATGTCAATTAAACTGAGGCAAAAAAAAAAAACTTTTAGAGTTGATTAGAGTCAAATAAATGGTAACCTTCAAAATAAATAAAAATGCCTACTAAAAAAAAACCCACCCAATGTGGCAGAACATGCTTGAGCCTGGACTCTACTGGCCTAATTTACAGAGTGCCCAAGGTGATCTATGCCATGAAAGGAAAGGGGCAGGAGTTTTGTAGCAAAGTATACAGTTTAAGCCTGGCACACAGTAGGCACTTAATAAATATTTATTGACTGATTCCAAAATCTAGTTCTATCTCCAGTCCAAAGTTCACACTTAAGATCCAGTCCTACATTTCCAAATGATTATAAGATAGCTAAAGCATATACTACCAGCCTACAGATAATTAAGAATTGGCTGTATCTATGTAACAAGGATTTTATCTATGTAAAACACTCTGAATTTCTCTGTAAAGTGGTGACAGAAAAATTAAAATTATAGCAAAACAGAAGCAAACATGGAGCAGCAAATAGAGCATTGGTTCTGGAGCAGGGGGGAGACCTGGGATCACATCCTGCCCCTGACGTTTATTAGATATGTGACCATAGGCAAGTCATTCAACTTCTCAATGATTCATGAAAACTTCTAAAACTATAAGTTATTGAAGAATTCTTGATCTGTATTACTGGAGGTAGTTTTGTTTTGTTTTGTTTTGTTTTCCCCCACATCAAGAGGAGTTCCTCCATGTAAGTGAAATCACATGGTTCACACCAAAAAAAAAAAATTAAATTATTTAGACTTATCAAGGAAGAAGACCTGTTTGAATTATGCTAAGTTCTGGAGTGAAATGAAATAATATCACTTTCACGTACACCAAAACAGATTAATAAAGAAGCAGTGTGGCACAGTGAAAGAAACACTAAATTTGGAGTCAGAGGACCTAAGTTCAAATCCTGACTCTGTCACTTACTACTGGTATAACCTTGTCATGTAACCTTCTTTGGGCGCCCATTTCCTCACCTGAAAAATGAGAGGGATGGACTAGGGTATCTAGAAGACTCAGGTCCCTTCCAGTTCTAGGTGTGATTCTTAGGGCAGCTAAGTGGCACAATGAGTAGAGCACTAGCCCTGGAGTCAGGAGGACCTGAGTTCAAATTTGACCTCAGACAATTTGATGAACTAGCTGTGTGACTTTGGGCAAGTCACTTAACCCCAATTGCCCCGCCTCTCCCTCTCCCCCCGCCAAAAAAAAGATAAAAAAATGTAATTCTTAAGAAAGTGCTTTCTAATAGAGGATATAATGAAGCTCAAGTCAACAAATGGTGAGACAAAAGTTTGTAACAGGAATGCCAATTAGTTGAATGCCAATAATCCACAGGCGAAGTGGTGTACTATAAAGGGCACTAGTCAAGAAGTCAAAAGACTTACATTCTAGATTCTGCCACTAACTAGCCATGTCACTTTGGTGAGTAACTTCATTGTCTGAGGTCTCGGTTTCCTCATCTGTAAAAGAAAAAGGTCGGGGTGGAGCCAAGATGGCCGCATAAAAACAGCGTCTTACTGGAGCTCTCTCACAAGTTCTGTCAGATTCCTATAAAAAAGTTAATTTGAGCAGATTTGAGAGAGTTAGAAACTGCGAGAAGTCTGAGTGGGGCAAATTTCCCAGCCGGGAGAGTCTGAAAGGCAGTAGGAACGAATCTGTAGGCTAGGAGAGCATTCGGCATGCAGAGCTGCTCCAGACGGGGCCAAAGCAGAAGCGGCTGGCTGGGAAACACACGTGGGAGACAGACTGGGAGAAAGCCGGGCGCCTGAAAGCGGCGGAGATCCCCAGGCCTCCCAACACAGGACGGCACTCTGTGGAAGCCACGAGAGGCAGCGCAACACCACCGACCAAGAGATACCAACTCCTGAGGCTTGCAGCCCAAAGGACTCTTCTTGAACTTCTGGGAGACATAATGGCCTGGTAAAACGGCTCAAATCCCTCCCCTCCCCACCCAGAGAATTCCCCGGAGGGAAAAAAGGAAAAAAAAAAGCAGGAATAGACGAGACAGAAGTGGGGCCTCAGTGGCCGAACAGTGGGAGTACCTGAGTCCCAGAGGGGCAGAGCCAGGAGAGGTCAACACCAGGAGCCCAGACATACTCTTGCTCCCCCAGGGGACGTGCCAGACACCCAGCTCGAACAACAAAGAGCAGAGACCATTGCTGAAGAGCAACAGAACTGGAAAACAACCCCAGGGGAAAAGGAGATTTCAGGCAACCAGACCCCCTCCCCTACACCTCAGGAGAATAAGAAAGCTGGGACAGTGAGCCCTGAGCCTCAAAAGCAGAAATTTATTGCAAAGGCAGGAAAAGGCTAACCAACATGAAGAACACAAGAAAACCAAGGACCATTGATTCTTTTTACGGAGACAGGCAGGATCAAAATACCAATTTGGAAGAGGATAACAATGACACTATATCCACATCTGATACCTCAAAAGGTAATGTGAACTGGTCTCCAGCCCAAAAAGCATTACTGGAAGAGCTAAAGGAGGATTTTAAAAACCAAATTAGGGAGGTAAA
>CM053622.1:588321725-588474225 GCA_028646595.1 Phalanger gymnotis
AATTCAATAAAGGGGGATAGGTTAGGAAGAAGCAAAATATAGTTAGTCTTTCACAACATGAGTGTCGTGGAACGGTTATACATAATGATACGCATGTGGCCCATGTTGAATTGCTTGACTTAGGGTGGAAGGGTGGGTGGGAAGGGAAGAGGGGAGAGAATTTGGAACTCAAAGTTTTAAAAAATAGATGTTCAAAAACAAAAACAAAAAAGTTTTTGCATGCAACTTGAAAATAAGATACACAGGCAGTGGGGCATAGAAATTTATCTTGCCCTACAAGAAAGAAAGGGAAAAGGGGATGGGAGGGGAGTGGGGTGACAGAAGGGAGGGCTGACTGGGGAACAGAACAACCAGAATATACGCCATCTTGGAGTGGGGGGGGGCAGAAATGGGGAGAAAATTTGTAATTCAAACTCCTGTGAAAAACAACGCTGAAAACTAAATATATTAAATAACAAGAAAAGGGGCTGAGCCCTTGCCTAAGGGAAAAAAAAAGGTGGTATTTGGCCTGAATGAAGGAGAAGCTAGATGGAGTGCTGCGCGTAAAGAACATCTAATAGGCCAGTACAGCTAGACTGTAGCATTTGTAGAAGGGCACAGTAAGAAGACTGGAGAGGTAAGAAAAGGCCAGGTTGTGAAGAGCTTTGAATGCCAAACAGAAGAGTTTAATTTTGAGCCCAGAGGTAATAAGGAACCACTAGTTTATCAAGGTAAGGAGGTGACATGCTTAGGCCTATGCTTATAGAGAATAGATTGGAATCAGAAAATCTTGAGGCAAGAAGACCAATTAGGAGGCCATTAAAATAACTCATTTAAGAGGTGATAAGGGTTTGAACCCTTTAGCTCTGTCAGTGGGGATAAGGACATGCTGTGAGGGTAGAAAAGACAAGACTTGGCAACTGACTGAATATATGGGTTGAGAGTGAAGAGCTAAGATGTAATAACTGGCCACTGTCCAATGACCATATTAAATATATTAACTGAAGAACAATAAGGCAGCACATATTGCAAAGCAACCTTTATGGAAGGATTATGGAGAAACATGGATAAGCATCACACATGAGATGAGAAGGCACTGGGTTGGAGGGGAGGCTATCAAGTCAATGAAATCATCTCTTGTTGTATCAAAGTAACTAAGAATCAGCCAGTATCTCCATAAGAAACTGTTTCACATTAACACTAACAGTTCCCTAAACTAAGAACCACCTCTACCAAGATTCCAGAATTAGTTAGCACACACTACACAACAGTAACAATACCTTCTCATACTTTATGCTCTCAATTTCTCTAGCCCAAAAGTGGAATTTGAATAGTAGGGAACTCTGACTTGAGAAATAAAGATTCACAGTAGCCCCTCAGAAAAAGTGGGTGTAGAAGCTAACAACTTTTGCATCATTCCTGTAACTATTCATGGCCTATGGGCCATGAATGAAGAGAAAAGGGTAGAGGGAGGCAACTGTGTAGAAATTGGCAGCCTTTCAGAAGTGGGATGCCAAACTGACTACAATGTGTGGAATGGGGTTGTGGGAAGAGGAGAGATAGCCCCAGAATGGGCATGTACCGCTAAAATAAAAACAAAAAATCTACATCTAAATCTAATCTAAAATCTAAATCACAAATTTTACTAATTAAGAGATTCGTGTACTTAACAAGTACCTCTGTCTCAGGGGTTCTTAACCTGGAGTCTCTGAATTTGACTTTGTGTAGGTTTTTTTTTTAATTCTTTTGATATATAGTATCCCAATGTAATTGCTTTCCTTTGTGACCCTATATATTTTAGTTTGTGCATTTAAAAACATTATCCTGAAAAGGCCTCCTTAGGTTTCACCACATGGCCAAGGGGGTCCCTGATACAAAAAAAGGTTACAGTCTTTTAGCCTCCTCTAGGAAAGCTAAGTCACCCCATCAGTAACGATACTTTGTAAAGAACCTTGCAGATAAAATTATTATATATTTAACATATTTTTAATTTAATATATAATAATTACATTCTATTCAGATCAAGTAAATTATACTTCCCCTTCATACATCATACAGCCCTTTCCTTATACTTCTCATGTGTTCACCATGTATCATTTTGAATTATACTTATTCTTGTATATGTCACATCTCTCCACTAGACTCCATGAGGGCAGGGATGGTGTTGTGTTTAACTCAACTCCTAAGCACAGATACTTAAAAGTTTATTAAATTGGGCACCAAGGAAGTAGGAGGAAAGTTTGTCAAGAAGTGAGAAAGTATGAAAGAGAGACTAGAGGAGTAGGGGATGGGGAACAATAGCAACAAAAAAAAAGGTTTTTGCAGATACTACAGTTTTGGAACAAATCACAAATTCTTTCACGTGCCATGGGTTTCTGATTTGTCAGTTATAAGAGCATGAGAATAGGTAACTTCATCCATACTGACAGGAAGTCAGATGAAGCGAGAATCCTGGGGCAAGTGTAATCTGTTGCCACAGCTATTACATCGATAGATAGATGATAGAGAGATAAATGGATGACAGGCAGACAGAGCATTTATTAAACACTTGGATACAAATACAAGCAAGCAAGACATTCCAGTGTGGGAAGATAATGCAGAAAAGCAGGGAGAAAGAGGAGGAAGTAGGAAGATGTGGTGAAGAAAGGCCCCAGGTAAAAAAAAAAATCAGCAAAAAGGTCACCTTGGGGAGTCAGGGAAGCCAACAAGACACATGAAGGAAACTCAGTGAATGTCAATCAGCAGCTTCCATGAGTAGAAAACTGCACTCAAGAATGAGAGTGAGGTGTCCTAGGTTTTATTCCCAACCTCAAAACTAACTTCCCTCTGTGACCTTAAGCAAAGCACTGGAAACTCTGATTCTTCTTTCTTTCTGTCAAATGGCACAATACAAAGAGCTGTTTAACAGGACAGCTATAATGATCCAAAAAAACCTAATTACATAGTTAAGAAACAATGCAGACAAACTTAAGTGCTCGAGTCTTATACAAATATGGGGCAGCAGTAATTTATTAATATTATTATTTTACCAGTTCGGATAATAATGGCAACGTTTATACAGTGTCTACTATGTGCCAGGCAGTGTGCTAATCACTTTATTTATATTATTTGATCTTCACAACAACCCTAGGAGGTAGATACTATCATTATCTCCATTTTATAGATGAGGAACCTGAGGCAAAGAGAGGTTAAGTGACTTGCCCAGAGTTACATATCTCAGGTCTTCTTGACTCCAGACCCAGAACTTTATCCTGAATTATTTTAGTGAATATATTGATTTTAAGCTTAGCATTATGATTTCTTTGATATAATTTCATTTCATCATTACAATTATTCTATGGATTTTAATGAAAATGCTAGTTGCAAACATTAGTATTGTTAAATCTCAATCATGCAGCTAGTTCAATAGTCTACCTGTTTCACCTGGCCTTTTACTCAGATAAAGGAAGAAGCAGCAGTTACAAAGTGTTTGAGTCTGGGGAAGCTTTCATAAAAAATATGTGTCCAAAGGAGGCTTGAAATAATGCTTAATAGAGTTTTCTGATTATCTTCACTGGACTAGTTTTAACCATGCTCATTTTCCCAGAAGTATTTTTATACTACTGACATATGCTGTAAGCATCAAGGGTCAATATACACCCATGAAAAGAAGTATATTGAACTGATATAGAGCAAAATATGACAAACGCTATAAACACATACGTAAATACAGACACTAACTACAACAGTGTAAATGAAAAGATCGCTGAAAGGAAACTAAACTATGAAAAAATGAAAAATCAGCAATGGCATTAAAAATAGTGATGTAACACTTCCCTCCTCCTCAAGGCAGCAAGATGAGAAACTGCTAGACCATAATATTGTATACATTGTCAGAAGCAGACAGTTTGGGATATTTGGGGTTTTTTTAAATTCAATCAATAAGCATTTATTAATTATGCACCTACTATGTGTGCTAGGTAGGTATAGCCAGGTGATGCAGCAGATAGAATGCCAGGACTGAAATCTGGAAGATTCATCTTCTTGAGGCCAAATCTGTCTTCAGACACTCACTACTTGTGTGTCACTTAACGCTGTTTGCCTCAGTTTCCCCACCTGTAAAATGAGCTGGAGAAGGAAATGGCGAACCGCTCCAGTATCTCTGCTAGGAAAACTCTAAATAGGGCCAAAAAAGAGTTGGACATGACCAAAAGACAACAGAATAACAACTTTAATATGTTTAATAGCTGTAAACTGTGCTAAGACTTTTGGGATACTCTTATATGATCCTGGAGGTAATTGTTTTTCTTTGTTATTAAAGAAGGCTCCGTTGGGGGTGGGAATGAAAGAGAAAAGTAGTTATTTCTAGAAATGACTTTTCTATAAAAACAAATGGTATCAATAAAACTGATTTTTAAATAAAATAAAAAATAACAACTAAGAAATATACAGCCCTAGTATGCAAACGAAACTGTGATAAAAACTAAGATATACTTCTTGTTTCCTTAGAATGCCATACTAAATTACTGCACCTGATTTTCACTAGTAGAATATGGATTTTCTTTTTCCAACCTTTCAACTGTGAGCTTAATCTCCCTTTATTTAAAAAGATACAAATGAATTTAGGAAAAAACAGGTAAAATCATGTCATCACATGAGTCACAGGCACTTAACAAAGTTTCCTACCTGATCACCACTCAAGAAGTAAATACTATGGCTACTTTATATACCACTAAACCTAAAAACTGAATAGCTTGCCTTCCAAACTTTTAACAACCTAAGAAAAAAGAAACCAGTTTTGCCATTTCTGGATTAAGACAATTTGATAATTTACTAATCAATGGGGCCAGTTCCCCAGGTAACAGCCATAGAATCAGATGCAAAATGAAACAGACCCTCCCACCATCTCTACCTTGAAAACCCATGAATCTAGCTGTGGATTAACTATCATTTCATGGCAAAATAAGAGCCTTATCAGTCAAGATAATAACACAATAATTCTAAGTACTACTAATAATAATCCTGGATCTCCTTTTTTTTAAAATAGAGAACACTTTAGGGATTACAAAGTGCCCTCCTCACAACCACCCCTTATGGTAGATAGTGCAAAGCATTATTCCCATTTTACAGTATCTTTTAGGAACCCTGGCCCTAAGTGACTGAAGGCCAGGTATCTTACATTTCACTTCTTCCCTAGGATTCTCTCATACCCATAAGGATATCTGAGGATATCAAGACTCTCTGCAAAGAGCTCCAGCCCCCACCAGCCACAACCAAAGAGTTCCCTCACATTTCAGGGCATACCCCACTTCCATTTAACAATTAACAGCCATATTAGCTATTACAAATAAATATTTACTTCAAAAGGTGTAATCACAAATACACAATCTTACTCCTACAACACATGGAGCTTAAACGTTCCTCCCCTTTGTACCACATTAGTCTCAGGGGAGGCAATGGGTACAGACGCAGGGCAGTGATCTCCACAACTGAGGAGAGAGTCCTATACCAATGGGCTTTAGGGTTCTGGTTACATTACATTTAAGGAAACAGTATGTAGGAGATAAAATGATTTGTCTGTGCCCATACCTCCAGAAGTGTCTGGAGGTGAGATTTGAATGCAGTTCTCCTAAATCTCAACTCTATCCATATACCAGACCATCTTTCACTAGCATTTAAGTACAAGTCAAGGTAAGGAGGATGAGCAGGGACATAGTTAAATAATACCCTTTTTTTTTTTTTTACATTTAACATTCTGCTTTTGTAATAACGAAAATATCCCAGAATGCCCTTCAAAGTTCCTTCCCATCAATCTCACCCAACTTAGCTTTGTCTTTCAAGAAAGGGAGTGGTCTAGGCTGGGAATCTGAGAACCAGAAAAGGTCTGGTTTCTTCTATTCCAACATACACACATACATACACACACACACACACACACACACACACACACACACACACACACACACACACACACACACACCCCCTACCTTAAGCTCTGCATTAAGAATCAAGCAATAATTATAATCTTCTGATCTCTTGTTATCACAAAAGAAAAAAAGATTAGGTATAAATTCTGAAAATTTTAAAAATACAGCATTCAGGAAGGAAAATTTCAGTGCAACCACAAATAGTCCCCTGCTTTTTCCAATTTGAAAAAAAAATCATATTTTGCAACTGATATTTTTCAAATATTTTTTCCAGCACTGATTATACTTTAATAATATTTACGAGTGTCTCTTTTAAAAATGAAAAGGTCTTAGAGGACAAGAACAGTGTCCAAATATTGTTCTATGCACAACTTCCAGTAGTGGGCTCAGTACCATGTGAGCATTTAACAAATAAAACAAAGAAATATATTCATTCTGAACCATTAGTAACAAAATTAAACATAACCATACATTATCAGCATTTAAGAAAGATTATAATACAAGATAAAAGAAACATCATTTCCATATGTTTCAACTCAGTTTTGCAAGCAGTTGATAGAAAAGTTCGTATACTTAAAGAGATGCCTTTTAATTTAAAAGATGGATTAAACCTAAGTTAAAAGCAAAACATTTGGTTCGAATAAGCCTATCTTTTCTCTCCAAACTATTTTATAAAAACTGAATAACTATAACTTATTCTGATATTTTGTATCAACATATTAGTAGTTATTTTTCCAAATTCCCTAGGCAGCAACAAATAACAACATACAAGAGGGACGATATAATTACATGCCAAAAAAGACAGACCAGCACCCTTATACTCAAAGCTCCCCTCTGTGGCTCCTTCATATCCCATATGTTGCTAATAAAACTGCCTGAATCATACCTATGAGACAGTTTTACTGATATTGTATCAGATCCTTGGGTTCTTCACATGACATACGATGTCACTAGAACTATGGCAAATGCAAATTTTAAAAATGAATCCAATAGAAGTCCACATTATAACATACAATATGCAGTATGCTACCTTGGATTAAAATTACAATTTTATTAGTTGATCCTTTATACTGTAAAACATCAATTAAGTTCTAGGATGCTAATTTCACAGTGAAAACACACATAATATTCAAAAGTCTAAAGACCAAATTCAAGAAAGGAGGATTTTACCACGGTGCTACAGTGAGAACAGGTGTAAAACATTCCCCCCAAAGGTCTGTGACACATTCACCTATTGGTATTTACATGGTCCAAGGGAAAGTGGGTTCTAACTTGGACAGCCTGGGTGGCAAAACAGTAATCCACAGCTCCCAGAAGTCCTATAGCTGGAGTCCTCAAGATATTCCCCTTAGACATATGGTGCATTTTTCAGCTGGGCTTTTTCTACACAATGAATCTGCTTTCTGTTTGTCCTTAGCTCCTGGCATCAGGAATGACATCATCCATCTGTTCCAAACACAATGTTATGATGCTGATGGGAAGCTCTCTGGACCTCTAAAGCTCATGAGGTCTACTTTCCATCAGTGGGGAATGCTCTGGAAGGGAGGAGACTGAGCCCAAAGCCTGATGCCTTGGGCCAGGGCTGAGGCACCTCAAGGCCACACGTGGCCCTCTAGGTCCACAAGTACTGAAGTTTGGATTTAGTCCAAGGGCTGCACTTGAGAATCTAGAGGGCCACATGTGGCCTCGAGGCTGCAGATTCCCCACCCCTGCCCTGGGCTAAGTCTCCTCCCAACCCCTATGCCCCCCACAGATTCCTTCCAGGGACACTTAGCTTTCTTCTGGGCTAACTGAAATCTCTCAGGTTCAAAACTAGCTCTCTGGTTTTATAGGGGCTCCATGAGGCTTTGCCAAGCTGCCTCAGTTAATCTGAACACTCCTCCTGTTTAACAAGGACTTTTTCCTGCACTTCGTTCTAAGGCAATTGATTGAGAAATTTTTCTGCACTTAGTCTATAGCCTATGACTTATTGATCAATCAAGATGTGCTCTCACCTGGTTAAGATATCAAGGAGCAGCATTTTATCACTTACTTTAAGTGGTCTGGGGTGACTTGATTGATTTGTTCAGTCAATCCACCCTTACACCTACTATAGATACCATAAATATTCTGGTCAGTCAGGCAACACTCATTTATTCAGGGATTACTGTGTGCCAGGCACTGTGCTAAGGTATTCTAGAGTGAAATCACAATTTAGAAATCCAATAGGGACACGGTTCCTTTTAACAAAATCAGCCTGGGCATGTAAGAGTTTTTGAGGACTCCACATAGGTACAAGGCTCTTTATGGACAAGCCAGAAGCAAGAACCGGGCTCAAAAAGAACTGGCAACGTTTAGCCTTCAGAAGATTAAAAGAGAGAAGACTAAAGGTCATGACAACCACCTTCAATTGACAGGTGATCCAAACATTTCTGATGCTTCTAAGGGGATTTGCTTAAGGATGTTCCCCAGGGCAACTGCAAGAAGGTTCTCCTAAATATATAACATTATCATCAAAATAAATCACCAGTATTACTATTCATAATCCAGGAGTACTAAAAAACACTTCGGTGGAATCTGACAACTTTCTCCATGTAATCTGTGACATACCTCAAAGTCACCTTACATAACCAGCCCATTCCCCATATCTTAAAATCTCCACCTAACACTTACAACACAGAATGTCACTCTTTGACACCTTATTTTTTTTCTATGAATTACAGTTAATGAAATGAAGTTTGAAATCATGTGGCTTTTAAATGGAATAGAGCAGTGGTTCTCAGAGTGTGGTCTGGGGGGTCCCTGAGACCCTTTCAGGAGGTCTACAAGGTCATTCTTATTTTAATCATAATACTAAGGTGTTTTAATTTTTAATACAGTAAGTATCAGTAGATAAAACCCACATAAACAGAATCTTTTTGGGGGTACAATAAAAATCGATAAACACCACATAAAAGTTCCTCAAAAAAATTTAAGAATGTAAAGGGGTTCTGGGACCAAAAAGCTTGAGAACCATAGGAGAACTAAATTAATGAGTTAGCAACATGGCCTAATATATCGAAATCTAGATAGGCCTGTTTAATATTTCCCTAATCAAAAGTGTCCTGGTGTGGGGGTATTAACCAACTCCAAATACAGGTAGTGAATGCATAAATAATTTCATTCCCTCCCAAACCCCCCCACCATGAACATGTTTGAAGCAGCAAAAATTTTGCATAACACCCAAATCATATCCATTATGGCATTCTATCTAGGGTGATGGATTTTAAGGTTAGCCTGTAAGAACAGTGGAGTTACTTTTTTCTGACAAGAATGAGCAAACAAGCTAGAGTGGTGATAATGTTACTGCCATATAATTGAAGTGCCAAGCTAAGAAGATCTTTTTAAAGGCAAAATTGTCATATTTTTAAAAAATTTAAAACCCAAATCTAAATTTAATGTGAGAAACCAAATGAAACTACAAACCAAAGTTTTAAATGAACTTTTTGAAAAGTCACCTTGGTCCAATGGCATAAAATTGAGACTTTATTTTCCTAAAAACCATCATGAGAAAAGCTTGGCAGCCCTTCATGTAATTATATTCTTTTGAATCAGACTTAACCTTCTCCTCATCTTCTCCACTTAGAATCAAGTGCTCTTAGTTTTACCCTCGATATCCAATCTGTTGCTAAGCTCTATTAATGTCACCTTTGAAATATCTCCCTAATAGACCGCTTTCTCTCCTCTGACACTGACACCATTTTGGTGCAGGCCTCATCATCTCATGGCTGGACTACTGCAATAGCCTCATGGTGGATCTGCCTCCAGTCTCTTCCATGTTTCTATAAGCCATCCTCCATTCAACCAATAAAGTGATTTTCCTAAATCACAGGTCCAACCATGTCATCCCCTACTCAATAAACTCTAGTGGTTAGACTCTCCCCCAACAAACAAACAAGCAAAAAAAAAAAAAAAAACTCTCTACTTGGCATTCAAAGTCCTTTATAACCTAATGCCTCGTACTTTTCCAGTTTTCTTGCATCTTACTCCCCAACACATACTCTGATCCAATGACACTGGTCTCCTGGTTATTTCACAAACAAAACACTCCATCTCTCAGTGCTAGGCATATTCTCTAACTATCCCTCATCCCTGGAATGCTATCCTTCCTCATCTCCATCAAACAGTTTCTCTGGCTTCCTTTAAGTCTCAACCAAAATCTCATCTTCTACAGGAAGTCTTTCCTAACTCCTCTTAATTCTAGTGCCTTCCCTCAATTAATTATTTCTTTTTTTAATTTGCATATAGCTTATTTGTATACAAAGACCTAGGTAGGCCCTAAATCAATTATCTATCTTTTTTTTTAATTCTTTTTTCCTTTTTTTGCAGGGGGGAAGGCAGGGCAATTGGGGTTAAGCAACTTGCCCAAGGTCACACCGCTAGTAAATGTGTCAGGTGTCTGAGGCCAAATTTGAACTCAGGTCCTCCTGACTCCAGGGCTGGTGCTCTACTCACTTTGCCACCTAGCTGCCCCATATCTTAAAGGAAGCTGAGTAGCATAGGCAGTGGTGCAAGTCCTCTTTTCATAAGAACATATATAGAATCCTGCAAATTACAAATTAAAGCAGCAGCATTCACAATTCTATTTACCACCATTACACAAAAGAGGCACTACATCTGTCCACTAAATGCTGACAGCTATGGTCACCTGGAAAGCACACCAAACTTGGAATGAGGAAGGACTTGGGTTCAAATGCTGACTCAGATACATTTAACTAGCTTTAGTGCCCAAGGAAAGCCACTTCAATGAATCAATTAGCACCTACTGAGCACTTATTAGGCACTAGGTACTGTGCCAAGAACTGAGGATACAAATACAAAAATGAGATGGTCCCTGCCCTCAAAGAACTTTAACTTTCCTCATATATAAGTTGGGAATAATAGAAACAACAATAACCATATACTTATGCTATCTATCTCACAGGGCTCTGGTGGGGAAAACACTTTGTCAACTTTAAAGTACTATAAAAGAAGAACAACCAAACGCAGAATCTGTTAGATAATCAAAGGATTTAGATCTGGAAGGTAGCTTAAAGATCATCAGGCCCTATGGGACCCTGAAAAGACACCCGCTCTAGGACCCAGTTTTCTCAGCTGTAATATGAAACAACTGGATATCTGAGGTCTCTTCCATAGCTAAATCTATGATCATGACAGCTCTCATTTTACAAATATGGAAACAGAAGCTCAAAGACGTTAGACATCTAACAGTCCCAATCTTCACTACTAAGGAGCCAGGACTCAAACCAAGAACCTTTGGACTACAAATTCTCCCTGTGAGCCAGGAACAATGCTTTTAATCTATGTATCCTATGTTACTTGATAAAATTCTGAAGATGGTAAGCATTCAATACATATTTATTGAATATAACTTTACTGAACATATTGCAATCATAGCTACATTATTACATATTTATTAATAGTTAACATTTATAGTTATAAATGGTAGCTATTACATAATATGTGATTTGATTTTTAAATTGAACAAAGAGCTAGAGATAGTTGTGTAAAAGCCATATGTAGCTGTAGAGTGCGAACATTCAAAAGGAGAAATTGCAGTGGACAATCCATCTGTGAAGGGGTGTATATATGTGGGTGAGAGAGAAAAAGGGAGCTACTTCACCCCCAAAGAGTGTCAAGCAGCAGACTGCTTGCTAAACCTTTAATTTAAGCCTTTGTCAGCTCTGGTGCCCACAGTCAAAGAATACAAATAATACACAAGTTCTAATTTTTTTTTTAGAAACTCCCCCCCCCCAAAAAAAAAGAACTCCTTTATCATGAAAATACTTCAGGAAAGGACTTTTTTAGCTTAAAACAAGTAACATTTTAAAACTTTACCTCCAGTCACTGGTTTCAGTCTCCTTTCCCCAAAACCCTTACAGCAAAGTCTAGCAATCAGCAGACTTAAATAATTTGTGTTTTAACCTCCTTCCTCTTCTCCTATAGTTTTGTGGTAGAGGTACTAATTAATAAAGCAGTAAAATGACCAAAGGGTACATAGCAGTAGAGGAGCAGGAGAAAGGAGAGGAGGAAGAGGAGGAAGCATAAACTGGATAATCTGTTGCTAGGTAATTAACTATTCTATAATGAAAGAACCAAGTAGACTTCCAAAATAGTCAGTGACAACTTTTATAATCTGATGGTTGGAATTTGGTACATAAATGGGTTTTTTGTTTGTGGTGGTGGTGGTTGTTAAAGGTGGAAAGAATGCATTATGAAAAAAAAAAAAAACAAGGAAATTCTGTGACCGTGCTAAGATATTAGTTGTCTGAGCCAGGTAAGAATTCTTATTAACAAGTAATATATAAGCCCATTAACAACGATTTGGGTTTTAATGAAATAATTGTGCATGATGTCAACACAAACACAACACTATACAAACAGTTTGAGAATGAAAAAGTAGTAAATGCTCAGTAAGCAGCTATTAATGATGACATTTAGGTCTGTTTGCTATGGTTTGTAAAGACACAATGGAGATGGCATTTTTTTAAATACTCCAAGGAGATAGACTTCTACTGGATCTACTTTCTGGAGGTCTGTCTTGACTCCCTGCCAATCTATCACCATCTGCAAAATGACTTTTCCTTATTGTCATACTTCTAACTTTGCACGGAGGCCCTGCTCACAAACCAGGGCCAGTCTTCCTCATTCTAACTGGATGTGGGGCTTAGGATTTTAGGAGTAGATTAAGACATCATCCCAGTGGATCACTACACTACAGACATTTTAGACCTCGGAGGACAAAGTTGATAGAATTGGGCAGGAGAATCACAGAGGCCAAAAGTAATGTGACCTTAAATACTACCTCATAGTTATTTTGTATACATACTGTATGTAATCTCTGTACAGGCCTCCCTCATGCCCCTAGAAAGCAAACTCCTTGAGGACAGGAACTACTGAATGTTTCATTTTTATCTTCGGATCTCCAGCACCTAACATGCTGGAACATAGAAAGATAATAAATGTTTGTTGATTGATGGATTCACCATGTATCCATATTGCTAGAAACGGGTCTAGAAGTGCTGCTGATCTCCTGGGCTGATGTAGATTAGATCGTACACCCTGTGATGAACCTATTTGGTGGCCGCCTCCTCCAACAGGTCCAGGAAGTTAGCAAGTTGAGGCAGAGAGCAGCACTCTGTGATGGTGATGGCAATGAGGACTCCATAATTGTGGCACTGCATTTCTTTTTAAGAAGCAAAACCAGTGCCCCAGAACAGGAGGTATACGACTGTTTGTGGTTACTGCCTACAAATCCCCATGAGGGATCAAGCCCTGAGAGAGAACAGATCTGGCTTGTAATGACAGGATCAGAGGGTCACGATCTGGCTCCAACTTACATTTTCAGGCCAATTATACATTGCTCCCTTAATGTACTCTACACTTCAGGGAAACTGGTCCAGTTGCTCTTCCCCGTACATAACTTTTCATCTCTTGCCTACAGGCCTCTAAACAGATTTACCCCTATTTCTGAAATGCTATTCCTCCTTACCTGTGCTTCTTGCAAACTACAGCGCCCTTCAAAGCTCAGCTCAAGTGCTACCCTGGCACAAAAGACCCTCCACATGAGCCACAAGTGACAGCCAAAATATTAGCCACACTGGTAGCCATATTAGCTATAAATCTGGCAGCACATCCACCCTCAAAGTACTTAAATTAGTCAATCACATCCATCAATATATTTTCTGCATTTATACTATAAACTATATTACCTTTATTACTCCTGAACTGCCTGATAATTTTGAAATTTTGAGGTCATCTAAGTCAACTCCCTCCTTTTTAAATGATTATATCTGGGTCCTAATCAGTGTAAATAATGTATCCTGTGAAGTGGTCAAATTACTCAAATATAGACAGTATATTTCCACCAAATCAGAAACAATTACCATTTTTACATAATTATAAGCTCAAGTAGAGCAAATCCAAATGTATCTGATCCCTTCAGTGGCTTATCAGCACCAATCAGGACCTCGCACTAAACTGAGGCCCTGAAAGGTTAAACAGTCTTTGCCACAGGTACACAAGTTAACAAGGCCAAGATTAGAACACAAGACCTCTGATTCCAGATTTAGCACCACAACTGTGTTACCACATTACAACACTGGCAATGACGACAGTGGAAAGGCAGGGTATTTGCTCTGATACTACGCACTTTTGGATATGAATGATACTTGCCATGGAACTCAGTGTTATTTGGCTCCTAGGTGATTCCAGTTGGCCACTATGGCTGGCAGCTGAAGAGTGCTTGGAAAGAGAAGTGGAGACAAGAAGAGGGCAGAACATGATTCGTTTCAACTGCTGTTGGATTAGCAAGCATATTTCAAGAACCCCTGGAATCAAAGGTGAGTGAATGACATAGAAAAAAAGATTTTGTGATGGCTCTCCGAGTAGAAAACTGGTTTTTATAAGTGATAGGCTCCACTAGAGAGATTGTCAATTGTTTCTATCACCACCATGGAGAACTGCCAATGAGCAAGGTATAAGATTGCTGAAGACCCCAGAGTCCACTGAGGGCCCAATCACAAAGTCTGCCATTGTGAAAGAGTTGTAAAATAAAAAGCAAAGAGAGCTAACTGGGAGTAAGACAAGCCCCTACTGGGTCCAAGCAATGGTGGCTCCACCGGCAGCCTCATTACATAAGGATCTTCTTGTTTCTCCCCTTCCTTACATCATGGTGGCCCTTGGCCAGGCAGTTCATGGTGAGTGAATGAATGAGTGAGTGAGTGAAATGCCTTTTATGAGACAAGCAATAGAGATACAAACCGATCATCCCAGCTTTAAAGAAGCTTATATTCTAATATGTAAAGATAATTCATTAGATGGGGAGGTAAGAAGAGGGGAAAGATGCAGGGCAGATGGCAATGCATCTTCCTTAGAGTCATTTCCACCGATAAAGCCATTATTTTTTTTATGTTGAACCATCTGACAATGCCAAAGACTGTGGGGACAAGATGTCACTCTACCAGGTCTTCAGTAGCTGTAGCCAATGAGAAGGTTGCAGCCAGAATCTCTAGAGGAATTGTTCTCCTAGATAATAATTTGGGAGGTGGGGGGAAGGGAGAGGGTGCTGTTATTACTAGGAATCCTGGCTGCCTCTATCAGGATCTATGGGAAGGTGGTGACTGAGGTGGTGGCAGTGGTTTGGCCCAACTCACAGGTTGTTGTTGTTGTGTTTGTCCTTCATTTTTGAAGAGGACCATGACATCAGGGAGATGATGACATGACTTGCAGTTGACTTTGATTTGAGTGAAGGAGGGCTGTGCAAGGTCACCAGCCTCTCTTTCTCCTCTAGAGACATCTGGGTCCAGTGACTAGATATTCATCAGGACAACTGGAGATGATCCAGAATGCAATAGGAGACCCTGGCCCTTTTAGACTAAGGCCTTTTCACATACTCACTTAGAGTGAGACAACACCCATTTAGTGACTAGGGCTCTTTAAGAAGTGAGTCAAGGGATCTAGCCCATGCCATCTCCATCTGTTTCTTGGAAAGGCCTCAATGGGGCTGACTAGCTTGCCTGATGACATTCCAGGTTATCCTCTAAAACAGTAGAGGCCTCAAGCCAAGTAGCTGGAGTGCTCTAAAGGGTCATGGCTAGGTTCTTCTCCTCTCATACAAAATCCTCTCCTCTTCACAAATTTTCCTGGCATTTATCACAAATTTGCATAGATATGGATGAACCTACATCTAGTTCTGTGAAAAGACAGGCAGCTTTGCTTCATCAGGTCTGGCCTATAGAATTTCCTCAGATTTCAAATCGCTGGCTGAAGGTAGGAAAGTTCTGGATCAGACAACTCTTATTAATTATTAGGTATTTAATGGTTGCCATGAACCTTGGCTGAAAGTCTAAAAGGTATAGTCAGTAATTAACTCCCAGTTTGGAAAGTGTTGTCAAAGGCCTTCCAATCTTATCACTCACTCCTTTCCCAGCTTACTGCAATAGCCTCCTAATTGGTCTCCTTGATCCATTTTCTCTTCCCTCCAATTCAGCCTCCACACCTCTTAAAGCACGAGTAACCTCAATAGCTTTCTACTGCCTCCAGGATCAAACACAAATGCTTCATTTTGTCATTTAACCCTTTAAAATCTGGCTCCAACTTAAAATTTTCAGGCTGATTACACCTTACTTCTTTTCATGCACTCTACACTCCATACAAACTGTTCCCTGTATACACTATTTCCTTTTTCTAAGCTTTTCACAGGTTGTCCCCTAGGTCTAAAATGCTCTCTCCTCCTCAGCACTGCCTCTTGGAACTCGTGGCTCCCCTCAGGTCTCAGCTCAAGCACCAACTCCTGGAAAAGGCCTTGCATACTCAAGTACAAGAGTAACAGGTAACAGTTCTGTACTCAGTAGGCAGTCACAGAATCTGTGAATTTTACAGCACACCTAACACGGAGTATTTAAATTCATCAATCAAACCCATCCGTTTTCTGCATCCATACTATAAACTCTATATTAGCCTTTATTACTCCTGAATTGCCCAATGAGAATAATTTTGATAGCATGATTAAAAAGTCATTAGTTCCCTCATTCTTATCCATTGGTGCGCACGTTATATTTCCCCAATAGAATGGAAGTTCCTTGATGGTAGTAATAATTTTGTTCTTCCCTTTGTATTCTCCCTCACCTCCATCACCTAGCCTAGTGCCTGGCACACAGTAGGTACTTAACAAATGCTTATTTAAAAAGAAACCTAATTGAATTACTACCAGAGGGGAAAACTATGTATTTCCTTAGAATAATTATTAGAATTCAAAATTTATATGAAAATAATAGTAGTTTATGGAACTAAACGGATCAAAATATTGTTCTAAAAGCTGAACCATGTGGGAAAATTCATTTAATGAGGTAGAAAGACCATTTGTAATCACAAACTTAGTAGCGATTCAGGAAAACTAGCTCTTTGGAAAAGCTGGAAAAACAAACTACTATGAGTTGTTATTATTGTTGCTTCGTGTGTTTTAGTCTTCTGTGAGACTTGCCAAAACCCCAAATCAAAATGGTACTTAAAATATGTAAAAGCAAAAGGAAGATGTTGTACTACTGTGTCTCATCCTAGTCAAAGTTAGGAATAGAATAAAATGTAGCAATTCGTTAAATGCAAAACAATACCTTAGGTCCTTACTCTCACACATGTTTAAACAAACAGGGGAATATAAGATTTGATCAATGGAAAAGGCAGTTCCATTTACAAAGAATACTCTATTGCCAAAAAACAACCAAAAAACTTAAAACAAGTTCTAAATAAGTTCAGACTCCAAGATCAGAGGAAGTAGACATGGGAATGGCTACCCAAAACAAATGAATTGCAGAAACAATTTTAAAATTAAGCACACTTTCATCAAAATTTCAAATAATTTAGAAACACCAGAATGAGGACTACTACATAATGAAAAATAATTCAGTTACATGAAATAGACTAAACTAGATTTTAAGTTCTGCCAAACAACAAAGCTAAGGTGCATACCTAGAAAGAGCATTAATTCAACCCAAGAGATCACAAAGAAAAAAAAGAAGTAGAAAGCAGGTAATACATCCCACTGGCCCCAGATTCTTTAGTCTAGCATTTCACTGCATTTAATCAAGCAGTCATTTTTGTAAGTCTGTGCATTCTTTTGATAACAATCTTCATTTAGCATTCATTTCACTGGGGGAAAAAATGTGCTTGATAGACTGGAGAGGTGATTTCCAAAATCTAAACATTTATTTTTTTTCCCTGGACAATAACATCCAGAACAAGAATATTGAATCTCTTTTTAAAAAGAAAGATGACTTAAATGGTTTCCCTCACTGTCATTTAATGAATTACTAGTGACATACTGGGTGAACCCTGGGTAGTCAGTGCAGAGTGGTTCATGCATTTGGAAGGCAGGCTAAAGCCAAATCATGAAGAGTTTCGAATGCCAAGCAATGGAATCTGGGCAACGGGAAGCCATGGATGGTTTTTGCTCAAGAAGATGACGATATGATCAGAGGTAAGCACTTTACTAGGACTCATGTACTTTGGTATAGTGCACTGATCCTGTTATGTCTAGATCAATTAGGATAAAATACATTATAAAGAGAGGAATAAAGGTAATCTGTGGAGAGTTATTGGGACTATTTTCTCTCTGCTGGGCATGACAAGTTAGAGGATTTAACTGAGGCAACTTTCATCACATTAGATGAACTCAGTACTCTGGATTCCTGGCTAATGTCTAGTCAACTTAAACTTTCCAGAATTACTTGGCATTCCACATTTAGAGCTAAATTGGCTATCATCCATCCATGGTGGGTTTTTTTTCCTTGAAGCAGGAAAAGTCAATGTTAGAGATTTCATGAAGAGAATTTTTCCTCTATGACAACCCCTGAAAAAGGAGTAGAGGATATTGATATCAATGTATCAATTAATTAATATTCCATTAATATACAGAGATATTGATGACATCTTCAAGTTATGATTCAAGATACTGATTCAACCAACAACAAGGGATACTGGGAGAAACCATCACAAACTTTTAAGGCTTCAAAAAAATGGCAGTCATGTAACAATATTTACATATCAGAAAATATGAAGCCAAACTGTTAGATAAACTCGATATGGCAGGGGCTAAATGTAACCCACTTTTTTTTTTGAGTAGAAGCATGCTAAGTGGACAGAGAGTAGACCTTGGAGTCAAGAAGATAAGGTTCAAGTTTTGCCTCCTGACACACACTGACTACGTGACTCTGAACAAGTCACATCCCATCTCAATGACTCAGTAACTCTCTAATACCAGAAGTTTTGGAACATGTGCTGATCTTTTTGCTAGAGAGAAATTTCCCACTAAGAATTCTCTGAAACCAAAGAAATTACAAGTCTGGGCCAACCTCCTTCCCCCAACAAAAAAACAACAATAACAACAAAAAACCACACAAAACCACATTTTTTAAAAATCTGTTAATTAATTAATTTATTTATTGATAATTTTCCCTAAATTCAGAACAGTTGCTAGAATATAGTCCATTCTGTTAGAACACTTGTTTTGAAACACAATTTTGTTCCTGCACTATTGATATATTAGGGAACGATTTGAGCATAATTCAAATTTCATATTTGCTTTCACGTGATTTTGTCTCTGACAACATAGAAAAATGTACCACCTCATAACTCCAAAACTGCGACCCTTCCAAAGTCCGATTCGACAAGCAAACTTTAGGTCTTTTTCAGGGTAAAGTGCCATGTTAATTGAGTATTTCCTGGTGCAGAAAGAATTGTGGGCTAAGGAAGGATGCTTCCCTCCCTACCACTCCTCATCTTCCACTATGGTCAATGCCCCCAGCCTGAAGCTATGGCCCACCTAGGAAGCCCTCTCCCCTGCAGAGATCTGACTTTGCCAGCCCCAGATCTGTAGGAAGAACCAGGGCACAGATCAGCCCCAACACCTCAGATACTGCCGCTATTTACTATAGTATTTATGTATTTCTTAACTATTTCATATGCACTGGGCTATACTACCTTTTTTTTTTAAACTAGCTTCCTGTCTTCTTTTCTTTTTTTTTTTTAAATATGTTACTGATGGAATCTTTTAGTGTTTTTCCCCAACCTCATTTTCCTCCATGAGTCTTGTGTTTTTATTGTGTGATTTTGCATAGCATGGTGATTTCTAGGAACATGTATGCTATTATAGCAGAAATGACTCTATCTCAAATAGTATCAAATTCCTAAAGAAATCTTTTTGGACAATTTAGCATAGAGGGAAATAATATAGTGGTAATTACTGGACAAGTACAATTTTCGTTTTTAGAATCTTAACCTGGGTATTTTTGAGGAATATGTGTCAAATATTTTGGATCCAAAACTCATTGCCAAAAACAATTTACAAAGAGTCCTCTTATCAAAATAACAATCTTGGAACACATCAACATAAGATTAAACAAAAGAATTAGGTCCCACAGTTCAGTTATCACTCCTTTTTTTCTGAGAGAAAGAAACGTATGAGAAACTACAACTCAACTATAAAAAGTGTAAACTACATTTAGTCAATAAATGCTATATTACATTTGTATTCAGATTTCAAAATTATTTTACTTTATATACACTACATATATTATCAAGGTAAAATGAAATAACCCATTGACCTCTTTTTTTTTAGTACTTTCAATTAACAACCAGCTTGCTAAATTAAACTACTGTACCTGAGACAGGGGAAGCTATCAGGAATAAAGCTCCACTCCCTGTAACAATGAAACTTGTTGCAAGAGAAATGGAATCATGGATCCAATCCAAGGAGGCAAAAAAAAGAACCCAGAAACGGGATGTCCTTTCTATCTTTCTGGACTGGTGAGTGGTTCAGCTCCCTGCACTGAATTTATCTGTCATAGGCAGCATTGGGAAATGATCCTTAAACCAACTAAATAACCCTAGAATATGAAGACTCTGAGTGTATGTGTGTTTGTGTGTGTGTGTGTACACACATTAAAAAGACATATATTTTTGCATTTTTGAATGTATTTTCTTGCCAAATACCCTTGCTAAATATTCTCTCTAAAATTGTACATGGAACAGTTTATTTGTATTTTATGTGTGGTTTTTTTAGGAGAACATTTTTTAAAAAACAGTATTTTGGGAGCTAGCCTCCTACTCCATTATACTTTTTCTTTTCTTAGTGTATCAGAGCTTCTCTTGCAATGTTTATACAGGGAGCCTCCTAATTTAGTATCCTTGGTAATATTTTGGGGGGCGGGGGAGGGAGGAGGTGATAAAGAAGTTGATCGAGGCAGATTAATTTGAGGAATTATCCAACCAACCTGATGAGATTACACAGCATGGCACTTTTTTTGAAGGCATCTAAGGGGTCCCCCCCCAGGTAGGGAGGCACATCCAACAGCACCCCACCTTAAGGACAGACAGCCTGCCACTGCCTATGGGATGTCTCGCTGATTAGGATCCATGGAGAACAAACCCTTGCCTAATTAACAATTCTTTTACCATAACCAATTTTACAGCTTGCAGTTAATTATCCAACCCAAGGTTCTTCTTGTGAATTCTGTTCCATTCTCCCTCTTACTGCTTGACTTCAATCATCTCATAGTTTATCAGAAAACCCACTAGAAGTTGGAAAAGATATAAATATCAATCTATATTAAGGTTTAAAGGTCTAGACATAAATCCAAATCAACTGATGCCAAATTCTGAAAATTCTAACCATTCCTAGTTTAAAAAGTTAGTAAATGAAAGAAATGAGTAATTATTAAGACAACATAGTGGGTAGAATCCTGGACATGGAGTTATTTGGAAGATGTAAATTGATATCTTGCCTTGAAAAACACGGTGTCAACATGGACAAGTCACTTAACTTTGGAGAGCCTCAGATTGATCTATAAAATGGGGACAACACCTGCTATAAAGTTCAAATGAGATACTACATATAAATTATATAAGCCCCCACCAACTCAGCGCTAGAGTGAATAGAGAGAGGGCTGGGCCTAGAGTCAGGAAGTCCTGAATTCAAATTCAGCCTCAGATCACTACTAGCTGTCGGATCCTGAGAAAGTCATTTAACAACTCTGTCTACCTCAGTTTCCTCAATTGTAAACTAAAGGCAATAATAACACCTACTCCACAGGATTATTGTGAGGATCAAATGAAATATCTGCAAGTTAATAAATGCTTTACTTCCTTCCTTCTTCCTTCATTCCTTCTTCTCTCCTTCCTTCTTCCTTCGTTCCTTGCTTCTTCTCTTCCCCCACTATCATGGACAATCAAGAGTTGATTGCACTGGGAGCTTTGAGGACTATTTTAGAGAAAATCTTATAACACTTTTATTTTATTCTACTACTACCACTCCATTTACTTACAAGGAAAAAGAAAAAAGATTACTCTAGCCCAAACTCAAGAATATATTACTACTAATAATGGAACATTAAGTTTTAAAGCAACTTCAATGAGAAAAGAAATTTTCACTATGAAACTCTGTCTTCTGGGACACTGTACACCACTGATTTCCTTACCCTGCTGTGAGGAATTCCTTTTTCTCAAAGCTGTCCTAGACATGAAAGGAGTAATCTCAGGTGTTGTACCATGCCCTAAAATGAACCAGAATGAGAAAAAAAAATATTAAGACTGAGCTCTGGATCTGTTTGTAGCAAGCTTTGCAACTAATGCTCAGGAACCCTGTAATCTAATCATACATCAATCCTAAACAAAATGCAATGATTTGGAAAGCAAAAAAATGAGACGATTTAAAGGACACACACCCTTCTTACTACATTTAAAGACCAGTGATGCCAAGGGGAAAAAAAGAAGAAAGAATCAGTACTTTCTTATTTAATTATCCCCTTCCTTAAAATATTGGCCTAATTAGGCGGAATAAATCGAATATATATTTTTAAATATGAGAATGTCTAATCTTAATAAAACTTTAGTTTATGTCTTCTAGTTTTACAAAATGAGCAAATTCCATACAGAATTGGGAAATACTGCTTTATAACCTGTGGCAAGCTACCTTTATTTAACCCTCTACATTTAAACTTTATTACTCTATATTATATAAGTATATATTATTCACTTTTCTATTTATTCTAGCTAAGAGATGGGGTAGATGGAGTGCTTGCCCTTGAGTCAGGAAGATCTGAGTTCAAACCAAGACTCAGACACTAATTTAGCTGTGTAAACCTGGGCAAGTAATTTAATCTCTGCTTGCCTCAGTTTGCTCAATTATAACATGGGGTGTTGAGAGGTTCAAATGAGATAATATCTGTAAAATGCTTAGCACAGTGTCTGAAACAGACTAGGCACTTAATTGTCCCTCTCCTCCCCCCTTACCTTTGTGCATCCCCTATCTCCTCCACTCGAAGCATGAAAACTCCTAGAGAGCAGGAATCATTGCTATTTTATGAATGAACAGATCTACTTCTCCTCTTCTTGCTAAACTGTAACCATCCTGTAGGCAGGGAAGCCACATCTTATACTTCTTTTGAATATAGTACCAAAAATATCAGGCATGGCACTGCTGACTGCCCTAAGTGCTCAACCTTCGTGATCGTTTCTCAAAAGTATTTATTGGATCTTCCATAGATCTTTCAAGAAAACAGCCAAGAATATTCAATCTAAGAAATAAATCTTTCTAGTACAATCACAGATTAAATGCTTAATGATATGACTCATATAGCCATAGCCAGCAATTTTTGCCCACAAGGGCAAGTAGCACAAAACCTACCCTCAAGGCAATTTTGAGATTCATTATGGGAAAACAATTAAATGTGAGAAGGATTCCAGACACAAGGCAAGAGACCCTCCCCACCCCATGGAATAGAAAGGACGTCTTGCTAATCTTGCTAAATTGATGTTAAATACGGTTCTTCCTACACTGCTGATGGATCATCTAAGCGATGTCAAATTTAAAATTCCATAATCTTTTTTTTGGAAAAGAGGTTTTTCCAGCATAGGTTTTCACTGTCCAAAAGAAACGTGATAGTTCTGGCCCCATTGTGAGGAGATGGACAGGCTGCCTTGGTTTAGAGATGTTGGTCTTGATCCCAGTGTAAAGGGTAGAAGATCAGAAAGCAGGCCTAGTAGATTCCTTTGCTGCCCATGAATCTTGTTTAGTGGTATGCCTCCAGTTTAATCTTCCTTTTGAGCCTTCTCTTAAACTGAACAAATAAAACCACCAATTGCTTCCAACATTAACTGACCCTATCATTCTTTTGCAAAGCCCCATTTGGCTCAGCAATGCATTTTGATATTTTTATTTAACTTATTATTTAAAATTTTTATACTCTGTAATTTTCAGTGCTCTGGGGACAAAGATGCAGCCCCCTTGCTCTAACCATGACATATAAGTCCCCTACAAATGTACATTAAAAGATGATAAAATTCCAAGATCAAATACCTCCAATTTTCCCATTATTTCTTTGTAAAACTTAAGAGACAGGCATAGGCACTGGACCTATAATTTCAATATGAAAGGGATTTCAGCTAGGGATGGTGTGGAGGGGGGGACCTTCTATCAATGTACCTTCTCTGCAACTTAAAGTCCTGGATGGTTTCCTGAAGGACTAAAAAGTTGAATAAAAAATTCCTATAAAGCAAGACATATCTGAAAATAAATAATACTTATATGGATTATATATATAATATTGATCTAAATATAGATTGTCCTGAATTGTTACCCATTCCCCTATGTCCTCCCGCCCCCGCAAAAGGAGATTTCTTTGAATGGAAAAAAACACATAGGTATGAACTAAAAAAATAACCACCAAATACTAGTCCCACTAAGATTTTATATGAGGCTGGGTTGTTTTGTTTTGTTGGGGGAAAGGGGCAGAAAGCCCAGTTAGTAGATGTCTTATATTCTGACCCAAAAGCTACCTAAAATAAAGAGACAACAAAGTTTTTGTAAATCTGTTTTCCAGGGGAAATTTTATACTCATGGCAATTCAATCCCAACCATTTACAAATCGGTCTTAAGCGTTTAAAAAGTCATCTGCAAAGAATCACTGAAGAATTCAATTCTACATAGCACATGCACTATAGCTAATGTGATCACAATGCAACCAAATTGTCAGTGAAATTTCCAAGGAACTTTTCAAGCTTTAATAAGTTGGCCATTTTACACTACTACATTATATATGCAATTTCTGAATAGTAAAGGTATTAATTTTTAAAAAATAAATCTAACAAAAGATGGTCAAATTGACAACTTTAGTTTTCACATTGCTTAAAAAAAAACTCATCTGAAAGAATAAATGGAAAAATAGCGTGTATTACAACTTTTGTCACTACTAGTCTATCTATGACTAGAAGAATTAGACACAAGATTCAAGTAGTATACAGATGCAAGCAACAAGAGAGTTCAGGGAATACCAGGAAAGCTTACAGGGAGTAGGAGGCACCGGCTTCCAATTTGCCTAGCAAGTATTCTGAACAATATCTGCTTCTTTGTATAGAAAAGAAGCTACCACATTAAACATTCACGCTTGCATGCATTAGCATGTGCACCTTCTGTTGTTCTAAAAGAAACTAAATGGTTCTAGGCATTTGGGCAGGGTCAGTCTGACCACATGAGCAGCTATGGCTATGTGTAGACTATAATCCTGTGCCATCAACATGAAAAAATGGTATTAGTTACCCAGCAACAAGAGGGTACCAGCAATGGTCATGAGTGGAAGTTATCTCCTCTTTTCTAAGAGTGTCCTTCGTAAACAAAGGGCAGACATATGAAGATGGCCTAGAAAGAGGAAAAGGGCTATGGGAACCATGAAAAGAGTGTCTTCTATTGTACATGGTTTGAAGATGTGACCCATTACACTATCATGTAATCATGAAAAGCATGATTATTCCACATGTAAGTTATGCCATATGTAATTTTTCCATATATAAAATAATTATATATATAAATGCATAGCCTTAATCATAAGATTTAGATCTGGAAAGGCCTTTAGAAAGATTATCTAAAGCAACCCTCCATTTTACTGATAAGAAAACTGAGGCCTAGAAAGATTAAGTGACTCACCAAAGGTCACAAATCTAGTAAGTAACAAAATCAGGATCTGAACCAAAGTCCTCTGAATTATAATCTAGTGGTGCCTTACTTCAAACTATAATCAAGAGATGTAAGCATTTAAAAGCTCTACCTGTATACTCTTGCCTTTTAAAGCATTAAAAACTTGAACTGACCTTTAAGGAACAGTATTAGATCCATTTTTTGTTTGCACACTTTTTTATAATCACAGGAAAACAATAAAACCTGCAACTAACATTTAAGGTTTTCAAAGCACTTTACACAAAATTGTATTATTTGATCCTCACAATCACAGAGGTGAAGCTAATATTATATCCATTTTACAGACAAGGAAATGAAGCAAGAAGGTAAGCGCTGCACCCAGGACCACACAAGGTCTAAGACAGGACTCGAATTCAGATCTTCATAACAACAACTATAATACTTTACAACTTCACAGTGCATTGCAGTTTACAAAGAGCTTTCACATACATTATCTCATTTGAAGTTATTCTAATTCTAGGTAAGATTGCATTACACTACTGATTATTCTTGGGCCCAGCTATCCCTGGCTGAGGCTAATTTAATTTTAAGTGGTTGAGAGTCAACTTAATCCAATCAGTTTTTAAGAGTTTGTAGGACTCCATGGTATATAATATGGAGAGTACAAAAGATGGAAAAAAAAAATTCCCTCTCTATTTTCAAGGAGCTTTTCACGCTGCTGAGATACTGAGATATTTTTATGTAGCTAAAAATGTGATGAGTGCATTTTTAATATTCTAAATCTCATCATATGAAGCAATCCAATAATTTCTGCCATGTGCCTTTTTTTTTTGAGGCAACTGGAGTTAAGTGACTTACCCAGGGTCATACAGCTAGTGTCAGAGGCAGGCTTTTAACACATATCCTCCTGATTCCAGGGCCAGTGCTGTATCCACTGTGCCACCTAGTTGCCCTTGCCATGTGACTTTTTAAAAATATTATAATAAGTTTTGAAATATCCCGTAATATTATACCGTGGGAAATAAAATGAATCTCATGTTGCCATATGTCTCTCAAGTTTGGCCAGTAGATATTATTTGAAATGAGGTTCTCTCAATATTCTATACTAGTTTGTGACCTTCACCAATAAGCTTTTCATTTATTTAATTAAGTGGAATTACTAACCTTTATATTCATTACTTATATTAAGCTGCTATATTAAACTAAACCAGTCATTTCGTGGGTCTGGGTCCCATCACTATCAAGCATACTATAATTGTACTTAGTTTTATCAAGTTGTTTACTGTTCATCTGTGGGAGCAACAACTAAAGAGAGGTACAGAGAACTTGGAAAAGGTCAAAAAAAGATCATAAACTCTTTGAAAGCAGGGCCCATGTCTTATACTTCTTTGCATCATTCAATAACACCTAATTCAGGTGCACTTCAAATTGGAGATGTATTGAATGCACAAATACCCAATAAACACTGGAAATTCAATTAAAATTTTTCCCCTCCATTTTTTAGAAGCTACTTTATCTCTCATTTCTTTGGGAAGGTGGATGGAACTGTGTGGGGCGAAGGGCTGAGGGAGCACGAGGCCATGTCAAAGAATGTCAAAAAAGAATCCCTTCAAGGAACCAGGAAAGAAAAGGGGAGAACAGAGGAAAAATACAATAACTATCTTCAAGTATTTTAAGGTCTGTTGGCAGAAAGAATGATTAAATTTGTTCTGTTTGGTCTCAGAAGACATAAGTATGAGCAATAGGGAAGGGTTGCCAAGAAAAAAAAATCTAGCTTTCATGTTAGGAAGGAAAAAACAAAAAAACCAACTTCCTAACAATAAGAGCTACCCAAAAGTAGAATGGGTTGCCTCCAGTGTGATGGGTTCTCCCTCAATGGAGATCTTCAAGTAGAGACTAGAAAACCACCAGTCAAGTATGTTACAGAGAGGATTCCTTTCGCATATGGGTTAGACTGCGGTCCCTTCCAACTCTCAAACTGAATGATTCTGACTCTGAGAGCAAGATTTCTGAAGTGCCAGCTCTTCCATTAATTCCTTCCTTGAATTCCCTGTAGGTCCACATTAAGGTGACCAAATCCAACAACCTCTTCTCTGGTCTCTTCTGCCCCTCCCACCACTGATCGCCCTTCGCTTTTCTTCCTAGATAGTCTTTACAATTCTTAACCTTAACCTATTCTGTGTCATAGACCTATGTGGAAGTCTATGGACCCCTTCTCAAAATAATGTTTTTAAATGCATAAAGTAAAATACATTAGGATTATAAGGGAAACCAATTATTACCAATTAAACCGATTAAAGTACAGCTATCAAGATACTTAAAAAAAATGAAACAAAAAATTCATAGACCCCCAGATTAAGAACTTCTACTTTAAAGCTTTGGTTTCTGGGACATCATATTCTCTGGTTTTCTTCACACCTTTCTAATTAATCTTTTGTTGGTCACTCTTGTTTAGTGTTCACAAACTATAAGTATCCACTCAGGTTTCCCCCTCTTACTTACTAGACTTTTATTTATCAATCCGTCTACAAGCATTTATTAACTGCCTCACTGGTCTCTACTGCATCCAGAGCCATCACCAGTTGTCCTGAACTATGTCTTGCCACTGGACTACAATGACTCTGGAGGAGAGAGTGAGGCTGATGACTTTGCACAGCCCTGCCTCACTTAAATCCAATTCACTTGCAAGTCCCAAGACATCACCCTCCTGATATCATTGGTCCTCTTCAAGAATAAAGGACAAAGAAGTGCCTGATTGCAACACCATCAGATACTGCCCTAGGCACTGAGGATTCAAACACAAAAGTGAGATGCTCCCAGTTTCTCAGAGGAGTGGGTTGGGGAGAAGGAACATATTCACAGTATTCACATACAACATATTCATAGTAACTAACATTCCCTTAAGCAATCAGATACAACATATTCATAGTTAACTAACACTCCCTTAAGGAGCTTATCTGCTCACAAGGTTTCAATGATACGTGTAAATGGACTGCTCCCAAAACTACACAGCTAGTCCTAATTTTTTCTTCGACTCTTCCATTTTTCACATTGAGGCAGGGAAGCAGTATAGTGTAGGGAGGTGGAAGAAACCGTTTATTTTTTTCTTTCAGGTAGATAATACACAGAAACATCTCCAAACAGAACTCAATTATATTAATTAGTTGGGCTAGCATGGTGTAAGTCAATTATACCCCCAACATGTATCCCAAAAATATAGTTATAATTTTATGACAGTTTATTTTCTTTAGAAAGTTTTAAGAATAGCCATTTGATATGAACAGGCAATTTTCAAATGAAATCAAAACTATCTATAGGAATATGAAAAAAAAACACTCTAAGTCCTATTGATTAGAGGAATACAAATTAAAACAACTCTGTGGTACCACCTTACACCCATCAGATTGGCTAATATGACAGAAAAGGAAAATGACAAATGTTAGAGTGGATGTGGAAAAATAGGGATACTAATGCACTGTTGTTGGTGGAGTCATGAACTGACCCAACCACTCTGGAGAACAATTAGGAACTATGCCCAAAAGGGCTATAGAATTATGCATACCTTTTGACCCAGCAATACCACTAGTAGGTTTGTATCCCAAAGAAATCAAAGAAAAAGGAAAGGAACCTATATGTACAAAAATATGCATTGTGATTCTTTTGGGGGTGAAAAAGAAATGGAAATTGAGGGGATGTCCATCAACTGAAAAATGGCATAACAAGTTGTGGGCATATGATTGTGATGGAATACTACTGTGCTATAAGAAATGATGAGCAGCATGCTCACAGAAAAGCATGGGAAGACTTACATAATCTGATGCAAAGTGAAACAAGAAGAACCAGGAAAACACATAGTAAAAGCAATATTGTACAATGATCAACTGTGAATGACTTAGCTCTTCTCGGCAATACAATGATCCAAAACAATTCCAAAGGACTTATGACAAAAAATGCTATCCAGCTTCAGAGAAAAAACTGATGGCCTATGAATGCAGATTAAAGCATACTTTTTAACACTTTCCTTATTCTTGGTTTTTTTTTTTGGTCTGTTTTCTTTTGCAACATGGCTTATATGGAAATGTTTTGCATGACTACACATGTATAATCTATATCAAATTGCTTGCCTTCTCAAAGAGGAGGGAGGTGAGGGAGTAAAAGAGGGAATTTGAAACTCAAAATTTTTAAAAAAAATGAATGTTAAAAATATTTGTCTACATGTAATTGAGAAAAATCAAATTTAAAAAGAAAGAAGAGAATATAGTCATTTAGATCTGAAGATAATATGTGTAACATAACTAGATAAGTGAGAAAGGATCTTGCCCCAGACTATAAAATAAAGTCGCGGGAGTACATTACCACTACGATCCCTTACAGGGCTACAAAGTTCAACTGAGGAACTAACAATGAGCATATTTCTTCTGAATTTAACAACAGTGACAGATGCTGGGGAAAGTTATCTATGGAAGTAACTGTAGTTCAAACTAGGCAAAACGTAAAATCAACATCTTGTATGTTACCAAAAAGGAAATATGTGCCTGCAGGTTAAGATAGATCAAAAAACTTAAACTTTAAAATAGTTAAAGAGTCTAGTAGATTTCTCTCAAAATCTTGGAACTTTTCTAGAAAATTGGACATCATATAAGTAACTAAAAGTACGACACATTGACAATTTCATAAATAAAATTGAAAGGAAGTAACTAAAATTATGTTAAATTAAGTTCATAGTTACATGCTCAAGTAACTGATTTTTTTTTAACTTTAAGGAAAACAGTTCTTACTATTGTTGACCAAATGTAATGCATTTCCTACACAAAAGCAATCTGATCGTGTAACATCTTCTATGAAATACGCATTTTTCGTAGGTAATGATATGAATAGAAAATAAGTTAACTAACCAAACAATATCAAAATTATCCCTTTGTTCCAAGTGATTCGAATGTCCCCCTTTAGGCTAAGGACTATCAGAAAATATTTCATTACCTTCTCAGCCAATATTTTCATTCTTCGTTTCATTTTAAAACTATAACACCTTTTCAGTAACTTTTAGCTTTAATATACAACAGAAAATCATTTCCCAGAATCTTTCGAAATTCTCAGCAAACAAATGATTCTCTAGTCAACCTGTGAGTTAATAATGGAAACATTATGTACAGATGAAATTTTGTTTATGGCAAGGGCAAGTTTGGGAACTTCAAAACAGAGATGAATAATGAGGTCATGTAAAATATAGTCAATGAAAGTGCCCCATGTGAAAATATCACGTTTGCTAAAGAGACATTATGGCAAAGTTGATTCAGAGCTAACATGGAGCCAGAAAGGCCTCTATTCAAGTCTCTTGGATGAACAATATTGGCTGTGGAACGCTGGGCAAGTCATTTAACCCCTTGAAGCTCTAGGCAATTCTAAGATTTATCAGTTGCAGAGGAAGTTATAACCTGTTTTGGTAGAGGGAATTTTCTCACTAGGCCCTCCCGTATATCAATGAAATCTCAAGTCCAATTCCTATTGCTTTAAGAAAACCCAAGACTAATGAGCTAAATTGTCTATGTTTCTGAAGCCAACACTGGATCATTCTTATTTATTAGTGCAATGTTTCTGTTTATTGCTTCTTCATTTTTAAAGCTATATAAAATATACAAGTTGTTAAAATGAACAGAGACAAAAGCATAAATTGCCTGCTAACATTTGCCAATTTCTGTTACCTAATCCAGAGGGTCATTTAAGGGTGGCATTTCCATTTATTAGTCTATCAGCAATAGCAATGTGAGATTTCTAAAGAAAATTTTGAGAATTTACTTCTGATTAAGAATACTACAAAAGAAAGACTTCAAATAAGTTTCTCACAAGTCTTAAAGATGCTTTCAGTACAAGTTAGCAAAGCATAAAATTCCTAAGAAAAGCATTTCATATGTCTATGTGTTGTTATATTTTAGAAGTGTTCTCATTTTGTTTTTACTTTTCCAAAAAGTGTAACACTGAAGGATTTATTATTATACAGTAAAACTTCACTTGCCCTATTCCTGCCTATTCAGCTCCCTATATTATCTGATTCATTTTGCATAGAGGTCAGAAATGGAAGCTCCTAGCCTTTCCATTCCATACCTGAATGTTAGGCTTCTCTGCCCTCATCTTAATTCTCACCCTTCTCCTTAGTTCTTGTCTCAACCAATTCACCCCTTTGCTTCACTTACTTCTCCCATCACTTGCCCCAAATCTGAATTCGACTGGCACCTCCATCTTTATAGTGATAAACAACCACCATCAACAACACAAGGAAAGAGTGTATAAAGGACGGCAGTTCTCTTAATAGGCTAGGAATAAAAATCAGGAGAACATGGATTTCTGCAAAATTATATCACTCTCAGGATGAGAAGGTAATATTCTACTGTGTATTTATTAATTTCATCAAGTGGCTGTCCCCAAATATCAACTCAAATAGGCTCAAATCAGTTCCCTAAATAATTTAGTGATACATGTGTAGCAAACCACTCTAGGAAAATGCCATTTGGGTACCCCAAAGTATACTGAATTGTGGCACCCTTTACACAAACTATTATTACTAGATTAAAATTTGAGAAATTTAAGAAAAATTAATTATGCTATAGAAACTGTCATTTACTGTACCTGTGACCAAATGAAGCAAAACCATTAAAAAAAAATCCCATTGAACAAGATCTTGATAATACCTCTTAAAAGAACTATACAATATATATTTCCTTTCCCAAATATCTGTGAATTTGCACTATCAACACCTTTATTAAGCATTTAACTTTGATCATTTATCACAAAAGGGCCATATATTACATAAAAAGAAAAATGGCAGTTTTGGCCAATTCTTTAATCTTTGTAAGAAAAAAAAAAAACATTATCACCATGAAATCCCTTAGGTGTTTCCAAAGCTTCAGTCTCTGCATTTCAATTTGAGACAATGAAATACATTTCTCAATGTAAAATAATATATTACAAGACCAAGTGGTGGTAGTTATTTGCTGAACTATAATTTATTTTAATGTTAATCAAGGTTACAAGAAGAAGTTTCTAACACATTAAGCTGGATTCTCCCCAGGCCTAAACAGGCTCTTGGTTGCCAATTAGGCACCATGGGAACCTGTAGCTACTCTCCCAAGCCACAAGGGTTGGACTCTGTAAATACTGCCCCAAAATACAATCATCTCCTTATGGCTCGAAAGAGTTAATTTACTTTCCAAAAGTGTGAAAATCACAACCAGGGGTAGTTTAGACACTTTTGCAATCTGTCGAATTAAATTAGAATGAACAGTCAAGGTCACCAAATAGTGCTGAGAAGCTGTTTCTAGTTTTACTTTCCACTATCCAAATGCCTGCAGGTTTCCAGGGTCAAAATTAAGGAATAAAAGCCAGATTCACAAAACTGAAGCCCAGAGTCACCAACAATGTTCTTCACCAATCCTGCTCCACATTGGTATAAGGGAACTCAGTTAATGTTGGTAGGAATGAATTGAGGAGGGGTAAGGGAAAGAAATCAATGATTATCATTTTCAAGGTAGCGATAAATGTCAATTTAAAAAACCTACATACAATACATATACTAGAAAGAATTAAGGGCACCTAGGTAGCACAAGGGAAAGGTGATGGGCCTGAAGTCAGAAGAACCTGAGTTCAAATGCAACCTCAGACACTTACTAGCTACGTGACCCTGAGCAAGTCACTTAAGTCTGTTTGCTTCAGTTTCCTCATCTGTAAAATGAGCTGGAAAAGGAAATGGCAAACCACTCCAGTATCTTTGCCAAGAAAACCCCAAATGGGGTCACAAAATATTGGACCCAACTGAACAAAAATAACTGAGGGAAGAATTATGAACAATCATGAAAAAAGAAATCAGAAGACCTGGTTCCCCGTCCAGTCCTTACTAGCCATGTAAGTTGGTCAAGTCACAAACCTCAGTTGTCTCATCTGTAAAAATAGGAATAATACATTCCCCACCCACTTCAACAAGATATCATAAGGATCAAATGAGATTGTGAACATGACACTAGGCAAACATAAGGCAAAAGGTAATAACAGTCATTATTACATGGATAATTCATTACTACTCCCCAGGCCTGAAATACACACCCCTTTCTTACTTCTACCTCATGGAGTCCCTCCCTTCCTTAAATATGCACCTCTGGCATCATTTTTTGAATAAAGCCTTTCCAGATCCCTCAATTGCTAAAGTACCACTTCTCAACGAACCTTGGCTTAACTACTTTGTATATATTTGTACTTACTAACTTTATATTTACGCTATACCTATTTGTATATGTATCTTCCCTATTATATATTTCTATAGATATGTATTGTCTCCCTACTTGCAAGCAGTAATTACTTCATTCTATGTACTTATATGACCAGTGACTAACACAAAAAGCTGGTACCTTAATACATGCTTAATTAATTGATTCAGTGAAATACTTTTGGCCTTAAGTGTTTTAGATACCTAGACATGTTTACCTATGGAAAATCCTGAAAAAATAAAAAATGTTACGTAGAATAAAGGGAGCTTATAAATTGAGACAGAACAGGAGAGGATGAATTGGAATAAAAAGTGATTGCATCAAGCTTCAAAATGTTAGACACTAAAAATCTTTTAAAAAAAAATCTCCCTAACTCCATTCCATCAGGAATAATAGATATAGAACATATAATATAATATTATTATAATATATAATAACAATATAGTGGACATATAGTAGATATTATGGGAATAGAAAGACCTCAGTTTTAAAACCACCTCAAATACTTATAAGCTGTGTAACCTTGGGCAAGTCACTTATTTCTCTTGGCCTAAGTCTCATCTATAAAGTAAGTCTGTTAGACAGATGGCCTCTAAGGTCCCTTACATCTCTCAATCTGTGTTTAAATAGACAAATTTATGAGACAGACAGATTGGGGGCATGCGGGGGAAAGAGAGAACATTAAGATTTGCAAAGTGCTCTATATACATTTTTTTCATTTGATCCTTATAATAATAACCCTAGGAAATAAGGACTTCAAATATTATCAGTCACATTTCACAGATGAGGAAACTGGGAACGTTTGTGACTTGTCCATGCCTGATCACACAAAGAGTATCGGAAACCAAGGCTTCCTGGTCCTCCTTTCCCCCACAATGGTTACTATCTTGACTTGAAAAAATTATCCTGTGTTCACCTTTTACATGCCATGTATTTATATACATACACATTCACTGTCTTCCCCCTACAAAAATGTATCAGAGCATAAAATGTTTCATTTTTGTATTTGTATCCACCGAGCCTAATACAGTGCCTGGAACACTGTAGGTACTTAATAAATGCTTGTCTATTGACAGGTATAGAGCTCCTCAGAGAATCATTGAGAGATTAAGAGGTTTGTGTTGCAGTCATAATATCAGCAAAAGCCAATGCAGAGCCAACTATCCTTCTACTACACCATGCTGCCATTTTGTTTAAATGTTAAAGGATGGATTCCAAAGATCACTGATTATTAGAAAGATTAACAGAGGATAAATAATACAAGAAATCTAGATGTACTCCTGGATATTAGAAAAAGATGTCTAGCATTTAAAAACAAAAAACATTTAAAAACTAACCAAATTAATGTCAATAGTTAGTGACAGAAGCCATAGATTGCAAAATGGGAGTGTTGCAGGGTAGGGTGAAGCTTGGGAAGGGCAATGGGTCCAGGACTTAGGAAAGGGAAAGAAGGAAAGGAGAGGACAAAATGAGTAAGGTCTCTGTTCTAGTACAGGGTAGATATGGCCCTCAAAGGAACTGATAAGGATGGGATAGCATACTCTAACATATCTCCAGCAAAGGAATCCAGGTCAGTCCTTAGTTCATACTCTGTGGGTGAACAGGCTTTATTTTGAGATATAAAGATCTCAACTCATTCCTCCTAAAAGTATAAAGTAAACACATATATACACATACACACACACACACACACACACACACTCATAGTCAAGTAATCCTTAAACAAATAAAACCAAATTTCTCTTCAGGGCTAGCTTTAGGATGACTCTACAGGCCTATCTCTACCTCCCCTTCCAAACACACATACAAATTCTCAACAAGTGCTTGCTAATGTTGAAATTGTTTCTAACACTGGGTCATGTGGAACATGTGATAATATATTCAGCACTTTTCATTTTAAAGATGAAGAACTGAAGCCCAGAGAAGTTTAGCGATTTGCCCAGGATCACACAACTATCAAGTGTCTGAGGTGGGACTTGCCCAAGTCTTCCTGAACCCAACCAAGTCCACTGTCCACAATACTTTGTGTTCTCTCATGAGACAATTAATAAACAAAGCCTCAATTAGACATGAGTAAATAAAAAGAACTGTTAGTAAGATGCAGAACACTCACTGGGTGAGATACCAAGTTTAGATAAACATGAAGTCCCCACATTTAAAAAACTTAAGAGACTAAGATCTTAGAATGTTAAGACATTGAAATTCATAAAAAGGGGGACCTACCAATGTATCGGCCTTTTTTAAAATGTGAGTCACATTATTATTTCTTTAAGGAATTTTTCAATAGTACCACTGCTTACTTTGATAGTTGACTTACATATTTTTTTAAGTTTAAATCTACTTGTTTTAAAGATAATATTTAAAATTTATACAGTCCTTTAATGTTTGCACAGCACTTTACATACATTATCTCATACAATGAAATATCCAAAAAGGGAACTCAACTACCTTTACAGGGATCCTAAAAAGCTATTTCTTAGGGAAGCATTAGTTTCGAGGAAGGCAACCAAGATGTTATAACATCTAGAACAACATTCATTTCAAAAATATTTTTAATATGTTTGCTATATACAAGGTACTTTGTGCAGTGCTGTGAAGAGAGGACCATTTAAGCTTATAGCTTGGTAAGATAAGATGTAGACAAAAACTAAGATATTAAGATATAAAGGAGTACAAAACATTACGGGAGTTAAGAGGAAATTAAGAAATTGCACCCAGATGGGGTCTTAGAGGGCTTTATGGAGGGGATGACATCTGAGCTAGGTCTTTAAAGATGAGTAGAGACTGGACAGACTAGAAGAAGAGTTGTGGGGAGGCGAGGAGTCCAGTTAACACAAAAGTAAGGAAGCACAGGCTATTGAAGGATAGCAAGTGGTCTAGTTTGACCAAACTATATACCATGAGGGAAGCAGATTAGAGAAGATGAAGCTACAAAGACAGGCTGGTGTTTCAATGATGGGCTAAAGAATCTGCCTTATATTTGTAGAGGAAGGTAATCGTTGACCGTTTCTGAGCAGAGGGAAACAGGATCAGAGCTCAGAATAGGACTTACCTTCAAAGTAACCAGAAAGAGCAATTAGAGGTATTAACATGA
Source organism: Phalanger gymnotis (assembly GCA_028646595.1). Classification (NCBI taxonomy): domain Eukaryota; kingdom Metazoa; phylum Chordata; class Mammalia; order Diprotodontia; family Phalangeridae; genus Phalanger; species Phalanger gymnotis. The sequence goes on from CM053622.1 coordinate 588,358,446, forward strand.
ACCTGCCTAGAGGTAGCTGTTGGCACAGTGGATAGAGCGTAGCACCGAAGTCAGGAAGATCTGAGTTTAAATCTAAACTTAGACACTAACTAGCTATGTGACCCTGGGCAAGTCACTCCACCTCAGTTTCCTCATCTGTAAAATGGAGTTAATATTAGCACTTACCCCACAGCGTTGTTGTGAAACTCAAACGACAATATTTATTTTTTTTCGAAGTGTTTAGTACAATACCTGGCACAAAGTGGGTGCTTACTAAATGAAAATTGACTGAGAATCAAATAACAATATTTATTTTTCTAAAGCTTTTAACACAGTGCCTGGCACATAGGAGGTGCTATATAAATACTTAACTCCATTTCCCTTCCCCTCCCTCATCTCTCTCTTCCTTCCTTAAACTAGGCCAGAAAAGAAGGGACTGAGAAGGCTGATCAGGGACACCACACAACTACACTGGAAAACCTAGATTCTCAACCTGTTCATGCCATTAATTATGTCATCCAGTCTGAGAGAATGTATGTTCTTAAAGGCAGGAACTGCTTCATTTCTTTAGGCTAGTTATTTCATCTTCCAGAGTATCCAGAGATACTATGCCTGCAAGTACAATTTATTTATGGACAACAAACTTCACAAGGAAATGATGATCAGAACTAAGATACAAGATGGGAAGCTTTCTGGAAGTAAATGCAAAGATCTCACGAATATCATCACAATCACCATCATCATTTACACAGTGACCATGGCAGAGATTTCTGTGAAGGTCCCAGCACTGCAACAGTTCTGAAATGCTGCTGCTATAGCATCATAGTCTTAGAGTTATTTAGCAGGGAGCTTCTGCAGGGGTTGAGCACCTGCAGCCTGTGGCCTTCTAGGTCCTTAAGTACAGCCCTTTGAATTCCATCAAGGGCTGCACTTGAGGACCTCAAGGGCCACCTGTGGCCTTAAGGCCGCAGGTTCCCCACCCCTGTATCTAGAGCCATCCAGTCTAATCCCTTTATTTTAGACTTGTTCGAGATCACACAAGGAGTAACATAACTAGATTTAGAACACAGCACCTCTGTCTCCAGATTCACCATGCCTTCTTCTGGACCACACTGCCTCATCCCACATTGTGGGTGGTAGCAGACTTATGGGTACAGGTGAGGAGTCAGAACCAAGAAAGCTGAGGCAAGTCTGGGTCCTGGCTATGGAATGGCCTAGAGAATGAGAAAGACCAGAAGGCAGTTGTCAAGAAACAGTTAGGTGCCTGGGACAAAGTGATTTGAGTCTCAAATCGGGGCACATATTGAAACCCAACATAAAAACTAGGCAGGGAATCAGAAGGCAAGGCTTGAAGGATCAGTCTGGGTATCAAAATTCAGAGCAGATAATAATTCAGGGACACAGTTTGGACAAAACGGGTTAGAGCCCAGGCAAGTCTACAGAAAAGAAATGAGAGATTAAGTGAGCAAGCAGAAGCCAGGATGACACAAATACAAAAAAAAAAAAAAAGGAATAAAACAAGTGGTTAAAGTTCTAAAGTACCAGTCTAGGAGACATGCAAGAGGGAGAATAGGGCACAATGAGGGAAAAAAAAATCAGATTTAAGGCACACAGGTGTCAATAACTGAAACAGATCTTTCCCAATCTTGCTGATGTTATAAGGTACCAGCTGAGGCAAGAACCAATTCCATCATGGCTAGCCCGGGTTCTACAAAAGGAAACAGATAATTAGGAGCACCTGGCCAAGGTGAAGCATGCGTGCATTAAAAAAAAAAAACACTTCTGGCAGACACGGCCTAACAGTTGCTCCAGCTGCCTCTTTAATGTGAAAAATTGCATATGCCCTGTCTATTTTGAATATTCTATGAGTAAATGAAAGTAACTCTAAGATTTCTGACAACCTCGACCATCTGGAACATTGCTTTGAACCTCACAAGTAAAAGCAGTGAAGAAAATAGTTATTCCAAAGTTCACATGAACTTTATAGGAAAGATAGGGTGAGGCCACAGTCACTAAATCTACTGCCTAGAATTGTGAGTAGTCAACATGGTCAAGCCTTTGTCTTGGAAATATGAATATGACAGCTAGATGTAGAATGATCAAAAAGGGGAGACTAAAAACAGGGAGCCCAAAAACAGGGAGCCCAATTAAAAGGACAATCCAATCACAAGTAAGAGGTGATAAGAACCTGAACTAGGGTATTAGTCTCCAGTCAACAAAAGAAGGTTGGATGTGTAGTAATCAAATGGTCATTGGGCTTTTAAGAAAAGATTTCCATTGAAAATCATCAAAATAAAAAAAGTTTTGACATTTAAAGGGAAAACACTACTTTAGAATTCCATAAGCTATCATTATACTCTATTTTATCTCTCATTTTACTATAAGTCCCTGTATCCTAAATATTTTACTGTCTTCCTTATGAATAGAAAAAAGTTTTACTTCATAATTTCAAATACTTTGATTGTTGGTTAACTTATCTTATTCTTACTTTTAGTAAAAAACACATTAAATTCAAGTGATTTTAATGTATTAAGGCCTGAGACTAACAATAATGAAGTATTTCTATATGTGTTTTCTGTTTTACAAAAAGAAAATCTAAGTCTGCTAGAAGCTTCACACCTTTATTTTTACTTTCACATCTAAAGAGAAGCAATATGGATAGATAAGGTGTGTATTTAAGATAATAATGTGAACTGACACATTCCTGGAGCTGTATCTATTTAAAAGTGACACTAATATCATTCTTATTCTGGTAAAGCTTTAAAAAAAATCACTGGTTACAAAACTAATTGCACTGCCAAATGCTTCTTAGGATCCCATGTAAAAATCATCCTCTTCTCTTAATTAACACATAAATTATATGATTAAGCTTAAAAAGTTGAGAATTGGTCCTCACCAACAAAGTGTTCAAGTGAACAATGTTGTAAACTTGGTAAAGCATAGTAGCTTTCATAAATGATGTATGTGTGTGTGTGTGTATGTATGTGTTTGTGTGTGTATATTATATGTGTGTGTATGTGTATATATATATATATATATATATCCTCCAACATTTATGTAGTGCCCACGGGTTCATAAAACACTTTCTTCACAATATATATTATCACCATTTTGCAGATGAGAACTAAGTTAAGTTCTGTTATTGAGGTTTCATGACCTACTCCTGATCACAAAGTAATGGTAGAACAGAGGTTTGAATGCAGGCCTTATGACTACAAGTCTAGCGTTCTTTCCTGCACATCATACTCCAACTCATAAAGGAACCTTATTTTAAAGCATATCTAATGTGAAAATCAGTACTTGTATTTTTAAAAAAGGATAAATGAGCAATAAATTATTCAAATTATTCATTTTACAAAAGGATTTTCTACATACTTTGCCATAAAATAACTTTAGATCACTAGCCCCCTGGAACATTTGAGCTAATTCAATTCATAAAAATGATATCTGTTAGATGAGCAATTCATGAACAACAAAGAATCTATGCGTGTATGTACTACAGAGATAGATAGATAGATAGATAGATAGATAGATAGATAGATAGATAGATAGATAGATCGGTCTTCCCTTGCCCCAAAATATAGTAATACAAAATTACTTCTGGCCCAATGCTTTATCTTTTGAAATGCTTTCCATCAAGATGGAAAAAAAAAAAGATAAGGTAGGATAAGTTCCTGATGGAAATGCTTTGTATTTTAGATGCCAAATGTGGTACAGATCTAAAAGTTAAGAAGGAATTTAATGGGAAAACTTATTCCTGTTCTTGTTACAGGGAGGACTAAGATTTATGTAAATAGATTTCAATTATAACTATAGGACAGTATTGCAATAACTTTTCAAAATTACCTGAACAAGGCGTAAGAATAAAAACCTTATACTCATATTCCTGCTCTAGATTAGAATCAACTACTTCAAAAAAGTATGCCTTAGATTCCTTCTAAATGTCATATAGGAATAATATTTCTCTACAAAGCAAAAAGGACATGATGACTCATTTAACAAAGTATTCTGAAAACATAAGTATAGACATATGTCACAGCTAGTGAGCAAATTCTAGATAATGTCAAGGTTAACCAGCTAATATAACATAGTATTTCTTACAGAAATACAGCTAAATGTACTAGTAATATTTTTAATAAGCACAACTGAACCTGATTTTAGGACCGAAACTTCAGGAGAATCTACATATGGCGCCATATAATAGGATGCTGAATTTATTCTATTTAACACTAACCTAAGCATTTAAAGAGTAGGTAGAGGTGAGGAGAATGTCTTTACTTGAGTACCACCAGCTAAAAAATAATTAAGAATACCATATCAACTTTGAACACTATAGATATAAATATGGATATATACAGTAGCAACCATCAAGATAGTTTTAATTCCATTCCTAATGAATTCTCCCTACCCTCATTAAAGCCCATGATTCTTTACTAAACCCCATCTTCTTCTACACACCATCTTGCAGTGTTTTCCTCCCTCTACTCCCAATCCTTTTTAGCACCTATTCATATCCAGGAGTAGTCATCTATCTGATTCTGACATCCAGCTTGACTTCAACTTTCCTTAAGACCTTCTACATTTTTCTCCTAATTTTTTTAAATTCCACCTACATTCAGGCCATAAAATTTTAAGGCAAAAATAGGCCTGTTTTTGCTTGTCTCTCTACCCAAATTCACCTTCTATTTGTAGCATAATTATCTGATCTAAGTCTTCAAGAAGACAGATGTGATGGCCTTGACTCTTGGCAATCAAGTGAGAAGGTCATTGTTTTCCATGATGTGAAGTTTGGTAACACAATGTTATTATTTTCTTTTTAAATTTCTGAAAAATCATGGTGACTTTGAATTTCCTGTATCTTCGTGTAAAACGGCATGATTACATACTAAGATCCTCTATTACAAAATAATCATCGAAACCCTCTATCAGGTGAGGCTACCCTAATTAAACACCTTAATATTTTAAGACACACCCTGGTATAAAAGAATGGCCTGGGCTTTAGTCTTTCCTGGTCCCCTCCAGTGCTAGTCTTCCCTTGGAGATTGATTACTTCCTATTTACAAAGTATATATCATATATGTATAGAGTTGTTTGCATGCCATCCTCCCATTAGAATGTGAGCCTCTTGAGGGCAGGGACTGTTTTTATACCTTTATTTGTCTAGCTAGCATCATGTAGGATGGTGCCTGGCACACAGCAGGTACTTATTAAATAAGTGTTGACTGATTGAGTCCTGACTGCCCCATTTAAAAGCTCTCTCATTGAGCAAATCAATTTAACCTCTCTGAGGCACTTTTTTCAATCAGTTGCCAATTCTGCCTTCACAACACCTCTTAAATGTGCCCGCTCTCTTGAATTATATAGCCAAACCCTAATTTAGGTCTTTATCACCTCTTGCCTAGACTGTTGCAATAGCTTCCTAATTGGTCTCCCAGCTTCCAGTTTCTACCTCTCCAATCCATCGTCCACCCAGCTAACAAAACATAAAGCATAAGCCATGTCACTCTCTATTCGAATATCTTTAGTGGTTCCCTCCAGTCACTAAAATAAAATTAAAACTCCTTAGCTTGCATTCAAAGCTCTCTACATACTGGTTTAGTCTATCTATCCAAGATAATTTAAAATTATTTCTCTTGCTGCAATCTAAAGGGCATATTCTGTCTTCTCCAAATTTGACATTCATTTTTTGCCTCTATACTTTGGCATAGGCTGTCCCCTCTGCCTGGAATTCACTCTATCCCCATTTCCACCTCTTGGAATCATTAATCAAATCTCATCTCTCATGCTACCTCTCCCAGATGCCCCTATTCCTTACTATTCTCTGGTCCTTCAAATTCTTTTATTTATCTGCATAAATGTTGTATGCCTCCCCATCCCAGGGGAGTATAAGCTCCATAGTTGAGGGACAATTTCTCAGCTTGTCGTTATAGCCCTATTATGCGGAGTCATAGGTGCTTGCTCACAGTGAATGTTTAATAAATGCTTATTGAATTGAGTTAATATAATTACTGGTCTTAATACCAAACCCTGTAAACTTTTTCAACTTTCCTTTATACTATAAATTGTCCAGTATCTGAAATAAACCTCTCCCCATTAAGCAAGTTACTTCCAAATTCCTCATCTAAACATGGTAGAATCAGATATGATTTCACTAACAGTATCTTGATTGAAATACTGTTCCTCCATTTTAATAAAAATAGATTGTAAACATACAATTGTTTGGTCTCAATTTTATACTGGTTCTAGAATCGCGGGATATTTTTTTCCAATTTTTTCTGCTTTTTTTTAAAAAAACTCTTTAGTGTCAGGAACAAGATCTTCAAAGAACCTCAGTGTTGGAAGATAAATTAGATACCATCTAGCCCAACCCATAATGGACAAAGAATCCCTTGTTCAATATTTCCAGCAAATATTTTCCTACAATTAATCTCTAGCAAATCTTCACTTGAAAACCTCTACTAAGGAAGAACTACTACCGTTCTTTGTTTTGTTTTTTTTTAATCAGAAAAGTTTTCCTAACATCACTGTTTCTCCATCACTTTCTCATTAAGCCTACTTACTTCCTCTTCCCTATGACAGTCTTTAAAGCACTAGAACACAGCCATCATACACTCCCCAAATCTTCTTCTATCCAGGCTAAAAAGTTAGTTCCTTCAACTAATCATATGCCATTGTCTCCAATCATTCTGCCTGCCTTCATATCAACGTGTTCTCATTGATTAATGTGTTTCCAAAAATGCTGTTATCTAAGACTGAAAATAATATTCAAGATGTGATCTAACCGGGGCAGAGCATAACAAAGAATATCATTTTTTTATTTCTTTTGAATAAGGTTTGCCCTACCAGTTAACATTTTAGTTATACTCAAAGTATTATACAATTTCCTAAATGCAATCGGACCAAGTCATCTCCTTCTACTGAACTTGGAGCACAGTTCACCGTCCATTTTCATGACCTATCCATATATCTGTGTATATACGTAGGCAGCATAGTGGATAGACAGCTGGTTTTGAAAACAGGTAGATCTAGGTTTAAATTCTGCCTTGGACATTTACTAGCTGTGTGATAGTCACACATAAGTCATTTATAAGTCATTAATCTCTTTTAATCTGAGTTTCCTGATCAGTAAAATGGGGATAATAGCATCTACTTCATAGAGCCATTTTGAGGACCAGGTGAGATAACATGTGAAGTGTTTCATGAGCTTTAAAATTTATGTAAGTGCTAGCTGTTATCATTACTATCGTCATTATCCAACTACACACTTTAATCTGGGCAATACATGTTCTTCCTCCACCTTTTTCCCAGTGAAATTAGAAATAGGTTAAGTTGTATCTTGAGTGATCATGGATCATATTGAAATGACCCTGAAGTGTTTTGTGGTTTGATGAGTATAATGTCATCCACTCCCTGGAAATACTAAAGTAGCTTTCATTGATAGGGAATCCCTTTCCTATCAGATGGTGATACCAAACATCCTAAAAGAAAATGGCACACAATCTAGATGAGAAAAAGAGCTCCCATTTTGTACCTGGTACTCAACTATCTGCCATAGTTTTGTGATTTAAAAATATATGCATCCGTCAGAACTTCACATATGTAAGACATCTTGTTTTAAAACTTTTAAAATTATATTTGTTTATAATAAGTTAAATGTTTTATTTTTTCTAAAATCAATAAGCAATGGAGGATATCTAATATCTTCTTGGGCTCTTGAAACAACTGAGCATCAAAAAATGCCTGCAAAAAAACCTTAGTTTTTTCTTCCTTATGTTTCATATAGGATGGTTATAATATACACATAGACCATTCCCATAAAGATTTTGTAGAGACAGGAAAGTAGGCAAATAGATAGGGTAATTAATTGCTTCTCTTCTTAGCCACTTTTTTTGGAGTAATTGTATGTGTTCTTTTCCATTCTTTAACAATCTTCCCCCATTTTTAGATATCTTACAAAATTATCACCTCTGGTGCAAATTTTCCCTGTATTTTATTCACATCCAGTAGATCTCCCCAGCTTCACTGCATCATTGTGATTTTCTCACATAGTACAATGGATCCTAAATTTGGTTTGTTCAGTCATTTTTAGTCATGTCTGACTCTTCGTGACCTCATTTGGGGTTTTCTTTGCAAATATAGTGGAGTGGCTTGCCATTTCCTTCTCCAGCTCATTTTATATGTGAAGAAGCTAAGGCAAACAGGGTTAAGCTATTCGCCAAGGGTCACACAGTGAGTAAATAAATGTCTGAGGCTGGATTTAACTAAGGTTTTCCTGATTCCAGGCACGGTACTCTATCCACTGTGCCACCTAGTCATGCCCTGTTGGTAGAATAGAAATATAATAGCTCCATAAATGTCACTAATAAAAAGTAGTCACTAAAGAAACAGCAGCAGATCTCTTCCATTTCATATGTATTTGTCCTCCTTTCAATTCCATCCACAAATGCTTTTGACTTGCCTGAATCTCATAGCAGATGCTCCATAAGTTCATTTTTCCCTAAATCAATGTTCACTGTTTTGTGAGGTGAGACTTCTCATAAGCTTCCATCATCCTCCCCTCTAACGTTTACACATGACCTCTTAACCAATATTTTCTCTGTCACATCTTTCAAGGAAATCGAGTGTCTGCCATGAGGTAGTTTCTGAGCTCCTCTTTCCTTGAGATTGTAACTATTTATTTCACTTCCATTAAGTTTCAAGAAATCGTGATGTTTGGAGTCTATGTCTATCAATTTTCAATGGCAACAGTTTGTTTAAACAAACCCCAGTCATAAATATAGAGCTGGTAGTCCAACTCTCTCATTTTTTAGAGGAGGAAGTTGAGGACCAAGAGCCTTAATGCCTTGCCAAAGCCACACAGGTATTAAGTAGAAGAAGAGGACTTTGAACCCAGGCCCTAGGTTTCCAAATCCAATATGCTTGCTATGGTACTCACATGCCACTCAGTGTCTTCTTACCTTATAAACTCCTTTGATAGAATGCTAGCTTCTGGAGAGAAAGGAGAGTTCATTTTTGGTTTTGTAACTCCACTGACTAGTACAGTGCTGTACACATAGTAGGTACTTCATAAATGTCTGCTGAATTGAATCTTTATAATTTGTTGTAACTTAGTATTGATTCTCACTTTTCTTCTAGTCAATAGAAAATCTGAATAGACAGACAGCTGATTCTGACATGACCCACATATCATTAACCAGTCATTTCCTTTCTGATAAGATACTGTCAATTTCATTATTTATGATGTTGTTCAGGGCTAGCCACATACAGGCACCTTTTGACTCATTTCTCAAAAGAAGTATTCAAGATGTACAAGCAAAAGGTTTCTAAACAGTCTGTAAGTCTGGCTTCTTTCATTTCTTGACCTTGATCTTGTCATATTTTCCAATATAATTTTTAGTAACCTCTTCTGAACCCATCCGGGTACACCACAATCATGGAATAACAATGGATATGTTAACTTTAAAGGACGAGTCTGTTTTTATTATTTCTATTTTTAATCTTTTTTAACCATAACAATCATAACTAGTACTTATATATAATGCTTTAAAGTTTACATTTGGTTTGCACAACTCTGAGAGGCAGGTGCTTTTATGATGTCCATATTACAGATGAGGGAAAGGCAGTTTCCTGATCAGTAATATGGGAATGACAATAGCACCTCCTTCACAGAGTTGTTGTGAGGACCAGATGAGATAACATATGGGAAGTGTTTAGCAAACTTTAAAATTTATATAAGTGCTAGCTATTTATTATCATCATCATCATCATCAGTATTACACAACTTCACACTTTAATCTGAGCAATACAGGTTCTTCCTCCACTCTGTCTCCCCCAGTGTAAATAGAATACTCTGAAGTGATCCGTGGTTTGATGATTACAACGTCATCCGCTCCCTGGTTATATTAAAGTAGCTTTAATTAATGGGGAATCTTTTTCCTATCAAATGTTGATACCAAACATCCTAAAGTGTCTGTCGTGAGGTAGTTTCTAAGCTGCTCTTTCCTTGTGGTTGCCACTGTTTATTTAAGGCTCATCCTCACGAATTCAAATCTGGCCTCGAATATCTGCTACTTGTTTGACCATGGGGAAGTAACTTAACCCTGTTTGCCTCAGTTTCCTCATCTGTAAAATGAGCTGGAGAAGGAAATGGCAAATCACTTAAGCACCTTTGCCAAGAATACCCCAAATCTGATCATGAACTGAACAATAATAACAACATATGAAAGAACTGAGGCTGAGACAGGTTAAGTGACATGCCCCCAGTCATTCAGCCAATATGCGTATGAGGCAGGAGTTGAACTCAGGGTCGTCCTTACACCAAGGCCTACACTATATCTACTACGATACCTACCTGCCTTCAACAAGTTTTTCATAGACGATCTTTATTTCTTCATTCTTTACAATGGGTACTGGTTGATAAGCATTTGGGTGGTTAATTTATTCATACCCACTATGCAAGGGCACTGCACAGTGAAATGGTCATGAATCTCACAAAATAATGTTTCTTATGCTTTAGGAAAAATGACCCTGTGGGCCAACATCTCATTCAGCTTCAACTGCTTTAGGAACTCTAATTTCATTTATAGTGAAAAAGCATCACTCGTATGGATGTGGTTCAGCTTCTCTTCGTGTGTATCTGCTCACTGATCATGGTACTAAAATTGCATATTGAAAGTACTAACTGTTAATATTTATTAACTAAGAAATGTGTGATTCTGAGAATACTCTGTCGTCGTCATTGTGAAAGAAGGAAATACAGTGGCCTGAAGAATATTTTGCATTTTTATCACTTTTATGGGGTCATTAGGGCCAAAAATATCGATCACCTTGGGCCATACTTCTGGCATTGAGCCTCTTTCTCCCTACTGAGATCTACTGTTGTTCAAATAGCAGAAACAGGGCTCTTTCCTGGACAGTGACTGAAGCTTTTCTAGCGTGGTAGACTCTCCCAGGGCCTGCTCTTCGAGCACAAAAGAGGGTTCTCTCCAATGCATGATGGCACATTAGGGAACAACTTCTTTCCTTTCTTCTTATGAAAACCAGCCCCAGGTTTTATTCGGTCTTGTGATCTCAAAAATCAACATGAAAGGGAGAAAAATTAAGAGGATGGAAGTAAGCATCACCTCTTGATCATTAATACAAAAAAATCTAGACTTTTGGTTTTTCTTTCCATTCTTGACTTTAGTTATTGACTTTCAAGCAACAAAAAAGTCCCACTATTTATATTTTTACATATATGTAAAAATACATATCTTAAATTTTATCTAACAGCACTAGCTGTAATTATATTAACTATATTTTTTTAAATGTACCTTTCTAAGAGACAAAATATAACTGTATTCATTTCTATCAGACCAGGTGAGTAAAAAATAGTCATGAACCTCATAAGATTTTCTACAAGTTGCACTACTGGGGGAAGGAGCATGGAAGAAGGAAATCAGAGTTCCGCAATGAGCTTTCTGCTAACAATTGTCTATCTAAGGAAAGATGTCCTCATTTTTTAAAGTATAATAATCCCCATAGCTTAAAAAAAATTAATCTTTGTTCTTTCCTCAAAGACACTCTCATATAAAAATACCTAAGCACCCCAAAGACATTAATCACAATAACCCAGTAAAGCAAAGTATGTAGATTTATGTTCATTTCCCTCAGTCGTATATGTGTGTCTATATGTACACATAAATATTACACAGAGACATTAATTGATATGCCATCAAATTTAACAACATATGAGCTATAGACCATTTAATTTTAGGAGATGAAGGTCTCAGGACCCAAGTATACACATTATTCTTCTCCGATTTTGGAAAGGTTTGATAATATGGCCACACTGGCTCACCTTTTATAGGTCCTACTTCAATGCAAAAGTAGAATAAAACCATGAAATGAAATCAGTTCCACATAAAGTGATCTCATGATTCTGATCCCTAATCTTACTTGTCAATTAGATTGTGTAACTTCCACTTACCCAAACCTCACATCCTTTTGCAGAGAACAGCTTTGTTAGTTGCACAGTAATCTAACCAAAAAACACACCAACATGGCAGTAGCATCCTGGCAAACCAAGAAGAGTGTGTCTTGAATGAGTTTCCACATAAGCAATAAAAGAATCTTTTTCAGTTTGTTAATGTATTATGTAGCTAAAAAAAACCATAATATGCTTTCCATTCTATACTACGATAAACCAGAAGAAATTAATAGAGGAGCCTATCCAAGAAGAGGATCAGCCATGCCTGAGGTCTAACACTGTTTCCAAACATTCTGATGCTCATCTGAGCAGACAGACAGACTATGCATAAAGCAAGGGCTCAAATTGAATGGAATACTCATCCAGGTTAGAAGTTATCATTATCATTTGTTTTGTTCTAGCTCAGTAGTTTGAGAAACTACACAAGATCTGTTCTACTTCAAAACTGCTTCCTAAATTTTTTAAAAATTTGATTCAATTTGTAATTTCTCCTTAATGTAAAAATAACAGATTTCTGTGATCAGAAAATTAGTGAGATTTATTCTACTTTGGACTTTGGTTCACTTTAAATCAAATCCTTGATTTTTCTGGTTCTTGTTCTTCTGGCTGTTTTCCCCTGAAGAGTTAATTAGAAACTAGACTGGGGCAGGCAGAAGGATAAATAATTGTAACCTGGCTAAAAACTGAAACACAATTTAAAGAATCCTTACAATGAAAACTTTCACAGGAGAATAAAAATCCTTTATCTGTTTTATAAAGTTATTTGTATTTATTGTATTTTCTTTTAAACAAAACTTACTCTTCATGTTGATAAATAAATTATAAGCTGTGTAGTGAGCATAACTGAAGTGCCATTAATAAAAAGGACTGTGTACCCTGAAGACCCCAAAATACTAAATAATGAAAATATCTCAGATGTTCCCAAATTAATGATCAGTGTCAATTCATAATGATTACAAAATAGTCATTTTTAATTTAATCATGCAGTCCTTAGGATCACATTTAGACTTGATGCTATATTAATACTATACTCTGCAAGTTATCCAGGGAAGAGGCCAGACTTCTTTTTTTAATCTCCTTATCTACTAGTGGATCCTGAGAAAGAACATGTTCCTTACACAGCCAAATTCAGTAACAATTTTTAGCCCTTTTTGTACAGCTGATGATTTTCCAGGGATTTGGACCTGTTGCAGATGTCATATCTAAAAATCCTGAATTATAGCTATCATCTATGATGCCTATGAGACAACACTAATCCAAGTAGCATCGTACTATCACCATTAGCAACATAACGCCAATAAAAAGAGATGTGCAGAGAGGCTAAGCAGCAGCATCAGCACCATCATCATATTAACATTTATATAGCACTTTAAAGTTTGCAAAATTCCTTATATATGTCAACTCATTTGATCCTCAAAGCAATCCTGTAAAGTGGGTGGTGTTATTTTCCCCATTTTATAGATGAGGAAACTGAGGCAAGTAGAAGTCAAGAGATTCACCCAGAGTCACACAGCTAGTCGGGGAGAATCTGAATTCAGGTCTTCCTGATTCCAAGGCCCTGACTCTATCCACTGCGCTAATTAGCTGTAACGTGATACAAAAGTACAGCAAAGTAAAGTGATGGAGCTAGAAAAACCTGCTGGGCACTGAGCACTTACGATTGGGATCACACAACCAGAGGTTGCCTAATTCTGAAAGTTACCTCTTTCTCCAAGTCACAGATCAATACTGTGACTAGGAAGAGAAGACAACCTACCTTGGGCTGGCAGCTCACTGGCTCAGCACCCAGCGTTGGCCCTATTCTTACCTTGGTACCCTGGTTCACCTGTGACTAAGTCCCATTCGTGGGATGAATGCCTACCATATACTTCAAATCTTCCCAATGACTATATTTCAAATGAGTTTACATATGTAAAGCACTTTGCCAATATTAAAATGCTATCTAAATGCTATATACAATGGTACACGGGCTCCCCACCAATAATTAGTGCCTTCAAATCTTAGTCTTTTCATGACTTGGTCTCCAATATCTATTGACTGATTTTTCTAACAACTGCCCACCCATCTGGACCTCCTTCGATTATCCACTGCTTACAGCTCTGCTTGAAGACACAAGCAAGCCTGGAATTTCTCCTAACAGCACATCCTGGCTGTCCTCTCTCACCGTCTACAAATGTCAGATCTATCTTCTAATTCACATTCCCACATGCCTAGCCATAAAAGAAATGAACCTCGAATGTGCTCCTATGTTCAGGGCCCTGGCTTTCACCTAACACTATGGGTCTGCTGTTGGGATAAAACTAGAAATATAGTGGATCAGGCCATGAATAGGAGTTCTTTAATGAGAAATATATCAAATATAATAGACAAGCAGTATGACCTAATTGGCTAAAAAATTTTTAAGTAATGCTTATATGGAAGTCTGATCAGAAGTACAATTAGGGAAGAGATGAACCTGGACAGACACCAACCAAGACAAAGGGAAAAAGAGGGAAGGACAATTGTCCAAGCACAGCACAGGAAGTAAGAGAATTACTGCAATTTTCAAAGATGGCCACTTGTGAGTGGGCAGTGAAATGTTATGACACTAAAAAAGGATGGGGAATGGAAAGAGGAAAAGAAAATGGTAAGGTGGCACCTTCATGTGACTGTGGGCAGATTCAGGGACAAGGATTCCTTTGTGGATCAGAGCTTTGTGGTTTAAACAAGTTGGCTACTCACTCCCTCAATAAACTCCACCAACCTGCGCATGAAGTTACACCAAATATTCATATACTGAAACATTTAAGATATGTCTATAGAAAAGGAGAATAGAACTAACTAAGATGCCTTAAGTCATCACCAGAGACCCTGGCATAAGGGAGAAAGAGAACATGCTAACAACATAGACAAGATAAAGATGAGGTGAAGAAGGAACAAAGGAGAAAGGAGAGAGGGAGGGAGGGAGGGAAGGAAGGAAGGAAGGAAGGAAGGAAGGAAGGAAGGAAGGAAGGAAGGAAGGAAGGAACATCAGGTGCATAATTTTCCCTTCTTGGATAGCTTTCTCAATAGCTCCCTTAATGACAGCCAACATATCTACCATATTACCTCAATTTCAGAGACCAGTCTCTATTGTCAACCCTCACTATTTCTCAATGAATATGTTAAAAACAACCTTGTGATAGTCATGAAACCCCAGTAGTGTTTCCATGACCAGCTGGAATCTCTCTTTTAGGCCAGTTTAGATTCCAGAAAATTATACCACCTCTACTTCTACAACCTAACTAACCAGACCCTCATTTAACATCACAAAAATACCAATTTGGGAGATCATCTTGACTTATGTCTTGCCACTGGATTTTGATGTCTCTGGAAGAGAATGAGACTAACAGCTCTGCAAAGCTCTACCTCACTTAAATTTCCTTTTCAAGAAAAAAGAACTAACAACAACCAGACCTTATTAGTACCCTGGGAATATATCACACCTAGCTCGGAACAGGGGTTCTTAACCTAGAATCCATGAACTCCCTTGGATAGATTTCAGGGGTCTAAGAATTTGAATGAGAAAAAAAAATACATCTTTATTTTCACTCATGTCTAACTGAAATTTAGTAGTTTCTTCAATTATAATTTTTTAATGAAACATTATTCATAGGCTTCACCAGATTGCAAAACGGGTCCAGGTCACAAAACTGGTTAAAAACTCCTGCTCTAGAAATATCTTGGGAAATGACAGTTTCAATACCAACACTCTCTCAATAGAGATAGCATTGTCTATTAAACATATTAGGGCCAAACCCAGTGGTTCTCTGAGACTATCCAGTTCTAACCACTGAACAACCTAGAGTTGTAATGAAATCCTTAGAGTTTACGCACTTAATTGTGCCCTTTTTTTGTTGGTCCCACAGATTACAGTTACAATTTCTAAACCCTAAGATTCAACAAAGGAACATGAGGACCAGCAATTACCAAACCCTCCTTTGAAACTCTTGAACATTTGATAACTGCTCAGAAGGCCCTCAAAAGTAACTCTAGATACAAAAACCAATTCAAGGTCCATATAGGCAGAGTTGCTACAAAGGATACCAGCATCTCTTAATGCCTGATGCAGAAAAATAAATGGCTACTAATACTATGGAGTATTCAGCTATAATGCTGGAACTGGAACCTTCTCCAGTGGGGCCAAATCTTACTGAGTGGATAACAGTATCAATATTAAAAAGAAATCATTAAGAACTTTACTGCCCAAGGCTAGAATGTAAAAAGTTGCACATGCATACAAATAATCTCTTGGGCATTAAAGAACTCTAGAGACAAACCCTAGTAACACTGTTAACAGCCTATTTTAGAGCCAAACAAGAATGAAAAACCTAAGAAAGAACATAGTCTACGTACTCATCTTCCTGTGTTGGTATCTGGAAGTAAAATATTAGTGGAATCCCTAGCTATCAAAATTCCTGGAATTGCCCTGTAAAGGCAAAAAGGGAAATCAAACACCCAATACCTGTTACAGCTTTCAGAAACCTGCTTCCCAAAAGATTTCACCCATGAAGGGGAATGGACAGGTTCTACTCAGTATTTACTCCCTACCTATTTGCTAAAGAACTTTTCTCACCCAGGAAAATCAGACAAGACCTGGTAATCCCACCGCCCTTACAGAAGGTGATAAAAATAGACAGATAGACAAACACAGATAGACAGATAGATAGATAGATAGATACACGGACAGACAGACAGACACCTCCTGACTTCTGAAGTCAGTAGGTATCTTCAGCAATTCTGATATCAGCATGGGCCTCCAGAACTGTGGCAACACGTACTGGGACAAACATGACAGGCTTTAGAATATGCAACACACACTTAAAATTTGTAACAAAGGTTCAGGGATCCCAACACCATATAGTGATGCTCATTCCTCTGCAAATATACAGAAGCATGCTATATATTTCTATCTACCAAAAAAAAAAAATACTGAGAACCTACAGTGTACAAGGCACTATAAAACTCATGCTGTGGGGATGCAAAGAAATATAACACATGATCATTATTATCCAGGTAAGATAATGCTTTTCTTTTTCCCTTCCAAGTTATGGTGGCCATCTTCAAAGGAAATATTATAACATTCAGTGTGTCACTTATCTACTGATCTTATTACTATCACACAACGCTAATACAAACTCTGAGTGTCCCCAAAGGCTCTCTTCTTGGCCATCATCCCTTCTCCCTCTCTACTATTTTCCTTAGTGATCTCACCCTCTTCAGTGGATTTAATTATCTCTATGCTAATGATTCTCATGATCTAATTGTCCCCTCTCTTCTTACCACCAGGCTCACATCTCCAACTGCTTACTGGACATTTTTAACTGGATGTCATATAGAAATCTTAAACTCAACATGTCCAAAACTGAATTCATTATCTTTCTTCCCAAACACTCCCTTCTTCCTGACTACTCTTTTACTGTTGAGGAGACCACTATTCTCCCAGTCACTCAGAACTGCAACCTAGTTAACTTCTTCAACTCATCTCTCTCTCTCTCATCCCCCATATCAAATTCCCCTCTTTCCCCCCAAGTCCTTCATAAATTGGCTTCTTCCACAGCCTTCTTGTTGTGCCTTGCACAAGTCACTCCATCTCCTCATTGTAAGGATTTTCACTGGCTGTTACCCATGCTTGTATCTCTTTTCCTTCTTACCTCTGCCTCCTGGTTTCCTTCAAGTCTCAGTGATATTTCTTCTGCCTCCTAATATTAGTGACTTCCCTCTGAGATTACCCCCAATTTATTCTTTGTATGTATCTAGTTTGTACATAGACTTCCCCGTTAGACTGTGAGCTCCTTGAGAGTAGGGACTGTTTGATTTTGTTACCTTTCTTTGTATCCCCAGTCCTTAGTACAGTGCCTGACACAGAGCAGGCTCTAGAAAAATGCTTGATGACTGAATGAAATACTGGGAACTACGCCAGACTCCAGAGTGAGCACCTATCAATACAGTAAAGCTTCATTAATTTAGACTCCATCCTTTTAGAACCTGTGGTAATCTGAATGTGTGTGGGCTGAAAATTTCTATGAATTATCTATGCTTTGAGTATCTGACAAGCAATTAATGATGTAAACAAGAGGAGAAATGTTGTCAAGCTTAAGATAGTATCCCATTTGTTGGGCTTTAACATAGTGTTTGTTGTTTCCAAACCAAAATATTAGTTTCAAATAACGCACCATATATTTTTTGAAAAAGGCCAGCCCAAAGGTAGATCTCTATTTAGAAACACTTTGGCCATTAACTTGAAAGTAATAAAACTATGTTTCATCATGAATATTTTATAGTATGAACTTTTACAAATTCATATTGACCTTTCCTTCTAATTAGTTTGAATTAGTGAAATTTTACCATACCCTAATTTTTTCTAACTTTACCATGCCCTAATTTTCTCTTTATGCCTAGTTTAGGTTATAGTCAAATTTTGCAAGGGTCTAAGGTAAGTTTGGTTATATAGATAAGAGAGCCAGAAAAATGGTACCAGAGATTGATAAATGAATTTTTGATTTAGCATACATTTATCTTTTCACACCTTTCTAATTTCGATACTTAATATACAGTCAAATTGGTTTTGCCTAATTATACTTAGATCTCAACTTGCCAAAAGGTTTATTTATCATTTAATCATTTGGACCTTCCATAATAATATTGGGAAATTTTTATTATGTTTTTGCAAATCTGAAATTATGCTAGAGAACATGGCTCCAAATGCATATAATCATAGAATTTAATGCAGTTTTTAAATAGCAAGAATATTTTCAAAAATAGGACTGACCAAGATGCCTTTTTAAAAAAAGTCACATCTTTGGCTATACAGGCAGTTAGGTGATACAGTGGATAAAGCACTACATCTAGTATCTGGGAGGAGATCTGAGTTCAAATTTGACCTTAAATACTTAGCTGGATGACCCTGAGCAAGTTATGTAATCTCTTTCTGACTCAGTTTCCTTATCTGTAAAAAGAGAATAATAATAATAATACCTATTTAAGGTTGTTGTAAGGATCAAATGAGATAATTAGAAAGTGCTTAGCGCCATGCCCAGCATATACTAAGCACTATCTGCTAGCTATTACATGACCATTGACACATGCAAAAAATACCTATAACATACTAGAAAGAAATATTAAACAGGATCAGACTACTTGAGTTGGAGTAAAGAGGTAGAAAGAAGGACTGGTTTGCATAGTGCCTGGCACATAGTAAACAATAAAGTTGCATGTTGACTGAATCACTGGAAGGGGCCTTGACTCTGTTGAGATTTTGAAAACGTTTTACCCTTAAATATACCTGTCCTACACGTACTAGCTGTGTGACCCTGGACAAGTCACTTAGCCCTTTTGCCTTAGTTTTTTCATCTGTAAAATGTCTCATCTACTATAAAATGAGCTAGAGAAGGAAATGGCAAACCACTCCAGTATCTGTGCGAAGAAAACCCCAAATGGGGTCACAAGGAGTCGGACATGATCTAAAACAACTGAACACACAGAACACACCTGCTCTAAGGAAATCAATGTATGAATCATTTAGCAACTTTATAGATTAAGAACTAGTACTGTGAAACTCACCAAGAAGTAAACCAAGGAATAGGGCTGACTAAAAATGGATGTTTTGCTTCCTACTGCAAATAACCTTAAGTAAGGGGACCACTGCAATTTAAGATTTCAGAAGTTAGTTTCAGGTAGCAATACAAGTTAGACATACTACAATGACATAAAACACAAATATCACCATCACCAAAGAACTACCAAGATAGGAGTGCTGTATGTTTAAAAAAAATAGAGCGAAGGAAATATCATTAGAGCGAGACAGGATATCAAAAAGTTTCCAATACCAGAATTAGCCAAAAGTTACCAAGCTCAGTAATAACAAAAGCTAATTTATATAACACTGTAAAGCTTGCAAAGTACTTTACATATAACATCTGTAACGAAATGTGGAAACACTCCATTAATCATGTGAACACACTTCACCTTCACACTTCTTTCCTTCTGAAAACCTTTACTTTCCATCAACCTGACCATCACTTGGGATTCATCCAAGTTAAGACATAAGTTTACAGTAAGGACAATGTACTAGGTATATTCATGTAGCCTATACTGCCAGGGCCCAATTAGTGCAAATAATGAATCTCTTGAAGTGGTAGTATGTATTCTCAACAAAATAATTATGTAAAATATGGTCACTGGTTCCAGCCCAATGGAAATATTCTAAGCAAATTTGAAAAATGTGACCACTTCAAGGGATTCATTGTTTCCACTAATCTGGACCTGGCAGTTGCATGTTTTAAACACAACAACATAAATTTAGCTCCAGCTCTGTCACTGTGGTCTACACAACAGGTCATCTTTATCCACATATACCTGAAGCCAAGTAACAACTGCCCTGGATTTACCTGAAGAAGAAGACAGAAGGCTGAGAGATCTTCAAGTACATAAATGGGTGTTATGTGAAAGAGAGCTAGAAATAAAAGGTAAAAAATTCAGATAGGCAAATTAAGGCTTGTTTTTGTTACCATGAGAGCCTTCTAAATGCAGGAGTTGTCTTGGGAGGTAATGCATTTTCCCTAACTAGAGGTACTGAAATAGAAGCTAGTCCACCTAGTCCACTAGTCCAGAACACTGAGAAGGGGACTGTCATTCTGGACAAGTTAAATAGATAATCTCTGCAGTCCCTTCCCATTTGAATTCTCTATTTGAGTGAAAGCATAATTGCATCAAGGGCATACATATGATTAACAGGAAAGGTAACAAAATGGAACCCTGTGGTATTATCACCTAAAGAGCAAAATAGGTGGGCAGGATGATTATTAGCTAAACAACTGCACTCATTATAGATGAGTGCTCTGGATTTCTTCTCTGAGAAAGGAGGTTTAAAAAAAAACCCTACAGGGCCATGTTAAAAAGAATGAGAAAGAAAAAAGAGAGATAAAGGGAAGGGGGAGAGATGAGAAAGATCACAATCTAATAGAAAAGGCTAAACAAGAGCCTCAAAAAAAAAAATCAGAAATGAGGTCATGTCCCTTGACATGCATCATTTACATTAAAGACTCCCCCACTTATCTGAATTAATTTCATGTACCTCATTTCATTCAGCTAATTGAAATTTTGCTTTTAGAGTTGGAAAGTGTTTACTTCCACACAATTAGTAAACTGTCCATTTAAAGGATAAAAGGGCCACCCCTCAAACTGACCTCCTACTAAAAGTATAGGATTGCATTTTTCACAGAAAATTTAGTTGTACAATGCTTGAATTTTAAAAAAATCATCATGAGACATTCTAAGAGAAAAGTTTCAAGGATTCTTTATAATACTTAGTGTTTTCATTACTCGGCAATTTTGGTGTTCAATACATGGCTACTGTTCTGAAACCAAATTAAAAAAACAGGCCACTAAAGAGTTTGATGATTTCCTTCAATTCAATAACTAGGATCCTATGGAAAAACAAACAAACAAAGGGGGTCTCTTCTTTTTATGAGCAAGCATTTAAGTGCTTTTAATGAGAATTTACTCTTTAGTATATATAATTACTAATGAACAAATATAGGGCCATTAAACTCAGTCCTTTATAGTGCCATAAAACTTCTAAGTGTAAGAAATATAAAATAATGCATACATATTAATCACATATTCAAGAAAAAAACATGAAGGGACACAAAATCTGAAAGTCTGAAAGAACAGAAAAGGAAAAAATTTGTACCTCCTTTTCTACATTAATAAATGAAATGAAAATACTTTGTCAAATGATTGGTGAATCTTTGTTTAAATACGTACGCGTTCAGGCAAAGGATCTCTAACACTGTCCAATAACAATGAAAAGGTCTATTTTTTTTCTTAATCTGAATCCTAAGTTGCTACATCAATATTTGTTTTCCACTTTGGTAATTAGTGATGACTATAGTTAAATCATATTCTGACTAGACTACTAAAATAAATATATGTATGTGTGTGCATATGTAAAGTGATACTGTAGATATCTATATCTATACATAAATATACCAATACATATTAACAATTAACAATTACAAAATTAAGATAGAAGACTAGAATTATTTCTAAAGCGTGCAAGGTAATATATTTCAAATCCTTCAACTGCCACTGAAATTAACGAAAAACACTGATTAAGAGTGATCAACTAGTGGTCTGAAGTCTCCTATACATTAAAAATGCCAGTATTGTTAATTTTGCAGTAATGTTTATATCGGAAAATCAAAAAGAATGAACATAGTCTATAACCATGAGGACCCAGTGTAACCTACTTTGGATTATTCAATACAGCACTGCACAGATCACTGAACAGAATTACCACTGACTGTTAGCCCAACCTGGAACCATTTCTTTGGATTGCCAGGACCACTGAATAATGGGTGTGGTCAAGGTACTTTCCAAGAGAAATCCTTGAAAACTTTCCTCAATTAAAAAGACATATAAACAAACAATCCTGGCTGCACAGTCAAGAAAAGGGGGGCTAAGATGTGCCTACAAGAAAGGAAAAGTGAAACGAAAATTCCTTAAAGAAGCTGAAAAATCTTTTTAGAAGCCCTCACTTATATAACAGTGGTTTCTGGTTAAAGAACATCAATATTTAGCATGACGATCAAATAAGCAATAAAACTAAAAAGGAAACAATGTAACATTATGCAAGTATAATAAAATGCAACAGTGTTATACTTAAAAAACAAAAGGATATTTCAATACTCCAGGTATACCTCTACCTATCAGAACTTTTCCCTTTCTGTCTCCAGTGTAGGCTCCTCATCCTCCTCACTCTTCTTCACTCAACTTCTTCAATCCTTTATGTGTATCTTTCCACATTTACAGTCTTTCCTTGGTGATGTCACCCACTCCCAAGGCTTCAAATATTATCTCCATGCAGGTGATGCCTATATCTACATGTCAACCCCTTATCTTTCCACAGAACTCTAGTCTCACATTTCCAGATGCTTGCTTCATGGCTATCTACATATGGATGGCCTACTAATGGCTCAAAATGACATTGTCCAAACCAGTATCATCATGCCCCCTCCCAAAAGCTAGCCTTTTCCCTCAATACTACCAGTTTTTCTGTTTCTATTTTATTTACCACTAGTCTGCCAGTCATCAGGTTCATAACCTCAAATTCATCTTACACTTCCCTCTTATTTTTTTTTCTATATCCAGTTGCCAAGTCCTGCCTATTCTACCTCTGCACTCTCATCTCTCTCTTCCTTTTTACTCCCATTGCAATCTAGTTCAGGCCTGCTTTCATTTCTTGTCACCTAGACTCTGATAAGAGCCTCCTAAACAATCTGTCTGACCTCATGTTTCTCCCCTCTTAAATCCACCCTTCAAGTTGCTACCTGAGTAACCTTTAAAATGCAGCATTCTGATCACATGAAGCCTCTACCAAAAAACCTTCAGTGGTATACTCTTGCTTCCTGAATTTTAAACTAGCATTCAAGGCCCTCTGTCAATGATCTCTCAATCTTGCCTCATACTTGGATTCCCCTTCATTCATTCATTGAAGATTACTTTCACCATTTACATTCCCTGTCATTAGTTCATTCAACATTACTTCTAACACTTGTGGCTTACACAGTAAAAAAGCACTGTGTCAGATCCCAGGGGTGAAACAAAGCTTAAATGAGGCACGCTCTTCTCAATTCAATAAGTATTTGTTAAGCACCTACTATGTGCCAGAATGGTGCTTGGGATACAAAGATAAAATGAAAGTGCCTTAGTTTCTATTATGGAGGAGGAAACAAAAGTACACTATAAGTTTACTGATTGCTTGGTAAACACAAAATACATAAAAGTAATTACCAAGAAGGCAACAAAGGGCTAATATGAAGATCAATTTGTTATCAAGGAAAGAAGGGTTCTAGAGAGCACAATGGAAGAATGAAATGGGAACACCAGAAGGACAGGGCTGCCACGGATGAGTATGAGAAAACAGTGACAGGGTGGTCAATGCAGGGCCTACAACTTATTCTAAGGGGATCCCATAGGGCATTACATTGTTACTCCTACAGTTTCAAGGGTAAGGCTGATTTGATTATCAATCTCTAAAATTGGATTATCAATCACTGAGATTAGATTGACTCTCAATCCCTCAGGTAAAAAGGGGTTGGGGGGATGGGGAGTACACCAGCAACGGCAGGGCAGATGTTCAGTTCCTGGTGCTGCCTCAGTGTCAAGGCAAGGGTCAGCAGGATAACAGCCACAGTAACTAGGGAAGGGGAAGGGGAAGGGGAAGGGGAAGGAGAGGGGGAGGGGGGAGGAGGAAGGAGAAGGGGAGGGGAAGGGGGAGGGGGAGGTAACAGGAAAGGAAAGTAGCATTATTAAGTGCCTACTATGTGCAAAGTACTGTGTTAAATGTTTTATAAATGTCTCACTCAAATATACAATATTACAAGTACATTAGTTATAAAATATGAGGCTCTAAGGCAGGGGTGGGGAAACTTTGGCCTCAAAGACACACGCGGCCCTCTAGGTCCTCAAGTGTAGCCCTCTGACTGAATCCAAACTTCTCAGAACAAATACCCTTAATAAAAGAATTTGTCCCCCACCCCTGATCTAAGGGGAACATTATTAACAGAAGTTTTGGTTAAAGTCTCATGAAAGAGATGGCATTTATGCTGAGTTTTAAAGATTAAGTAAGAATTTAGCAGATTTTAATTGTAACATGTAACATGTAACAAAGGAAGAAGAACATTTCATGCATAGGGAATGGCACTGTTTGGGAATCATTTCTACGAACAAGCTAGTTGAGGATATGGGAATTAGTGACATTGCTAAAGAACAGAGCAAAAAAGAGGACCAGACCTTTAAAGAACATCCACAACTAAGTTGAGAAGGAACCAGAAAAAAAATTGGAAAGGAAAGATTAGATTAGAGAGGTAAAATGTAGGGGCAGCAGGGTGTGGGTGTCTTCGATTGACAGGAAAGTAAGTGAAAGGGTATAAGGGTATGGTTGAATGTCAAAAGCTAAAGAAAGGGTAAGAAGGATGGGGGGAAAAAACCTGGTGCAATGGGGCATGGGGAGTGGGGGAAACCCTG
This sequence comes from Phalanger gymnotis, assembly GCA_028646595.1. Classification (NCBI taxonomy): domain Eukaryota; kingdom Metazoa; phylum Chordata; class Mammalia; order Diprotodontia; family Phalangeridae; genus Phalanger; species Phalanger gymnotis. Next base: position 588,383,443 of record CM053622.1, read on the forward strand.
AATATGAATCAGAGAACCTGGGTCTGAATTCCAGTTCTACCCCTTACAACTTAACCTCTCTGACCTCCAGTCGCCTCATCTTCAAAGTGAGGAGACTGGCTCCGATCAGTGGTGCCAAAGTCAAAGGAAATAAGGCCACTCACTAATCCTTTATTAGTGAAGTAGAAGGCTGGATAATCTGTGAAAAGTAGATATGGATCCATAAGTATGGGGGAAGTCTGCAAATGGACACTGCAGTCAAAACTGACTACTCTTCATCCCTCATTTCTCTCCTGTTCTCTCCCATCATTATCCCTTTTGTTCCATGACCCCCAGGCCTAGGATGCATATCTCCAAAGACAGCTATTGAAATCCTTCCTTTCCTTCAAGGCCCAATTCAGGATCCATCACTTCCATCAAGGACCCTTAAATGAAAGTTTTTTCTCCCTTTCTAAATTTCTCATAGTGCATTTCCAAGACATCTATTTTGCATTTATCACTCACTGCCCAACATCAATTTTTTAGCCATGTACAAAGTACCTTCCTTATCTTTCTATTAGATTGTAAACTCCTTAACAGAGACTGACATAGCTATTTTTTTACACAGCTATTTTCAGGGCCCTGAACATATTGGGTGCTTAGTATTAGTTGAATTTCATTATATTTCTATAGAATCTTTTATCCTAATGAACTACAGTCACATAGAGAACTGTAATATTCTTGAAATCAATCAACAAATCACCGTTTATTAAGCACCTACTATGGTGTTAGGTACTGTGCTCTTAAGGCTCTTTCAGGGTATGAAATGACTATTTCTGAACCAAGAACATAAATAAAGATAATTGAAGGGAAAAATACTTCATATTACAACTGAAAATACCATGTTACAAGTGAAAAGGCAAAGATATGTTTAATTTGGCAGAGCATAAACATTTCCAAAATACAAACTGTTTATACTTGGATCTGTGGCATCAACTAGGTTCAAATAATAAGCAGAAATTCCACCTACAAAGTAGAAATCAAATTGGAGATGTATAGATTAGCCAGTTAATAGGTGTAATTAAACCAGATAATTCAGTCAAAAAAAAAACTCCACTTCTGGTTTAACTATCAATCCATTTCTGATTAATCCAGGAATCAAATCAATCAGATATAGATCACTGCCAGATTCCTGCCAATATAACTGTGTAGCTAACTTTTCTAGGCTTGTTTCCTCTTGCATACAACGAACAGGCTGAACTGGATAATCTCTTCACTCCCAATGGCACCAAAAAGTCTACGGTTCCCCTATAAGAAAAATTATGTGCTTAGATTTCAAGGTGTAAAGAAGCTATTTTAAATTATTTCTCAAACTGAAAGACTACAAAGATAATAATATCCTACATTATCTCATATGGTCTAGCTTAGCTATTTGTTTTCTAGTTTATTAAAAGAATTTCATGATTCAAGCTCTATTCCTCCACTCTCAGTGTAAAACATATTTATTAAGTATAAGACCTTAAGGCAAAAGTATTTTTAAAGGGGACGGGTAGTGGGAAGGAGAAGAGTGGGAACTGAGGAGAATCTATTCTACTTCAGGCCTAAGAAGCTCTAATTAAAATTCAATATTGCACTTGGCATGTGGATTCCTACATGAAACTCCTGTCATGGTTAAGGCTTAAGGTTAAACAGGTTAATAGAGTCCAATAAAATGGCTCTATTGAATTATACTGAACCACTTTTCAACATAAAGCTGCAATCTATAGCTGCTTTACCTGACCACTGTGCTAAACTTTAAAATCAAATTAATGGGTGGTACCAAATACCTAGAAGTTAGGAATATGGGAGCCCAACAGAGGAATCCACCTTGGGTTGAAAATTACTATAAACGGGAATTTTTAGATTCAAACTGTGATGCAAAAGGAAAATGGCACTAAAGTCCATGTGTTGGAGCTAGCATCTCTCAAGGCTGTGGGCTTAGGAATTATCTTAAACATGACCTCTTCTGCAATTCTCCAAGAACCATAAAGCTTCGTTTATTTGGAAGAAAACTACTTCAGGATAAATAGTTAGGTAAATACTTTATTAGCTCACCCTCCCTCTTGCATTCATTGCCGGATTTATCTGTGTGCAGCACTTGAGGTTTTTTAAAGAAAACGAAAAACAAAATAAAAAACGCACAGCTTGCTCATTCAAACTGTTTCCCTGGTTTCTAACCAAAACAAGAAGGTGGCCTCGCACAGTCAGATTCGCAAAATCTTTTTAATTCTTGGGAGGAGAGAAGGGCAGGTGGAGTGCAGCGACAATGTGATCTACTTCTAGGAGCTTCAAGTGGCCAGTCAATCCATTGGGCGGCACATGTTTCCTGGGGTATAACTGCAGGAATCTCTACGAATTGTGTTTCGGGAGAAAACGTATCTTTGGGGAGCCTAGCTGTCTGGCAACGAGGTGCCTCCTTTTAAAACCTATTGATTGGTTTTCTTCCAACCTGCCTCGACAAAATAAGCATTCCCCTCTCAGTCATCCGCGTCCCCCGCCCCTTTCCCCCCAATCCGGGGGCCGGAACATCGGAGTTCACAGGTTTGAGGGGGCGGCCCCGACGCAAACCCTTCTCCCCATCCCGGTCCCCACCGCTCTACTTCAGGTTAGTTTGAACATCGTGGTTCAGAGCTCCGCATCAATTTCAACAGGAGCCGCTGGAGTTCCCGTGTCAATTTCAGCAGCGCGGCCGCAGCAGAGCACACTGAGCTGCCGAGTCTACTTCAACCACGCGGCTGTCAGAGAGGCCCGGGGGGGAGGGGGGAAGGAATGGGAGTAGGGGCTCGGAGGGGGGAGCAGGAGCCCGGCGGAGGCTGTAGCCCAGGCTGGCAGCAGCGCCGCGCCGCCGGCCTTTAAACAAAGGGAAGTGCGTGTGCTGAGAAGGACAGAGGAAGAGGGACGTTTAAAACCGAAACAAAAAAAAAAATTTTTAAGTTTCAAATGGATATTTACGAAAGAAAAAGAAAATCGACGGGGGCGGGGGGATGAGGAAGGAGACAAGGAGAGGTTAAAATGCTGACCTTTTTCCCCCCTCCTTTCGAGAATGGAGGTGGGGGGGGTGCAGCAAGTTGCAGGGGGGCCCACTCAGCACCTCCCTCCCCAACTCTCTGCACCTGGGATTAGTGGCGCACAGCCCCAGCTCCGCCTCCCCCTCCCCTTCACCACCCCCCCATGGCGCGCCCCTCCTCGGGGAGCTCCAAACTGCGCGCCCCGCCACGCTCCCGCGGGGAGGGGAAGGTGGGAGGGAGAGGGGGGAGGAGGGGCAGATCCTCCTTCGTTCCCTCCCCCGCTCGTCGCCAGCCCTGATCCCAGCGCGCACGCACTGCCCCGCGCTGCTTCCCCCCACCAGCCTAGAGCCTACTCACCTCCTCCTCCTCCTCCTCCTTCTCCTCCTCCTCCTCCTCCTCCTCTTCCTCCTCCTCCTCTCTCCCTCCTGACCACCGGCCGCGGCCCAGCAAGGCGACGCGCCGACGCCGCGGCTCCCCCCTCCCCTCCAAGCTGCTCCCCCACCCCACCCCCCAGCCCGCGCCGCAGCCTCCTGGCACGTACGGAAGAGGCTCCGCCTCTCCTCCCTCCAGCCCGGTTTGGGCCCGGCCCCTCCTCTCTTCTTCTCTCCTTTCCTCTGCTCTTCTTTCCTCTCTCCTCTCCCCGCCCGCCTCTTATCGCTATCCCTAGCGGGCTGCCTTGGTCACCCCCGCCTCTGCCCGCTGACCTCTCTCCCACTCCCCTTCCTAACTTCCTCTGCTCCCCTCCCCACCACTTCTTTCCGTCCTTGCTCAACCTTTTTTCCTTTCTCACACCCACACGGTCCTCCCTTAGCTCAGACCTCTTGCTTCTCCGGGGCTTCCTCCAGAGAGCCCCCGCCCCACTCACTCCTCCTCTCTTTTTCTCTCCGTCTTTCCTTCTTTCCCTTTCTACTCCCCCCCCATCTTCTCTTTCTAGATTGGCTTTCCAATTCTTCAATAAAATATTCCTTCTTAATCACTCCCTTCGGAATAATCCCAAAGCTTCCCCTCCCCACCTCCTCCAGGTCCACTACTGACAGTTTTGTTTTAACCTGCCAAACATAAATTCTCTAAGGCCCTTCTCTTCTGACTACTTCTTCCTGGCCCTGTTCACTCCTCTCTTGTCCTCATTACTCTTTTTTTGTTTGTTTTCAGTCCAGGTACCTCTTTTTGACCCTTCATGTCTACTTATGATGCCTTGGGTTTCGTTTTCTTAACCCATCCAGTGGTTTGCCTGCTGATTAGGAAGCGTCTTAGCTTCCCCCCCCCATTTGATGCCATTTTGTTATTCAAGTTGTATCTCTCTAAATTGTAGTGAAGAAGTTTCCTTTTTTCCCAAAAAGAATTCTTTACAACATCCTTGTGAAATAAAATTAAGGAGGTTTATTCACATTTCCCAGAGGAGGAAAATATGAGGTCATAACATTTAGGGCCGAAAGGAACCTTTGAAATAGTCTAGTTACTAGACACTAGTACAACATTCATTTTTACATGAATAAAATCGTGGGGAGGGGGAATGGGTGAGATAACTGGCCTAAAATGTTGCCACTTGAAAGTAGTAGGTACATAGGATGTCAACAGGCTATCTAGTTGGTTGAAGGTCACGCTAAGAAGTTTAAACTTAGTCAAATAGGCGTCAAATGAGTGAGGAAGAGGAAAATATATACTCAAAATCCAGTTCTAACTCTAAATAAATGCAGCCCTCTTTTCACCATACCATACAAGTTAAAACGGTACTAGAACTGCAAATCTTTTGATTTCACAGCATATTTCTATTTCTTCTCATTACTTCCTCTGTAGTCTCATCTGTCAATATGCTTTTTGAATTTTCATGGCATGAAACCTTGTGTTGGTTCTTAGGATGAATTTCACTCACTTTTTCTGTCAGCTTTTAGTGCATAAAACACGGGATATCATACCCCGATCCACTCTAGACCTCAATTTTTTCATATGTAAAGTGAGAAAATTTGTAAGGGTTCTTTCCAGGTCGTGAATGTGATGTTGGGGGAGGATGTGAGTAAAACCAAAGACAAGGTAACTGTGTCCCTGCCCTCAAGCAAGAGTAGGGGAGTAAGATAGGCACATGATTAATGTAATACAAATTAAAATGTGACTATATAAAAGAATATAAAGGGCTATATGATCACTTCTGGTGGAGGAAGAGAGGAGGGAAGGGTGTCTTGGAGATGGTAGCATTTGACGTGGACTTTGAAACATGTTAACAGAATATCTAGTTGGTTGCCTTGAAGCTCAGCTAAGGAGTTTAGACTTGGTCAAATAGGCAAATGAAATAAAGCTTTTGGATCAGGGTAGGAACTGGATGGAAAGCACTGTTTCAGAAAGGCTAAGATGAAAGTGATGTGAAGGTTGAGTTGGAAAAGGAGATACTAGAAACAAGGACTCAGAAGTCTAGCTATGAAGCTAAAAGGATAGCATGGGATGGAGCCAACAGACCTGAAAAGAAAGGGAAGAATTGAGACATATTGTGAGAGAATAAGTAGTGCATTGAATAAAGGATTCAAGTATATCAAGGAGATAAAACTGACTTCAACCGTTTGACACAACAGATGGACATAACTACATAGTCATAATTTTTTTTAAGTTGGAAGGAATTTTAGAGATCATTTACAAATAAGAAAATAAGCCTAGAGGAGATAAGGAGCTTGGCCATAGTTGGACATCTAATTAGTGGCAGAGATTGATATATGATCCAGGTGTTTTGACTCCAGGTCCTATGTTCTTTCCCCTGCAACATGTTTCTTTCTCTATTTTTGACTTGAGATGGAATGACATCTTAATTAGTCCTTCTACCGTAAATTTTAATGGGGGCCCCATTTAGTAAAAGAAAGTGATGATAAAAAAAAATCTCACTGTACTACACATGCTCTACAAGATCGGTTTATAATCACTAGTCCAACCCTAGTTAAGACACATTGCTTACCTATCATCTAAATCAAGGGTTTGTTGAGTGCTTGCTGTGTACTCTGAGGGAAACATCTATAAAACACAAGTCTCCATCCTCAAGGAATTTGGAATATAGTTAGGAAGACAAAACTAACACATGAAACAGCAAGTGATGATGTGATAGAAGTTAAGTGTTAAATTTTGAAGTTCGGTGCTATAGGGATTTATAGGTAATGGAAAGCCGTAAAGATGAAAGTAGTCAAGGAAGGAAGATTTTATGGAAAGGTAGGATGAAGTTAAATTTGAAAGATGATTAGGAGTTGAAGGAGTAGAATGGAAAGCTGAAGACACTTCAGATGAGTGGAACAACATGAGTAAAATCAGAGAGATAGGAGCAAGCATGGGGTAAGGAAGAGACCAACCTAGTTAGAGAAATCTAACATTGCTTATTGGAGAGTAGTGGGAAATGTAGTTGGAGCACTGGAATGGAATCAGTTTCTTCATACTAGAGGTCTTTCACCAAAGACCAATGACCCCACTTGTTGCAAATGGGTATTCTTCATCAGGTGCAGATTGGGCCAGATGGCTTTTGAATTCCCATCTATGAGATTCTGTGAAATGTAAATTCAGTGCAATTGCAATAGAGAAATAACATGATGAAGACATATAAAGATTAGCCAACCTGTAGGTTGGATTTGAGGAGGGAGAAAATAGAGTCAGGAAGACCAATACTAAGAACACTGTTGTAGTAAGAGTGGAATAGAAGGGTGGAGAGAACAAAGGAAAAGCAAAACTTTTCAAAAGAAAAATAAGACCTGGCAATTAACTGAGGGATCAAGGAGAGAGGTGAACTAAAGATGACTCAAAGTTTTGAACCTGTTGTTACCATTCTTGAATAGGGAGGGAACATGTCAAGGAAGTGCTAAGTGTCATTTTGCACATGCTAAATTTTGGTGTGATAGAAGACATCCGTGTCCCAAAAGGCATCTGGAGATTGAGGCTGGCCCTTTATAAACAGTAAACAAGATTGGAGATACAGATTTGTGACCTAGCAAAGAGGGAGGCTAACTAAAGCCATGAGAATAATTAAGACCTCCAAGAGTTATTATTAAAACACAAATCAGACGAAGTCACTCCCCTACTTAAAAAACTGCAGAGGTTCTCTGTTTTAGGACAAAATACAAACTCTTCTGGCTTTTAAAGCCTTTTGTGATCTGAATTTAGCCTACTTTTTCAGGATATTCTCCTTCATAAATGCTATATGTTCCTAGCTTCCTTTACAGCTTGGCTTGAGTCACCTCCTAGAGGAAGTCTGTTCTGATCTTTCTTCCAGTTACTAGTGCCCTCCCCCTACAAATGACTCTGTCTACATTTTCTATTTAATTTTCAAGTACTTGTTCTCCCCCAGTGTAGCCTTCTTGAGGTCAGGGTCTATTTGGTTTCTGTCCTTAATTTTCCAGGGCCTTAGATAGTGCTTTGCACGTAGTAGACAGTTGATAAGTCCTCATTGGCTGCTTGAAGACGAACTCTATATAAAGAAAAGAACAGAAGGCTAAATATTACCATGGAGAAAATCAGAGGTAGAAGGTGAGGGCATGACTTAAGTAAGGAAGCAGAAAAAGAGCAACTGGAGAAGAAAAAAGAAAAAAGGATAAAATAGTGTCACAAAAACCAAGAAAACAATTTTAAAGATAGAGTATCAACAACGTTTAATGGAGCAGAGAAGTAAAGAACAACATCAATGAAGTAAAAAAAAAAAACAAAAAACAGTGGATTTATCAGCAAGCAACTAGGTCGTTTGTAATCTTCAAAAGAAGAGTTTCAGTAGAGTTGTGGGAATGAAAACCAGATTATAGGGGATTAAGAAAAGAATGAGTGGAGAGGAAAGGGAGGCAATGTACTTTGACCATAAGAGTTACAACTTCGAACTTATACGACCATCAAAAGAATCTAAAACGTGAATATATGTCTTTGCTGAACTATTAGGGTATTTAAAATTATAGAAATTTTATTATTAAAATGATTTAAAATTATAGTCAACTCTGTTTTTCTTCCTTATTTAAGGATACACAAGACCACCTTTTAAAAATATCTCCTGTGCCTTTTTGTACATTAAAGGAATCATCCTTTCACCCTCCCCCACTTTAGTCCAAACTACTTCCCCAAAGACTGTTTGCCAGGAGCATGTAAACCAGAGCCAGAATTAATTTAGCAGTAGAAAATCCCCCTTCATAGTCACGATGTTCCCATGTTTCTTTGTAGTTTGGAAAAGACACACCCAGGTTGAGGTACTTTTTCCAGTTATCAGATATTCTTTCCTCTAGCCAAATAAGAGTTCAGCCTGGCAAACACTAGTCCTGGTATAAAGAAAGGGAGAATTCAAACAGCTGTCCACCCCCTTCTCTGTGTTATTCTCTCCATTCTTGGCTTCTGAGACTAGACTATCCTATTTCTGTTTCTTCATCTCTGACAATTCCTCCTGTTCCCGCCTCAAAGTTCTGACCTCAGCCCTCTTCCCCATCCACATTCTCTCTCTCAGTAATTTCATCCACTGTTACAATATCAACTATCACTTCTATGGTAGTGATGCCCAAATCTTTATCTTCATCTCTGACCTTTCTCCTAAGCTCCAAACATGCACCTAAAACTAAGTACTTACTATAATAGACATCTGTATTTAATGTGTCGAAAATTGAGCTTATCGTCTTATTGCCATGATCTGTTGCTCCTCCTGACTTCCCTATGGATGTTATCCTCCAGCCAAGCTCAAGACCTATGACCATCTTTGACTACTCCTTCCCTCCCATTCCCTGTATCTAATAACAGGGCATATATTCCTATCGGAAATAACTGTCAGCTCCTTTCAAATTCTATTGTTTCCACTATAGTTCATCTCCATTCTATCTTGCCTGAACTATTACAACAGCCTCCTAACAAGTCTCTCCCCCATAATTCTCTCCCATCCTTGATTCATTCTATGCAATACAGCTAGATTAATTTTCTTGATGTCTAGCTCTGACAGCAGTTACATTTTGCTCAAAATCGTTGTTACCTTCCCCATTCCATTCCTACAATTCAACTTACCTTCCCAACCAGGGGCTGTCTCAAGTCGTCCTCATCTGTATCTTGCCACTGGGCCCAGATGACTCTGGAGGGAAAAGTGAGGCTGGTGACTTTGCACAGTTTTCCCTCCATTAAATTCATTTGCAAATCATGGTATCATCTTCCTGATGTCATGGTCCTCTTCCAGAATGAAGAACAAACAACAACCACCACCTTCCCAACCTGTTAAAAATCTTATCTATCCTTCAAGACTCATTTGAAATGCTACTTTTTAATGTAGGTATGTCCTATGTTCCCCCAAAAGTCATTACTCCCTTCTATGAAATCTTATCACACTTTAAACTCTTCTTATACACTTTTATTAACCCTTTGTATTAAAACTAGTTGTGTGTTTCATCTCTCCTATCATATTCCTGTAGGCAAGCATCTATACCCCCATTTTTTTCTTTTCATAAAATTTTGATAATTTTTTTACTTTGCCACCATTTTCCAACAGCCTTTCTCCACTTCAAAAGAAGCCTCTCATGTATTAAAGAATCAGAGCCAAGCAAAACAAATCCTACACACCGATCATGCCAGACAATGCATTCTTTAATCAGCACTTATAGCCCATCAGCCCCCCTCTGAGAAGAGGGAGTTATGCTCCATCAATTCTCTGTAGGGTCATAATGATTCCCTGCATTAGAGTGATTTCTGATGTCTTTTCCTTTACCTTTTAGTGTTCATTGTGTATCTTGTTTTGGTTCTGCTTCTTTCTGTCTGTATCTGTTCAAACAAATCTTCCCAGATATCTCTGATTTTTTTTATATCCATAATTTCTTCCTCGTCCATTCTTTTATCCTTTATCACTGAGTATTGCTCAGGGTGCAAAACTGGATTGAATTGAAGTCAATTCAAACATCCTTGTTAACAGGAAAAGGGGATTGTTCTCTCCACTAGCTCCTTCAGTGACCGTCTTAATATGCCTAATATTTATATAGCACCTTCAAGTTTGCAAAGTACTTTAAATACATTATCTCATTTGAACCCTCACAACAACCCTATGAGGTAGGTGCTATTGTTATCACCAATTTACAGAAAATGAAATTGGGATTCAGTGAAGTTATGACTTCCCCAGGATCATGTAGGTATACTATTTTAACAGGCCTTCCTTGCTCCCCAAATCTACCTCTCTTTCCACTATGCCACAGGGCTGCCTAATAGCTTATGATGATCAATAATGAACAATTCCTAAGTGACCGTTTGTAAAAGTGCAAAACTTTAGAGTTGGAAGGGTCCTTTGAAGTCGTCCCAAGCAAAGAGTGTAAAAAGTTATTTGATTTTTAATTTTTTACTGAAAAGTAGAATACTTTTACCATTCTTTTTTTATTGGAACCTACTAGGAGTTAGGTCCCGTGGGAAGACACAACCTCATGATCTGGTTTAAGAAATTTTCATGCCGTTCAGTTGAAAAATAAGTATATGATAAAAAAATGCTGGAGTCTGAGTGAAGGTGGAAGCATCTTTTTTTTTTTTACTTTATTTTTCTTGGGTTTTCTTGGGGTCTATATTTTCTTTCACAAAATGACTAATACGGAAATGTTTTCCATGACTGCACAGCTATAACCTATATCAAATTGCTTGCCTTCTCAATGAGAGGGGAGGGGAGAGAAGGAAGAGAATTTTTTTTAAAAATTTACATGTAATTAGAAAAAAATAAGTGTGTGAATTTCTCAGAAAAAAAGAAGCATGCAATTGATAGTAAACTATGCCTCCCTCCTTTTGGCAGAGATGTGGTAAACTACAGGTGCAAAATGAGGCATACCCTGTCAGATATGGACCATGTATTGTTTTCTTTCATTAGCTACAAGGAAGGATTCTGGAGGTCGCAGAGGAAAAATTTCATTCAGTAGTGATAACATTAAAAAAATTCAAAATAAAAAAACCAACTTTTTTTTTAAAAAAAGAATTGAACAGCCTAATATATCCAACTTGCTACCCTGAATAATTCTCTAGTCAGTAGTGACCAGGGATTATTAACTTTAGTCAACAAATACCACATTGCTGAAATCATCACCATATTTGGCTTTAAAAGCCCCTTTGCTATTGGTCCTGGCTGAGAGGCCAAGAATGCAATAGCCCATGAAGAATGATTAGTGCTCTCTGCTTAGGAGATGATCTCTTTAAGAGAGTGTTCAGCTATGTCAGCCCTGTAATGGAATAAACTTGCCCTGTTACTATCAGACTGTATCTTCTGGTCTATAGGAGTTTGCTCATCCAATGCCTTTTTATGAAGAATAAATTCACATTTTAAAAAAGAGAAAGAGGGAAAGATTACATAATCTCTTCTCATGATTATCTCTCATAGTAATTATCTGTTGCCTGCAATCAGTGTTAGCCAACCAGGTTCAGATGGCAAGAAATGTTTGATCTGTGGTGATGTGATTTGTAAGATTGTGTATATGAAAGGTACATCTATGCACATACAGAGAACATATTTATCTAATTTGACTGTCAGTGATTTAATTAATGTTTGTCAAGCACTTTGAACATGAAAAGAACTATCTGAAAGCTGAGTGCTATTATTAATAATAATCATTTTGCCTATTTATTGAATTAAAATTAACATACAAATGTGATACTCTTGCAGTATCTTTGATAGGGATGCTCATATTCTAACAACTGAGCTGGGTTAGACTTTAAGAAAGTCTTTTCATCAAAACTTCAAGGCACTGATTTATGAAAGTAAAACCTTAAGCTGGTTGGGCCTATTCCATCAGTAGATTTATAAGTGTACAGACTGGGTAAACAACAGTGACAGCTTGGGGAAGTATATGCACCTGTTTATTTAAAAGATGTTAACAGGGGCAAATCTAAAATAAGAATGTGTACCACAACCTGATTTTCAGTAAATTTTTATGCATGCCTACACTGAAGGTTACACATATTATCAGCAAATTTTTTCTCTCTGAGAACACGGCAACTGATGAGAATAGAGCATCTGTGTCCATTTGAGGGGGAAAGAAAAAAAAACCTGGAAAGAGCATCACATTAGAACTTTTCTGAAAAGGAAGCATGATGCCTTCCACGGCTACATTTTTTCCCCACTCGAAGTAAATGTAAGAGGAAGAATAAAGGCTGAGACAAGAGAATGGTCAGACAGGATTGAACCCCTTTGCCACACCCATTTTTCTGGGCATAGGTCCTAGCTGTATTCATGTTACAGTTCTATAAATTAGTAGGACAGAACTCATAATGAGGAGATGGTGAGGACATTTTCCTAATTTCCTTGCAAAAATGAGAGCACCTTTACATATAGCAGCATAAGAGGTATGGCTATACCATACCAAGCTAGAATTCCACATGTGAATTATGGAAATCTTGTTCATTATATTCACACACATATGCTTCAGTTCTAGTTCTCAAGCTTTCACAAAATGGTCTTTCTCTTGTCTGCTACTTACACAGTGAGCTTTTCCTTTTTTTATAAGGAGGAATGAGAGTAGTTGGAAGCCCTTTTTTCCCATGGGCCTTCAAGTACTAATGGATTTATATTAAAAGGCATGCCCACACTATGTATACCTCTACAACACTCTACTTCTCCCATGTATGAAAAGCATGGAGAGATATTTTGTATGTATTAATTCAGTTCTACATATTATATTATTGAAAGGAATATTTATTAGGTGGTTATCATATACAAAACACTGTTCTAGGCACTGGGTAAGAAACAGTCTCTTACCTCCAGAAGATTATAATCTAATATGGGGATATGATGTGTACACAAAGAGTCATCATTCAAAATTGAACATAATAAATATACGCCTAGTCACCCAAGACAAGTCCCTCAGCCCATAAGAGGCTCAGACTGTGGGCTCAATAATCTCTGTGTTCATCCTAGCGGTAGCTTTACTCCTAAAAAGGTGGGGGAGGTTGTAGTCAGGCTTTTCTTACAATATCTGACTTATTGCTACCATCCCAGAAACTCAGAAAAAAATCTCTTTAATAAAACTTGGGTATAGCTAATTTTTAGGATCTCCTTTAAAGCGATTAGGAAGAATGTTTCTACTCAATGTACAAAGTAGGTGTTAGGTATAGAACAGCCATGTATTCCTTCCATCATAAAAGAAATGCTTAAAACACTTAAGACCCACAAGTTCACATTAAGAAATATGTAAATCATCAGATAATAACCCATCAGTCTTCCTATACTGTCCCCAAAGTTAAAGATGGTTTGTGGTACTGCTGAACTGAATTTTTTTTCATCTAATACCTGCTTGAGCAACTCACAAGGTCTTTCTAGTTCTTCCCACCAGCCTAGGAATAGTTTGGATTTTCTTTTTCTTTTTTGGCTCTTGGCACATGGTAGATGCTTAATAAATACTTGTTAGATTGATTTTGAGAATAGACTGGGGGGAGATGAGGGAACTCATGAGAGATAGCCTCTATTAAGAAAAAGGTCTTCTATGACTTGCAGGGTACATATAGTGAAACATTTTCCTGGAGACCATATATCAGAGTGAATAGGGATATTCAAATCTTCTTGACATGCCCCTAGAATTAAGTGAGTATTCAGTTCAGAACATTAAACTCTACTGAGATACTTCCACTCTCTATAAACTAAAGTATCTAAATCCTCTTAAAAACTTGAGAATTTCTGCTGAAGTCCAGATTTTATTTTTCACATTGTTTGAAACAATATAAAAAGAACAATACATGTATTGTAAGAGTGAGACACAGGAAACCAGAGGGATGTAAAAAGACATTTAAAATTGAACCCCAGGTAAGCAATTTCTTTTGCCTAGAAAGAGGAACTGGATGCAAAAGGAAAAAAGAAAGGTTACAGTCCTCTACCTATTAGATTGAAGAATAGGAAAGAAAATTGATTTGTTCTTTTTTTTTTTTCAGAAAATACTTGTTATTCCTGACCTCCAATACTTTTTGTGGTTGTAGGACTAGAAATTGAAAATAGATTCAATGGAAAAATCTTTAATTAAATACTATTTAATCATGTACTGTTATTTCTTTTTAAAAATAAATGTTAATTTATTGTTGTCTATTACTGCCTGATAATACAAAACTGAAATATATATATTTTTTCTGTCTCAAGTCTTTCCCCTCTATAATCCATTCTCCACAAAACTATCAAAGTAATATTCTTAAAGCACATTTCTGACCATATTACTCTTCAGTTCAAAAATCCCCAGTGGCTTCCTATTACTTCTAGGATAAAATACAAACTTCTCTATTTTAAATTGTTTAAAATTTTTTTTCAGGCAAGTGGTTTTTTTTTTAATTAATCTGACCCTCCTTCTATATATCTTCATGTACTACAAAACAAATTCCCATATTAGCCATGTCTTAATATGCATGTTTCTTTTAAGTTTATCACTTCTCTGGTGAATGGCATGTTTTATCTTTATTAATAATAATAGCTAAAATTCATATAGAGCTTACTATGTGCCAGGTATTGTGCAAAGCACTTTACATTTATTATTTCATTTGATCCTTCCAACAACTGTTCAAGGAGTAAGTGCCATTCTTATCTATCCCCGTTTTAAAGACAAAGAAACTGAGGCAAACACAGGCAAAGTGACTTGCCCAGGGTCACACAGCTAATATCTGAGGTCAAATTTGAACTTAGGTCTTCTTAGTCCTGGTGCTCTATCTACTGTACCCCAGCTGCCTCTTTATTCTTTTGGACTCATACTGCATTCCATCAATTGCATTGATCAGAGTTCTAAAGTCATTCAAAGTTGTTTTTCTCTATAATGTCATTATTATAAAAACTGTTCTAGTTCTGCTCATTTCCTTCTGTATCAATTGATATAAGTCCTCCCAGTTTCTTCTGAAATTGTCCATTTCATCATTTCTTAAGGCATAATAATACTCCATTCCATTCATCACATACTACAGTTTGTTTAGCCATTCCCCAGAAGTACACCCCGCAAGATTTTAGTTTTTGGCTACCACAAAAACACCCCTTTAAATATTTTTGTGCATATTTTTTGGTTGCTTTTGGGTATAGGCCTAGCAGTGGTCTGAATGTTTTCCCCAAAAGAACATAAGCTTCATGAAGGCAGGGACCCTTTAGTTTTTTCCTTTGTAGCTTCAGTACCTAGCATAGTGTCTAGGCATTCCTAGTGTACTCCTTTAAGACACAAAGGACTTTAGACACTATATTCTAAATAAACATTTATCGATTGGTTAATTTTTGTCACTGCTTTAGCCTACTATTCATAGATTAACATATAGGGACATAGTTGCTAATTGTGCTGTACAGCTTCTCATCAAGTAATTGTCGTAAAATAAAACCCCTTCCTTCTTTATTGTGCCTAATTTATATTCATAAATGCCTCCATATTTCAAAAGAGGTGAGATTTCATCACTAAGGGTACTCCCTCTAGTGATGCAGATTTCACCCTCTCTAGGCCTTAGCAGATGATTTTCATGAGTTTTTGTGGTCAAAAAGAAATATATCGCTTGGTGGCCATGGGGTGATGAGCCCCTTGGAATTCAACTAAGTTGGTTATCAGATGATAAACTCAAACTATTGTTGAGCCAGTACTTTAAAGACTTTTCAACTCTGAAGGACCTTCAAGAGCTTGAGCTCTCTGGCAAAGTCAGTCAATAAACGTTTATTAAGTACCTACTATATACTAGACACTGTGCTAAGCCCTGGGGATACTTTCATTATAATGAGATGCCAGAAGAGGACTTTATTCAAAAATATATACGCATACATACACAAAGGAAAAAAAACTATAGGGAAAAAAAACTATAGGGAAAAAAAAACTATAGGGAAAAAGACTATGCCTACCTACCATGGCATTTCTTTTTTACTTTAGCTTTCAGAGGCTTGATACCCAGGAAAATGGGTTTGATTACTGTCTCAGACCCTTATTAGCAGCGTAACCCTGAGTATGTCACTTAAGTTCTCTGTGACTCAGTTTCCTCATCTGTAAAATGAGAAGGTAGGACTTGATGGCCTGTGAAGTTCCTTTCAGTACAGAGTCTATGATTCATTGTTTGGGGTTTTTTATGTACTAAAAGAACAAAATCACTACCATAATCTTTGCTTAATTTGCTTTGAGGAAAAAAAAAGTGTATTAGCTTGCTACAAAGTAATAAAAGAATAAAATTTAATAATACCAACAATTTCTTTGGTTTCGCTATCTGTGATAGAGGTGAAAAAATCACAAACTAACATTTTATTTTTATTGCTTCTCTGACTTTCAAGCAGTAACCCATCTCATCAATCAAAGGTCATAGAGACTTAAATGAGTCGCTACCCAAACTACAATAAACATTTACATAAACAATTACTATATATAAATTTAGACTATAATTTTTCTTCTGTATGCCAGCATGTAGCTAATATGACCCATAAACATTATTTTTTAAGGTTTACTACAATACAGAACAATTTGGTTACTTTGCTGGTATGAATTTATTTCTTTTTCTTCCAGTATTAGCTACTGTTATGAATTTCCCTTAAAAAAAAACTAGTTCTGCCTCATCAGCCTCAGAATTTCATTTTAAGTAGCTCTTCCAATTTACTAGACTATTGAGTGTTTTAATAGGCCAAATGGTAGTAATCTGGTAGTACTACCAAATTATAGTAGTTTACATGTACATGAATTTATATTGTACTTTGTTGAAAAAAATTGAAAAAATAAAGAGGCAAATAGGTTGGTGCCTACAGGAAATACCAGTGCTTTCTGCATAGAGTGCTCTCTTTACGTACTATCCCAACTGATTTATGGCTTCGTAGCCAAGTATTAGAGAGCTGTCTTAGACAAATAGAAGCTAAGTGACTTGCCTAGGGTCACACCCCTAGTCATTATCAGGGAAGGGATTTGAACTTAGGTCTTCACAACTCCAAATCCAGTTCTCTTTTACTATATATGCTACACCTATAGGTTAATATAAATGTTGCAAAACAAACATATTAAATGTTATCAACATTTTAATTCAGAACATCGAGGGCATCTAGCATGAACTTCAGCTCTCTCTTCTCCATTATTCTTTCTCTCCTTCTTCCTTAAGATCTTAAGAAAGATCCTTAATACTCGGTCAGGGCTAATCTGTACCCTTGATCCCATTCTCCCCTGGACTTTATCGAAGTAGTCATTCTGTCATTCTCAAGTATCTTCAGTCTCTTCCCTTCCAATGGCTCTTGCAGATATGCTTGCAAACATTTTCAGATCTAAAAAAGGTCTTCCTTGGCCCTTTCTGTACAATCCAGTGACTATTCCATCTCTCTCCCCTTCACTGTTAAGTTTCTGGAAAAAGTTACCTAGACCCAATTCCTAGACTTCGCTAGCCTCTGGAAGTTAAGCTTAGTTCCCTTCCATTCTCTACTACTTCCCTCTCAAGGATCATCAGTGACCTTTTCGGTGACAAATCCAATGGCCTTTTTTCAATCTTCAACCTCTTTGACCTATTTGTATCTTTTGACACCAACCATTCCTTCCTGTTGGATATTTTTTCTTCCTTTGTCTAAAGAGAAATTTTCTGGAGAGCTAGGGCTTAAAATCTATGTTGATGCTTATTGTCTCTGTGGTTATGGCCCCTTGATTTCTTCGAATATGTTTCATTTGTAAAATGGGAACATTATTACCTGTATGGTGGTGGTATGTACCTCACAGGATTAGTGTGAGGTTCAAATGAGGTAAATGCTTTGTGAACCTTAAAGTGATATGTAAATGTTATATAATAATTATATACTCAACCTATATTACCTCCCTAATGGCTTCTTCACTTTCTGCTTTGCATTCATTCTCTTCATATTAAATGTGCATTTCCCAAGTATCTGTCTTTTCCCCTCTTCTCTCTCTGTAGTTTAATGGCTGGCTTCAGCTACCTCCTCTCAGCAAATGACTACAGAATCTATATCTTTAGCTCCTCCTTCTCTTTTGAACTCAATTGATGAGTATTTATTAAATGCCTGTTGTGTATCAAGCACAGTGCCTTGTACTGAGAATACAGAAATAAAGAATAAGACATCTCCATTTGAGTGTCCCACAGATACCTCGATGAGTCTAAAGCTGAGCTCATTTCCTTCTTTCTATACTTGTTCCTCCCCTTGATTTCATTATTTCTCTCTGTAGTGCTACCCTTCACTTAGTCTTTCATATATTTATGAAGATTGTCTTTCACTCTTTTTCCCTCTCTTCTTGTCCAGTCTATTACAATAGTAATAATAGATAAGAATTATTTAGCTGTTACTATGCACTAGGAACTGTGGCTAAGCACCTTACACTTATTGTCTCATTTGATCCTCACAACTGTTATTATATCATTTTACAGATGAGAAAATTGAGGCAAACAGAAGTTAAAGGACTTGCCCAGGGTCACACAGCCAGTATTGAGGCCAAATTTGAACTCAGGTCTTCCTGACTCTTAAGTTCTGTGCTCTAGCCACTGCACCACCTAGCCATTGATTCTATCTCCTGTAAAATGAAGACTCAATGGCCTCTAAAGTCCCTTCCTGCTCTAGCTCTATGACCCTGTGATCTCAGTTTTGATGATAGAACTACTTGGCCTATGTTCTAAATGCTGATAGACTATTTCTTCTTGGTTTATTTAGTGATGACAAAAACAAAACCAAACCTTTGAAATGGATGCTGAGCCAGAAGTGAGTGTGCACATGATCAGTAAGGCAATAAGCACAACATCAGTGATAATTGTGAATATTCCTATGTAGTTCTATATCGCAAGGTATGAGAGACTCTCCATAAAGAAGGTAAAAGAAGTATAATATTTATTCAGACACCAGAAAACCATATCCCGTAATCAAATGTTCAGCTCCCACAGCCAGTCAGCCTACTTTATGAAAACAGCAAGGAACTTAAAATACTGTGTCACAGCCTGGAGCCTCACCATCCCAAATCCTCTCCAACTCCCTTCTGAGGTCTTCCCCCAAAAAAGCTCACAGTACAGCTAGGTCAACCTATTCAGTTCTAACCATCACGAAGGCAGCCATTAGCAGCCATAACTGCTCTCTGTCAGCATTTTCTGCGACATAACTTCCTTTTCCTGTCAGGAAGCTCCTCCTACCACATGTGACTCAGGCTTCCTGTGACATAAGCAGGTTATATGGCCTATTAATGGATGGGAAAGATCTTCAAATCCAAACTGCTGCTACAGCATACAAAAGGCTTGAACTAACCCTAAGTCCACAGGTGGAAAGACAGAGGTAGCAGCAGCTAAAGTGTCAATGCTGCCTTATATCCTCATCCAGTCATCATATGGACCTGAATGTATAATGTTGATATCTTTCTGTTTTTCTTGTATACATTCTTTCTCTATCTCAGATGAATGAAAGTTGGTGATGAAATGGAAGTGATAATAAACTTGTGAGCTTCTAAAGGCTAGAAGAGCCACCAGAAGTATGGCAGCTGGAGTCCTTAACAGTGGCTGCTGCTAATCAGGGCAGCCAAGTCCAGTGAGGAGCCAGCTGGAATAATTGACCTGTTATATCTAGCCCACTGAATTAACTCAGGAGTTGAGAAACCATATCCTATGAACAAGGAAGTCATTCATTCATCAGCTATGCCATACCCAGAAGTTTACTTGGTAGTCTCAGTTTTAAGTTTAAGCTCACTCTTCCCAGGAGCCAAGGTGGCAGGGGAGAATGGGCTCCAGATTTGGGTTTTGTAATTTTATTCTTGCTACATTTTCTCAGTGAATATTCTTTGTGAAAGCAAATTGATATTCATCGGTTAATTCATATTGAAGGGAGATCAACTGGTCAAAATGGTATTGAGGCAGTAATCACTGGGTAGATGATATTAGGGAAATATTGGCAATGATGTGGGGGTTCGGGGAGAGAAGAATACCAGATAGGTCCTTATGAGCAACAGAATTGAGGGAAACCGCTTAACCTCTCTTAACTCTCTAGGGTTACCCTTAGAATGCTGAGGGAAGCAGTAACTTTGTTCTGAGGACCCAACTTGCTAGCTGGTTTTGAGAGAGCCCACATGTGCTACATGATAATCAATAAAATTGTATTTCCTTGGCAAGTCTTCATCTATAAACTCAGCCTGGCATCCACAAAAAGTTTTTACTTGCCTAAATTTATATAGATAGTTAAGGGCTGAGCCAGTCCTAGAACCCAGGTCTTTTTACTCTGACTCTTAGCTGAGTATTCTTTCTTCTACACCATTATTACTCTATTCTTGACTTCTTTACCAGCATAATTCCCTCCCCTCCCCATTTGGACCCTACATCATTTTTTCTCTGTCAGTGGTTATGTGCTAATTCCCTTCCCAAAGCATGATAACCATATAGCAAGCACTCAATAAATGTATGAATTTAACCATATATTAGCAAATTTAGAAATTTACAAGCATGTCAAACAATGAAAATAGTTGGAAAGCCTCTAAGAGATTTTTTTTCTTTAGGGTCAAATTTTACAACCAGTACTTAAGAGAAAGAGAGAAAGGAAGTGGTCTGGTTTATGTATCATTTTAATTAGAGACTAGGATGGTTTATCCTAACTACCAGAAGATAGTGAGATGGTTTTAGTCCCTCTTAAAAAGTAGAATGGCCTCTCATCTCATCTTACTACACTAAAATGCTCCCTCTCAGATTTTAAAGGCATGAATAGACAATTATACTATGTGGGCAAGGAATTGTAAAGAGTTTAGTGTTGTAATCAAGCAAAACTCACAACAAAGTTAGTCTAACTCACATATCATTATCTGGAAATTCATTTTGCTACTTGATAATTAAGAACAAATGATCACAATTAGGATTGCTTTTACACAAGGAAATACATTTATTTTCTTTCGTCTTTATTCATTCTGTACCACCTGTAAAGGATTTTCCATGACATTTTTTTTTGCACCCTGGCATTCACCTTCAAGGATGCCTAGAAGCAGGAAGTTTTAGTCCAGCTTCCAGCTTATGGTCTAGGGTTAAGCCATCTTCTATTCCTCCCCATGCCTCCACCATGTTCTTTTCAGTCTCCCCAAAATAGTCTTAACCAGCACTGCAGTTACTTCCTGCTCTCTAACCCAGAAGAATCAGCCCCTGGTAGCCAAAATGTCAGAGCTTTTGAGGCATACCTTGAAACTGTGGATGGCTAGCCCAGGGGACTTTGGAAATGCTTAGCATAGTCCCAAGGAACTAGGGCAACCCATGACCATAGTCTTTTACTTTATTATATATCAGACCTTTGATGCTTGCTGTTGTCAATCCTGAAGGTATTTGGGTTATTTTTTTTTGTTTTATTGTCAATAATGTCTTTTCTCCTAAAGAATGTAAGTTTCTTGAGAGCAGGAGCTATATCCACAATTTTTTCTCCTGTCTTGGGATCCCCAGTTGCCTGCACAGTGTGTTGCACATAGTCCTTAAAGCATGTTAAATTGTTTTTGAATGATGAGACCGGAGCTAGCTATCGAGTAAGGCTTAAAATGTAAATACCCTGCTAATTGGTAACAGGGATTAAAACTCAATTCTCTTTAAAGTGTGAGTGATATCAAGTTGGACTTTGATCTGCTGATCAAAAGTGGGAAATGGAACTCTCGGGACTCAGAGTGCCTGAAGGAGGGGACAGTGGGTACCACCAGGGCAGAGGCTCAAAGGAAGAAGCTTCCTTTGGTGGCTACTTTACGATTTTGACTGCGGGTCACAGGACAACCTTGTACCTTCAGCTCTGCAAAGACAAATAAAAACCAGGTGGGAGGTATTTCATGAAATTTACAGGGGGCGTTGTTTTAAAACCCACTGAATTATTCTTGTGTTTCAGTCCCTGTTGCTAAGCTCTCTAGAGAGGATAGCAGAGTTTTGTCCCTGCAGGGCTGGCACCTCTGAAATTTACTATTGCTTCTATTCCCATAGTGTTTTGGTTTAGTGAACTAAGGGTACAGAATAAGATATGGTGTTATTATTCTGTAGGCCCACTGTAGAAACTTAAATTCTGCTATGTATTTATATATTAATGATTATAATAATGTGCTCAGGTGCAGCATTCCTTGTAGTTCATTTATAAAGGTTAGAGCAAATAAACAATTTGGCTTTTGTTATTTAACCCAGATCCCTATGGTCCAATACTTCCTTTGAATACATACATATGAGCTCCTTGGCTTCAGTGGGAGTCATGACTCACATCTAAGGGCAGTATTTGGCTCTTTGAATTCCAGCAACAGAAAAGAAGTGGGGTGGAGGTGGGGGCAGGGGAGTGCAGGATGGGGGGGTGGGGCGAAGAAATCTTGTATTCTATTCGGGGCTGAGTTGCTGGGGTCTATAATCTACATGAGAATTCCACCTATCTCTACTCAGTCATCTCACAACCTGAAGGTGCTTCATCGTAGCCCTCCTCCACAGAAGTTGAAACCATATTGTTGTAAGTTCCACATCTGAAGAAGCAGATGATTTGGCAAACACCTTCCCACAGATATTTTTAAGATGCTTCTCTCCTTCTTTATGAGCAAACTTTTCTTTCCAACTGTTCTTCTCTTTTTTTTTGTCAGTGTGCCAGCCCGGCTTCCAGTATTGTTCTGCTCAGATAGCTGTGAGGGAAATGAAAGGAATGGGGGAAAAAAACCATCCTGGGAAGGGAAGGCAGGATCAGAGGGCAGGCAAAGCCTAGGGAGTCTTGCTTGGGGAGGGAGATAGGCTTAGAAAACAGGGAAGAAAATGGTGGAGTGCAAGATAAAGCAAGAACATTAAGGATAAGGGATTAGAGAGATAAGGAGTTCAAGGGAGGAAAAGAACACACACACACACACAAAAAGAAAAATAGGAATGAAAAGGATATAGGTGACCAGAGTAAGATACTAACAAAGAAAGAAAATGTTCTGTTCATTTTATTTTAGGAAGATGGCATTATCGGATCTTAGGGGCTTTTGTGATTATTTTGTTACATGCTGTCTTAGGGACTTTTGATTGATTCACATTTGGGCACTGCTACAAAATGTTGACAAATACAGATCCTTAGCTAAGCCCTATTTGTTCTTCCAGATCAAAATTTTTTCTGAACCTGTCTGCTTCAAGGATATGATTTGGAGGAGTAATACTGTAAAATACAAAATACATTTGCTTTGCTTTGATTAGTGAAGATGTTTAAAAGAACTCTTTGAGGTACTTGTAACTTGAGCCTGACAGGAAGCATGGAGGAATGGAGAAAAGCTAGTCCAAAGAACAGGAAGACCTATATTCAAGTCCTATCCCTGACAAATAGTGGCTCTGTGCCACCCTAGGCAAGTCATTAAACTTCTCCGTGCCCCACTACTAATTCTTTAAAGCTAATACTTGCAGAGCAGGTGTTGATCTGTATAGATGAAATCAGTTTCCTCATGAGGAGTTCCCTAAACCAATAAAATCACAGACCCAGTTCAGTAATTTATATGTAAACACAGACACTGACACACAGACACAGACACAGACACACACAGACACACACACCCCTGAAGTCATAAGTTTGGTGGCTATCATTCAAATCCACAATGACCCTCTATTTGAGGGGTTCTTAACTTTGTGTCATGAACATTTTTAGCAGGCTAAGCAGCCTATGGCCCCTTCTTAAGCAAATTTTTAAAAAAAAATTCGTAATTGAACAAAATGCCAAATTTCAGTTAGAGGTTAGTGAAAATAAAGATGTATTTTTTTATATCCAGGTTTATGGACCCCCTAAGATCTATTCACACTAACCTTGGGGCCCATGTACCCCAGGTTAAGAACCCCTGCCCTAATTAAAGCCCATTTTCTGAATAATACAACTAAGCTTTGGGGATTTCAAAGATAACTGTTTCTTCATCCAAAATTTATACAAATAAGCAAGGAGTGCTTTTCCTTAATATAAAATGAGTTCTCTATCAGAAAACAGTTCAAAATCAGCCTATTTTTCTTCTCCCTCACTGTCCCTACTTACCTGACCATAAGAAGAAAAAGATTATGGATTTGGTCAAGCGAATGCTGCAAATGGGATGCTGTGAAGTAGAAATGATCCTGAGTGAGTCATTTGCTTCTCTGAGTTTCTGTTTCTTCAGCAGCAGAATGGGGATAATAACTTTGCACTGCACGTCACACAGCCTTATTGTAAAGCAAGAGCTTTGTCAGTATGAAAAGTATTCTAGAAGTGTCATCTACTATTATAATGTTAGAGATGAAATTCCTGCTCAAATACAGGTTAGACTAGATGACATCTCAAATCCCTTCCAGCTCTAAGACTGTGATTCTAAGATAAAATAATAAATAATTTTAAAATTGTAAATGTTTGAATGTTTAACTATCAGTATTAGGATGAGAAAAATTACTGGTACTTTCAGCTGCTCACTGAGGAAGTTACAAAGAAGAAAGGGATAAGGGGGAAATACATCAATTTACTTTTCCTACACTATAAGCTCCCGGATGCCCTTTTAAACAATGAGGATCACAGTACATCCTTGCCTAATCATCCTTCCTCATAAGTCACAACCTTCCTGGTAACTCCATTTTCCATCATTTGCTCAATTTGGCTTTCTGCACTATAGAACATGCCTTCCCATCCCCCACCCCATCCACCCAAGGATAAGCTGATCACTTGAAACCTCATAACCAAGAAGACTGACTCCAAGTGGAACAGTGTATACCTTCTCAACTCACCCTCAGTTGTCTGTTTATTGAATTTGAATCCTGTTTGATTTTTAACCATGTTCTCCCAAAAATCTTGACATGGAGAATCTACTCAACATGCTAGAGTCCTTCCTCACTTTCTCTGGACATTCAGAGGGTACTAGTGGAGCACTCTTGCTGCCCATCTGTCATTCATGACCTTGCTGTATTACTAGCTCACCTTCTCTTCCAATTGTTCATTTCCTTGATCATACCTTTTACTCCTATTTTTCCTTGGAGTTCCTTATTGGTTATATGTTACAGACTATACAAACTCAAATGCATTTCTCCATTGCCCTGTATGGGCTACTTATCTTTAGTTTTTCAGAGATAATGATATTCTACTTCTCTGTCTTTTGCCTTTTGGAATATTTCATTCCAACCTCTCTGCTCCTTCACATTGGTATTTATAATTGATGCCTGTTCTTCCTTATTGCTCACTCTCTTCTTAACTCTCTACAGTCTGGCTTTTGACCTCATCATTCAATCCAAACTGCTCTTTCCAAAGTTACCAATAATTTTGTAATTCCCAAAGTCCTTTTATAAATACTCATCCATCTTGATCTTTCTGAACATTTTGAGACTGCCAATAGTCCTCTTCTTGATTCCCTCTTCTTTCTAAGGTTTTCTACCTGTCTACTCATTCTCAATCTCTTTTCTAGGTCTTCATCCACATTATCTACAGAACGTTGATGTTCCCTAGCGCTCCATCCTGAACTTTCTTCTCTTCTCTCTCTAGACTGGGGTGGGGAACTTGTGGCCTAGAAGGCATATGTGGCCTTCTAGGTCCTTGGGCCTTTTCCCAAGGTCCTTGAGGCCTTCGATTGAGTCCAAGTTTTACAGAACAAATCTTTTTATTAAGGGGAATTGTTCTGTGAAGTTTGGATTCACTCAAAGGGCTGCACTTGAGGACCTAGAAGGCCACATGTGGCCTCAAGGCTGCAGGTTTCCCACTCCTGCCCTTGACTATATGACATGGTGATCTCATCAGCTCTTATGAATTCAATTATTGTCTCTATGCTAATGATTCCCAGCTCTATTTATCCTTCCCTAACCTCCCAGCACACGTCCAAATAGCTATTGGACACCTTGAAATGGGTATTCCGTAGACATCTTAACCTCACACGTCCAGACCTGAACTCTCCCTAAACCCTCCCCCTTCCTAATATGTGTATTACTATGAAGGACACCATCATCCTACCAGTCATCCAGGCTTGAAAAGGAGGAGTCATACTCAATTTCTTGGTCTCTGTCAGCTCACAAGTCCAAAACTGTTGCCGAGTCCTGTTGATAGTATTTTTGTAATGCCTCTCTCTGATGTGCCGCCTTTTCTTTTCTGACACTGCTACTACCCTGGCATAGCCCCTCATCACTTCATACCTGGGCAGTATACTAGAGTAGCCTACTAGTCAGTTTCCATGCTTCGTATCTTTCCCCACCCCAGTCCATCCTCACTCAGATGTCAAATTAATCTTTCTAAAGTGCAGATCAAATCGTATCATTCCCCTCCTACACCCATAATTCATTTAATATGCTCCAGTGACTCTCTGACAACTTCAGAATCAAATATAAAATCCTCTGGTGTTCCAGACATTTCATAGCCTAGCACCTTCTATCCTTCCATGTGTCTTACTTCTTACTACCTCCTAGTCATTGGCCTCTGCTCTGCCTTGAATGAGAGATTTCATCCATCTCCACACTCTGGGTATTTTTATTGGCTGTTCCCCATGCTTGGATCCCTCCCCCACTGCATCTCTCCTTTCTGGCTTCCTTCAAGCCTCAACTGAAATCTCACTTTCTATAAGAAACTTTTCCTGATTCCTCCTTTATGCTAGTTCCTTCCCTCTGTTGATAATTCCAGTTTATCCTATATATGTCTTGTTTGTAGACACTAATTTGCATGTTCTTTCCTCCATTAGACTGCGAGCTTCTTCAGAGCCAGTACTATCTTTTGTCTTTGTATGTATCTCCAGGGCTTAGCACAGTACCTGGCACATAGGAGGCACCTAATAAATGCTTATTAATTGACTTACTGCTTGCCATATAGCATGGGCAGTTAGGTCATATAGTGGATTGAGTGGGGGCACTTAGAGTCAGGAAATCCTGACTTCAAGTTCTTCCCAGACACTAGGTATGTTACTTTGGATAAATCACTTAAATTGCCTTAGCTTCCTCATTTGTAAAATGGGGACAGTAATAGCACCAATTTCACAGGTTTTTATGAGGATCAAATGAGATAAAGCACTTTGCAAACCTTAAAGCACTATGTAAGTACTAGCTGTTATTATTAAAATGTTAGTACTGAAAAGGTGGGTCTTTGATTTCATGGAAGGGTGGGGGTCAGGAAATAGCTTATTGTCCAACTTTACCAAATATACATAATATTGAGCTTGTTCATCTGAATGTATATTGAAATCTGAGCATTAGACATTCTTCCTCTGCTTTCCTGTGTAGGCTTTCCTGTGTGGAGAGATGGTCCAGACTTCTTTGAGTCATTATATATCTCTTCCAGGAAACCTTGCAAAGCGCCGAGGCTTGAGGCAATCAGCATGATGCCATCCTCACACAGGAGCATCCAGAGAACCTCACCATTTGCAGCAAATACCTCTTCCACCTGGGAGGAGATTCATTGGATCACAGTGGTGAAGAGCTTTGGTAAGAAGCCATCTCCCTGTGTTGTGCTTCAATTGATATTTATTATCAGAGGATCACTTAATACGCCTATTTCTGTTATTACATCTTCCAAGGAATCCTAAATGATATTGTGTATGTGTAGAGAGTGTTGCCTAGCCCTCCCGGCTGAAATCTAGGTTTCATCTGCACCTTTGGTGCTCTAAGAGAGGTTCTTTCTTTCCTAATCCTATCCACTCAAGCTCGTTCCCTGACACACACAATGTGTCTGTCCTTTTCCTCCTCCTTAGGTTCCAGTCCCTAGTACCATAGTTTCATTTAATAGCTTAACATTGCATAGCTTTTACGATGGGATATTGAATTCAAAGATATAGCAAGAACATACACAGGGTGTTCCTAAAGTCTGGACACATAGGCAAAAATGTATATTTTCAAGAAATGAAATGATTGAAATTTTCAACAACATTTTATTTAATTGGAGTATTAACAAATATTATCTTCAATATGATTTCAGTCATTTGTGATGCAAAGGTTGATGCGCTTTGCAAGATTCACGTAAACTCGATGCAATAACTCAATAACTCCACATTGCCATCAATTTTAGCACATTAACTCTTAGAATATCAATATGAAATCATATGATGTTATTTGAAGTTGAAGATGTTATTTGTTAATATTCCAATTAAATAAAATGTTGAAAATTTCAATCATTTCATTTCTTGAAAATATACATTTTTGCCTATGTGTCTAGACTTTAGGAACACCCTGTATTTTCTCCAATACTACCTCATACTACCTCAGTCTAGAGTTGAGGCAAGGGAAGTAGGCCCCAACCAGTTCAAGTCACAGATGAATCCTCATCTCAGCCTCCCCTGAGTTGGATTTAGAATAACAAAAGTGAAAAGATCAAGGACCTAAGCCTTTTGGGAAAGGGGGAAAGGGGAGATATAGCATCTCAGAGGAGGAGAGGCCCTGAAGCTTCTCCTCTTACAGAATGATCGCTCACTGGATTCCACGAGCTAAGGAGTAACCAAATGAAGCCAAAGAGGAAGAAGCTGAAGCTGATAGGCCTTTTGGAATGTTTCTGCAGACAATCAACAAATCTCCTCTTCAACATGTGGTTGGTCAAACAGAACTAGAAAACATGCTCCATGATCTTTTCAAGGTACTTCACTTACATGTAATCCTGACTACCCCAATGCAAGCTCCTATCATCTCCATATGGAGACAGCATCCCAAAAATCTCTATTTGAGCGTCAGACCCCCATTACATATGAATGGGAGACACTTCACTATAAAAGAACATGTAAAGGTGGCATTTTGTTCTACTCTTTCAAGTCAGATGGAATCTTTGTATTCTTTACATCTTTCAATTAATTGTGAGATGGCAAAGATGTGGTCCATTTGAATGTTGCTTGAGAAGAGCGTACATATTAATGTCCTTGAAGATGTCTATGATTTAGGTCTAGATAATTCTCTTAAAATCTTTGTATAAATGGGAGAGTTGGGCAGATACGTTGGCAGTTATCAATGTTCTCTGGGTCTCTCTCTGTCTCTGTCTCTCTCTGTCTCTGTCTCTTCCTTTCTCTCTCTTTCCCTCTCTCTCTCTCTCTCTCTCCCTCTCAGTATTAATACAAACTGAGCTCTTTTTCCTCCCTGTGCTTTTGGCATCTTTCTTTTGTATATCTACTATATTACTTTCTCAATCTTCTACAAATTATATCACCTCCATTGTAGGTCTCCTCTATATCCAATCTAGCTGCATTTTCCAATTTTGTTCTCTTGAGTGATACTTTGTCTACCAGCACCTTGAAGATTGTAATATTAGGGTCCAAGTGTGGTAGCTCTGCTATACTTGATGGAGAAAAGAATTTGTTTAAATGTTTTTAACAAATTTTTTCCATTTTTATTCTGTTTACAATCCATCTTCCATTTTCATCCTTGAATGGCCTTAGGATGGCTTTGTTTAATTGGATATCTTGTCAACCTTTTAAAAAAGTCTGTTTTTCCTTCAACTACTTCTTTCTACTTTATGAAATAGTATTACTCATAAGAATCCGTCATCCTTCTTCGTGTCCATGCCAGTCCAAAAATCATTTTCCTTAAAAGAGAAAAGTGAAAAAAATTTTCCTTCTTTTATACTTCATCTTGTCCATGAAATTGCTAAGTGGATCTTTTTGTTTGTTTTGTTATTGATTGGCAAATTTAGCATTCATTTTTAAAAAGAATATTTTATTTTTCCCCAGTTACATGTAAATACAATTTTTTGAATATTTATTTATTTATTTGTTTGTTTGTTTTTAGTTTTCAACATTTACTTCTATAAGATTTGAGTTCCAAATTTACTCCCCCTCTCTACTCTCCCCCCTCCCCGAGATGGCATGCAATCTGATATAAGCTATACATGTACAATCATATGAAACATATTTCTACATTAGTCATTTTTTAAAGAAGAATTAGAACCAAAGGGAAAAAAACAGGAGAATGAAGAAACAAAAAAGGAGAGAGAAAATAGTAGACGTTGATCTTCATTCAGACTCCGCAATTCTTTCTCTGGTTGTGGATGGCATTTTCGATCATGAGACTTTTGGAATTATCTTAGATCCTTGTATTGTTGAGAAGAGGTAAGTCTATCAAAGTTGGTCACAGCACAATGTTGCTGTCACTGTGTACAATATTTTCCTGGTTGCACTAACTTAGCTCAGCATCAGTTTATAAAGACAATTTTTAACATTCTTTTAAAAACTTTTTGAGTTCCAAATTTTCTCTCTCCCACCCTTACCTCCCTGCTCCCTTAGATAATAAGCAATTTGGTTATACGTGTTCAATAATGCAAAACATATTATCTTATAATAGTGATACTATGAAAGAAGACACAGACTCAAAGGGGAAAAAAAGCACGAAAAAAATACAGAAAGTGAAAAATAGTGTGGTTCAATCTGCATTCAGACTCCATCCATTCTTTCTTTGAAAGTGGATAGAATTTTTCATCATGAATCCTTTGGAATTGTCTTGGATCACTGTATTGCTGAGAAGAGCTAAGTCATTCACAGTTGATCATCACAGTGTATTGCTCTTACTGTGTACAATGTTCTCCTGGTTCTTCTCAATTCATTTTGCATCAGTTCATGTAAGTTTTTCCAAGTTTTTCTGAAATCAGCCTGCTCATCATTTCTTATAGTACAGTAATATTCTATTACAATCATATGTCACAACTTGTTTAGCCATTTCCCAATTGATGGGCATCCCCTCAATTTCTAATTCTTTGTCACTACAAAAAAAGCTGTTACAAATATTTTTATACAGATATGTCCTCCCCACCCCCTTTTTGGATGTCTTTGGAATATAAACCTAGTAGTGATATTGCTGGGTCAAAGGCTAAACAGAGTTTTATAGCCCTTTGAGCATAGTTCCAAATTGCTCTCCAGAACGGTCAGATCAGTTCACAACTCCACCAACAGTATATTAATGTCCCCCACTTTAGCATTCTTGAAAATTTTTATAAGACAATGATATTTCTTTTATTCTTCATCAATTACTTGCCTTTGCTTCTATCTCTAGAAATATCTTAAAAATCTGTACTGTTGAAGAGTTTCTTTGATCTCTTTATGCAACTTTTCTTTTTCTTCCTCTTAGAATCATTTCAGTTCATGTCAGAGTTTTATTCTTGAGAGCTTTCTATCCCTTTTCAGCCAAGTTCTTCTTCAAAATTTAGGTCATTGGGTTCCACTTAACATTTCTCTGAACCCTTTTGGTATCAGCTCTCCCCAAATCAACAGCGCATGTTAGATTATGCCTTTCTCTGATGGAGTGGTCACTTGTTCCCCAGATTCCTGTTCTTTTTATTTCAGCACCCATTTCTTCCTTGATTCCTGACCAGAATCAGGTCCAGAATAACAATTCCCCTAGCCACTCCCTCTACATTTTGAAGGCTTATGTTACTGTAATACCTATGTGGCATGCCTCTATCATGGACTCCTACACTCACTTGGTTTGTCACCCCAGCTTTCCTTAACACTGACAAGTCCAGGGTACTAGAGAAAAATCACCACATGGCTACACATACTCTCTTAGAGTCCTATGGGTGACCCTATTGTGGGGAAATATATTCCCCCTATTTACTCCTTGGCCTTTTGAACCTTCTTTGATATGATTCCTATTTATGCACTGGGTCTTAAACATCACCACTTACTTAACAATAAAAATGATATCAATAAGAATAACACCACAGGTACACCTTTAAGGCAAATGCAGGAACTCCGTATCTATGGGGAAGAGTGGGCACACGCAGAAACCTAGAAAGAACACACACAAGTGCGAAAAACACATATGCTCAGAGTGACTTACAATTCTGAAATTGTAAACTTTGGTGTCCATTTTCTGTCTCAAGAACTGTCCATAAAGTCCCCCGATGAACATAGCGTCTGTGTTGAACAGATGCTTCCATTACAAGGCTGATTTGAATTATATTGTGCTTGACTAATACCTCACCAGTCATGATATTTCAGCCAAAGCTGTGAATCCACTGGGTGATTTCTCTGATACTTAACTTCCAAGCAGTTCTTCTTCTCAGCTGGACTTAGTCCTTATCAGTAGCTATAGTATTCATCACCTTGCAGCTTCAGGCTTCATTTAGGCTTACTTAATTCAAGCTTACTTCCCCTAAAAAACCTATCTCTTGGGGTAAGAGTTCACTATTCAAACAAAAACTACCAGGAAAATTGTCCATTGAAAATGAAGTTTAGACCAACATCTTACACGACATACCAAGGTAAATTCCAAATGGACACAACTTAGATTTAAGTGGTTACTCTCATAAACAAATTAGAGAAGGGAAGGAAACGTCTTTTATAGTTATGGATTGGGTAAGAATTCATGACTGTGAAACTTAAAAGTGACATAAGGCATAAAAGAAAAATTTTGATTAAATTTTGAAAATGTCGATTCCATTAAATTGAAAAGGTTTTACACAAATAGAAACAATTCAGTTAAAATTGAAAGAGAAATAGTTAACTGGGAAGGAAAATCTTTGCAGCAAATTTCCTTGGTAAATGTCTAGTGTCCAAATTATATAAGGAATTGATATGAATACATATTAACAAGAGCCATTCCCCAGTGAATAAATGTTCAAAGGCTATGAACATGTAGTTCTCAAAGAAATTCAAGTTGTCAACAGCCATGTGAAAAAATGCTTGAAATAACTAATAATTAGAGAAATGAATCTTAAAACAACTTTGAATTTCTACCTCATGCAAGACTGGCAAAGATCATACATACAAAAAAGGGAAAGGATATTTTTGAAAGGATTATGAGAAGATATTGGTAAAGTTGTGCATTGGCCTCATCCTGTGTGGAAAGCAATTTAGAACTATACTCCAAAAGTCACTAAATTGTGCATGCCATTTGACCCAGCAGTACCATTTCTAGGCATATTACTTGGGAAATGGCTGAACTATTATGGTATATGAATGTACAGTAATGGAGTTTTGCTATATAAAATGAGAGACAATGGTTTTAGAGAAAATTGGGAAGACTTGTATGGATCAATGCAGAGTGAGGTGAGCAGAACCAGGAGAACTATTAACCTAATAATAACAACACTGCAAAGACAAATGACTTTGAAAAGCTTAAGGCATTTTAATAATTGAATGGCCAACAACAATTCCTGAGGACCAAGGTAAAGAACAAGAAATCCATTTTCAGGTAAGGAAATTTGTGTGATTTCTTGGCTTGACCATGAATTTTTGTTAAAAGGGTTTGTTTTTCCTTTTATATTTTTAAACTGAAAGAAGTAGGGTAGGAGGGGATTTGAGGATTAGCAATAGTATTATCTAAAAAGAAAAGAAAGAAAAGATCACCACTAAAATATATTTTTAAAATGCACAGAAACTGAAGGGAGTTCCAAAGAAACAGATAAGCAGGACAGCTTTGAAAGTAGCATATTGAATTTATTATGTACTTAAAATGAAAAGCAAACTATACATAATTGAGATTCATGGTTTCATGGACAATTCACATTATCTACTCTATGTATGGAAATACTCATTTTACTTAGTGTTTGTTATATTCAGAATCAAAATTTAAAAAATCATGTTTCCATGTCTGCTTTGCTATATATTTATGAAACTCTAAATTTAATTCCTCCTTCTTTCCCTATAGTCTCTAGTATATGTCTCCAACAACACCACTTTTGTTTTTGTTTTTGTTGCTGTTGTTGAGGGCAGCTTTATGATGCATTGGATAGAACACTGGGCCTGGAATCAGGAAGACTCATCTTTAAATTCAGCCTCAGACACTTACTAGCTGTGTGACCTTGAGCAAGTCATTCATAAAATGAGCAGGAAAAGCAACAGACTCTAGTATATGCCTTCAATAATATCACTTTTGTTTTTACTTCTGTTCATCATCATCTAAATACCGTTTGCTTTGTTTCTTCCCTCCAGCTACTATTGAGTTTCTTTGCATGAGTCTATATTCTTAGTATACAGTGTCATTCTATACCATCTGTTTTATAAGTTCTGCTTCTTTTGAATCATTTATACCCTTCCAGAGCCATATTCTAGTACCATTTATGGAGTTTCAGTGATATTCTTGTCATTCAGTTGTTTTCAGTCACATCTGACTCTTGGTGATATATTCTGGATTTTGTTGGCAGAGATCCCGGAGTGGTTTGCCATTTTCTTCTACAGGTCATTGTACAAATGAGGAAACTGAAGTAAACAGGTATAAGTGACTTGCCTACGGTCACAGAGCTGGTAAGTGTCTGAGGCCACATTTGAATTCAGGAAGAAGAATCTTTTCTGACTTCAGGCCCAGAACTCTATCTACTGTACCACCTAGTTGCCCTGGTATCACCTATGAGGCCAAATTTTCCTGTTTATTCTAGGATCTCTACTGAAAGGCTTACTGTTCATATTTTGTACATTCATACAGACCTCTGAAGTCAAGTTGAAACAAAAGTTTTAGTGCTAGTTTTTGGCTATTGTCATCTGTGACTTAGTGGCCCTCTCTCCTGCTATTCTACCTGCTGTTCTACCTACATTGTACCAGTTACTCTCTGGAGAACCAGGCTTGGGAGTTATGTGACTTTTTTCTTCCTTCCTCTTTTCCATTTTCAGTTTAAAACTCTCTTGATTAAATTCACAAGATTTCAGGCAATTACATACACACACACACGTGTATACATGTGATATATATGTGACATACATATATACATATAAACATAAATGTGCATATATGTATATAATCAGTCCTTGCTATATATGTAGATATATGCATATATATAAATATATGTGTGTGTATACATACACGTATATAGTGTGTATGTATATGTAATTGTATGTTTTGGTTGGTTGGTGGTTGTTGTCCTTTGTTCTTGAAGAGGACCAAAATGACATCACTATGCTTGAGTCAAGATTCAGTGTGTCTGACTGTGGCTGATCAGGCCAATATGAGCTTGGAATGCTCTACCACAGGTTGAGCACAAATAGTCCATGTGAACATTTGGGGTGTATACTCCAAACTTGCGCATCCTGTGTTTCCTTTGAGCTATTTCAGTTCTGCTTTGCTCATAGAACACAGCACTTTCTCTGATATGGAAATGCCATGCTGAACCGTCCTGTGCCAATGTCTGCCATGTCACACAATCAATTCCAAAGTTCTCGAGAGAGACCTTGAGAGTGTCCTTGTATCGCTTCTTCTGACCACCAGGTGAACGCTTGCCTTTGTGAGTTTCTCATAAAACAGTCTTTTTGGTAAGCATACATTTTGCATTCTAACAATGTGGCCAGCCCATTGGAGTTGCACTTTCTGAAGCAGAGTTTGAATGCTTGGCAGTTTTTCTAGTAAGGACCTCAGTATGTGGTACCCTGTCCTGCCAGGTGATCTTCAGAATCATCCTAAAACAATTGAGATGGAAGCAATTCAGTTTCCTGGCATGGAGCTGGTAGACTGTGTAGATTTCACAGGCATACCACAATGAGGTCAGCACCACAGCTCTGTAGACCTTCAGTTTGGTAATCAGTCTAATACCTATTCTTTCCCATGCTTTTCTTTGGAGCTTCCCAAACACTGAGCTAGCTCTGGCAATGCATGCATCAACCTCATTATCAGTGTGTACATCCCTGGAAAGTACACTACCAAGGTAAGTGAACTTATCCACAGTATTCAGAACTTCTCCATTTGCTATAATTGATGGCTCCACATATGGATGGTGTGGTGGTGGCTGATGGAGCACCTGAGTTTTTTTGGTGTTAATTGTTAGGCCAAAGTAAGCATAAGCAATAGAAAATTGATCCATACTTTGTTGTATCTCAGCTTCAGAGGCTGCATTGAGTGCAC
Source organism: Phalanger gymnotis (assembly GCA_028646595.1). Lineage (NCBI taxonomy): Eukaryota > Metazoa > Chordata > Mammalia > Diprotodontia > Phalangeridae > Phalanger > Phalanger gymnotis. The sequence continues at coordinate 588,418,965 of CM053622.1, forward strand.
AATCATCTGCAAATAGAAAATCATGTACAAACTCTCCCTCCACTTTGATCTTGGCTTGTAGCCTTTTCAAGTTGGAGAATTTACCATCAATGCAGTAGCTGACCTTGATGTCATGTTCATCCTCATTGAAGGTGTTTAACAACATGTCTGAAAACATCATGCTAAAAAGCATGGGAGCCAGCACACAGCCTTGTTTCACTCCATTGGTGACTAGAAAAGCTCAGGAGCATTTTCCATTATCTAGAACCCAGGCACACATGCTGTCATGAAATTGATGTACAATGCTGATGAACTTCTCTGAACAACCAAATTTTGACAATTTTCCATAAGCCCTCACGACTAACAGTATCAAAGACCTTGGTCAGATCCAGATATGTACATCTATATGTATATATAGTCCTTATTAGGTTTTCTCCATTCTTCGCCAAGATCTCATTTTTAAAAATGATCATTTTTTTAAGCTAGTCAAGAATCCATATCCCATTCTCCTATTCCTTTTTTCTTAGGGTGTAAAATTTTTGTTGTATTCCCAGAACTTATCACATTATAAGTGTGCAATATAAATGCTTGTTGATTTAGCCAGCTGCTAACAACCCAAAATTGCCTTTTTCTTCATAACTCATCCCCTCCTATAAGAATTATTGATGAAAATGCCACTATTGCCTCCAAATTGTTCAGGTTTTTTTAATTTTGTTGTTGGTTTTGGGTTTTTTTTTTTTAAATAAGGGCTTTAGATTTCCTTAGTAATGCTTTCTAGGTTGTTTCTAGTTGACATCATTTGCCCCCATATCAGTCATCAGATGTGGGTAGTACTCATCATGTTTGGCAATTCCCAGGTGTCTGTCTAGCCAGATGCATCCCCTGGGAATATAACTGACCTCTCTGTTGTTTGTTTCAGGTTGACAACTGCCTCATTGTATCCACATGGGAGTCACCAACCATTGCTACTCTTATTTCTTCCGATGACCAGTCTTGGAAGATCTCCCACCTAATGTGGATCTTCATAATAGTTCCTTGGAGCACAAGAAACTCCAGGGGTGGGGAACCTGCAGCCTCAAGGCCACATGTGGCCCTCTAGGTCCTCAAGTGTGGTCTTTTGGATTCAGGACCTTGAGGACCTAGAGGGCCCCGTGTGACCTCGAGGCTGCAGGTTCCCCACCTGTGGACTATACTCCAGAGACCTCTGAACTATACCCTTCAGCGATGGTCCAGCTTCCCACTTAGTCCCAGCATATAGTTCCACATAGTCTGTGCTCTTTTTCCCTTCTTTCTCGATGTCATACTCTGCCACCCAAACCCTCCTGACATAATTGAGAATTCCTCGCTGCTCATTTACAGCTTTTTCTTTTTCTTTCCTTCTTGAAGCCTTTCCCTCATTCTTTGTTTTGCTAAGTGCTTAAAGGAGCATTTATTTTTCCCTATAACCTGTTCTGCCACTGCTTTCACTTTCTTTACTAAGATAAAACTCAACTTTTGCTTTGTACCTCAAGAGGTATAATACGGTGTAGACAGAAACACTAACCAGTACCCTACACAGACAGCAGTTTAATTTTCCTGGTCTTCCATATCTCCTTAAAACAAATTCCAACTCTTCTTTTTGCCTGCTCTCTTGTGTAGATGTTGGGCTAACTTCTATGGCAAACTTCCTGTTTGTTAGACATGAAACTAGAGATGCAAATGTGAGATCCACCCACCTCATTTTGCCTTATCACTAACCTCCAAAAACTTATCTATACTCTAGATTCTAGGTTCTCTGGCCCAACTTAAGGGAAAAGCTTAATTTATCTGATACAACTGGGTAGTACAGTAGATAGGGTGTTAGATTTGTAATTAGGGGGACCTGAGCTCAAATTCTGTTTCAGATTCTGTCTCAGTCATTTAATCTCTATGAACCTTCTTCTTCCTCATCTTTGAGATGAGGTTACTAATAGCATCTACCTATATTGTTTTGCCAATTTTGGAAACTTCTCAAACCACAGTCGCTAAATACTGTACTCTATTTGGATATGGGTAAGTCCCAAGTTTTACTAGTATTATGTTTATGTATATTTTAATGGAGCCAAATGACACATATACCTGAGCCTCATTTTGCTGCATTGACCCCATGGACAGAGGTCATGGCTCACTTAGTCCTTACACAATGCAACAAGCAGGAAATGAATTGAAGTTCCAAGGGCTCAGCAGAAGCAGACTGGGGATAAAGAGCCTACTTTGAAACCGTGGGCTTCCCCAGAGTACTGTGGAAACATCTCATGCAAATAAAAAAAGAGGATCTGGGTCAATGATTGTTTTTAATTTGCAGATTCTATGTGTAGTTTTAGTCTTCTTTTACTAATCAAGGTGGGTGGACACATTTGGAAAACTCATCCAATTTGAATAATTTAGATAGAGTTGATTCACCTCCAACAGGGTTTTGGGGATTTTTTCTTGTTTATTTTGTTTTTCTGTTTTTAGGTTTGGTTTCTGTCTCCATAATGGGCTTTCCATCATTCCAGGAAAAACCATTTCCAAATAAGCCTGGAAGTGTAATATACTGAGTCTGAGATAAAATCCAAGTGGAATAATCAAATACTCCCACCAAAAACTCAGGTATATTGAATGACCTGTTGTATTTAAATTCTGATCCAGTTCCTCTCTAATTGCTTTTTCCCTTCAGCCAGCTTTTTAACAAAGAAACAACTTGCTAGAAACAAGAATGGTATCACTGTGTTTCACTAAACACTTAGGTTTCAACTTGGCTATTATTCTGTAAATACAGAAATGCCTGTCAGGAGGCAATTAGGAACTTTTTTAATTAGACCTACTTATGGAAAAAAAAAAACCCACAATCAGACCAAAAGCAGGAGACAATCAATGATTGTCTTGTGAGAGGCCGCTCCTAGGACTTGGCACATCACTACACCAAGCTCTTACAAGTTTGATGTATGGAACTCCAGGAACTTATCACTCTCTGCCTTAGTTCATTTGAGGGATTAGATCAGGTAAACAGAAGAAAGGCAAGGTCCAGGTGTGTCTAGTTGGTTTCTAGCTCTGACCTCCCAGGCAAGGAAGTGTGAGTTAGCTTGAAGTATCTAGTCTGGAAGGTTCCAGGAGTCCAGATCATGAGGAGTTACCAAAAAGGGGCAGTGCAGGAGGAGAGGAGTATGAGGTAGGAAAAGAAAACATTGCTGCTAGAACAGTGACAGCCTTTTGGAGAAAGACTAAATAATTCAATCCACAGGGACTGTAACAACAAGTAAGCATGGACTTCCTAAAATGTCATCTATTTGTAGAAATGAGGAAGGGAAATAAAGAAAAACGGAAATTCGACTCCCAGATATAATTATTTTGTGTTCCCTCATTCTAATATTCTTTAGCATTGTACAATGCTAAAATGGGTTTATATATTTCCATCATTGTAGAGGTGCTTTGAAGTGGAAACCCCTAGATAAAAGCCACCTAAATGCACAGTCCAGCTGGAGCTGGGGTCGGGGGCGGATTTCCAAGGGAACCGACCTTTGGCCAACAGTCTAGGTTGTTCATTTAAAGTGGCCAGCGGAGTAACTAAGTAGTTGTAATTAACTACTATCATTTATCTCCAATTCATAGGAAGTAGTTGTAGGACCTCAAAAGTGGACTTAGGAAGAGGTGATCTTACACACTGTTCAAAATGACTCAATTAATTTTTAGTGAGAACTGCTATAATCTTTTAAATGCTGTAATCATCAGAATTGACACTGTGCCCTGATAAATAGAAGGCAGATTAAAAAAAAAAGCACAACAGTTTATTGAACAATTGACTAAAATACAGTTTGACTATTTGATCTTAAAATGAATATGCCAATCTGCCAAAATAATTTTTTTGGATGGAGAATTTTCCTCTAATACAAAAATCTCTTCTTATAGCCATGCATATAGAGAAGATAGATACAAGTCCTAAATGAATGAATGCCAAGCCCAGAAACTATACCTAACAAGTTAAAGACCATTATAGGACCTGCATGCTGCCAATTTATATGCCCTGATGCTCTTAAGGCTTCTGCCCCAGAATTGAGAAAGGGAAAAAATATAATACAAGACACCCCCATTCTTCCTACTAACTTTTTCCTTGACCACAAGTATATAGGCATCAAAGGTCACATTCTACATCAAAAGTCACATTCTACATCAAAGGTCACATTCCCCACTGGCAGCCTCTGACTCAGCATTTCTAGTCCCCTACTAGGTGAGAAATTTGCAATTTCCTCCTTGAGGTGCAGATAATAATGCTAATGCCATGCCAAGCTATGACAACAATAACAACTGCTTACACTTATGTGGCATTTTATCTGTTATTTTATTATGGATTATCATTTTTCTTTTTGGGATATACTGCATGTAGCTAGGAGGAATCTGAGAGAGCTTGTCCCTTGTTTTCAGGGAAAACTGTTTCTTCAGTTCAATCAATGGTGCTTGAAGAATCCTTCCCTCCAAGTTCTGCACTAAAGAAACTTATTCTCTCCCCTCAGAACCTCATTAATCAGCTGGCATGAGACCAGGTATCAATTAGTTCAATCATCGACTCACTAGATGTACAGTTGGCACACTGCCAACACAGGGCATTTCAACATTTGAATTCTTTAGTGATATTTGAGTTTAGTCGCAATACCACAAATACAAATTGGGCCTATTCCACTGGCAACTATATGCCATTAGAGCCCAAAGTTTTGCAGTTGATGAGGACAGGACAGGGTTGTCACTGAGACTTTTGGGATCCAGCTTCCAAGACAGGATTTTAATTTTTTTTGTCTTGACCTCTCTACTGTGATTTAGATGAGGGTAAAGAAGAAGAAAATCAAGAAATTAAGCATTTGTAGGCAATTGATAATGATCTAATTTTGATGGGGTGGTGGGAATAAACTATTACAGCAAAATCATTACATATGGGCAAGTCTTCTTTACTCTTCTTTGAATTCTATAATTGGGTAAATGAATTCTCCAGATAAGTGTTTAGTTCTTCAGGGAACTGATTAATCCTCTAGAGAATTTATGCAGGATAGAAAAGTCACAAGGTATCCCTGTGAGATAGGACGATATTATTTTCTTAATTTTTTTCATGAGCAACAATTCATTTTAACAAATATTTTCACAAACTTTCTTTGAGCAAGACCCAATATTAAGTGGTAGGAATCACAAAGACTTGGGTTCTAATTTTGCCTCTGTCATTTACTACCTGTGTAACCTTGAACAAGTCACTTCAATTCCTTAAGCTTTCAGTTTCCATATGAGTCAGATTAGGTGGCCTTTAAGATTTGAATCTAGGATCATGTGATGAGCAATTAATCATAGAGTACAGAATCATAGATTTAGAATTAAAAGTGAGTTTTCCAAGATCAACAAGTAGTGTCAGATGTAAGATTTGAACTCAGGTCCTCTAATGCCAGAACTTCTTCAAATATACCACTCTGCCTCTCTCTTAACAAGTGTTTATTGTGTTATGTACTGAGAATGGTATGAAGCAGTTAAGATACAAAAACAAAATGAAAAATCCTTGTCCTCAAAAAACTGCTATTTTATTGGAAGAAACAACATATACATGTATAGAATCTTAAAATTTAGCAGGAGAGCTAATATATGCATACAAATAATTTTAATACAAAATGTAACACAGGAAGTAAGCAGGAAAGAAGGAAAAAAATGAAAGCAGAGAAATCACTTTTATCTGGGGTAATCAATGATAGCTTCATAGAGGAAATAACACTGGAGTTAAGCCTTGAAGGATGAGTAATATTTTGGTAGATGGAGATAGGTGAGGAGAGAAAGAGAGTGCATTCCTGACGTGGGGAACTATGTGAGCAAATGCATGAATCCAGAGAATGGCAATATCTAGTCTATGAGGGTGGTAGCATATGTGAAGGCTGAAAAGATAGGTTGTAGTCAGATTGTAGATTAGGTGAAAGTGTTTGAAGGCAGTAGATGAGATAGCCAAGGGAGAAAGTATTGGAAAGAGAAAGCTGAGTATGAAGTCCTACATTTGAGGCAGGAGAGAGGCTTGTAAATTCATCAAATGTCAAGTATTATTTCAAGAAGTCTGAAGGGAAGGAGAAAATCCAGAAAGTAACTCAAGGGGATATTCAAGTCAGAGGAAGAATTTTTTTTTAAGTGATCAGGAGACCTCTGATCGATTGAGTCTTCAAGGTAACAGAGACAATGAGATATTCAGATTTTGTCCTTTTCAGGCTTTGAGGGGCTACCATCACAGCTTATAAAAATCATGGAACCTTGAATAACTCACCACTTGAATGACATATACTCATACTGTAAAGAGTATAAAACTAGTAGTGGTCCATTTTTACCTTGACTTTGATGAACCTGGGAAGTATAAATAAGTGTGTGTCTTGACTTCTCTTATTTTAAGATTCTTTTTAACTCTTTGTAGTCTGGCTTTCTACCTCATTATTCAACTGAAATCACTCCCTCTAGAGTTATAAATGATTTCTTTATTTCCAAATCTAATAGTCTTTTCCCCATCTTCATTCTTCTTGATCTCTGTAGCCTTTGACGCTGTCAATCACCCTCTTCTTCTTGATACTCTATTCTTTCTAGGTTTTTGTGACACTACTCTTCCTTGACCACTCCTCAGTTTCCTTTGTTAGATCTTCATCCAGGTCTCACTTGCTAACCCAAAGCTCTGTCCAGTGACCTCTTCTCTTCTTCCTCTATACTATTTTGTTTTGTGGTCTCATCAGTTCCCATAGATTCAATTATCATCTCCATACATGGCATATAGTAGGCACTTAATAAATGTTTATTGATTGATTCTGAGATCTACTTGTCTAGCTGTAACTTCTTTCCTGAGCTCTAGTTTCACTTCTCCAGCTGTCTGTTGGACATCTCAGACAGATGTTCACGAGCCATCTTAAACTCAACATATCCAAAACTGAACTCATCTTTCCCCCAAAACTCTCCTTTCTTCCAGACTTCCCTAGTGCACCATTGAGGACACCACCATCCTTCCAATCATCCAGGCTTACAACCTAGGTGTCATCTTCAACTCTTCACTCTCTCACCTTGCCTCATATCCAATCAGGTGTCAAGTCCTATCATTTCTACCTTTCAATACTATTTGAGTTAAAGTCTTTGCTTTGAGCCAATTGGGTCAACTGCCTGATGCTTAATGGTAAATGAACTGGTATAGCTTGTGAACTATTTTTTGGAGTGTAGACCTAGATTGCCTTCAATTTGATTGTAGTAGCCATTTTTGGTGGAACCCAACCTATGAGAGCAAGTCAGTGAGTGGATCCAGAGGGACACTTAGTGGATAAGGGAATCTGAAATGATGGATTGAAAATGAAGAGAAAAGAGAGGATCATTGGAGCAAAGGAAGGATGGTGACAAGGGGATGGGGAGGGATGGAATCAAGGAAAAAGGGAAATTAAGGGCACATGTGGGGGCATTAGGCTTGGCAACGAGGAGGGCCACCTTATTCTCTGAGACAGGATAGAAAGAGAGTGTCAAGGAAAACCTTGATAATTTTTTTAGTTAAGCAGCAGTGGGGGAGGGGAGGGAGACTAGAAAGAGATAATGTCAAATGGCCTCAATCTTTTCCATAAAGCAAGAAGCAAAGTCATCTGTTGAAAGTGACAGGAACATGGATGGAGAGTGCAAAAGGTCTGGAAGAGCATTGTGGAGGATGTGGTGGAATATCAATAAAAGGATGAGTAAAAGGACTTCATTCAACATCAAGGGCCCAACAGAGGTCAGAGAGTTTAATTTGCAGTGGACCAAATCATCATTTCATTACTCTCTGCCACAGTGCTCAGAGGTAGTAACCACTCGGGCAGCGTGGCCAGGGTTATCCTTATTCACTACTCCCTCCTGTGAAAGCAGTAAAAAGTAGGACATTAAAGCCAGTGGTAAAAACAGCTCTGATATTAGTAATCTCCAGGTGAGTTCCTGTGGACTCTATGGAGGCTGCAGAGCTGGGGCATTTCCACCATTCAGAGTGATCTCAGGAATCTGTTTCTTCTTATCCATCTCAGTTTGTTTACCTCCCTGATGTTCTGTATCACTGGGTTTGTCCTCAAAGGGTCTTGTCCTGCGTCTTTTGAGGAGAGTGAAAGCTCCTGCTGGTCTCTCTTTGTCTGTGGGTAGAGGGACTGAACCAGGCAAAATGGCCTCTCCTGGTCAGATCACAGAAGAAGGCAGTTAGTAATGAAACCAGGGCCCAGACTTTGCCAGCTGTCTGATGTCTGATAGTATGCCTCCTATCTACATCCATTCTCAAGGAATAACACTGGAGAAAGATAGCAGTTCTCTAACACTGGCATTAAGTAGATAGAATTAATTAACAGAGGTTAGAATGCTGGGGGGAAAAAGATAAGTAACTAATTAAAGGTCACATAGCTCTAAAAACATAATCAGGATTAATTGATCTGCTATTGTACTTACCATTTACTTAAAAGGTCTGAAAATCTATATTCTATCCTTTTAGAAATTATTTTCCAAGCATTACTATGATTACGGTAACTGTATAACATTGTGTATAACTATAATTTGCCTTTTCCCGCTTGCATAGGAAAAGTTATAAAACAAGATTGTTATGTAACTTAAGCTATATTAGTTAACATTCTTCACTCACCCACACCAGGACTGATACAAAGGTAACAGTTCAAAGGCCTGTTGCAGACTCATCCTCCACATCTGTTATTAAGTATCAGAGGAGGGTGAAAATCAAATGGATTATATAAATTACTCATCCATATAAAGAGGAATGAAAACAAGAAGTGAATGTCAGTTAAAGGAAATATTCTTCCTCAAATATAATAATCGGCACAGGAGAGGATGAGTTAATGTCATTTTCCTGAAGTGACTCTTTTGTTCTCATTGAAGACACACCTTGTGTCAGCAATCTTAGTCTTTGTCTTTTAGAAAGCTAAGACATATGTAACCAGAGTAAGCATAAATCTTCAGACATGATACAAATTTTGAGTTAATTGGCATTACAAACTCTTAGTGTGATAACTCATGACTGGCATTGATGGGTATGACTTTTTCAAGGAAGACAAGCAAAGACTATTAAGAATGAATTGTATATGCAAGATCTATATTGTGTTTTGGCTACGAAATGTAAATGTTGCAAAGTTACAGAAAGGTCTTGGTGGTGGAGGTGAGGGATGAGTGAGACCACAGAGAGTTCTGCTAAATCTCTGACCAGGAAGTGGATAGCCATAATAAAGTAACCATATGCTCAGTTTTCATCAACTGCATAGCAATCTGTCTCATACATAGAGATGGATTAAAAAATATATTTCTAATAAGTCTTTGTAATAGGAATATCTTTTGACAAATCATAAATCCTGATTTCTGGCTCCTGCAAATAGTCACTAAGTGGCCCATACAAGGATGTGTTACCTGGTAGGAGTGTCATTGAAATTCTATTCCTGGGTGAAGTCTTGTCCCAGTAAGGCTATAAAGTATTAGATCTGGAGAAAAAGGCAAAATGTTAGGCATTGAGTCAGGTCAAAGAGGACTATCAGGCTTCCCTTTGCCCTATCTCTGTGGCCAGGACTTCATGCTGCTTACTAAAACCTCCTTGGTTTGGGGAATCAGCAGAGAGGCTCACAGCTGCAAAGTGAGCTTTGGGAAAACAAGCCAAGATCAAAAAAAACCAGGAATATGTGTCATGGAACTGAAGGAGCCAGAGTCAGGAAGTAGTGTCAGGAAGTGGAAACAAGGTCAAAAGGAAGATCACAATAAGATCCCCAGAGGTCTGCAAGAGGAGAGGTTGGGGTTCAGGCTAGAACAGAGAAAGTACCAGAGCAAGCAGCGGGGCTAGACCTCGTGATATCAATTTGCCACACTCAGTTGCTCAAGGGGCTCATGCCTGTTCAGCCATGTGTAGTTGACCCCACCCTCCAGCTTCCTCTGAAGTCACTTTAGCTGGAGAGCTCCCTCAGCCACAGCCTTCCTTCTTCTTCTGGTTGATGTCCAATTCTAAGGAGCGGTAGACAAGGCATGCAAAAGGACTTATGAGGAAAGACTCTAATGGTGCCAAATTAAATCCAGTGGGAATGTAAGAAGAGCACTTGCAAATACAGAATTGGTGCCAGCCTTCTGTACTGTTCAATACAGAAATCCCCCCAGGTTTTAGGGTGGGAGCTTAAAGCACATAAAGTGAACACAGAGATATACACACATATATACCACACCCCAAAAGTAACTCAGGCCCTTTATGCCACTGCACCCCAGCACAAGGGTTACACAAACAATATCTTGCAAAACTGGACTTGGCCTAAAAATGAACTCATTCATATTCCCTCTAATAATTTAGCTACTCTCCATATTTCATTTAACAGCAACCAGGCAACTCCCCATCAGAACTACAGCTGGTTTGAGTCACCCACTCCTTGAAGCATCATTGCAAGGACAGAGCTGATATCCTGTGTCACTTCAGAAGTACCTGTAGAGAATACTCAAGCTACTACATCTTGCCTGATTTTTATAAAGGTTCCCTTGGGTGCCTATTTTGGTCCCTTGCCCTCAACCTACTATCAATTGGAATTACCCTCCCTTTCTTCCTCAGCCCACTGCTGACTCACTCTCACCCTAGGACCTTTGCTTATATGTCACTAGATGTTAAGGCCCAGGGTGGTGAAGGAGGAGGTGAGAAGTGAGAGCAAATTTTATGGCTGCCCCTCCCTTCTCTTCCGTCTGCCTCCTCCGACTGCAAATCCCCAGGTGTAGTTGTGGGTTCAAAGACTGGTTCTCCTCTGTCACAACCTCATCTGTCTTCCCCCTGCCCTCATCTCCACCTATTGAAACCCTTCATCCACACCCTGAGTCGGTCTGGGAGATGCAGTGCTCAGGACAGCTTGTCTGCTTTTCTTCAGATAATGAATCTCAAGATTTTTTATTCATCTAAGAGCTTCATTAGCACTTATGTATAACTTTCCCTACAGTGCTTAAGTGGGGGGAAAAAAGAAGATACAAGACAGAGGAAGGAGTGTTTAATTCCCATCTTTATTCCTAAACTTACATTCCCAATGGAATATAAATTTTCTGGTGGTAGGAACCACTTCGTTTTTATATTTATATACTTAGAGCCTAGCACAATGGCTGACACATAGTAGGTACTTAATGAATACTGTTGGATTTAATTTAAAATAGAAAGACCCAATAATTTCAAGCCAATTTTGGGGGCCTAAGAAAGGAGGAAAAAAGGAAGAGTAACTGGGGAGCCACCCTGGGTTCACACTGTTGGAAATCCATTATCCCCATTATCTCATCGTTTCCCTAGTTCTACTCAATTCCTTTCATTGTCAACAGAGTGGAGAGTGTGGAATCCTGACCTCTACTGTCGAGAAGGATTCCTGGTCTCCCAAGCTGCAAGTCCAAATGAATTTTCCTGTGCAAACATTGTAATGGCAGCTATTGGGGCAGCTGGGTGGCACAATGGAAAGGGTCCCAGGCCTGAGTTCAAATTTGGCCTCAGACACTTACTAGCCATGTGACCCTGGGCGAGTCACTTAACCCTGTTAGCCGCCATTTCCTCATCTGTAAAATGAGCTGGACAAGGAAATGGTAAATCACTCCACTATCTTTGCCAAGAAAACCCCAAATGGGATCACAAAGAGTCAGACACTACTGAACAACAAAAATGATGATTACGTTGCTCATTCCTTTTTGTAGCATGCTTTTCTTCAGCTACTTTAGGGGTTAAGTAGGTTTTTGTGGTCTGGCCTGGGAATCTAACTGTGATGTGTAACATAGTTTCTGGGGGAAATACCTTCTGAGTTCCAAACTGCTGACTTAAAGATTTTTGAAAAACCTGTTGGCAAGTCAGGGACTATGTGTACTACTAACTTTCCTCCCCACGACTGGCTTTCCACTTTAGAAAGGTTTTTTATTGTTGGAACCACTTCCTTTATTCATTAATTCAGTAAACATTTATTAATGTTTAATGTTTAATGTACTAGGAGTCAGGTGCTAGGTTCTAGGGGAGATGGGGTGAAACCAGGTCCCTCACCTCAAAAAGCTTGAGAAATACTTATCCCCTTTTAAAGTGACTCAGTGCTCTACCTTGCCCCAGCTTTGTTCTCATAACCTTGTTTAATTCCTGCATTTAATCTGCTTTTCTGGCAGAATTTTTTAGTAGATCTTATATGTCCCTGGCATCTGTTTTATATGCCCTTTTTCTTCCCTCGGGGATGTTTACTTTTGTATATCTCTCAGGGCTGAATATAACATATCATATATAGTCAATAACACATTCTTGGTGGATGGATGAATGGATGGATGGATGGATAGATGAATGAAAATTGATGATGTGACCTATTTGACTTCTAGTCTGTCACTTGTTGGGCCTTAGTTTGCTCATCTATAAAAAGAATGAAATGAAATAGTTTCCAGTAGTCTAGGCCTTCCAGTACTGCTTCCATGAGTGGGGAGAATGTTGTATTAGTGTAAACTCTGCAAATGAGAGAGGCATAGTGAGGAACATTTGGGAGAGAGGTATGTTGGACTGAGAGAGATGTTAGTTTGAATCCCACATCAGAAACTTATTGGTTGGAGGATTTAAGTGAGTAAATCTTTTAACCTCTTAGCTCCAGTTTTCTTACCTGTAATATAGGGATAATAATAATAATACAACTTCACAGGGATGTTATATAGACCAGATGAAAAAAATGTGTATAATGTGCTTTACTATCCTAAAAGCATTACATGTGTTAGTTAATATTATGTGAATGAAGGTCACTGAAGGCAGAGACAAAATTATTGACATTGGCCTATATTATATACCATTAGGATATTGTTTTGTTGGTTGTTGTCCTTCATTCTTGAAGAAGACCAAAATAGATATCACAGTATTGCTGTCAATGTACAACGTGTCTGGCTATGGCTGTCAGACCGTTATGAGCTCAGGAGGCTCTAGCACAGGTCAAGTCTAGCACAGGTCAGCACAAATAGTTTATATGAACATTTGTGATAGAAATATCTCTAAATTTGCACTCTCACATGTCTTTTGAGCTGCTGCAATTCTGCTTTGCTCATGGAGTACAGTGCCTTCTTTGATACAGGCACACCATGTTGCAGAGTTCTGTGCCAGTGTCTCCCATGTCTCATAACCAATACCAAAGTTCTTCAGAGAGACATAGATAGATAGGATTCACAGGTTGGAATATATTAGAGATGAAGACTTAGGGCTACAAGGGACATTAGAGACAATTTTGTCTAATCTATGTCATTTTATAGCTGAGGAAACGTAGATTCAGGAGGTGAAGTAATTTTCCAAGGTCACACAAGTATTAAGTGGGGTGCCAGGATTTGAACCCAGGTCTTCTAACTCCAAATTCAGTTCTCTTTCCATTTCACAAGATATTCCCTCTGGGGAACCTCTCAACTTTGAGATGCTATAATTGCCCCTCCTCCATTTGTTAACCTCTGCTGAGGAGGTGGTCAGAATCCATGTGTAGCATCGGGAAGGAGTTATAATCAAAAAACTATGAGGTTTATGAGCCTTGATGAGACCCATAATTCCCAATTGTAGCAGACACCCTCTGTTCTACATAGGATTTGTCTTCCTTGTCTTTTCTGGAAACTTGTGGAATGCAAAATTTTCTGTTGGGTTCAGTCAGATCTCCCTTAACAATAACCGGTATTTTCCTTCTTATAACATTGGAAATGGAAAGCCAATTAGATACAACTTGTGAGAGGCAGCTAGGTGGCCCAGTAAACAGAGTACCGGACTTGGAGTCGGGAAAATAAGAGTTCAAATCTTCCCTTAGACACTAGCTTTGTGTCCCTGGGTGAGTCACTTAACCTCAACTTGAGTTTCCTGGACTGTCAAATGGAGAAAATAAGAACACTTACCTTATCGAATTGTCAAGAGGATCAAATGAGATAAGACACATAATAGAATGCTAGCTACTAGCAAGAATTCACTACTACTGATAAAACCCGTAACTTACTGATACTTACCGATAAAACACATAACCTTCAGTTACATCAGTGAGCTTCCTCATTGTGGGAATGATGGGAACTCAGACATCCCAAACATTTGATAGAGTGTTGAGAATTTGTTGGAACTAGATATGCCAAATCTCTTTAAAGGACCATTGCTATTAGCCTTTCCTTCTCCTGCTATGACCTGAAGACTAGAGCATCCAGGACTTCAGCAACTGATCCAATCTAACTGATATTCGAGAATAATAACTGAGGCCGTGTGGCATAACCTTTGCCTCAAATCTCTTTTTTCCATTGCTTCTTCCTTTAGGTGTTTTATTTTAGGTCTTAGGCCCTTGTGTGAGTTGAATTAGTCACAATAACTGCAAAATACTTTAAATTACTGTCTTTTCTGAAAACCTCTTCTAAGATCTATTCCTATTCATATGTAACAAGCCAGCAGTGGCTTTAATCTACACTAATTCAATGTCTCAATTCAATTCAATTCAAGCATCTTCTCCCTGCTTCGTCAATGAGAGGGAAAATAAAAAAGGTGACCATTGGGTAAAAAATCAGAGATCATCAAACTTGGTTCATGTTGGCAGCTGCTTGGATAAAGCCAGGCTCAGTGAAGGTCCATAGAGCTATAGTCTCATGGTCCCAGGGGCCACAGAGCCTAGTGGCAAGCTAAGACAGAAGAAGAATGAGGCAGGGTGATCACCAGACTGCAATCTGGTTAGGAGTATTTTTGTTCAAATTAGACTATTTAGGAATATAGAGGATGGGGTGAAGGGAGAAGAGGAGTGAAAGAGAAAGGAGGAGAGAGAAAGAGAGAGAGGTGGTAGACAGGACAAAGACAGGGGTGGAGAGGAGAAGAAACTTACTTCTAGAAGGCAGAGAACTGAGATTTCCAAAAGGAAGTTGAGAGTACCAGTGGCTTGAGCTTCTTCTTGGTGATAACTTTGAAGAACAGAGAGAGAGGAGTTTTTTTTTCATCTGGAAGCCAAGTTTGGAAATAGATGGGCCTCTTCCATGTCCATAGCTAGTGAAAGAGGCATAAGATTGAAGCTCACAAGAAAACAGTGAATTGGAGGGGTAGGGAGGGGAAGAGAATGTGGAGAGAGGGATTTTGTTGATTCTTATACCTAGACTTGTAGTTAAATGATGCAGATTCCAGAAGCTGAGACATGAATGGTCTTGCCAAACTGAAGAAGCTTCTCAGGTCAAGACCCAGAAGAATGGAGCCAATCAAGGAGGAAAAAAGAACTAATTAGAGTAAGGCCTCATTCTTTGTTGCTGTCATGTCAAATCAAGATTAATTTTTTTAAACTGCTAGATTTTTATCTTATTGATTATACCTCCTTTCCTGCCCTTCAACCCTGGTATATATTTCCCTGAATTGTATAACAATCAACACTTAAGAACCCCAACACGTAAAGAAGGCTCTTGTGCTGTTTCTGGGAAGGAGGATAAAAATAGGAAAAACGACCAAGTTGTCTCTTGCAGCAAGGTAGTGGGCAGCAAAACCCATGAACCCACTTCAGAGCAGATAAACTAGCAAAGGGAGGAAAGCCTAATGGGGGCATTAGTAAGTCCTAAGGGATTGTTGAGAAATAAAAAGAATGGCATTACACAAGTTGATAGGGTGCTCTGGGCCCATGACATCACAGATCACTTCCAGGTCCTAGATTCTATAATTCCTTATTGACCAGATTGACTCTGGCCCCTGGAGTGATACAGACATGGCCACATGGAATGGGAATTGACAAGTTATTTCCATTTACTCTTTTTTCTGTTACTCTCCTACATTGTCCAAAGCTTGTTTTACCTCTCAGGCACACCTTCTCTTCCCCATCTCATCTTGATATTTAGGATCAAACTTTAGGAGCAAACACTTTTAGTTCTGTTTAAAAATTGATGACAATCATCATTGCCTTCCTTCCCTGTCTTCTCCTTGAATGAATAGTCCTCATTTTGTCATCCTTTCCCCATAAACCGAAGAATTTTTAAATTGCAAAATAAATATTTGGGTACAAAATTGTTTACATTTTTTCATTATCTACCCTTGTAGCTTAAGTGGCACAGCAGATAGGCAGAATAACTACCTGTTAGTTTTTTAAATTTTTATATTTTGATGGTAATGATCAAAATGGTAAATAAAATACTATGCATCTTATATTATTGGAACATCTGAATTTTTAGTAAAAGTTCCATAGATGATTTATAGCAAGTATTAATGAAGACAGCTCCCATCTTAAAATTAAACTGTTTCCCAAAAGTTTGTAAGTTTGTTGTTGGAATAAGTACATTTTCCCATAGAAAGCAGATTAATGGTGGAGGAGAGAGAATGCTAGACTTGGAGTCAGGAAAACTTGAGTTTAAATCCTGCCTTAACATTTAATAACTGTGTGACCCCACACAAGTCACTTACCCTCTCTTCTGCTCAGTTTTCTCATCTCTAAAATGAGGACAATAAGAGCATTTACCTCATGGGATTGCAGGAAGGATCCAATGAGCACTTGGTAAATCTTAAAGTGCTATTTAAATGCTAGCTATATTAGAAGCAATACCACAAATGATGGTTATTCCCCAGACTAATTTACAGAAAGATATTCAACCCATAATGGAGCTGAAATATTACATATTGACATAAAAATATTGTTGGAAGAACTTTGATTAATGTATTGACAAACCACAATTCCACAGGACTGAAGATGAAGAATGTGTCCTATCTCCTGAAAAAAAAAAGTTGTTGACTCAGGATGCAGAATGAGAAAAGCATTTTTAGATATGGCTTATGTTTGAATTTGTTTTGCTTGACTATATGTATTTGTCATAGGTTTTTATTTAATTTTGCTTTTTTAATGAAGGGGGAGGTTGGAGGGAAAAATGAATGTTTTTAATTGAAAAAATTGTTTTAAAACAAACTTAAAATGGAAGAGGATTATTTAATAAAACAAGAACTGAAGACTTGATGGACAAATATGTTTTTGAAAAATTTGACTTTAATTCTTGAGCTTGAAGAAAGTAGGTTTCATGAGAGGGAAATGAACAGATAACATTTCTAAAAATTCTGCAGATGACTTCAGTACCCTTTCCAGTACTTTCAAGGTTGAATTCATTGGTTCCTTATGTCTAATTTCGTGTCAAAATTTATTTCATTCCCTTTGCCTAATATGTGCATGAAAAGCACCAGTCTTAAGCTCATTGCTTAAGTTTTTCTTGCCTTACAAGTGGAAGAGAGGAGGAAAGAAGAAAGAAGAGAGAATTTTCTTAAGGTGGTTAGACAATAATTAGAAGACTGGGAAGAGAGAATGATGTTAGTGTGGAATCAGAAGGGCAGTGTACAACCAGACATTCCCATGCATGGAATATTTCAAATTTAGCTTTCATAACTAGACTCTCAACACATGGTTGAAAGCAGACCTTTTATGTTGATGATACATGTCAGGTTTTTTTTGTACAACTTACTTGCTAGCATTTCACTTAACCAACCTCCTTCACATGAGTATTTGATTTATTGGAATCTTCATCAGGGTATATTCAACAAATCAGCAGGTTGAAGTTTCCTGTGACTGCTTTCAATTTCCAAGAAACGAATTTAAAACCAAAACATTTAACTGTCCCTATTCTACTTGAAGGAAGGCGCATGCTAGATAGTCAGCAAGTATGGCAGAGATGGCTAAAGTGGGTCATTGGCTGCATTTCCCAAAATGCTTAAGTTCAGAGAGCAATGCCTCTTTGGGAGACGCTCTCAAGATTCTATTTGCCATAAGACTATGTGTCCATGGCTTTGGGCTGGTTGTTTCAGAGGCATATTATGAAAGGAGGACCCTGGAAAGAAGGGAAGCTAGAGCAAAGGTCTGAACAAGACATGACTGCAATGGTGGTGCCCAGGAACCTAATCATCCTAGGATGTCTCTGAGGTCCCATAGAGTAAGGAGAGAAGATATTTGTACTTCAGCAGATCTTTGGAGGTGACCCTCCTAATGATCCAGTTGAAGAGCAGAGATCCAGGCACTGCATAGAGGAGCTGGCCAAACTTTAGTCTGCCTGTGCTAGAGATTATAAGGCACACTTTCTGTATTTCAGATGCATGAGACTTGGAGAAGCTATTTTTCTATAGTACTCTGGTATTCAGAAATCAGGATGAAGTTGCATTCATTCAAGCATGGATACTGAGATTTTTTTTCTATTACTTTGCAATCCCAATTAATATTTCATTATCTTAATGTATGGTTTCTGTCTAGTCTATTAGTAAATTGTAAGCTAGATTTAGATGACCTTTAGAAGTTTCTAGGAAACTGGGTGGGGGTGTCAAGACAGACAAAGCAAATTGTAATCATCCAAAATATTCCCACTTTGAATCCTAATCCACAGGAATCCAGGGCCAAGTGGGAAAAGGGTTACACAAATTTAAAGTGAAGGCAGTTACATTCAAACTGGTATTCTGAAAGATAGGAAGCTTTCCAACTGCTCAGAGCAGTTAGAGCTGGAAGAGACATTCAAGATAACCTAATCTATCCCTTTCATTTTACATGGGAGGGAGCTGAGGCCCAGAGAGGTTAAGTGATTTGCAGGTAATAAGCAGTAGGGCTGAGATTCCAATACAGGTCTGCTGACTCCACAGCCTGCGATCTTGCCACTACGTTGTGGGTCTCTCTGACACCTGAATTGAGTCTAGGCAGAAACTTCCCATTTTGGCTTGAAGTGTTATGAATTCTATGAACATCAGACATATTCAGCTCTAAGCATAAAAATGCATTCCAAAGGGAAATATAAATTATTTGGGGGTTATCTGTCACTTTGGATTATCTATGCTGCTGCCTTCCTCCATTAGTGTTGCTAATTGAGAATTGACTGTAACTACTGAAGAGCTAAAATATGTCCATGACCAGAAGCTAAGACAGTATCACAAAGATGGGGGAAAAGAACATGCTGTCATTTTATTCCACTTTCCAGTTCTATCTTAAACTCATTCGATGTGATGCCCAGGTAATGCAGGATCACTTCAGTCCTGTAAAATTGTAAATACCAAAGATTAAGTATGATACATTTCTATGTAGCAAGAGTTGATTGGAGGGTCGTACGATGGATGAAAGTCTGAACTACTCTTGCACATGCCAATCACTGAACCGGTGTGAGATTCTAATACAAATTGCCAGAATATTATTTATTATACTATGCTATGGCCAAAAAGCCTAGAAATTGCACTTTATATTGGCTTTCTAGATTCCATGGAGTTGAATTTTTGCCAGGTAGAGCAAACTACTTTGCTTGTTGTCTCTTTTCAGGAGGATTCAAGCCAACTTGATCAATCACTACTGTCCCTTTATTAAACTGGTGTAGCAAAGGGTGATTTCCTGGCTGAGTCATCAAACTATGTTGGCTAATATTCCTGGTCTATGGCCAATTTGCTTTATGCCCTCACTTCTTGCCATATGTACATACATGTATATAACATATAAGCATATATGTATGTACATATACATATCAATCTAAAGATAGATCTACTTTATATGTTTGGTGGGGGAGGTGGTATAGACTTGTGATTTCATCAATGTATGTAGGGAAATCCTGGTATGTGAATTTCCTCCTGTTACAGATCAGCAAGACATCTATAACCAACGGTTTAAAAGAATAGTCAGTCTGGGATACTGAGAGGTTAACTAACTTACCGTGGTAGTACCTCTAGTAGATGTCAGTGGCAAAATGGAATCAAGGTCTTCCTGACTTCTGGTTAGTATTTTAGCAACTATGCAGCACTGCTTTATCAGCTCTGCAACACTGCTTTGCCATGTATATGGAGGCTGTTCATAAATATATAAATGAGTATAAATAAAAAATATAATATGAATAATATATTTCTATTTATAGATTTATATGACATAAATAAGTATATCATATAAATACATAATATAAAATATAAATGAGTATATTTTCTCTTTATGTATAGGCCCTATGCAATGTTACCTTTCGTGTATACATAAGAGGCAGTGTTGCTTAGGGGTTAGATAGGTTATAAATATATATATATATATATATATTTATGTTTTCATAATATTATATATGTATATAACCCGCCATATACAAACGTACAAATGTCTACGTGTGTATATGAAGGTTGTTTCTACCTTCACAACATCCTTCACATTTCTATCTGTATTTCTACCTTTATTTCTATATTCTATATAGCCACCACCCTAATTCAGGCACTCTTCTCCTCTCACCTGAACCATTTCAATGGCTTACTATTTGGTATCTTGTCTTAAGTATTACCCATCTCCAATCTACCCTATACAGTTGCTAAAATGATTTTCCTAAATTACGGGTTTGATCACGTCATTTCTCTGCTCAGTAAACTCCAATGACTTCCAATTGCTTCTAGGATCAAATATTAGCTCCTCTGTTTGGCTTGTAAGGTCCCTTACAATGTACATATTCAACTGTCTTATATACTACTTTCCTTCCTGCACCCCACACAAGATTCAGTCTCTTTTCTTCATGCTATTACGCTATCTCCCATCAAGCTATGAAGCAAATAGGTGTTTATTAAACATCTATTATGTGCCAGGTACTGTTCTAGGCAATGGTGATATAAATACAGAAATGAAGTGATCCCTGCCCTCAAGAAGCTTATATTCTAACATGGGAGATAAGACATTTATGTCCACATCTATATAAGTAAAACACATGTATGGGTATATACAAAGCATGTAAAATGCAGATACAAATTTATCCTGGTAGGGAAAACACTAGTAACTGGGGGAGGTGGAGACCAGGAAAGGCCTTGGGTATAAGTCCTGAAAGGTTCCTTCAAGAAGTAGTTCTAAGAAGCAGAAACAGAGACAGTCAATGTGATGGAGTAAAGTTAACTAACAGGAAATAGGCCAATATGGTTAGATCATAGAGGACAGGAGGAATGTGTCAAGAAAGCTAGAAAGGTTAGGATGAAGCTAAGCTATGAAGAACTTCAAATGACAAGCAGAGTAATTAATAATAGTTGATGGTCTCAAGACTTTTGGGGCATGCTATATTTGCTGCCGGGAAGTGGTAGGGAGCCATTGGAGTTTATTGTGTAGGGTATGAAAACATCACATTCGTTCTAGAATGAAGCCAGGGGAACTTGAGGCAGGAAGAACAATTAGGAGACTATTGCAATCATAATCTAAGCGCGAAGAGTTCTAAATTAGGGTGATGGCGGTGTGAGTGGAGAGTACATTCTGGGAACGTGTTGCCTCCTTACTCCCACTTCTTAGAATCTCTGTTTTCTGTAAAATTGTGCTCATTATACATTCTAAATGAAGCCTTTCCTAGCCTTTTTCAACTGCTTGAGCCCCCGCCCTTCAAAAAATTTCCTTGTATTTATTTTGGACATATTTTGTTTATTTATGCACATATTGTTACCCCCAGTAGAATGCGAACTGTTTGCAGGAAGGAACTTTTGTCTCAGTATCCCCTGTACCTACCTATTGCAGTGCACATAGTAGGAGTTAATAAATGCATATTTATTGATTGATATAGAATTCACTGACATTAAATTTGTAATTTGCATTTCCATTTCAAGATTGTCACCTATTGAGATTATTTCTTTAACCAGCTCTTCCTGTTTAATCACTCCTATTTTAGGTTACTAATAGATTTTCGCTCCCTCTCCCCCTTTTTGGATTTCATTAACTTGATTTTTTTGAGTGTGCAAAAGATTTATTGTGAGGAAGGTAATAATGAGCATTGGCAACAGGGCAAAGCTGTTGCAATGGTGTATTTCAGTGATATGTGCTATTCTGTGCATGGTAGAAGGTTCCAGGAACCTTTTAAGGACAAATATGTGGATGTTTTGCTGAAGCAAGAGAGGGCAGAGGTTAGTAAACAAGCCAATTCAGTGCTAAAAACTTAGTGAAAGGAACACGAATAAGAACTAGTAAAAAATGTCCCTCACAAAGGTAACTAAAGTTACCTCCTTCATTGGAAAAGTGTCAGTAACTGGAGGACAGTCAGATATCAAGCCAAGTATGTGAGTTCATTTATTGAAAGCATTTCTTTTTCAATTTGAACCCCCATGAGGTAAGTAAAGTGTGGATTTCTTCCTTCTTTTCTCTTTTGAGCATGGAGAGAAGTCCTAAGCACTTCCTAAAAGAAGAGCCATACAATGATTAGAATAATAAAGCTACTTAAATGTTCTTCATACCTGGGAAAAGTAGTAGACATCCTAGATATAGGCATGCCTTGTTTTAGGGAGGAATCTTAGAAGCAGAATTCCAGAGCTGAATGAATGTCATCTAAACAAATGGGCAAATAGTCACTGAACCTCTACTTGACTATCTCCAGTGACAGGGGAATGTGACATTATAAGTCAGCTCATTCCATGAGACCCATTTCAGGTCAAATATTGAATTTTCTGGAGGCTATGGAATTTCAATCTGACACCATGGTATGAAACAGGATATAAGGGATCTCCTCAACTAATTTTTTTTTTCTTTTAAGACAAGCTTCCTTCTAGACTTACTGGTATGCCTTTCAGGTTTCTGGTGTTAACTCTTACTCCATTTATATTTGAAGAGAATTTACTACAAACTATTACAAGGAATAGGTGAAAGGTCTATGAAAAATTCATAGATATAGAGTTAGAAGGGGCCTCAGAGGTGATCTCGTCTAACTCCCTCATTTTACAAATGGAAAACCTGAGACA
The DNA here is from genome assembly GCA_028646595.1 of Phalanger gymnotis. NCBI lineage: Eukaryota > Metazoa > Chordata > Mammalia > Diprotodontia > Phalangeridae > Phalanger > Phalanger gymnotis. Next base: position 588,441,556 of record CM053622.1, read on the forward strand.
CAGAGGTTAAGTGACTTGCCCAAATACAACCAGGTAGCAAGCCAGAGAGTGCTAATGCCAGCCTGGATCCCCAAACTCTCTATTCAGCATTCTTTCTACCATACGTCGTTGTCTTCTTTAATAGCTTACCCAAACTATAGGCCATTTGCTTACTTTGCCTAAAAAATCCATCTAAGGCTGCACTTTTTTTATTTATTTAAGTCTAGTTTGATAAACAGAGAATTAGAAAACCTTCCATAAACTGCTTCCCACACCCTATGTGACACATAGAAAGATGATCTCTGCAGGGACTTTACTTCTGCTTCCCCTCAGTTCAGTCATTTTAGTCACTTCATACTAACTCATTGAGCAGGATTTGGGAATGCTTTTTTTCTGCCTTACCTTCTCTCCCCTCCCCCCAATTCACAACCAAAAATAATACATTCTCCTATTTGGGTACCAAAACTCTCCGCCAGAGTTTTTGCCTTGAGCTTCCACATCCTTCCTGAAGGACTGCATGTTCTAGAAGCTTATTCCCTCTTGCTTTGTCTCCAGTTCTGACTGGTTCACCAGAAGCAGCTTCAGATCTTCCTGTTAGCTCAGCCCTTAGTGAAAAAAAAGTCATCTCTTCTACTACCATACCTTCTATGGATCCCAGGTCTTAAGGTTCTGACCAACAGGCCTTTAATTACCAACCCCATGTCTAAAATTAACTTGCTCTCTCATTCTGAACCTTTGCTCCTTAGCTTCCCTCAACTGGCTGAGCTAAGTTGAAAGACACATCCAAAGACCAGTAAGGATAGAATACTTCTTTACCTAGTCCTTAGCTGGGAAATCTAATTAATTCCTCATTATGGTGGGTCACAAACCACTGGCTCTTTCTTGACACTAACACCTTCCTCCTAATGGGCAAGACCATTTCACAGACATCTTTGTGTTACTTCTTAGATAGGCCCAATATAGGAATAATTGCTCTTTTCCTCCTTAAGCTACAACACTTTCTAATATCATAAGCAAGAACCATGTTTTTACTTATCTTCGTATCTTACAGCACTTCAATTAAACAAATATTTATTGAGCACCAACTCTGGGTAGATCTGCAAGGCAAGAAAAATCACACTTTCTTGCCTTTAGAATGAACTCAAATATTTGTTGTTTGATACCTTTCCCATCCCTATAGGGCTTATTGATTTAATATACAAATCCACCTCCTCATGCACCCTATCTAAATTCCATTGCTTTGTGTATTTCAAATGCTTCTAATTTTCCAGTTTGTGAATACCAAAAATAAACATGGAGACATGAAAGCAAGGATCTGCATACAACTTAATTATTTTTCTTCTTTGGATCTGAACTAAACCGTATTTTCCAAGACTCTTAAGACAGACTGCTTTTAGATGCCAGTTAGTATATTCTAATAACATGGGTAGAGGTTGCTAGATCTAGGTTTAGGATCTAGAAGAGCCCAGATCCTCAACAAATACCTTAGGAAATCTCTAAAAATACACCAAAAAGAACAATGGTAAAGAAAATCAAAGAAAAATATCTCTAAGCACCTCCATTCAGTCCCAGCTAGTATAAGAAAGCTGTCACAAACATGCAGAGACTCTGAGCAGAGACAAATCAGAATAGATGGAAGGTAAAGTAGATGCAGCAGCCCAGACCCACAGCAGGAGAGAGGGCCAGCACCCTGAACAAGGCCCAGGCAACCCATGACCTAGACACAGTAGAACTAGGACTAGACTAGCACCCAGGTAGACCTTGCCCAAATCAGAGCCCAAGCAGCCCATTCCTGAACCATGGCAAGATACAGAAGCAGCTTACTTCTAAGCCACAGCAGCAGAATGAGCTACAGTAGCACCAGGAGTCATCCCAGAGCTCTTTTGCAAGCATAATTGGCAATATCTAGTTGAGACTTGTCAGGGTCACAGCAAGGTACATAGTTTAGGATTTGGTAACTGTGTGAGCAAAGGAGACCAAGAAGGGGCCAAGACCAAAATCAAAGTTGAGCCTCCAGGATACTAAGCCTATACCCAGGAATTCCTGCAGAAAGTGGCTAGTCTTAGCCACCACATCTATTACCAGGTGGGGCTTGCCTGAACCATCTGAAAGTAGAGGTGTGAACAGAGTCTGACTGAAACAGAATACCAGCTAATAAGATGAGGCTGAAAATAAGAACACAAAGGAAAAAAGTGCTAAATGCAATGAAGAAATATCATGGATTAAGAAAAGGCAGAAAGATAAACTCAGAGCAAGAGAGTCACTCTACAATAAATCCAAGTAGAACCCCAGAAAAAATGACCTGAGAGTATCTGGAAGAAAAGAAACCAGTGATACAAAACACTCATTGAAATGACAGCTAAGGAGGAAAGAACGGGATTAATTTCAACAGCTTAGAATAGAAGATGGTGAACCTTACTCCAAAACTAGACTCCTTTAAAATTAGAATGGGTCCAACTGAAAGAAATGATTCCATGACATGATACAAAATTTTAAAACAAAATTAAAAGATTGAAAAATAAAATATGTATAAGTAATACACTGCCAAAGGCATGGGTTGGGCATCTAAACATTCCTCAGAGATATGAAAGGAACATCATAGAGGTCCCAGATTATCTAGAAAAATCTAGAAGAAATTAGCATGATTCTGGGAATTACCCAATGTGTTGGGTCTTCCCTAGGTTGCAGTTGGTGTTCCATTTTGTTTCAGGTCTCAGTACCTCTGACCTAGTCAATGAATGGCTATGCTATTATATATCACTCATAGCCCAATTTCTAGTCCTTGAAATTTTTTTCTCCCTAACTCTATGAGTCTATACTTGGACCTCAGCTTAGTTTTGCCAGAATGTTGGAAGGTGGAGGTCTTCACCACTCTGTCAATACTCTGTCTGAAGTAGATGAAAATGTGTTCCCTGGCTCCTATTTTGTGTGAAATCACATTTGGCTCTTGGTTGCAGTGCCACACCCTGCCAAATGATCCTGGGTTTCCACTAACTCTTTATAGAGGTATAGCATGTTGTGGTATTCCCTGAAGCAACAAGCCAACTGAGGTATCTGCCCTGTGCTTTGGAATCTCACATATTCTTTCTGGTACCTGAGGAAATCTGGAAGCTGGGCTGCTTGGGGCTTCATTACAAGATGGAGGCCTTCTTCTCAGAAGAAATGAAGGCAAAGACAGAAACATGAGTGAGAGTGATATGGGATAGATTGCTTATGTCTCTTCTTTTGTCCTTCGATATCAAGGAGAGAGTCAGGACACTTCTTCAAAATGTGAAGAAATTCTGGGGCTTGAGATGAAGGCTTACCTTACAGGATAAACCTAGAAGAGCTAGCTTTCCTCCTTGAAAATCTGACACTGTATGTACCCTTTGCCCTATAATTCTTTAACCAGGAACTGCAAAAGCACCAAATGCAATCCACCTTTAATACTCAAAATTCCATCATGAGATGATTCAGATATAATATTTACATCTTTCTTTGGAAGGAGAAGCAAAAAAGGGGGCTATAAAAAGGAAGGAGGTAGCATCTGTTTTCACATAAAAGAAAATTAAACAAGCTGCATGTTACTTGCTAATCCAATCTTAATGTGTAAAACACTCTTTAAAGTATGAATTCTTGACTCACTAGAAAGACTATTCTGTTCGTGACATTGAATAACTCTTCGACTTAAGAACACAGAAAATTTAGGTTGGATGGCAGTTGCTTAATCAGAATGCCTGAGGTGGTGGTCTTCATTTCTTAGATGAAAGTAAAATGAAGGATGATTTAAAAATAACGTAACAAAAACACTTTTTCTATTCTTGGTACTTCCTGATTGTATGAGAGAATTACCACTGAATTGTTGCATGACCGAAGTCACTTATTTTTCTTAGGAATCATATCCTAGCATGGAGTTGCTGGTTCACTTTTAGCTTTTGTGGGCTGAAAGGAAAATAAAGATAATGTGATACATTATCATGGCCTTTGGAAATTGTGTGACATCTGGATATGGTTTCCTGATTAATGCCACTAACACTGCTGGTCACTATCTGAAACTATTCACAGCCCAACTCCAGTGATTCAGCAGTCTGAAATATCACCACACCTACAGAGACTCCACTCAGCCCAGCTAATATCTATGGTCCGAAATGACCATCCATTTCAAACAAAAGCATTCACATGATCACATCTGGATTCTGTGTTCTTTAAATTACACAAATTATACCAGTGACTAAGGAAAGGAAATAGGATTTACAGGGTGAGTTTAATTTTTCTTGGGAAGGTTTGTTGAAAACATTGTGGAGTATCATTTATTTTGGTTTTATATTAAAGAGCTTAGCAATCTTCTAATGCTGTCTATGAAGATATGTTTTCTTAATTCATGAAGTCTTTTTTTTAAACACAGACGGCATAAGTGTCCATATAGAAGATGCAGGTAAAGTTGGTGGTAAATTTACTTTTCTTCCCAATTATGGAGATGGACCTGCTAAGTGTGTGCCTCAGGGGCTGTAATTAAGATCTAGGGAAAACATTGCTTAATAAAGTTAGGACCCGGCATTTTGAAAGAATTCTTGTGTTCAAAAGTGTTAGGGAGCTGACCTGTTTACGGGAAATAGTTCTGCTAGAATTAGAAGTGGAAATAAGGACATGATAATGAGTACAGCTTAACCAGTCAAGGGCGGTAAACATATGTATCATGCCACACCATACAAATATTCTGCCAGTTTAGATATACAGTTGTGGTTCCTTTTGTTAAGCTTTTGTAGTTCCTGTTATAGAGGCAAACTTCAAAATGCTATTTTCAGGAAAGAGGTGATAGAGCAAATATTTCACAAAATCCCTTAAGTTACTGGTTCCTATCTGGCTTGGGTTGATAATGAAGAGATGAGATAAGAGAAAATATATATGTATATTTTTCTTATTAGTAACTCCTTGGGAAATGAGTTCTCAGTCTTTACCCATTTGTAATGGTCAGGCTTCCACATCTGGAAGTCACTCTCATGGTATATTGTCTCAGGTGACAGGTCAGAGTGTAAATGGGGAAGCCCTAGCCAATATTCTGTGCTCCTTTGTATCTGATTACCTCAAAGCCAGTTCAATCCCAAAAAGGAATAAAAACTCATTTCTAAGACCTGAAGTCACTCTTTTCATTTAACCACCTTTAATGCATTAGCAAGTACAAATCATGCTATTGATATTGCTATCAGATTTTTATTATTCATTAGCATCTATGGGAAGTATTCGGTGGATAACTAGAATCTCAATGATATAAACTGCTGTAGTATAGAATCCATTAGAGAGTGGGCCAACTTTTCAAATCACACCTGCACCTCAAATGTTTTATAAATGTAAAGATTAGGACTTCACTGTGTCTGTGATCTGTCCCATGCCATGGACCCCACTCATAGGGAGGTAGAGCTCATAGGGAAGATTTCATAAGCCACACCATTTAGACTACTGGAGAAATGGAGAGGAGGGAGATAGAAGTAGGGAGATAGAAGTGAAAGAGTTAAAACCCTTTTAAGCAGCCTGGATTAACACTGACATATTCCCCTATGCTTTAGGAGATAGCTAATTCAGTTACTACTAGTATTTGCTTGGCAAGCCAGGGTTTCTGGGAGTATTCTTTGAATATAAAATTGAGCATAGTACTGGGTACAGTGTAACTGCTTCTCAGCTGATTCAATAAAGGTTTTTCTAGGATAAAATATGAGCAATATAAGTACAAAACACTTGTATTTTTGGGGGGAACTAAAAAATGATCACAGAAAATCCAATATTCATCAGAATTAAAATTATCTGAAGAACAGCTTCAGGTCAAAACCCCTTTCCTGAAATGTGGACCATCCGCTTCCTTCTTCCGCAGTTCACTTCTTAGCTCCTCTCATTTTCAAAAGAGGCTCTCTCCAGTGCATGTTCAGGCTCTTGGAGAGGGTAAATGCCCCGGGAGAAAGTATTTCCCAGGCAATGTATGGAAATATGAGACATTCTGTGTGTACCAGGCCTCCTACACCAAAGCTGGCCTTGTGACTGTCCATTCCATTATCACTACTTAATGTTTCTTCAGAAAAGCACATTCAGAGACAATTTAAAAATCAACAGACAGATAAGACAGCCCACACTCGTTTCACATTTCCTCTTGGAACTCTCTTCTGACTGACGTTGTTAACCACTCTTTCTTCCTTAACGATATTCCTGGCCTAACGATCATGGGGAAACAAAAATCTTACTAGGGGTTTCTGGCACCTCCTTCCTCACCTTACTGCTCCCCTAATCCTCCTACTTTCACATGCCCTCTTGAAATGCATGACATACAATATTACATGATGGCTCAATAATATCCATTTCAGAGAATCTCTCAGGGCTTAGCGAGGTTTGAAGAAATTAGGATTCATCTGAATGGGAGCGAGTTACAAGAATCTGAAGGACAGAGAACAAGTGCCATTCACTGGAAGCCAGAGAAAGGTGGTAAAGAATTGAATGGCTTCATTTGAATCAAAATTTGTTGTTGCTCAGTTGTGTCAGACTCTTGGTGACCCCATTTGGGGTTTACTTGGCAAAGGTACTGGAGTGGTTTGCCATTTCCTTCTCCAGTTCATTTTACAGATGAGGCAACTGAGACAAACAGGGTTAAGTGGCTTGCCCAGGGTCACACAGCTAGTAAGTATCCGAGGCTAGATTTGAACTCAAGAAGATGAATCTTTCTGACCCCAGACCTAGCACTCTTTTCATTGAACCACCTTGTTGCCCCTTGAAACAAAATGGAATCATCCAAATCAGAGAGTTATAGAATTTTTAGGCTGAGAGGAATCAAGTAGCTCATCTCGTCCAAGATCCTTATTTTATAGATGGGACCAATTTTGCTGTGCTCAGCCCTCAGGGAAAACAACCAAATCATCAAAAAATAAGCTTATGTCAGGATTTTAATCAAAAAGATGGAAAGAAAAAGGAAAACAAACCAACCAACCAACTATGTGCCTGGAGGATGGCAATCCTGCACATGAGTCCATGTCAGTTAGGATTGATATTCAGAATGATAACCTTGAGGAACTGCCTTGGAATGTGATGTTCCCCATCCTGGATTACATGACCCTCATTCCCTACTGTGAAATCCTCCTCTCCTTTAAGTGCCGATGGAGAGGCTGCCATACCCATGAAGCCCATCTTGATCTCTCTAGCTAAAAAGGATCCTTTCCTGCGTCAATCTTTCATGGTACTGTTTGATCTTGTTTATGTAATTCACTTAATGAGTAACTCACTTCACTCTCCATTCTCCTGCAAGATAAGCTGTCCACCTGAAATCTCTTCCATGTTGATTAACTCAATTTTTGATACTCTACACTTTCTCAATTTCTTCAATTACCTTTATCCTCTGATTGGATGGCTGGAGGGTGGAGAAGGAAACTCCTCCCAAAGCCTTCCTTTGTATAGAGGGATGTAGTGGATAGAGTGCCTGGCCTGGAATCAGGAAGTCTCAAGTTCCTGAGTTGAAATCTAGCCTAATACATTTACTGGCTGTGTGACCCTGGGCAAGTCACTTCACTCTGTTTGCCTCAGTTTCCTCCTCTGTAAAATGAGCTGGAGAAGGAAATGACAACCCATTCCAATATCTTTGCCAAGAAAACCCCAAATGGGGTCACCAAGAGTTGGACATGACTGAAATGAGTGAACAAGAGCAAATAGAGAGAGGGCTCTGAACTTTCAGAACTTTCCAGCTGACTTCATTTTCCATCATCTCCTCTGCTTGGTTTCAACTCTACCAACATCAAGTCCCCAGAGCAGCTTCCCTGCCCTCCCACTCCTTTCAAGCTTGTTTTTGTGTGTTGTCTTCTCCCCTTCAAATTGTAAATTCCCCAACGTTGAGGATTGTCTTTCTTTTTCTCATTTATATTCTCAGTACACTGAGCACACAGTACCTGGCACATAGAACGTGGTTATTGAGGGTTTATTAAATTGGATTGAAAATGTCCTTAATCATGTTCTAATTTTTATTTAGTTATCTGTATGCATGATTCAAATCCCCTCCCTGAATACCCCACTTCCCAGTCAGTTTATGTGCTCAAAGCTCCTTTTTTCATCTACAGGGCCTAGCATAATATTTATATCTTTTACATATGCTCAAGACCTAAGATTTCATTGATGTAAGGTGCTCTCCATTTGGAAAGTCCTTCTATTGAAGAAGATAGGCAGATCATCTGGGAGAGGTTCTTGGAACACTGAACAATTAAGTACATTGTCCATATAGTCACACAGCAATTCTGCATCTGAGGCAGGATTCAAATGTAGATCTTACAGCTTTCCAAAGCCAGTTTTCTATCCACTATGCAACACTGCCTCTCGCCTCTGTACAACATAGGGGCTTAATACAATTTTATTTGTTGAGTTTGAAACCTAAGATCCTTTGTAATCAATCTCAAGTATTCATTAAGTACCTGTTAGGTAACAAACATACTAACATAAGAAAATGGTCTTACACATTTTAGAAATATTTTCTGTGATCAGAAAGGAAACAAAACCTTTTTTGGTTGACCTTCATTAATCAAGAAATTCTGTTCTTGAGAATTTTCAATTCACCTAAGCTAAGTCAGTTGCCATGTGCATGTTTTAGTGACATTTTTTCACTTGTTTTTTCCCGAGTCCCTTTAAATTCTAAGTCCTGGGAGGGCAGGACTGAGCTTTCTGCTTCCTTTGTCACATTTCGGGGGCCTTTGATGCTGTGCTCCTAGCACACTGGGTGTTCCAAAAAGACTGTCATGCACTATCTCAGCCACCTGAACATGCAGACTCTATCTCTTATCTAAGGACAGTTCTGCAAACATCTAGCATAGATGCATGCTTCCAAAATGGCCTTTCAAGTTGAGTCAAAGGGCTAGTTAGATTTCACCTGGGCCACGGGGTAGGAACAATAGATTGCACCTGCTCTGTGATATGTGCATATGGCCTCAATTCTTATTTAAGAATCTCTAATAGAAATGGTACCTTTTCCCATGCCTCCCACTGTCCTTCCCTACAGGGTGCATTACTCATGTTAGACGCAGATTTACCTCTGTCCCACACAAACCTGCTGTTATCTCACTGTTTATTACTGTAAATCACTAACATCAGCAAAGCCCAGGCAGGAAACTGAGGTAATAGAAAGAGAGATAGTAAAAACAAAACAACAAAAAATGCTTCCCAGCTTCTTCCTCTTACTTATTTAAAGTTCCTCATTCTGAGTCACTACTTAAAGGCCACTGTTGTATTTGAGTCTAGAAAAATAAGAGCAATGGCCTCTCTTCAGAATCTGTAGGTAAATCACTAATACCTTGGGCGCCTTTGTTGAATGGATTTGGAAAGCATTGCCTACCTTTTAACAATACCTAATTTATCACTAATTTTTGCTTCTCTAATGCCATAGTTTAATCAATCGCTGGATGTCAATATTGGAAAATAACTCTGCTATATGTGCAGATCTAGTGGTGATTTGGGAAATTGATTTGGCCAGGAATCTTTCTGGAAGGTGAAATTTGTCCACCTTGTTTGACTTTTCGAAAATCATTTTCTGAAATCTTTTATTTTTTTGACAGACTCTATAATTGCATTGATGTAGGGACCTTCAGAGAGGAATCTCCTTCTACCAATACAGATCAGAACCTCCTCTGTAACGTAGTGTTAGAGCATTGTTTAGGGCAGTGGTTAAGTAACTTGGCCATGGGGCAGTATATGTTAGAAGTGAAGCTTGAACTTAAATCTTTCTTGCTCTCTCTCTATCCACTATGCTATTCAGCCTTTCTCCAAAGTCATTAGGCCTGTAAGGATTCTAGTTTTCTATTTGTACTGGTCCCTTCTACTACTCCCTGTTCTATCTCCTTTTCTTAGTCATTCCTTTCTTCCTTTGGTTCTTATCACTTTATCACTGTGCCTTTCTATTATTACTAGGGCGTAACAAGTATGCGAGGTATGATAAGTGACAAATTGGGGAGCCATCAGAATGACTAGGCAGAACTAGGTAGGATACTAAGAATTATAATTTTGCTTAAGTTTACCTGTGCATATCCCCAAATATCTTCCTGTTTCAGACACATTCAATATTTGATTCTCTCCTTTAAAGTGTAAAGATCTCACTACTACCTTCTTGGCCTCCAGCCTAAATCCTTTTGGGAATCTCATGATTTCTAGTATTTATAGAACTTTGGAAAATTATTAGATTCATAGGATTTTAAGTCTGAAGAAGAATTTAAAGATAATCTTATTTAATACCTTCATTTTACACATGAGGATACTGTACGTTGCCCAAGGTCACATGTTAGTGGTGAGGCTGGAATTAGATCCCAAGTCTCTCTACTCAAAGATCTATGTTCTTTCTACTAGATCACATTAGAAGACTGAGTAGGGGCTCTCCTCTTCTGGATGGGAGAGAACCTCCTTATTCTTCAGTAAGTGATCTGTAGGATATCCCTAATAATAGATGCCCCAGAATTTCTACATAGATATTTTCATTAAAAGCAGGCAAAAAAGAATAGAAGGGAGAGGAAGAGAAGAGCACCTCATTTTCATCATACTGTTTTAGGGTTATGGCTCTGGAGTTGGAAGTAAACTCAGAGAATATCTAGTCCAGGCATTCTTATCCCTTTTCTCTTTGTTTTTGTTATGGATCCCTTTGGTAGTCTAATGAAACCTTTTGTTTTCAGAATAATATTTTAAGTGCATAAAATTATATACACACACACACACATATATCTATATATAATTACAATGGAAACCCATTAGATTGGAACACATTTATAAATTTTTTTTAAAAAAGGTCATGGGCCCCAGATTAAGATCCTCTGAAATTGTAGTCCAAACTTTTCATACTACAGATGAGGAAACTGAGACCCAGAGAAGTTAATTGACTTATCTAAGAATAAACATTGTCATGTTAAGGTAATCCAGAAACAGAAATGTGAATTTGCTACTGCTTCTCTTAAACAAATGGATTTAAGCAGTGAATATAAAACAAATTTTCTTGACTGAGTATGATTAAAATTAGTTTTATTTTTCAATCTGAAAGTGTTGACATTTGTAGTGTCTGAAATTATCCTTGGGTACTGGTAAAAATATATTTTATTGATTGGTGTTCCTCCATTCCACCGACCTCCATACATCCAACACTCCTTCTTTGCTTCTACTTTTCAAATAAATGCTGTTTTCTGTAATTGGCCTGTCCTGGTTCTTCTAATTGCTAATGCCTCCCCTTTTAAAGTTATTCTCCTATTCTTGCATGTTTCATGACAAGACCTACATGTATATAACACATTTATATATGTATGGATACACACACATATATACACTTCATCTTCCCCCTCAAAATGGAAATTCCTCAAGGATAGGGACTGGTTTATTTATTTTTGTTTTGCTTTTTCTTTGTATCACAGCATTTAGCACAATGTCTGGAACATAATAAACATTTACTGAATGCTTTTTAATTGATGTATCATATCCCAAGTTTCAGAGATGTCTATGAATAATAAACTAGATAATATTTGAAGAAATACTAGAGAAAAAAAATTCCACGTATGGTGCCAATCAATTGAATTCCCTAATCAGATGACAGAAGGTGTTGAACCATTATCTGAGACTTTAGAAACATCTCCCCATGGAGAATGTAGTGTCCACTGGCACTTTGTTGAGAAGACTGAAGTCATCTGATTAAATAGTGACTGTTGCTGCCACCAATGTGTATTGATTCATTTGGATCTGGCCCATAGCATTTCCTGGGGGAAGGTAGATCTTTCTGCAGGGGAGCTGCCTCCCAGATGAATGGTTGAAGTACAGGAAGTAGGTCAGTATGGCTGCACTGTGTATGGAGGGGAGTAATGTATGAAAAGACCGGAAAGAAAGAAAAAGGCCACGTTGTGAAGAGCTTTAAGTGCTATGACTGGAATATTGAGATGAAACTTTCTACTTTACTGAAAAGGAATAGGCTAGTTAAAAGGGTCAGTAGAATAACATTTTTATATAATGATGTATTCCTGTGCAAAAATACATAAAGTGAAAAGGGAAAACACGGTGGAGAACATTTGAATGAAGATCACGGTAGAGACAAGCAAATGAGAGGTTGTGGCCATGTGAAAGACTTGATTTTACTTGGCCCCAGAACCAAGAGCAACGGGTATAAGCTCCAGATAGGAAGATTTCATCTTGATATAAGGAAAAAGCTACCAAAAATGGAGGGACTGTTCTCCTCCCTAGAAATCTTCAAGCCAAGTCTGGATAACACTTGTTATGGCTGCTAGTTAGAGGCATGTGAGTGGGATAGTAGATAGTGACAGTAATGGTCACAACAACAACAATAATACCTAGCATTCATACGATGATCTTTTAAGGTTCTCGAGTACTTTCCCAAAATAATCCCGCTTTATCTTCACAATAACCCAGGCAGTTTGGTGCTATTAATCTCATTTTACATCTGAAGAAGTTGAGGCAGAGAGAAGTTAAGCATCTTGTCCAGGGTGACACAGCTAGTAAATATCTGAGGCGGGATTCAAACTTAGGTCATCCTGACTCTAAATCTTGCGTTCTATTCACTTTGCCATTTAGCTTCCCAGCTCACTCAGGGGGCTGGGCGAGGCTCTTGTATAACGGTTATATTCATATAAGAACAAATTTATTATTATCTAGATGTTATAAATAATGTTATAAATAACGTCTAGATAATAATCTAGTTGTAAATAACTCGATCACAAGACAAGAATGTCTTGAAATTGATTGTGATGGAATCCGATCAGTTTACGTTTTCTTTCCCTATTTGCCAAATGTACCTGCCATAATGTTCTATAAACACAAATTTATATCTTTGTTCCTTCAACCATGGCTATGTGAAATAAATCCAATAAAAATAGATCTGAGCCAACTGATCCATTGTATTGATGACTTGGAAATCTTCAATACAGAAACTAGGTCATCAATGTGGAGCAGAGGAAACAGAGTGCAGTGGAGGCAATGTCAAAGTTAGAAAGATTAGGAGACAATAGAGTGACAGAAGAAGACCAAGCTCATGCAATTGGGGGCTAACTAGAGACTTGTTTTCCAGTAATACCAGGTCCCCTGTGGATAGTGTTTGTAGTGCAACCAACTATCTTGATGCTATTCAATGGTGAATAACAAGTAGGTGGAGGGAAGAAGCCATACAGAGGCAGGGGGATAGTCTTGGGGCTCAGGATAAGGTATCTACCATGATTATACTTGAGTTAGAGTTGGCTTCTATGTGTTAAGACCTATGTTAGCCAGGAGCAGTTAACTGCTGGGCAGCTGGGTGGTGCAGTGGATAGTGTGCCAAGCCTGGAGTTGGGAAGACTCATTTTCCTGAGATCATATCTGGCCTCAGACACTTAATGGATGTGTGACCCTGGGTAAATCACTTAACCCTATTTGCCTCAGTTTTCTCATCTGTAAAATGAGCTTCAGGAGAAAATGGCAAAACACTCCAGTATCTTTGCCAAGACAACCTCAAAAGGGGTCACCAAGAGTTGGACATGATTGAAATGACTGAACAAGTCGACTGTTAGCCCATCTTATGATTCCATGACATCTCAATGTCTGAAATACTGAACAGAAGGACCTGACTGTATGCTAACCTGTTAATTGTGTTTTTGGAGTCTGGAGACTGTCAAGGAAGAGTTAAGAGTTAACTCAGACATTCAGACTCTACGTGAACTTTGGCACTTGTATTCTTTGTTTCAGCTTATGACCACGTGTAAAGGGAAGAATTCTTAAAAGTTCAGTTAAGTTCATGGAGCATGTATCTTTATGAGAACAAGTCCTAAATCAGGTTATCTTTCCTCTTTCCTTTATCCTTCCTTTACCTAATCAATCCATTACAATTTTCCAAAGCCCAGGAGCAGAAGTAACATGCTCCCCCAGTCGCTACCTTGGAAACTTCCAGAACTATGGGATTATCCTCAACACAAGTTAGAGATGTTTCTTTTCCTGTTCAAAAAAGGAAAGACAGGAGCCCTGTTGGGAGCTGCCACACCATCACTCTCAGTTGGAATTTGCTACCGCCACCACCCAAATCTGTAGGAACTATCATGTGACTATCTCTAGCCATGCATAGAGTTGGAAGACAAAAACACTCCTCCTATATCCAGTCAACTATAAAGAATATTCCTTAGTAAATATTGTTTGGGCATATAAGTCTTTTTTTGTATTTCTCCCTTTCCCCTTCGCAGTGTGGATTCTGATTTACCTTGTTTATTCATTAATGCCCTTTTGCTACCAAATGCAGGAGTTGAAATAGGTTGAAGAAATCAATCGAGCTTTTTCATCCCCATGCTCCTAGAGCTCATAGAAATAAACTTTGTTCATATTGTTTCACTATGTTCCCTTTGCATGTATGTATGATGCCATGTACTTTTATTTTGGTGTGGAAAATCATAAGTTCAGCTAGTACAATTCAGTTAAGCAACAAAGTCCTCCCTCAACAGCCCCCATTAGTATATTTTCTTCAATTTTGGTGCATACCAGGCATGTGCTTTGGAATAGCAATAGCCAGCAGTCTGGATTTCTAAAAAAAACCTGTGACATCTCCTGTTATTACAATGGTGGTCAACACAATGGTGGGAGGATCCAAGACCTAAGTCTTTTTTTCCCCAAGCAATTCAAAAGTTTTTAAATTTACTTTTAACATTCACTTTTTTAAAAAAGAATTTGAGCTCCAAATTCTCTCCCTCCCTCAAGCTCCTCCTCCAATCATTGAAAAGGTGAGCAATTGTAGATAAACTTGGGAAAACATACAGAATCTGATGCAAAGTGAAATGTGAGGTGGACAAAGTAACAGCAATATTGTAAGATAATCAACTGTAAATGACTTAGCTATTCACAGCAATACAATGATCCAAGACAACTCTGAACGACTTAATTATGAAAAATGCTATCCATCCCCAGAGAAAGAACTGATTGTGTCTGAATATGGATTGAAGCATACTTTTTTAAATTTTATTTTTCTCGAGTTTTTTTTTAGTTTAGGTTTTCTTTCACAACACAACTAATATGGAATATTTGAATGACTACACATGTATAACCTATATCGAATTGCTTGCCTTTTCAATGAGGGTGGTGGGGGGGAGGAAGGGAGAGAATTTGGAACTCAAGGTTTTAAAAACAAATGTTAAAAATTGTTTTAACACATAATTGGGAAAATAAAATATTAACAAAAAGAAAAGGCAAGCAATAGGATATCAATCATATGTGAAATCATGTAAAACATATTTCTATATTAGCCATGTTGCAAAAAAATTATGCAAGAAAAAATAAAGAGAAAAAAATTACATTTCAATTTGCACTCAGTTCATCAATTCTCTCTCTGGAGGCGGATAGCATTTTTCATCATGAGTATTTGGGAAGTTTTGGTCTAATGGCAAGCAAAGTGGGACTTTTCACTGTTTTTTTCTTTTGGAGTGCTTCTCAGCACTAAAGCAATCAAGTGCCTTTCATTGAATGAAGAATTTTTGATGACCTGCTTAAGTCACAAGAAAGCCTAAGTCATGTGAGTTTGAGTCACATGGTTGTGACTCCCTCTGACCCTGAAGAAGCATATAGGTACTAGGAGGTTAGCATTTTGCTTCGGGGGCTCACCGATTGGAAGAGTATTCATGTGATTTGGCCAGACAAGACTCTGGGTAGCCATTAAGGAGCCCCCTGGCTTTGAAAACCCGGGTGTTGGTGCTTCTCTCTCTGGTAACTATGTATATATTGTTATGGACGGACAGAAGCCCTGTCTGCTGATTCGTGTTATTTACTTTGTTTATATAATTTCTGCTTGTAATTTCCATTTGTGTTTTCTCTGAAGTTTAGAGTGCCGACTTTCCCCTGAGCAAAGTAAATGATATGAATATGTTTAATTAAAGTGAGATTGTAAACCCCTTAAAGTTGCTTTCCTTAGAAAAGCAAGTCAAAGAATCTGTGCTAGCAGCCCTCTTGTGTGCTGGTGTTATTGGCCTTACACCTTCACAGCAGCTGTAAGCAACGTCGTTGTTACACTTGGATCATTGTATTGATCAGAGTAGCTAAATCTTTCACAGTTGATCATCATTACAATATTGCTGTTACTGTGTGATCTCCTGGTTCTGCTCACTTCATTCTGAATCAGTTCATATAAGTCTTGTCAGGTTTTCCCAAAACCATCCTGCTTGTCATTTCTTATAGCACAATAGTATTCCATCACACTCATATACTACAACTTCTTCAGCTATTCTTCAATTGATGGGCAATCCCTCAATTTTCAATTCTTTATCAGCACAAAAAAAGCTACTACAATTTTTTTTTGTACATACAAGTCATTTTCCTTTTATTTTGATCTCTTTGGGATACAGACCTAGCAGTAGAATTGCTTGGCTGAAAGGTATGAACAGATTTATAGCCCTTTGGGCATAGCTCAGAATGATTGGACCAATTCACAACCCCACCAACAGTGCATTTGTGTCCCTATATTTCCATGTCCCTTCCAGCATTTGTTGTTTTCTTTTTCTGTCATATTAGCCAACCTGATAGGTGTGAAGTGGTACCTCAGAGTTCTTTTAATTTGAATTTCTCTAATCAATAGTGATTTAAAGTATTTTTTTCATGTGATTATAGCTAGCTTTGATTTCTTCATCTGAAAACTGCCTGGTCATATCTTTTGACTATTTATCAATTGGGGAATGGCTCTTATTGTTATTTTTTTTACAAATTTGATTCAGTTCCCTGTTTATAAATTTGTTTATAATTCCCAGTTTATAAGTTTGACACAGTTCCATGTGAGAAATGAATCCTTTATCAGAGAAATTTGCTGTAAAAATTTTCTCCCTGGTTTCCTGCTTCCCTTCACATTTAAGCTATATTGATTTTGTTTGTATCTTTAAGAATTTGGATGCTCTGTCATCTGATACATACATATTTAGTACTGTTGTTATCTCATTGTCTATTGTATCTCCTAGGCAAATGAAGTTTCCCTGATTATCTCTTTTAATTAGGTGTATTATGAATTTTGTTTTGTCTGAGATCATGCTTGCTACCTGATTTTGTTTTTTGCTTTTTCCCCCTCAGCTGAAGTATAATAGATTCTGCTCCAACCCCTTATTTTAACTCTGTCTGAGACTTTTTTGTTTCAAGTGTCTTTCTTATAAACAATGTATTGTTGGATTGTGATTTTTAATCCATTCTGCTATCTACTTCTGTTCTATGGATGATTTCATTCCCTTCATATTCATATGATTACTAACTGTGTAGTAATCCTATTACCTGCATCCTATTTTCTTCTGTTTATCTCTCTCTGTCTGTCTGTCTCTCTCTAGCCCATCTCTCCTCAAAAGTCCATTTTACTTCCAACCATTGCCTCATTTAATCTGCCCTCCCTTTTATCAACATCTCCCTTTCTCTTATCCTCTTTCCATCCTATTCCCTATTGAGTAAGAGTATTTCTATACCCAACTGAGTATATGTGTGTTTGTGTGTATATTCTTTCCTTTTTGAAACAATTCTGATGAAAGTGAGGTTCAAGTGTTGCCCACCACCCCTTCCATTTCTCCTCCATTTAAAAGCTCTTTCTTATATACCTCTTTTATATAAGAAAAATTTCCCCATTCTTCTCCCTTCCCCCTTCTCCTAGTGAATCCCTCTTTCTTACTCCTTAATTTTTTTGGAGATCATACCAATATAATCACCTCACACCCATGCCCTCTGTCTATGTAGACTCCTTCTAACTGCCCTAATAATGATAAAGTTCTTAGGAGTTGTAGGTATCATCTTCCCATATAGGAATGTAAACCATTTAACCTTATTAAGGCCCTTATAGTTTCTCTTCCTATTTACCTTTTTATGCTTCTCTTGATTTTTTGTATTTGAAAGTCAAATTTTCTTTTCTTTTTTTTTGAGGGGGGAATGCAGGGCAATTGGGGTTAAGTGACTTGTCCAAGGTCACACAGCTAGTAAGTGTGTCAAGTATCTTGAGGCTGGATTTGAACTCAGGTCCTCCTGACTCCAGAGGCAGTGCTCTATTCACTGTGACACCTGGCTGCTCTGAAAATCAAACTTTCTATTCAGCACTTGTCTTTTCATCAAGAATGCTTGAAAGTCTTCTGTTTCATTAAATATCCTTTTTTTTGTCCTGAAAGATTATATTCAGTTTTACAGGACAGGTGACTCATGGTGGTAATCCTAGGTCCTTTGCCTTCTGGAATATCATATTTCAAACTCTCCATTTCCCCAATATAGAAGCTGCTAAATCTTGTGAGATCCTAACTATGGTCCCATGATATCTGACTGTTTTCTTTCTGGCCATTTGCAATATTCTTTCTGTGACCTGGGAGCTCTGGGACTTGGCTATAATATTCCTGGGAGTCTTCATCTTGGGAACTCTTTTAGGAAGTGATTCTTTCAATTTCTACTTTACCTTCTGGTTTTAAGATAGCAAGGCAATTTTCCTTGATAATTTTTTGAAATATGATATTTGGGCTCTTTTTTTGATCATGACTTTCAAGTAGTCCAATAATTCTTAAATTATCTTTCCTCAATTTATTTTCCAGGCTAGTTGTTTTTCTGATGAGATAGTTCATATTTTCATCCATTTTAAAAATTCTTTTGACTTTATTTTATTATTTCTTGATGTCTCATGGAGACATTAACTTTCACTTGCTTGATTCTAATTTTAAGCAATTACTTTGCACCTTTTCTTCCATTTGGCCAAGTCTACTTTTAAAATTATTCTTTTCTTCAGTGAATTTTGTGCTTCTTTTTACCATTTGGCCAATTATGTTTTTTAATGTGTTATTTTCTTCGCTATATTTTTGTTCCTCTTTTACCAAACTGATATTACTCTTTTCATAATTTTCTTGCATCACTCTCATTTCTTTTCCTAATTTTCCATCTGCCACTTTTATCCCTTTCTTTAGTCCTTCTAGGAATTCTTTTTGAGTTTGTTTCTAATTTGCTTTTTTTCCTTTGAGGCTTTGCTTGTAGTTGTTTTCATGCTATTGTCTTCTAAGTTTGTGTCTTGATCTTTCCTGTCCCTGTAGCAGTTTTTTATGGTCCAGTTCTTTTCTTGTTGTTGTTTGCTCATTTTTTTTCCAGCCTATTTCTTGATTTTGAACTTTATGTTAAAGTTGGGCTCTACTCACTTGGGAGTGGTGTAGGGTGCACTGTCCCAAGCTTCTGGCTTTTTTGCATTGCTGTTTTCAGAGCTAATTCTGGGGGTCTGTAAGTTTTTAGTACTGCCAAGGTGGTGTGATCTGGAGAGAGGTGTGGTCACTGCTCTCTTCATCTGCACTCTGGTCTTTACCCAAGAAAGACTCTTGTTCCCTTGCAACCACAAGCTCTTGTGTTCATCTCAGCCCTTGAACTGTGACCAGGTCCTCTACTACAGTCACAAATGGTAGTGCTCCTCTTTGTCCTAGGAGTCTCTAGACTGAGAGTTCCCAAAGCTACTACTTCTATCATCACCACCTCCAAGGCCCACCACCAGTGTTGCCACCAAGTGTGCTCTAGGCTGGCCCTCACCCTGGTGTCACAGACCTCTACTTCCAACCTAAATTGTCTTGGGATGGAAAAATGTCTCATTCCATTCTTTTGTTGGCTGCGTTGCTCCAGAATTAAATTTGATGCACTATTTTAAAGTTGTTTGGAGAGGAATATTAGCAGAGTGTGGCTCTAAGACCTAAATCTTTATCTCGTTAGCTTATGCCCATCACTCCTAACTCAGCCCCCTGGGACCAGTAAATTCTTCTTCCATAATTACCCACCTTGCCCACTCCACAAAATTTTTTCTCCAGATGAAACAGTCTCACCCTTTACCATACTTTTCATCCTCACCCTGACCCTTTTCATGTTCTTCAACTTTTCAGTGATCTCCCTAAAACATGGTCTAGAATGGAATAAAACACTCCAGATATATATGTAGCATTTATGTATCATTTGAAGATTTATAAATTTGCTTGATATATATATATATATGATCTCATTTGATCCTCATAATACTTTTGTGAGCTAAAAACTAGTATTATCTTCATTTTACAGATGAAGAAACTGAGGCTGAGTTCAAATCCCAACTCTGCCACTTATTATCTATTTTATTTTGAGCAAGTCACCTTAACATTGCTAGGCCCCATTTCCTTCATATTTAAAATGAAAGAGTTGGACTCATGACTTCTTAGGTCCCTTCCTTGTCTAGATCTCTGATTGGTGACCTAACACTTGGCCTCATTTCTCTTTGCACTCTCTCATTGTTATCCCATCTAGTATCACATCTTTTATTATCACTGGATTCACAGAGTCACAGAATCACAGATTCATACATGCAAGGAACTTCAGAGGCCATTTAGTTTGACCTTCTTTGTCTCCTTTACTGGATCCTCCTCCAGGTCACGCCCTCTAACCATAGGTGTCCAGGGCTCTGTACTAGGCCCTCTTCTCTTCTTCCTCTATATTTCTTCACTTTATGATCTCATCAGCTCCTATGGCTTTAATTACCATCTCTATGCTGATAATTCTTTTTTATTTTAATTCTTTTAAATAATGTTTTATTTTTAGTTTATAACATTCAGTTCCACAGGTTTTTGGGTTCTAAAATCTCTCTCTCTCCTTCTCCTCCCTCCCCCCCTCCCAAGATGGCATGTAATCCAATGTAGGTTCTATATTTACCTTCACATTGAACTTATTTACATTATAGTCCAGTTGTAAAGAAGAATTATAACCAATGGAATGAATCATGAGAATGGAGAAATGAAACCAAAAAAGAAAGAAAAATTTAAAAAAAAGAGAGAGCAAATAGTTTGCCTCAATCTGCATTCAGATTCCATAATTCTTTCTCTGGATGTGCATAGCTTTTTCCATCATGAGTCTTTTGGGGCTGTCTTTCAACCTTGCGTTGATGAGAGGAGTCAAATCTATCAAAGTTAGTCCTTACAGATACTGTGTATCTGTAATGATGTATATTGATCTCCTGGTTCTGCTCCCCTCACTCTATGCTGATAATTCTTAAGCTTACTTACTCTGCCCTAACGTCTCTACTGACCTCCAGTCTCGAATCTCCAACTGCCTTTCAGACTTCTTGAATTAGGTTCACTGGACATCTTAAACTCAACATGTCCAAGCTAACTCCTACTGCCCCCTAAATTCTCCTTTCCTACTACTATAGAGGGCAACACCAAATTCCCAATCCCTCAGGCTCACAATCTAGAAGGCAATTTTAACTCCTCTGAATTACTCATCCCCAACATCCAAACTGTTGCCAAGGCCTTTGTTGATTTTGCCTTTCCAACATCTCTCCAATACACCCCTTTCCTTCCTCTGACACTAACACCACTCTTGTACAGGCTTTTAGTACTTCATGCCTGTCCTATTGCAACAGCGTGCTAGGGCGTTGCTTGTCTCAAGTCTCTCCCCACTCCATTCTTTACCATTCATATACTCCAAATTTTAGACACGGTGGATAGAACTCATTCAGGTCTGCAGTCGGGAAGATCTGAATTTAAATCCAGCCTCACATACTTACTAGGTATATGACCCTGAGAAATCAGGTCACTCAATCTCTTTTAGTCTGAGTTCTCTGTACTGTAAAACAGGGATAATAATAGCACCTACTTCCCAGGGTTGTGAAGATGAAATGAGGTATTTGTAAAATGTTTATCTGGAGCATAGTAGATACTTAGAAAGTGCTAGTTTCCTTTTTTCCATTTCATGACATAAGCTATATATGCCTCGAATGGACTTTCATCCATCTCTTCCTATTAAAACCTCAGCTTTCCTACAAAACCCAGTCAATCTGCTTTATGAATTCCTCCTTAATTTTTCCAGATGGAAGTAACCTTTTCCCTTTGAAATTTATCATAACCATGAGTTCCATGGCTGGAACCCTCCCTTGTACTTATTGCAATTTGCCTTTTGTAATAGTTTTTTGTGTATAGGTCTTATCCCTTTCTATTATATTGGTGTAGGAAGCTTCCATTGAATAACATTCTCTACCTACATGGGTCAGCACATACTCAGGCTCTTATAGTCCTAGAAATTGATTAGAGCCTAAAGAAGTTAAATGACTTGCTTGTGGTCATGAATCCAGTATGTGACAGAGGCATGGTTTGAACCTAGCTCTTCCTGGCTCTAAGGTCAGTTAAACATATATATATATATATATATATATATATATATATATACATATATATATATATATATATATATATATATATATATACAAAAGACAATATTAAAAGAACAGAGGTATTATCTTAGGTGACAGGGACACTCTCATGAGGGCATGTGTTTTGACTTTTTTTTTCCTACAAGTGATGATAGACTTATACAGAAGCAACTTTGTTATCTTCCCTGGTTGCTCTTGTACAAATCTCTGAGATTATTGGCTGGTTTTAGTAGTGGAGCCATGGAATGGAGCAAAATTCATAGGATCATAGATTTTGAGCTAGAAGGTCTTTTTAAAAGCAGAAAGAAAGAAAAATAATACACATTAAACTTTTTAAAAAAGTCATCTAGTTCCACTCCCTCATTTTATAGATGTGCAAACTGAGGCCCAGGGAGGTAATGTAACTTAATGGTCTGAGGTCACAGAGGTATCAAATAGAAGCACCAAAAAAGGAGCCCAGATGCTCTGACTCCAAATCCATCATGTTCTACCAGGGACATTAGCAGGCACGTTTGCAGCTTGTGATGTTGGTTTCACTGATACCCTGCTTTGGTCAGATGGGTGCTAAAATCAAAATTCTAGGTAACTCCTCCCTCTCTAGATACCCAATTTGCTTTATTGACTTCAATACTTGATTCCTTCTCAAACTGCAGAGACATCAATGCTTTATATGTATTGTTAGCCTGTTTTTCAGGAAACTGGAAACTAGAAATATTAAACAACTTCCTCAAGATTTTTTTTATAGTAGTGGTGAATTGTCAGGAGATAGTTTATCTCATTGATTTCAACTGCTATGTTTGATCTATAAGACTATAGAGCCAGAGGGGAGACACTACAGAGAGTTATATGTATGTATGTGTGTATGTATGTATATATATATATATGTCCACGTATATGTGTGTAAATAACAGTTTTACTGTATTTTTTCCTAAGTTTCCTACCTGAATTAAGGCTTTTGTTCTTGCACGACACCCTTTTCCTCCTGTTCTTTGATTCCTTTATTATTTTGATCCACCCTCTGACACTGCTTCCTACACTATGCTTTTCTTTCCCATTTCCTTGTTCTTAGTCTTGGCACCAGACGCAATCTCTCCACTCAGTGAAATTGTGATTTCTGAATCACTTGGTGCCACTGTTGTTAATGGACACCATGTAGAGCAGCAAGACAGGAAAACACTCTATACAGGAAATAGAAGGTTGCACTTTGGTGCCCTTTGTAATAAGAATTAATTATCCTAATTAAAAAGACTACCTTGCAGAAGACAATTGGGAAAAGTGGCTAGCAGTTTGTATTTTTACCTGATGACATGCATATGGAAATTAACAAGAGGGACATGTCTCCTGATATTTTTATCTCTTAAATTATATGCACAGAGGGGATATGATTTGTTCTTCAAGATGAAATGATCTCGTTTTCACAAAATAAAATACAAATCCCTCCAGAAGTTTTTAAACTTCAAAACTAGTTCGATTTCTGTGCCCACATCACCTCTCTTTTCAATGACTTCTTTCTCTCCTCAGTTCCTCCGATCCATACCTTTATTCTGTCACCTTTCCTATGAATCCAATAGTTAGTTAATAATCATTTATTAAGTACCTACTATGTGCCTGGCAGTGGGTACTGAGGCTATAAAAATGGAGGAGAGTCTTTTCCATCATTGAACTCACAATCTAACATGGAGACAACATGCAAATATACATATATATGTATATATCTATATATGTATGTATACACACATGTATATTATATAAAACAGACAGGAAATAATTAACAGAGGAAAGGAAGTAGAATTACAAGGTATTTCGAAAGGCTTCCTATACTTGACCCCACTGTTTCATTTGAACTCTCTGGAACTCAAAGGAAGCTAGGGAAGCTAGCATGTAGAGATGAAGAAGGAGAGTATTCCAGATATAGGGGAAAGCCAGAGAAAATGCCCGGAACTGAGAGATAGAGTGTCTTGTTCATAGAATAGCATGGAGGACAGTATCATTGGATGGAAAAGTCCATAAGGCAGTGTGGAGAGGTAGAGGACAATGTAAGGTGTGTCATACAAAAGTAATTGTCCCAGGGTCCTTCACTTTGGCACCCAGCGTTTCTGACTGTGGTTACCTGGGGTCCCTCACTGTGATAACCCATCTTTTTTTCTTTTTCCCTCCACCAAAAAAATCTTTCTTGTGACCAATTTTCTCTGGTCCCCGATCTCTGCTAAGGAATGATAAACCATTATCAACACTCTAAGGTGATAATGG
Organism: Phalanger gymnotis; assembly: GCA_028646595.1. Taxonomy (NCBI): domain Eukaryota; kingdom Metazoa; phylum Chordata; class Mammalia; order Diprotodontia; family Phalangeridae; genus Phalanger; species Phalanger gymnotis. The sequence continues at coordinate 588,465,893 of CM053622.1, forward strand.
GTGATAATAGGTGAACGTGTCACCCCTTCTAGGAATTTATATTTTAATGGATTGAAGATGGTGGGGGAATTCTGGTGACAATGCCTTAACCCAAAAGGAGCAGGTGGAAACTTCCAGTCCTATGACAGGCCAGTGGGGGAGGGTTTTATGTTTTTTTGTGTTTTTTTTTCGAGCAGGTGCTCCTCACATCACAGCTGCCTAGATGCCTATGAATAGAGCCAGCTCTGTGTTTCTGCTCCGCTTAGGTGAACTTAACATTTTTTTTTTGAAAAAAAAGAGGAAAAATCTTTGCTATATGTAATTTAATTCATCTTTGGAACTGTTTGCATTCCTATGCCTGCAAGTAGGTCAGGGGAATGAATAAAACTGGTAGGGAAGTCCAACAAGTGACATACGAAAACACACACACACACACACACACACACACACACACACACACACACACACCACTCAAGGCATATAAGCCTATTTTAAGGCAGTGAGGCAATACGGGAGAAGAAGGGAACTCAAGTTGCTAGGGGGAAAAACCCCAACAACAAACACTGCCGCTGTCCAACCCCCCCCCCCCCCCCCCCCCCCCCCCCCCCCCCCCCCCCCCCCCCCCCCCCCCCCCCCCCCCCCCCCCCCCCCCCCCCCCCCCCCCCCCCCCCCCCCGCCCCTCCAATCCCCTTTCCTTTTTGTGATGGGCTATACTTCTTAGTCCTATTGTGGAACGCTTCTTCCTCCTATCCCAGTGGTGACAGACTCACGAGGATGCCTCCATGTCTGTCTCACAGGTGTGGGATTTGATGCTTGCCAGCTAACTTGATTTTGGAGGAATCTCCCACAGTGGTCGTATAGAGAGAGGGAGAGAGATAATAGTTCACTGGCACCGGTAATCTACTTTCCCCCAAAAGACTCTGTATTTGAATAATAGCCTCTGCGCTCGCCCTCCCACGCCCCCTCCCCTGACTCTGTCTCTGTCAGATTCTCTTCTCTTCTCCACAACTGGGAGCTCTGGGGAGCAGACTGTTTTGGCTGGAATGAGACGGGCACAGATGGTACCACCTGCTGCACGTTCCTTACTTCTTATTGGCTTCTCTCACAGCTCTCTGGGTTGTTGTTTTTGTTGTCGTTGTTTTGTATAAGTTCAGGAGAAGGGGAAGAGCTGATGACCCTTGCAGAGGATTCATTGTAGTACAGCTGCCAAAGGAGGCAGGCATCTGGGGGCATTTTCTCCCGATGCTGTGATTGGCAAAGTTCCCTCTGGGGCAGGGGCGTGCTGGAGCCAGTTCAAAGAGGCTGAAAGGAGCTGATTATTAAATTTTCAGTGCGAGCATTTATACCTCAGAAATTAGCAAACGCTCCAAATCAGGGTTTGATTTATTGTTCTGTTGATTGTCTATAATTAAGAAAATGATGGAGAAAAATGTTAATGATGCAGATTAAGCTTAAAACTGTAATGCATATTATTTTTTTCTTCCCAAGAGCTGATTGTTAAATATTACAAACATCTTCTTTTGCTGTATCAACTACGTTAGTGGCCAAGATGCCAAGTCTCTTCGGGTCAATTAATATCTATTTTTTTTCAGATTGGGACATTGTGATCTGGAATAAGCAAGAGGTCCTTGTGAGACCTGGGGTTGCATTTTCTTCTCCATCAGTGACATACTGGCAGACTGTGGATAGACTGCGAAGCTTGCTTTTCCTCTTCCTCTCTCAAAAAGGAAGCTCTTATACTGACGAACTCAGTTTCCTCATTTGTAAAATGAGAGGGTCATATGATCTCTTAGATTCCTTCCAGCTCTAACAGTCCATGCTTCATGAATTATATCTGTGAAACTATTTGAAAATGCACATAAATTGGAGATAATCAGGCTGAACAAGAAATGCTTTACAATAAATTTATTTTATACCGTAACATGGGAGGCAATGTGATATAGAAAGAAGGCTGAAATGGGAAGAAGGAGACCTGGATTCCAGTCCTGTTTCTTCTACTAACTAGCTATGAGACTTTGAAGAAATTACTTCACCACTCTGGGTGGGCCTCAGTTCCACATCCATAAAATGAGAAGGTTGGACTCTATGATCTTAAAGCTTTCTTCCAGCTCTAAATATCTATGATCTATTTCTGTTCCAATTTTTCCATTCTTGATTTATGAATCCCCTGTAGCTCCTGTTACTATGCATACACCTACTGCATATTTCCTCCTCCTCCTCATCTTGTGGTGTCCACAAGATTCATGAAATTCACTGAGGGGAAGAAGAATGACTGGTATTGAGAATACAGACAGTTGGCTTGTATTGAAAGCTGTTAATAGACTCAGTGGAACTGTAGCCCCCTAATTGAATCTAAGAATGTGGTACAACTGAGAGAGGACTGGATTTGGAGGCAGGCCCCGGATTCAATTTCCATTCCAATTACCCTCCTATTTACTAGTTGTGCCACCTCGGACAGGTCATTTGAACTCTCTGGGCCTTCTTTACCCATGCACCATGCAGGGTTGACCAGATGACCTCTCAGATCCCAGATCCCTCTAATTCTAATATCCTGTGACATATATGGAGGGCAAAATATGGGAAATGTACACATTTTCTTTTTTTAAAAGTCTTTCCTAAGACAGAAAATGTTTCCCTATCTTTCTTAGTTGATAGAGTCCTATTCACAGGGGAACATAGTTATGACTTGTCAGCATGCACAGCATCTGACAACATGCAAATGACATAGTGATATCCTAATAATACAGTCAGGGTTCCCAGCATAAATACCTTCCATTCCCTCCCCTGAATGACCTCTATGCCCAGAATGTAGCAATCTTCCTGCAGCAAAGAGTACGGAATAGTGGAGAATGTATTCGATCAGGAGACCTGGGTTCTAATCCCAGCTGTGTCACTAATCATGTGACGTTCAATCAATTAACAAGTTTTTGTTCAGTGTCTACTTAGTGCCAGGTACTTCTTGGGGCCTCATTGCCCTCTTCTGTAAACAGGGAGAGGGAGTTGAGTGAAATGTTCTCTAAGGATTTTTCCAGGTTTAAGGCACAGGGGATCATGGAATTTCTAGAGCTAGGAAGACTAGTTGTTATTTATTTAGAATTTATATTACCCTTCTTACTTCCAAAAAGGATTCTAGGTGGTTATATAATCAACAATTCTATGAGTATGATTAGCTCTTAAGCTATCTCATAGCAGAATTTTATTGTCGGATTAGACCATGGCTTGAAACAATCTTAGGCTAGGACTAGGTTATAACTCAGGCAAGCTATAAAAGAGTTTATAACTGTTACAGGACTTTTTGGGTTTGGGAGGTTGCAGACTCGAAATGGCCATAACATTTACTTACGGGAAAGTATATGTGTGTGTATGTGTGTGTGTGTGTGTGTGTATGCCATTTTACCACTATTATTTTATTTTTTTAAGGCAAAGCAGAAAATATTTATTTGATACCTGTAAAAGGAATAGGATTATGATCATATCTAAACTCAAATATATTTTGTTCTGGTTAAAGCGCATGGGTTACATAGTCATGATTAAATATAAAGCATGCATTAGCATGATTTCCTCCATGGAATTATTTTTTGCTAGTAATCATTAAAGAGGCAGCATGGCGTATCAGATAGGTCAGGCCCTAGAGATGGGAAGAATTGGGTTCAAATCCTACCTCTGACCCTTGTTGGTTATGTGACCCTAGGCTTAACTTCTCTATTCTGCCAGGCAACTCTTTAAGCCTATAAATTAAAGGTCAGTTGCTGATCTGCATTAATGGAGGGAATTTCCACACTCAGAGGTAAAGGATTTCCTACACCAATGAAAAGACACGTCTAGATGAAAAATCATTATCAAAAATTTATTGTCAGCTTATATACTTGCATTCTAGAAGAAGCAATTATTCCATTGTACCTCTTCAAACTTAGAGCTGACATTTTAACTTTGGGAAAGGAGTTTTCTAAATATGGAATGCCAGAAAATTAAACTCCAGTGAAAATATTGTCTAAAAAGTTTGTTTTGTCTGTTTTATTAAATACATAGAATTCCTATTCACAACAAAGGTAACAAGGATTTCAAAAGACACATCTCAAGTGTCTCAAGTCATTAAATTTCTTTTTGTATACTCTTTGCCCAGTCCATAGTTAACCATAACTCCTAGAAAAAGAAATGCTTGTTTACATCTATGTTAGAACTATACCAAAAGCAACTCTGTCCATCGATCCATTTAGAGGGTTAAAAAAGTTGGGTAGCGTGGTTTCTACTTCTCTTTCTTTTTTCTGGCTTAGATGTACCTTCCACCGGAAACCTGTGAGCTCACACTTTCTAAGCATGTTCAATGATGAAGTGGTAGACCTCCAAAGAATATTTCAGTGCTTCAGGAAGTGGTTGAGGGTTATTCAATAGATGGTATTCTCCCTTTCACATCTGTACTGATCCAGTCTGACAGAGCAGTGTTGGGAAACACCGTGTGTGTGTGTGTGTGTGTGTGTGTGTGTGTGTGTGTGTGTGTGTGTGTGTGATGTTGGAAGTGGTCTATTTTAGAGGAGATGTGAAAACCAAGGTCTGGGCTACTGTGGTCATTAGAGATACCCTAGTGCTTTTTATGAGATTGGGGATGTTTTAACAACTTTCTTTCCAAATTAATATTTTCTTCCCATCCTTCCTGTCCTTTTCCTTCGAAAATTTGAAGATAGCTTGCTTCATTTCCTAAAGTAAACCAGAATACAATGTTATAAGGGGATTTTGGAACCTTAAAAGTAACTACTTGGGGAAGTGTAAAACAAAACTTTTCTAAGTAAAAGTGCCAGAGAATTGAAATTTTTCATAACATGGTTTAAGATGACTTATCATTTTGATAATTTTTTCCATTTAATGATTGGCATGGCATGAGAAGAAAGCATTTTCCTGATACTCTGGACTGATCCATTCTTCTTTCAATATCATTGTTTTCCCCTTATAGAAAATTGTAAACCATTCATGTCTCAAAAGGGCTCATTCCAAGCTTTCTCTTTTCACCTGTGTGTGTGTGTGTGTGTTTTAAACACCACTAGCTAGTTCAACTTTAACTCAGCATATGAGTAGATAACCCTGTCGACACATATACACTTAATTCACACACACACACACACACACACACACACACACACATACACACAAACACCCTTTACCTACTCCCTTGCTCCTTCCCTGAAAGTGGTCAGAGCAAGATCATAAGCCTTTTTCTGAATGTTTCTTTTTGTTAGATCAGCTCCTTCTAAGTCCTATGCTTGCCAACACTGAATATCCTGCCAGAGCAGTAGTCTATTTTTAACATTTTGGGGGCTTATCCTTCATTCCAAACCTGACAGGCATGTTCCACCTATTGAAAGCCAGACATTTGACTGGGTGATCTTAAAAACCTAGGTCACTGAGCTTTATAATGTCCATAGAATCACAGGCAGAAATAGAAAAAGAGATTTTTTTTTCAAAAAGCCTCAAAGTCCAATTATTCCAGATTGATATTCAAGACTTTTTTCCCCCTCATTGCTTTCTTTGATTAAAGTCATTAAAATTTTTGTCTATTTGTCTCCATGCCAAGTGGGAACTGTGAGATTCATTAAGAATTTTTGAGGAGTTTTTGGAGTTTCACCTAGTGGCATTCATGGTGTCACCCAGTTTTACATCCTGGGTTTATCCTACATTCTTTTTGCAGTGGAAGTCCACTTGAAGATTAATCTTTGTTATCATACAGCATTTGTTTCATTCAGGTTAATAGAAACATCAGACAAAACAACCCCAAAACCAAAAAAAACCCAAACTGGACACGACCTACTAGTCCAAGAGAGAGCATGTTGCTGATTATCTTATTGTTTATTTAAATATTTAAGCTCTAAAGGAAGCAATCATTCCTTTATACCTCTTCAAATTTGGGGTTGACATTTTTATTTTGGGAAGGGAGATTTTAAAACATGGAATACAGGAAAAGAAAACTCTCCAGTAAAAATATTGTCTAAAAAGTTTGTTTTGTCTGCATGGTTTACTAAATATGTACAATTTCAACTCACAGCGAAGGTAACAAAGATTTCAACAGCCAACATCACAAATGTTTCAAGTTCTAAAAAAATCACTGTGCACAGTTAACAATTTTAATTGAATAAAACCAAGGTTAAGCCTTCAGTCTGAATATTAGTCTTTTTTTTAAAGATGGGCATAAGTCATGTCTTTTTCATCATCTTTGTTACACAATGCAGCTTTCAGTGACTAAAAGCCCTTCCACATTTTAGTATATTAGATTATGTCAGTACATATTTATGAGAAGCATAAATCAGCTCTTGGTACACCTAGATGATTTCTTGGTACACATACATGTCATAAGATTTAATCAATGTTTCAAAATGTTCAGATGAGTCAGCTATGATTTATTTGATGTTTTCAAATGGAAGGATGTGCCATTTTGTTGCATGTAAAAAAAAACCCTTGCAGTTTATGGGAGTGCTAATTAGAGCCATAATAATTTGACCAGCATGCCCTTGATCTAAAATGCCTAGGAGGAATTACTCTGTTCTTGAAAGAGACAGATTTCACATCTCCATACATTTCAGATTTGGAAAGTTCATTATTATATGTATCTGCATCTTATGGTCATTCTGTTATAATGTTCAAGTGACTGCGGAGCCAATCAATCATCAGAAAAAATGTCATTGAATGCAGTGGAGCTGACTTAGAGTTAATGAGGGAGTCATAACTTTGGCTACCCTATAAAATTTCAACAATCAGGTTGTACTCACATATATTTTTCCATGTAAATTCTTTGTTGCTGTTTTTTTTTAATGGAGAGCTGTGATTGATGAACATGCTCTATGAGATTCAAATAATTGCACCGAGCATGTTTATTTGAATAACTGCCCCATTGCATATTCAAATAAATCCACTGAGTGTGTTTGTTGGAATGTTTTTACATGTACATGGGATCACGTGCTCAAATAAATGCAGCTGTGTTTATTTCAATGTGCAACACTCCAGATATACACATGCATGTTTGTGTGGACTCCATCTCTAGGGCACTTACTATACTCCTGATGTTCTTAAGCATCATGGATGGGAAGCACAGTGAATTTTTTTCCACACTTAAAACCTTATACTCTGAACAATTTGGTCAAAAATTGAATGAATTTCTTTTCAATAAGGTTTATATGGTTGATAGGCTAGAAATTAATTAATAGTTTTAGATCTTTAATTGGAAAAATTATACCTAACAAAATTATTCAAATATAATTTCTCTTCTTCCTTTCCTTTTTCTCTCCCCAACCCCCTTTATACCTTCACTTTTTCATGTGGAGTAGATTATATATATATTTTTTTGCTAAGGAAATCTGGTCTATATTTCTCCACCCACTTAATCTAGGCCATTGCCTATCAGTGGCATATTAAAAAGGACAGGCGGCATAGAAGAGTTGCATCAAGTATGCCAAAAGATAAATGGCTATTGGGAAGTCCATTCCTTCATACACTTCATTCCACCACCATTTTAGAGCTAGTGTTCTAGAAATTCTGTACTTGAAAGATCTTGTTTGTAAGGTAGGCTATGGGCCAAGAATGAGTCAGAACTCGTTAAGGCAGACTTGCCAGATGTATTTGATGCTGTTAGCGCAATGAACACACCTTACATGTGGAAGAGGAGTAGCCTATTTGCCATTTTGGAAATAATTTTTTCAAAAGGACAAAAGCTATGTCGATCTGTTTAACACCATTGTCTTTGAGGAAGAGTAATAAAATTTTTTAAAAAGTATTTTATGTGGAGGCACAGTAGTTATTAGCAAGACAAGTGGTGTTTTGGCTTAGACATTGAGTATTAGGGTGATTGTCACAGAGTTTTGTATGGGAGCTTGAAAGTGTTACTATCAAGTCACTCGACTCAGGTTGAGGAATGGAGATGGGAGAAAGTCAGAAGTATCTCCCTAGAGTACTCTAACCTTTCCAAGGAGAAAGAATAGGTTGTACTCACATTGCTTGTTTGTTGGATCCTGTCTCCTGCAGATTGGGACACGGAGGTGCCCATGGGCATAATAGACCTACATTGCTGTCAAGGAGACCACAGGGACTTCTCAAACCCAGACAAAACTTAATGGCTTCATATTTTCAGGTTGAATTAATAAAGTTACTGCCTGGGGCCTTTACAACCAGAGAAATCCTTGGAGTGTATTTATTTATGCCATTCAAAAGTTCCAGACTTGGCGATGGAATTTTCTCAACTTTCCTAAAATGAAAACTTTGGACTGGGGATAAGTGGGAAGAATATTGTCCCAATGCCATTTTCCCATTCCATGCCATATGTCCATTCAATCACTATTGCATCTTCAGTTTTATTAATCTTTTAAGAGTCCCAG
>CM053622.1:588479225-588497075 GCA_028646595.1 Phalanger gymnotis
AATTAAATGAAGTATTAATTTCCTATATCAATCAAAGTTCTGTGATTGTGTGTGTGTGTGTGTGTGTGTGTGTGTGTGTGTGTGTGTGTGATACAAGGAGTGAGACTCAGAGAGGATGAGTGACCTCTCTGTGGTCACACTGATAATAAATGTCAGAGGTGGGATTTGAACCTTTGTCTTTCTGTCCACAAATACAGAACTTAACATTTTATAGGAAGTGATATAAACTAGGATCAACATATGTAGGAGAAACATTTGAGTCAAAAGCAGCACTGATGGGATTATGCATTAATGTCTTTTTGTTACTATAAGACAGTACAGGCATGTTTCCATACCCACTACTCAATTGAAACTGTTCTCTCTAACACTAATAACCTTTTTATCTATCAGTCTAATGGGATCTTTTCAGTCATTTTCCTCCTTGACCTATCTGCATCCCTTCACAAACTCTACCTTGGTTTCTTTGCTAGGATTCTGTCATAGATATCCCCCCAACTCATCTCCTTTGCTGATGTTGAGTATTCCCCCAAGGTTTGATGTTTGGTCCTCTTCTCATCTCCTTGTACAAACTCTCTTTTGCAATTTTCTCTATTTCTATGGTTTCCATGATCACCACATAGTGGTGACAACACCACTGTATCACATTTCTTAAGTTCCAGCTTTTCCCCAGAGCTTTAGTCCTGCATTCCCCCACTGTCAGCTGGATAATACCATCTCGTTGTCCCTCAACGTGCCCCGAACTGAATTTAACATCTTCAGCACACATGGTTTAGAGTTAGCAGACTTAGATATGAATGCTGGCTTTGTCACTTACTACCATTGTAACTTTGACCTAATCACAACTTATTTGGTTCTCTCATTTATAAAGTCTGGGAGCTGAACAGGATGACTTTGAAGGTCCCTTCTACATCTGAATCTGTGATCTTTTGATCACGTTGTCATCTATCTGTCACATAGTCCCCAAATCACTCATCTTGACTCTTTCTTATTACATCCAATCAAGTCCCAAGGCCTGCTGATTTTACTTCTCTTTCCCTTGATCTCCACTTACACTGACACCAAACTGGCTCAGACCCTTAGTATTTCTTGTTTTAATTTTTATAAAAAGCCTTCCTGTCACCAAACTATATGGACAGCTAGGTAGGTGGCACAGTGGATAGAGCGCCAGGCCTGGAGTTGGGAAGACTCATCTTCCTGAGTTCAAATCTGGCCTCAGATACTTACTAGCTGTGTGACCCTGGGCAAGTCACTTAACCTTGTTTGCCTCAGTTTCCTCATCTGTAAAGCGAGCTGGAGAAGGAAATGCAAACCATTCTAGTATCTTTGCCAAGAAAACCCCAAATGGGGTCACAAAGAGTCAGACATGGCTGAAGTAATGGGACAACACCACCAAACCATCCTTGCCCACCCAAATCTTTCACACCATTGCTCAAATAATTCTTGTGCACTGTTCTTATCATATTTATTCCTTTACTCAAGAATGTACACTCCTTAAGGGAAGAGACTTTTTTTTTTGCAAATATGTTTTTGTCTGTATCCCCAGTGATTAGGACACTTATAAGTGCTTAGGAAATGTTCGAGGAATGACTAATTGACTGACTCTATAGTTTATAGTTTGACTCTGGCTTTAACTCACACTTCTCCCATTTATGAATAACACATTGCTGCTAAATTGGAGTCCCCTCTGTCATATGTTATATGTCTTTCTCCCTCTCCTCTCCTCCATAGAAAATTCTACCATTTATTGTAGTATCTTATCTTTTTCTCTCCTCTCCTCTCCTCTCCTCTCCTCTCCTCTCCTCTCCTCTCCTCTCCTCTCCTCTCCTCTCCTCTCCTCTCCTCTCCTCTCCTCTCCTCTCCTCTCCTCTCCTCTCCTCTCCTCTCCTCTCCTCTCCTCTCCTCTCCTCTCCTCTCCCCTCCTCTCCTCCCTTCTTTCCTCTTAATATGACTATAAGCAAGACAGGGATAAAGACTGGATGTGTGATTTTATTAGTATAAGGAACTCTCAGGTGAGGAGATTCTCTTTACCAAAGCAGTTTGGCACCTTCTCTGTACCTTATAATTTTAAAGAGATGCCTAAAACATTGAGGCTGAGTGACTTGTCCAGGGTTACACAAAAAGTAGGTGTCAGAGTCAAAATTTGAATCCAGATCTTCCTGACTTTGAGGCCGGCTCTCTTTTAGACCGCCATGCCATGCGTGCTGGCCCTCAGCACCTGTGTCTTGTTTTATCTGTGCATTCCCAGTAACTTATACAATGCCTTACATCTATGCCCATCTACCTACACTAATGCTTAGTAAATGTTTGTAGAAATGAACTGAATAGATGAACTTTTCTAAGTTCTAGTGAAACTAATCAGTTCAATTAAATGTGTGTAGTTAGTTGGGTTGTTCTGATTATTTTGAATGCAATTCAGAGTAAGAATGGCTGTCTACTGTGGAACAAAATACTATGATTTAATTTGAAAAAAAAATAGAGACAAATTTCAGGATAAATTCCCAAGAAGAGAAATTTTTAAAAATGCTACCCAAACCTCCTTTAATGGCTAAATGTAGAGCAAGGCTATCTCAAGTGACTAAAAGATACGGATTCTATACCTGGGTCTTGTTCTGTTTCAGAATGTCTCCTTTTCTTGGAAGCTCTCCAGGTCAAGGGGTCATCTTTTGTTCTCATTTGAAATGAGTTGATGGTCTTAATCAGATTGATTAAGAGCATTGAGAACACTTGTACTTTGAGGTTGCTTTCTGAATCTGCTTTTCATGAGAAAAACTACAAAATGGACTACCAATGGAATGATTCTCTCTTCCTGAGGGATAATGTTACTAAGAACACAGGATTCGGGGTCTTTAGGAGTAGCATAGGGTGCTTAATTAAATTAGAGCCCATAAAATATTCTGTGGCTGGAGATTACTTTCCAGAGCATACTGTCACTAATAAAGAATACTTTTATAGCATGAAAACATTAATATGGCTTTATGATCTGAAGGCAGTATATGAAGTTTATCTTAAAATATAATGAATATTCTTTTCAATGAAATTAAGAGAGTTAAGTTCTAAATGAGTCAATTTTAAGATGGATGATGTAATGGAAAGAAAAGTGGATTGTGAACTTGGATTCCTGATTTTTAGCGCCAACTCTGTCATTAACTCACCATGTGAACTTGAGCAAGTCATTTAACTTCTCAGGGCCTCAGTTTCCTCACCTGCAAAATGAGGGAGTTTGATCTAGATAATGTCTCTTCTAGTTCTAAGAGTCTATGAATTGAGGAACAAAGCTTTATTTTTCCAAGTCATTTGGATACTTGGAAAGAGATACTGTAAAAAAAGGAGGGAGGGAGGGAGAAAGGGAGGAGACTGAAGAGACGGAGAGAGGAGAGACACAGAAAGAGAGAGAGAGAGAAACAGAGACAAAGAGAAACAGAGATGAAGAGAGATGGAGAGAGAGCAGAGAGAAACGCAAAAGTTCTAGAAAAAAGGGAGAGATTACAAGGAAATCTGTGGAAGTAAGAACATGGAATAGGCAGTCTTGGCTTGGACTTGCTTCAACTATAACCCTGAATGAGTTACTTAAGCTCTCTGAGCTTCTGTTTCATCATCTACAAAATGGGGACAATAATTTTCCTATCTCAGTGGGCTATTGTGCAAAAAAATAAATATTTGTGAACCTTAAAACACAATATAAATATGAATAGTAACTTTTATTATTATACATACGAAGTGAAAGGCAATATTAATGGAGGAAATTATTTGACTCTTGTCACATACAAAGAAATTCCACCAATTGGTCTACCTTCTAATCTAGTTTAAAGAGATAGTGGCTTACACATTCATCTTTTGTTCATCTGATTGAAATCAAGAGCTCCTAGAAATACATTCGTGTAGGAATGAGCTTCAGAGAAACATCCAAATTTCTGAATGCTTAAGGCCTTTTGAGGCTCGTTTTTTCTTTAATCTCTAGCCTGGTGATTCACCTGGAAGCTAGAATGATGTTTGAAATGAATCATATGGCAGAAGGTTTAGGATATAAAAACAGTAGTGTGTAACCTAAGAAAGAATTTGACTAGTGATTGACTTAACCCCTAGGCTTTCAGCTCATTTTGAATAAAGAAGACCTAAGGAAGTTAGTGGAGTAGATACATGAGTCCCAATAGTGTATGATCAAAGGAATTTTCAAATTAGTATTTTAAAGCAAGCCATACATGAAATTCACAAGCTTTCTTTGTGATAATTAACATTTTTGGTGCCAGAATGCTGCAAAAGCCAATCCTTAAGAGGATTTTTTTTTCTACTCACAAAAAGAAACTAAGAAATCATAGATTTCAAAAATTAAAGATTATGTTGCTCTCTTAATGATGGTCAAAGTAAATTCACTGTGAACAAGGATCAAGTAGAGAGAGAGAGATAGCTGGGGATAAAAGGTAATGGCAGATTAGCTTTCAACAAATGAACTTTAAAATATAAATGTACCAAAGCAGTTTGTCCTAAAGACCAACTGAAAAACCTCAGACTCTTTCAGTATATCTTAAAATGAGCTCAGTCAGACCTCCAAGCTACCATTTGCTGCACAATATCAGCAATATTGAAAACTATTTGTGAGCCAAAGCATCAGCGGGAATCTCTGAACACTTTTTTGGTTAACTTCAGTCATGGAATGACTATAGCCACATAAGCTAACAATAGGATTGAGTCTTCTAGGAAAACAAATTCAACAGGTCAAAGATAAAAGTACATAGGATTCCAAAGATGTAGGTATCATAATTTCCTCTTTCCTCTTTTTTTTAAAGAAAACATTCTTAATGTTAAACTATGAATTCAGTCAATGCATCATTATCAATGACAAATTTGGAATTGATACCTATCTGAATATTAATTTTATCAACTTTATTGTTGCTAGTCCTAGCAACTTAGAGTTAGTTCCGATTCACAATAATTTTTTGAGATTCTTATTGACGAAGTATAAAAGTATTACTATTAGTCATTTATGAAAAATACAAGACCTAGATATTCAATTAAAAAAGAAAATTGTCTAAATTTCTATATATTTCATGGTGATAGAAAAATGCATAAAGAGCTTCATTTTGGTGGAAACCAAGGCTCAGAGATAAGGAAAATTGTCATATGTTGGGTCAAGAGACCAAGAAGTTGACAAGCCAGAAAGCTAACAAGGTGGAAAACGAACAGCAGGATTGTTACCCACTAATTCAGAGAAGTTACATTATGGTTACCATCCTGTTGATAGGAAGTATACTTTGAGGCATCAGGTCTCCCATCTTAAAAGTGCAAAATGTTTTATTTTTGTTTTGTTTAAATGCAGTTTATTTTGGAAAAAAATTTCAATCATTATTCATCCTTCTGCTTGTCAACTTGTTGCTTTTAATCTCATTAAGGCTGTTGACCTTAGAGTCAATGTGCTTGTGAGAGTCAGTTCTATCTCACTATATATGGAGAGAAGCTCTAAGATAAGACCTTTACAGAAGCTGTGCTGTAAAAGGTAATGTTTGTACATGGTTGTGTTTAAATCATTCAAATATAGAAGAATGCCTTTGTTAAACAGTGAAGTTTAAATTGTGAAATATGAAACAGATTTTTCATAACTGAACATGCTTAAATATTAGTTTAATTTTCTAACCTAAAAGGGCCGTTATTTGTCATTCCATAATTATCCTCAAGCATTGACAAAAATATCTATGAAGGGGGTACAGGGATGGGGAAAGTTTTTAAGTATAATATATTTTCTGGTTATGAACTCAAATTAATTTGTCACTAAACTTTTAATAATACTTCTTCTTTCTCTTATTCCATATCTTTACTTTTCCCCAAATAATTCTAATACTTTGTTTAGAAGACCCAAATCTAGATCTTTCATTGAAAATCAAAATGTTATTATTCTTTCTCTCTCTCTCTCTCTCGTTTGGTTGATGGGCCCTCTGCTCTATTTATTCATAGAATTCTCCATCCATTCAGTTAGACTACAGAATACAGAAAAAAAAAATAACAGTGTGGTCAAGTTGAAAGGATGTTGCATTAAAAAAATCAGAATTCCATAGTTTTCCTTCCAGTCCAAACTGTCTACTGGCTAGGCCCAAACTCAAAACTCCATCTTCCTCTCTGTTAAATTCATGAAAGCTGTCCCCCATGACAAATATATTCTCTCCTTATCATCTTTCCTTCTTAGAATCATTGTTTTCCATCAGTGTTCACTCACTTTTGGTGCCACACTCTTGAAGCCTTCCTTCCCCGATCCCTCTAGATTTTTTTAGTGTTCTCTTCTTCACTTTGTATTATATTTACTTTTATATAAGTGGTAACCCCCTCCCCCAACCCTGAACCTACTAGCAGGTCAACTTCTGGAAGGCAGGGACTGTTTTTCCATTATATATTTGTATTCTCAACACCTAGCATGAAGCCTTGATAGTCATTTATTGAATTGAATTGAATTGAATTCCAGCTTGGCTAGCTTTAGCTATGTTATGAGCCACTTAACTTCACTATGTTTCACCCTACCAGTCTATCAAATAAAGGTTTGGGCTACTGACTAACATCTAGCTCTAAGGTTCTATTCTGATCTAGACTCCTGAAAAAGGAGGAAAAGCATACTTATCTCAATGGCAGCATGGAGTAGTTGATACCAACACTCAATTGGGAATCAGGAGAGCAAGCTCTGGTTCTGACTACATTAATCAGTTGTATGACCTCAGGCCAGTAAATGTGAAGTAATAGAAAGACTCCTCAATTCCAAGTCAGAAGAACTGGACCCCTGATTCTAATTAGATGCGTGACTTTATCTCTCTGAGACTCAGTTTCCTCACTTGTCAAAAAAAGAATAATAGTCTCTCATAACTACTTTACTGGGAAGTTGTGAGGTGAGCACCTTATAAACTTTAAAGTTCTACATAGACTTGAAGCATTATGAAAATTTTTATTAGTTAAAGCAAACATTTACATAGTGCTTTAAGGTTTGCAAAGGACTTTATCTTTTGATCTGCACAACAAACTTGATAGGTCAGTATGCCTGATACTGTTATTCCCATTTTATAGATAAGGAAATGGTGCCTCAGAGAGGTTGCCTAGGAAAATGTATTTTCCTTAAAGTGAAAGGATTATTATTTTTTTTTAATCTCTTTTCCCCAGTACCTAATGTAGGGATTTACACATAGAGGATGTTTAATAAATGCTTACTGGATTAGACTGCATGGGAAACAGGATTTGAACTCATGTCTCTCCTGACTCCAACTCCAGTTCTTTTTCCAATATATTATAGACCTTTCTAGACTTGGGGTAGAAAATAAGATTTAACAAGATGATGCCTAAATTTCCTTCTAGCTTTAACGTTCTATGATTCTGCAACTAACCACTCACCACAGCTACACTTATAGCTACGCTCCACCCTAACCAAATCCTAATCCATCCTAAGTCAATCCCCCCTTTCAGCTGGTTCAGCCTGGAAAAGCACAGGCCCACCAATGCAAAATAGACCTGTGGATGTGGTGAACAAATAGTCTCTCCACGTAAAAAAGTCAGAAGTTCACCCTTCAATTTGGCCTGTGCCCATAGGGATGTACTATTTTGTGGGCATTTTTCAGAATTGGAGGATCACAAAACTTGAGAGTTGGAAGGGATGTCAGGGGCCATCTGTCCAACCCATACCCCAACAAGAATTCCCTCTCCAACATACCCGACAAGTGGTCATCCAGCCTTTGCTTGAAGACCTCCAATGAGAGGGAACACACCACCTCCTGAGGTAGCCCTTTCCACTCTTGGATAGCTCCAATTGTTAGCAAGTTCTTCCTTATTTTGTACCATTTCCCAAAGTTAGGAGTGCATGAATTAGGGATGAAGTAATACATTTTAAGGATTTTTATTTTAGCTTTTCATCCAAAGATAATTTCATTATCTCCTTTAGAATACAACTTCACATACACATTGTGCATCCCTTTCCCCTTCCTCTTTCAGGATTTGTGGATGGTACTAGCATATCAGGTCATACATGGAACCTTTCTATAGCTGTGCTTACACACTATCCAAATATTTGGCAGACAACAGCAGCAATAGCTGGTTGTTTGGTGTTGCATTGATGAAACAGACAACTGGTTCACTGACTCTTATTTTCAAGCAGATGTTTTAATAGACCCATAGTCACAGCCTAAGAATACCAAGATTCATCTGATACCTAATCTTCTGATTGCCATATCCTCTCATAGCACTGCCCACTAAGCTATTCTCTGATATAATTTGTGAATTCAGCTTACAGAGAAGTCAAAAGAGGTGAAGACAAATGCATTCATAATTACACACACGATCCAATAAACAGGGAAAGAAAAAAAAGTCCAACTGAGCTAGGCAAAAGCATTATTTCTTCCTTGTTGAAAGTATCAGCATATGTTACATCTTATGTCGCACAAGTGTACTCATTAAATATTATGAAATGTACAGCATGCAGTGAAGCTCTAACTAGCTAGTTAAAGTCATTCATACCTGTGTGTTCATATTTATGTCGCAGAAGGGAACTGCTTTTCTGGAATGTCTTGTCACATAAGTCACATGCATACATGCCACTCTCTGTCTTCTTGATCTTCTTTCGGGACAGACAGGAGTCAGAATCTGTCATGTCATCTAGGCCTGACATGTAGTCTTGTGTTCCATCAAGCAATTCTCCCTACGATGGAATCAAATAGTTTATCTAATACATTCTATTTCTTTTGCCCTACTTTTCCACAACATTCTGGACCCTCACAATGTGACATTTGCAATTTCTCAAAGACAATGCTTAGAAATTGATCTAGGTTATTTTATTTTAAATGACTTATTTCAAATTTTCCATCAGTCTATTACATCTCAGATGTGTACAATATAAGAAATACCTCTGTCCTGGAGAGCAGAATTTACTATTTTTGGCAAGATAAAATAGTAAACTATATAGGTAAAAGATATGAATATTTAAAGGAAAATTTTTAAAATGATCTCATGAAATAACTATAAGAAAAAAACTTGAGACCTGAATTTGTTTATTTTTCAATGGCCTAACTTTAGAGATAACTGTAGCTGTAGAAAACCATTTTAATTGAATTTCATATTTAGGTACAAAATGTTATTATTATGCAATCTATTTAAATGTATGTCTACTGACTAAAGGCCTCAAGCTATATTTTTATATTTAATTTTGTAATTTGAAATAGGGAATATTAATAACACTTTTTATCAATGTTCTATCTATGTTAAAACAGCCTTCAGCATTAAACAATAATGAATGTGGATCAGTAAATTATTAAATTTCTTGATATTTATTTTGTCTTGATCCTAAGGAGTGCAAACTTGCATGATAACATACATTTCCATTTGCTATCACACAGTTCAGTTTTCTTAGACTACGTCTGCACTAATTAATATTAGAGAAGATTAAATAAGCTTAAATACATTTACAAAGAGGGCAGATGCACTGTAAATTGGAATAGTGGAACAGCTGTTATGGAGGTGCGGTGCCGTTTGTGCTCTTATTGTGCGGGCAGGGATTACTCTCCACGATGTTAAAATGTACCTGATTTTTACATTTGAAACTGTAAAACATTTACTAGTCAGTAAAATTACTAATGGAACTTAATAAGACATAAGGGAATGTCTTAAAGTATTTTAAAAATTATTCTTCAAAATCACTCACTTCACTAAACTGGTATACACACACATATACACACATACACACAGAGCACATATATCTGGTCTTACATATTGTGAACATCTGTAAAGGTATGTGACTGCTGTGAACTATAATTTTTGGCATATATATATAAGGTCTACCAAATGTTGTTAGCAATATAAAATTCTAATGGCTGACAAATATAATATAAATAAACCTCAAAATATAAATGTTAAGTCCTTCCAAATGTGCTTTTATCTGTTTTCTTTCTTTTCTTTCTTTTTTTTTTTTTAGCAAATGTGCTTACATAGTACAGTATTCCAGTGTTACACCCATATATTCTTTCTAGCCCACTCAGTTTTTCAAGTTCAAGTTAAAATAAACTCTTCTATTTCTGCTAAAAATACAACAATATTTGATCCCCCCTCCCCAGATGATTTTTTCCTAGGAGAACATAATCTAAACAATTTTCAGCTGTTTGTTTCCTGGCAGAAACATAGCCAAAGATGTCCCGTACCTGAAATCCTTGTTTCCGTTGGTACTTTCTCCTTTGCTGCATGTCAGCAAAAGTAGCTGCTCCAGTTGGGTAGGTATAGGCCATATGCGGTAGGAAGCTCATCTGATCTAGTCCCGGGTATGGTCGCAAGCCCGGAATACTGGTCTGCACTGGCGGCATAAATGTGGCAGGGGGAAATGCGCTTTGTGGTGGAAGGGTCGTGTATAAAGGTTTGGCACTAAATGGGTTCATACTGAATACTGGATTAGTGCTTTTATTATCCAAGTTATTTGAATTTGAAAATTCCTTCTTGATAAAAGTCAAGTTTAGAGGTTCATCTGAATTTTCAGATGATAAAGAAACACTGTTATGGTCTAAATTTATGCTACTAGCTTTTGTTTTGTTCTTTGTGGCTATAATACTTTTGGGTTCCTTCATTTGTTTTGGTAATGACAAGTCCAAAGGCTCAGCCTGAAGCTCCTCAGAGGAGAAACTGTTTGGAGTGTAAGAACTACTATGGGAGTTTTTAGAAGATGTGGAGGAAAGATTTAAAGGAGAAGGAGTATTACTCCTTGAGTGGTCCAATTTATCAACAACTGGTTTAATATTGGTAAAGTGGGTAGGTTTTGTTAGCCTGAGAGGAGTATCACAATTAGTAACACTGTTATGGAGTTCAGCTATAGAAGGTGATGTTATAGAGTCCATAGGCTTTACAGGAGACCTGGCTGATAAAGAGTCTTTCGTGGGTGTGTTGTTGGTGGCAGCCAGCGCCACCTTGGCACTGGTCCTTTCCAGTGATGGTGACCTGGAATTTGAATACTGGTACACTTTTCGTTGTTCAAACCATTCCTTCACAAATTCCTGAGGAAGGCCAACGGCAATGGAAATTTTCAGTAGTTCATCAGAGTTAGGTTCCATATTCATAGCATAATATGCTTTAAGTACAGACATGTGGTCCTTGTAGGGGTTGATAGGGCTAGTCATTCCTTTCTCAGAAAGTACTGATGACAACAGAAGAGCTTTGTTATCAACAAACATTTCAGATTTGTTGGGAACTATACTTTCATGAGGTTGAAGGACTGCCTTGATTTCTTCATTCATTTTGCAAAGGTAACGCTCATGCTGGTGTAAGGGAATGGGACCAGGAAAACTTTCTTTACAGAACTGGCAAGAAAACGGAGTGGATATGTTATGGTTCTCAATCATTTTTTCTTCTGAGACCAAGTCTATTAAAGTACGCAACTTCTCCTTCTTAATAGTACTGAGCGGCCTCCTTGAGTCAGTAGTTAAGCTCTGGAGGCAAGCTTTGGCTTCATTAACTTTCTCTAAAGTATAGTCAATAATACTTTTAGTGGCACCATTATGACTCACGACTGGAAGACCCACAGGTGGAATATTAGGAGAAGTGACTCCTTGTTCCTCAGCTTGAGAGCATGGATCCTTCATGTGATAACCCTTTAGCTTTGAGATTTCTTCAGCCTTGCAATCCATTTTTTGCCTGGAAACCGTGTTGTCCACAATTTGTAGAACTTTCTGTACCTCGCTTAAATTACTACCTATTGTAGGAAACCCAAGTAGAGGGCCTTCCATTCCTACACCTAAGTGCTGCATTGGACTTTGAGCAGAGGGATGAACTCCTAATGGGCTGGTTGCTCCAAGTCCACCATTCATAAAAGGACTAGCGCCACTAAACCCGTGTGTGGCCATAAGAACTTTATAGTCATTGAAATCTAGTGGTTCTGTTTTAATTTTAAGTAAGCCCGTTTGTTCAGACATACTAAGTGGTTTTCCATTCTCCAATTTGTTTCTCAGCTGTGAAATGGCTGAATTAGTAGGAGAGGAAGAAACAGAATTAGGAGAAGAACCCGTCTTGATATTGTTTCTCATTCGACCATTTACGGAGATTAAACCAATGCATTTCTTGCTGCTGATGTGCGAACTGTAGGAGCCAGAGTGTGAGAAACGTTTCTTGCAGTTGGGGCACTCATATGGTTTTTCACCTAAAATGATAATTAAAACAAACATTATACTATCTTATGGTAGGTAGCAAGCTAATTCAGCTACCAGGATAGCCACTCAAATGATTAAGTGGAAAGGGCAAAAATGATGCTACTTTATGTTGTAAGTGTTTAAGTCAGAATTATTTGACCATAACTGTTTCCTGGGCTTTATCTCCACTGAGTTGATATAGTTCAAGGTGTCAGCCGTGCAAGGTGAACAGCTATCTATTCTGCTCTCAGGAAAGATGCCGAATCTCCCTTTGCCATCGGCAGCCTCCCATTTTAGCAGTGTGTCAGATTAATGTGTGGTCAATAGCACAATAAAGATGTCACACTATTTAAAGGAGAGTGGAGCCATGGTTTTAATCAACTTTGTAGAGATTCCATTGATTCCACCAATCCTACAAGTCCTTTGAATAGCTTCCAATTTGGTAATAAAATGCTTGGCAGAGCTATCAGACTTGTTCTGGGCCGAAAATCTAAGTGGTAGGTTTTTCTTTTGCTCAAACACAGATCTCAAGATTGAAGCAACATTTAGAAAATCTCTATCCGAGCTTTCTAACAAAATTCTTAATTCATATGATTGCATGAAACTTTCCTATATCTTCCTTAGTTATAAAAAGATAAACTACATTGAATATCTCTACCTTCCTTCCCCTCTTTTTGAAACTGAAGTTTTTTAGGTCAAAAGATTATTCAATATAAGCAAGGGTTCAAGGGAGGAGGGGGAACCCATGTATTTTTCTTTGAGCTCTGGGAACAAAGCAAAGCATTTATAATTTTTAATAAGTGTTAGTATTACAAATCTTTTCACAAGACAGTGCTATTAATGGTAGGACAAATCTCATGAGGATGAGTCAGGCACACATAATTTATGAAATACCTTAGTAGCTCTAAAAAGCTACAAACAGAACTGTGTAAATTTTAAACAATCTTTAAAACTCAGCTAATTAAACAGAATGCAAATGTGAGTACCAGCACCTCTGCTACTCACCACTGTGAATTCGCAGGTGTTCCTTCAGATGGTGTTTATATTTGAAGGCCTTGCCACACTCTGTGCATTTGAACTTGCGATTACCTGCTCCTTGGGTCAGCATTTGATGCTAGGAAAGGAACAGAGGCAGATATCAGTCATGTGCAGGACGAACAAAGACATTTTGGTAGAATAGAAAGGACCTCTTTTTCAAATAGGCCCAAAGGTCTGTGTACACATTCATTTCTTTGCCCAGTCTTTCGGTATTGCCATAAAAGTTATAATGTTTGCAGTAAACTGAAACGAATAAAAAAAGTGCTTTAGCCCAAGTATCTAATATTTGCTTCAGAATTATTTTTGAGCTCTCTTCTCCAAAATGTCTCTTTAAGTTGTCCTGAGATGAGAGGAGATCATTTATATAAATGTTTGTAGTTCTTCAAATTCACTGCAAAATTAAAAACTTGGGAATTCCCTACTCTAATGAACCAGAAACTGACAAGGGGGAAATGAACCATTTTCCTGAAAACTCTAAGTCATCTCGTAAATGTGAAACCACAATAATTAAAATTTCTTTACAAGTTTAGAGTGCATCATCCTATGGCAATTTCAAATTTAAGGAAGTAAAAACACTTGATCATAAATGCTTCATCATTCAGTAAACATTTAAACATTCTTTTCAGTATGCTAGTTTCAAATGTAAACTGGTTTTTTTTTTTGAATCAAGGTGTTGCATATCAGACTTAATTCACTATAAAATATAAGAGACAGCATCCCAGGTGATAACTTCTTGAACAGTTTTAACATAGACTAGCCGGAATAATTTCAGATAGTTTTCATTTTTCATTTTTGTTCATTTTTACTTTTAGTTTTTGTGCTAAGGAGTAGGGACAAATCCTGAAAAAAAGTTTACTGGAAAGCCAAGTTAAAAGCAGTGAAGATATAATCAAACACAGCTGACCTTTTTGAACAAGAGAGAAAAATGTTATGACTTTGAATTCTTAAAAAAAAGTGATTCAGTCATCCACTCTGGATGCTCAAGGTAGGAGGTCAGCCTTTTTTGAGCAGCAATGACACAAAAGCCTTTTGCAAAAAGACAGCACAGAAACGGTATGACAACTGCTAGGGTGTGCTGAATCTTCCCACATTCCTAGTGAGACAGATGGTGTTACATGGGACACAGGGAGGTTTGTTCAAACAGCAGCAACCTTCAAAGATCAAGCAGAGCCCAGCCCGCCGAGCGCCATTGAGGGACCAGCGCTCATATGTTGCTGAGTTGCATAAACAAACAGCAACAGCTGCTTTGTCTCCCCCCACAGCCCTCAGAGGACTACTATAAACTTTAGTTGTGCCACTGTTAATATGATACAATCATTTTAATTTACTAATTGTAAATGCCATGAGCAAATGAGGGGACTTTTCAACACCAAAGCTACCATTCATAATGCGCCAACACAATCACACTTCTGCATATGAAATTTAAGACAGTTATGATAGATAAATATCTAGGCAGTTTTTTCCTTAGCATTTTAGTAAAATTAAGCAAAGGAAAAATATGTGTCACATAAGTGTAAACATGCAAACATTTTTCCATATTTGAACTTTGAAAATCAGTTCATGTAACAAACCATATCAGATGCAGTTAGGATCATTTACATCCCCTGTCCGCTCAAATGGGAAAGTTCCAAATTGAAGGATGATCAGCATTACTTGGTGTCTGTTTCCCTAACCAATTTTCCTCCTTGTAAAAGATGAAGCCAACAAAATCAAGCAAAATATAAAAGTTTTTTCTACACATCGACATAAGAAAAACTATTAATGTGGTAAAAAAAAAAGCCTATACAATGTGACTTCATCTATGCCAATCCATCTATTTGGACATAAGACATATCATTTCCATTTCTACTCTAACACTTCATACACTCAATTTGCAGATATAATTCTCTTAGGATGCCAGAAATAGCAATTTTGCTAAAATGTTTAAAGAGCACTGCAAAGCAGTTCCATTGAATCACTTTATGAATTTAAACAAGTTATAGTTACCTGTTCAAGCTATAGAGTTGTCTTTTTCTTTAAAGAGACAAGGAAAAAGAGAACCAAATCAGCCAGAGCAATTTTAACATCCTACTGTGTATACACATACATGTGTGTGCACACATATGTATAAAATACATGTATGTGTATATACATGTGTGTATAATCATTTTTATTTACTTCAGCCATGCTAGATATATGCATAGTTTAATCTATATATGTACATTTTTGATTTTCCTCAAAACATTCAATTAGATTTTATAAACTACCAGGAGCATGTAAAAATATCTACCTAATTGAAGATGTTATATGACAAATGAAAGAAACACACTCATCTTTTACTATGACTTAGGAATACTATATGCAAAAATTGCAAAGTAAAAGTAGGTGAAAAATGGAATTAAAATTGCTGAGATGTTTAATAATGTATAATTAAAATGCTACAGTTTCATTCACTTTTTGAGGAACATAAAATGAAACTAAAGTCAAGTTAAAGTGCAAATAAAATTTCTAAATTAGAAATTAACACACTCATTCGATCGTGAACATAGGACTATTAAATCATATTAGAAGAGACCATCAAAAAATCATTTAGACCTCAATTAAAGCTATTACCATTAAAAGATCTGCATCTTCAAAATGCCATGAAAAATTAATAATGATTGCCAATCAAAGCAATATCGTTTCTCTAAGGGGTTATTATAGAAAGAAATCACTTAAAACCAACCCCCCACCTGATCTGTCCCCGGCTTGTGCGTCACCATATGCCGCTCGAGCTGGGTGCGGTAGGCAAACGTGTAGCTACAAAGAGGGCAAGAAAAGTTCTCCTCGTTCTTCTCATGGCGGTACTTGATGTGCTCCTTCAGTGATGTCAAGCGCTTGTAGCCCCGGTCGCAGTAGGGGCAGGTCAGCAGTTGGGCAAAAGCATCTGGAGTTCCAGGTGGCAGGTCTGTAGCCGAGAGACAGGAGAGAGAGAAGCAGGCCAAAAGGTCAGTAAATCAATGGCAGCTAATGGGCTTATTGCCCGGGATGGTATGACAGGAATCACTGCAATCTGCTACACCAGAGTGCCATCATTTCAGACTGGCCTCAGCACACACCAGTTCCCTCACACACCCAGGACAAACTTGTCTGAATCATTTTCATACTGTGCTAGAAAATTAATTAATGACTTGAGCTTTTTGTGGGGGGGTGGGGGGAGATGTAAATAGCTGAAAGATGAAGAAATTTTCTTTAGGTGACTAGCAATTTGTATTTAATCGTAAGCCACATCGAGTTATGGCCATGACTGTATGAGGAACCTTCGCCACTGCTGGACAAAAGTGTTAGGGTGATGGAGGCCAGCACTTCTAAATTTTTTCTTAAGAAGTAAAGTCCCCCCCCCCCCCCCGCAAAAGATAAAGATATTCTTGGATATTTCTCTCTTAGAAATAAGCTTTGATTGTTCCTGTTCTTCACTAGATGTACAGAATGACATAAATTTGCTGACAAAAAAATCACAATACACTAAAATTACAGTTCCAATCTTTGCTCATGAAATTCCATGCTTCTGCAGCTGTTCTTCAAATTTTAAGGTAAACACCCAGGCATGTAGTGCATTTGTAATTGCAACAGCTGCAAGGGGTCAATATAGTGGCTAAAAATGAATTACAGTCTCACCATTTTCTTCTTGCCCATTGGCCTCTGGAGTGCCAAGGCGAGACAGTTCCTCAGGGGCTTCTGGGTAAATAATGGCTGTGTCACTGCGTTGTAGGTACTCCGCGATGCTAACCGCATGGCCATCCCCTTCATCCAGTTTCCTTTTGGCAAAATATTCCTCAAAGTCCGACGTGCAATTTGCATTCTTAACTGAAATCATAAAAGAAAAAGAAATGGTTTTTCAAGGTTTTCTCCCAGAGAGCATGAGCCAGTTTATGTCACTGTTTTCATGAAATGCTGATTCACAATGGAACTACAAATATATGGTTTATTTGCAAGAAGTGAACCAGATGACCAATTATTGATTGAACACTGCCCTGCTCTGGGCCACATCATGTGCTAGATACAAAAACTAAATGGTATTTTTCTTTAAAATAAATGATGACATTGTCTTTATTTCTTCCTGGAAAATTCATCTCTGGGTAATTTACAAAGGGAAAATACATTATTTCAAAAATGTTAGTAAAATTTTACAAATAGAACCACATGTTTCCAGATCTTGACTGCTAGAAAATACAAGCCCAAAGCTACTTTTATAGTTTGCTATAAGTTTTCTTTCTTTTTTAAAAAGGTATATCTAATTTTTTATTGCCCACGAAACATAACATGTTCCTAACCACAAAGACATCCTGTTTCTAAAAATATGCTTTTATTCCTCCTGTCCTCTGAATATCACACACAGGAATGAGTGCAAAGCCTAAGATGTAGAGAGAGAGGAATGTACTTTTTAAAAATGCATGACTGTTGACAAATTATAGGAAAGAGCATTCGTGGTCCTTAAAAGTTATACTTGTTCATCTCAATATTTTAACACTGCTGAAAATTATATCAGATTAAGCCTGTTGTTTGTAGAAAGGGAATAAAAATGAGCAGAAAAAGCAAGAAGAGTTGCAGTGTGATTTCCCAGTGACAGGGACTTACAAATGTGTGCCTTTCCCTCTAAAATAAATGAATGCTATAAAGTAGTTTTAGTGAGTTGTACAAGACTTTGTATATTTAAAACCTCTAAACATGTTTTTGA
>CM053622.1:588497175-588514675 GCA_028646595.1 Phalanger gymnotis
AGAGAGAGAGAGAGAGAAAGAGAGAGACAGAGAGAGAGACAGAGAGAGAGAGAGAGAGAGACAGAGAGAGAGACAGAGAGAGAGACAGAGAGAGACAGAGAGACTGCTAATACTATGCTTTAGGAGGAATGGAGGAACGAACAGTGGAATGAATGAATGAGTTTTCAAAATTTCTTAAAAGTGTTAATGTCCTGATCCATGCCTCTCTCCTCATCTCCTCCAAGCTTCTTTGCCATAAATAAAAAGTGATAAAAAAAGGTAATCTGCTTAGCTTTCTAAATTAGAATTTTGTGTAGGGCGAGGTAATTATATTTTCTGTTTTTATCAAGAAATATTGAGATTATCTATGAGAATGTTTTAAAGTGAAATCTTTAAATGTGATCTAAAACAATAGGCAAGTGCATGGGCTAAAGTAAAAAGAAAACAGACAAACGGTTGCAGAATTGCACCGTGTTGAATGTTGAACTGAACTTTTTGCTCTGTCTTTTCAAGTTTTGTGGGAAGCTAACCAAATCTGTGCATCAACAGAAAGGTCAATACTACTCAAATGTCCTGTGTTTTCCTCAAGGATGGAGACACCATGTGCAGTGATGGAGCCAGCTTTTTAAGGTTGTCTTGGAACTTTGTTTCAAACCTATTTTTTAAAACAGTAATTTAGTATAAAAATAAACGAACAGTGAGGATTTGTTACCCACTGGCACGTTCATGATATTGTGGACCCTTTCCCAAGGGTATAAATTGGTGGTGATTGTGACGTCGACATTTAACTTGAATCATAGTAACTGGGGCCTGAAGAAACTTAACTTTTACAAACAGATCATCAACATGACTATGATGGTGAGGGGTATTGACATCCTTGGTGGCTTGGGTGGCATCTACACTAACTATCCTACTTTTATCCTGATATTCTAGTAACCATCTGAATTATTTGGCCACAGCTGCATTGTGCAGCCTGATTTTTTATTTGCATATGAATGTCTCCATTGAAAAATGGAATCAAATGCAAATGGATGTTTCAATTGTATTTATATTTATATCCTTTTGGCTTGTGTGGCAGAAAAATGCTAAATGTTTCGGGATAGACATAGCTTTTATCCAGTTTTCTTCTAGCACTGTAACTGGTTGATTTGAGAGGCAAATCATTTATGAGGTGACATGAAGTTATTTCTGGTAGACTTCTGAGTAAGATGCTTCCTGAATGCTGCCTATAGCTGTCAAATGGTTTTGCAAAGGAAGAGGGTGCTTCATCTGTACCACACGTCAGTCAGCCAATAAGTTCTTACTGTGACCCTATCTCATGTGTCCAATATTGTGCTAGATTCTTTGAAAGAAGTATAATAGCTTGTGTAAGACATCTCTGCCAATGAGGAGCTTACAGTCTAGCTGGAAAGGAGAACTGAACTACCCTTCATGAAACCATCAAGCACCATTTAAGTAGGGAGCTACTTAAGATTGATTTTAACTCCAGGAAAAGTCCAGAGAAGGGAAAAGTCACTGTAGGTAGAAGCCAGCAAGGAAGGTTGCACGGAAGAGGTGGAATTGAATGTTTCTAATCCAAAGTATTTGAACTGCTAGGACTTGGCTTCATGTGGGGTAGTTGAAGCACTGGAGAGATGACCCATTATATTTTGATCACTTAAGTGGAATTGAGTTGAGCTTTCTATGGCTCATGGGTTCAGAAATGGGAAACGGGAAGGTCATTAAGTTCCTCCTCATTTCACAAATGAAGAAACTGAGGCCCAGGACATTTGTGACTTGCTCAAGATTATGATCCAGGAAGTTAGGTTCTCTGAGTTCAAATTCAAAATTCTTTCCACTGTAGTACACAACTTTTATGGATGAGAATTTAATTTACTACATTGCTGGAAAGGAATACTAATAAGAATAATAATTATAGCTGACATTTTTGGAGTGCTTTACAACTGTCATCTCATTAAGTAGTACTAGAATCCTTTTTTTTAATAGATGAGGAAAAAAGTTCAGAAAGGTAAAATAGTTTAGTCAAGATCACATAGCAAATGGTCATAGCAGCATTTGAAACTAGGCCTTTTGTTGCCAAATCTAGTGGGTTTTTTTTCAAACATACCATGGTGTCTCTGTGAGAAATTCTCTCACAAAGGTAACTTTATGGCCCTTATCCAGGTCTTGGTATGAATGGTCAGAAAATAGGACTCGTATCATTCAAGAAACTTGTTGAGATATTCAATTCTACTTTCAAGCTTTTATTTTATGTTTATAGATGGGCCAAAACACAGGAACTCAAACCAAACATTAAATTTTCTATGGTTGTATTCCCTATAATAGGCACATAGATAAGGTAAAAAATTCACTGGAGAGTTTTAGAATTAACCAGTATATTATGGAAGTAGAGATACAACCTCATTTAAAATTTTTATTTAATCCTTTTAATTCTCAGGTCTCTGTGCAAGGATTGCCATGATAAACTGAAAACAGATATTTTAATTGTATTTATGATCAGATGGTAAGTAAAATTTACACACAAGAAATCCTGGTGTTTTCTCCTAACTTCTCTTGATGGTTTTTCATTTGGCCCTAAACATTTACCCTAAAAATCTAAATCTTTCTTAAGTTCAAGTAAAATTTTGCTAATCTAAAAGAGCCTGACATTAAAAATATTCTCATCTCCGTGCGTACTTGACAATACTTAGGTGTAGTTCCACCCCTGAATATACTAAAGTAAAAAGAAAACAGACAAACGGTTGCAGAATTGCACCTTGTTGAATGTTGAACTGAACTTTTTGCTCTGTCTTTTCAAGTTTTGTGGTAGGTAGAGTCTAGGTAGAGAAATTTCAGTTTCTTTCTAAATTCGCTATTCATCCATTCTGATTTTGCTACTTAGTACTAGCTATAACAACACAAATTGGTCTTCATACCCACACGTATGGAATGCTTCCTTAAATTGCAAATGAGTTTTAATTAGTACTGAAACATAATACCAAAAGAATCTAATAATTATTCCTTTCTTTCCTGTGTCTTACTCTTTCTTTTTTTCTTTCCTCCTAAGCAGGATCAAGTTTGGGAAGGAAGGGTGTGTATGTGTGTGCATGGGGGGGGGGAGGAGAAGAGGAGAAGGGGTGGGGACAAGACATAATAGCTGTCTTCAGATATATGAAGAGCTTCTATATGGAAAAGAAATTGTATTTATTTTGTTTGGCCCTAGAAGGGCCTAGATGCAATGGCAAAAAGTTGCAAAGAGGAAAATTTAAAATTAATCTCAAGAAAAAGCAACTCAAAAAATTTGAGCTATACCAAAGGGTGATGGACTGCCTCTTGAGGTTCTCCTTTGACTTACTAACATGAAACCTGAATCACTATTTGTTAGGTATGTTGGAAAAGGAGTTCCTTTTTTGGAGTGGGATGGACTACACAATGGACTTAGAGATCCTGCCGAACTCTGAGACTCTGTAATACTTTAACTCTCACCTCATTTTTTTTCTGTTTCTTTTCCCATTTTTCTGCCTTTAGTTGGCATTTATACACCTCTAGACTCCTACATAAACTAATGAATATATTACCATTTTTGGTTTGGCAGTTTTAATAGTTAACAAAGATTAAAGTGTAAATTTTATGAACATAATATATTTACATAAAAAGGAAAAAAGGATGAATAATTCTAGTGCTAAAGGCAACTGAAGCAGTTAGGAAGATGAGAGAAGATATGTTGAGCAATTGTTTTTTTTGGCCACCATTTTGGAATGACTGTGGTGATATAAAATGCTATCTTCCTTCCTTCCTTCCTTCCTTCCTTCCTTCCTTCCTTCCTTCCTTCCTTCCTTCCTTCCTTCCTTCCTTCCTTCCTTCCTTCCTTCCTTCTTTCCTTCCTTCCTCCCTCCCTTCCTTCCTTCTTTTCTTTTTTCTCTTTCTCTCTCTCTCTTTCTTTCTATGAAACTTGAAATAGCAGAGTACTTGAGGAATTAAAACAAATTTCTCCTCTCTTTCCTTTGAATGTGCTGCTTTGTAAATATTTTGCACATAGTAGGCATTGCATGCATTCTTGTCGAGTCAAACAACAAATCAATCTAATTAACATTATTTTTTCATTTTTTAGAAAATGTCTATTTACAAAATGCAAGGTGAATAGCATATAGAAATGCCAAGTTATATTTTAAATCTAGTCACTGATGTTTATTTTTCATGTCTCAAATGCTCATATTCAGAATTTTGTTGAAACATAGAAGTGCTTTTGAAGACTTTGAGAACTTATGTAAACCTGAATTAATTATCTAACAGAACTTAGCCTGTGGTCTTTAACTTAAGCACACACACTGTATACCAGATATGTAGAGGATGATAACAGTGGGGGAAGATAAGAAAGAGAAAAGTTTCTTTAGATTCACTTCTCTAATGGCATTAAAGACTTCATCACATAGTTATATGGCAAATAGCAAAGCTCCAGACTTGCATAATGTCATGGATGTAGCCACATAACCAAGAAAGGAGGCAGTTGTCAAAAGCAACAGGAAATGGAGAGCTCTGCCAAAACACCGCACTCATTCCCAAGAAGGGAGAATGAGTGCGGTGTTTTGGCAGAGCTCTCCACCCCTGCTCTGACATGGCTTTCCCCTGTGTTCAGATGCCAATGGGAATATCCCTTAAGCAGGGACTTCAGGAAAGCGAGTTCAAGAATGAATTGGGGCATGGGGCTTTGGTACAGCTTCCTGCTGTTCCAGAATATAACTGGCCTTGCAAGGTACTACCCATAGGGCCAAGAACTGCTTTAAAGTTAGGTGTTAGCTCCCAGGTTCATGATATTCAGTTTGTAAGGACTAAACCTTGGATTATCTGACTGCTATGTATGCATGTGATTTCCATGATCCGTACCCTCCCCCCCCCACAAATGCTTATGTTAGACTTCTCCAAACAGGATCAAAGGTTGACCATGTGTTTAAGTCGTAAACTAAGCATTTAGTACAAGTACCAGGTCTTAAATATTCCTGAAAGTCTCTCAGCACATAGAAGAGATCATTTGATAATATTTTTTTTCAGAAAGGGTGTCTATGAGGTAGGAATTTGTCCACCAAATTTTGCTAATTTTGCTTTTGAATGCTGTAGATAAAGCCACAAATATTGATGATTTATGAGCTCGATCATATCCTTTTACCTGCCCAGTAAAAAGCCTCAGCAGCATGGTATGGTGGGAAAATCCTTGAGCTGGTTTGCGTTGCTTCTAATCCGGGCTCTTCTACAAACTAGTTTGACCTTGAACAAGTAACTTCACTTGTCAAGATCTTAATTTCATATCTCTCTAGAGTCCCTTCAAAGTCTAAAATTCTATAATTTGAAGGATAAAATTCCAAATAAGTCTGACCAAGCCAAGAGATTTTCATGGATTGATTTTCAGTTAAAAAGCAACAATTCTAATAGGGAAAAATGCATTAGGGAAAATAATTTTGGAGTTGTCTTAAAACCACACACAACAACAAAAGGAGACATTCAAGAAGCTTAGGAGACCAGTTACTTTTTGTGGGAACTCCTACTGTGAGGTGGAGATAGCTGCTCCTAATCGCAAACAAAGCTAATAAAACCACAACCTTCATTAGCCAGGAAGTGACAGGCCCTCCTTGGCGCACACTGATTACAGCCTGAAAACGACTATTCTTCTAACCTGCCAAATTTTACTTCTGTTTTTCTCTCCCCAGAATATATCTTTTTCTTAAATTTTTAAGCAAGCTTACTCATCAAATAATGAAAATAATTTTTTTAAAAAATGTTATGTATATGTTATATTTGATTGATGACTTTCCCCAACCCCTTTCTTCTTACCAACTCCCCCCATCCCCACCCTTCCCTTTACAATCCCAACAACATAAAAAGGCAAAAGACACAAGATGAAAACGACATGCTGGATTGATTAATTAGCCAACTCCTGCTTTGTTAAATATTTTAGTCTTATTAGAATTATCTTGCACGTTGATCCAATATAACTGAACAGTAAGCTATCCCCTGAACTCATGCATAGAAGTAACATATGAAAGCTTTAACTTGTAATGTTCCTGATGCTTATATAAGAAAGAGAATTAATTTTAAAACTGTTTAATGTCCTTACTTAAGAGTAATAAAAGATCAAGTTATTAAATTAAGAACATAATAAAGGTATAAAAATATTTGCCTACCTTAAAAATAATTTTTCTTTATGGTTGATGATTGAATGTACTTATTTACTTTTGATTAAATAGAAATAATATTTTCTCACCCTGTCTTTGCTGTCACTAACAATCTCAAATGACCAGAGCTGATCTATCATTCCTTGCCTTTTTTTTCAGTGTGTACCAAATAGAGACTAGGAATATGGTGAGAAGTAGTACTACTATTCAGAGAAGTACTATTCTCAGTGAAAGGCAGGTCTTTACTCAGGATTAAATAAAGAGAAGGCAGACCAGAAAAAATTCTGATAGCCTGAAAGAATGGATGGCTCTAGGTCAGTGGATCCATCAGGTAGAGATTATTTTGTCCTTTCTCTACTTTGCCTCCTTTGCTCATACTCTGCTTCAATTATAGACATTTTAAAATTAAGAAATACACAATATATGTTTTCTGAGATGAAATAGGATGTAGCCTTCTCTCACTACTTCTGACTCTCCCTCCTTGTAACTCACAGCTTTTGGTGTTTATTTCGCTCATTTGGCTCTTAGCAGCCATATTCTATATGAATTTTTAGTCTTTTCTTTCTAGTTAGATTGTTGGTTAGCTCCTTATGTGCAAGGATTATAGCTTATACTTCTCTTACCCCCTCACAGTGCCTTAAAAAATTGGGTCTGAATTCTGCCTGCGGTTAACTAGCTGCATGATGTTGAGTTTAAACCCTCTCAACCTCAGTATCCCCAACTCTCACATGAAGGGATTGTGATCTCTAAGATTCCTTTTGGTTCTCAATCCTCTGACAAATAAAAAATCAAGCTTTCTATTCCCTTGACCCAAGTTCTTCTTCTTCCTCCTCCTCCTTCTCCTAATCATCAGTTTTTAATTATTGCTTTAAAAATACACATAAAAACACTTAGCAAATATTTGAATATTTAATTTCCTTGACTAAAAACTTATAGTGTTCCCTTACCACCCTCCCAACCCTAGGTCTCCAATTTTTTCCTGATCCAGATAATGATTTGAATTCATTTTCAAAGAAGGTTCAATGTAGTACTTTATAATTTCAGGTTAATCAAATGTAACACCACGTATTGATCTCCTTGTCTAAATTATTAGGCAAAGGAGAAAGTATAACAAAAGTTTTTCCAAGTGTTCATCCCTGTTAATTTAACAAACATTAATTAAGTACCTACTTTGTTCGAAGTCCTGTAGTTGATGCTCTGAATAGCAAGATGAAAAACAACCTACTTAAGGAGTTTATGATCTAATAGAACGTATGGGATGTACCCAATTAAGAATGATACAAGGTATAACATAATAAGGGCAAAGGAAAGGTCTGGACATTGTACCCTGTGGAAATTTGAAAAAGGAGGTATGATTTTCAGATGTGTGTGTGTGTGTCGGGTGGAAGGAATATTACTGCATGTTAATGTACCTTGTAGTTTCTTATTATAAATTTTAATTTACTACTCTAAGACTTTGAATATTTCATTTAAATACTGAGTTTGCTTTGGTCTAGGTCTGTGCTTTCATCATTATAGGGAACTCCTGGTGTGGAAAATTCTCTTTTCCAATGCAGACTGGCAACCTTTCTCAAATTGACAAGTTTTAGAGGGTTAAGTGGGGACATGTATTGAGAGGTTAAGTGACTACCCCAATCACATAGCTAGTGTATCAGGAGCAAGACTTGAATAAACATTTCCCTTACCAAAGATTAAACCTCTATTTACTATGACATGCTGCCTACCTTTAAAGACCAGCTTTTCTAATTTTGCATCACATTTGCAACTCCATTTGGTAGCATATCACAAAGTATCCTTCTAATGAGTGATTAATTAAAAACTGATGATGATGGTGATGATGATGAGGACCTTGGGTCAAGTGAGTAGAAATCTTGATTTATTATTGGTCAGAGCATTGAGAACCAAAAGGAATCTTAGAGATCACAATCCCTTCATATAAGAGTTGGGGAAACTGAGGTTGAGAGGGTTTAAGCCCAATATCATGCAGCTAGTTAACTGCACAGGCAAAATTCAGACCCCAATGTTCTTTTCACTCCACCATAGCAGTTTACTCTTCTCAAATCACTGTTTACTTGGCACTTATTTGTAGCCCCGAAGTTGGCTGTGAATATGATCATTTGTTTATGACACTTTTCTGTCTGTTCTGCCTCCCTTAAATGTCTCATCAGATTGTTACTTTCCCCAGGACAAGGGCTTTATCTTTTATGTCTGTTTTGTCTCTTCTCCCAAACCCAGTTCAGTGTTGTGTGGATACTTAGTAAATGCTGCTGAATATGAATCTGAATACAAGCTCCTTATTGGCTGTCCCCAGTTCCATATATGAAAAGAACTAATTTTCCTTTCACATAGGGCCAGAAGAACATGACCCAGGATGATATTCAAGAATCAAGTACTGTGAAAATCTTTGCTTGTTGCTATGGGACACGCACACACACACACATGCATATATGCATATGTACATGTGTTATATATGTGTAATATACACACATATATAATGTGGAGGAGGTATGTTATATACGTGTAATACACACATATAACACACCTCCTCCACATTTACTACATTGACACATTCAGAAGGCTGCTGACAGAAGAGATGGAACTGAAGCCTAAGTTACTCTGAGCCTTGGTCTTCGATTCTCAAGTTCATTAATAGAGTAACATGAAGAAATTTGTTCTACTGCTTGCTTGTTTTGTGTTCTAGAATGTCAAGGCACAGGATTTCTAAGAACCTATTCAAAATTTACCAGTTACTTTTAATTTGATGAGTCTGATAAACTTAGTACCCCTGATTTTCAGTAGATGAAATTAATTTGGGCACAGAGAGATAGAAATAAGTAATTCATAAAAAGCATTTTATTTTACCGTTAATAAACAGTATTTAGAAGACGATCGTAGCATATTTAATAATTATATCTAATGACATATTTTCTGGCACTAAAATGATCATCTTCCTGTCTTTGTATATAAAGTAAGAACTATGCCCTAAACTGACCTTGCCCAGTCTCCAGATTCAGGATTCTTTTTTTCTAGGAAGAGACGAGGGTACCCATGGTTATTTATAGCCTCTGTAACAAGAGTAGTAGATTATCTGAGGAAAACATCACTTTCACACATTCAGGAGGAAAATACCAGGGACCTATGCTGATTTCTATGTAGTACTAAGTCTGTGTTATGCCTGGCATTTAGACAAACTAATGTTTCTAATGTAGAGTTTTTTTCCATCACTTTCTTCTTTAGAAAGTAATATTTCTTACACTCTCTAAGAAAACCTTGCATGATTTTCTCACAATGAAGTCGAATTATTTTAATATGCCAGATTCCTTGTAAAAACCCATTTCCCTATAATGTACAGCAAATACAATAATCTTGTTATGTAGAAATTAAAACCCAGAAAAGTTTGTTACATAGAAAGTTTCTAATAGAACTTAGGATTCTGAATATTTCCACCTGCAGTAAGTCCCCTGTGCTATACTCCTGATCTGAGTTGGCCATTTTAAATTTTACTCTCACTTTTGGCTTTGACCAGTTATTTCTCCTATAAAGTTCCATTCTGATGATCCTAAATTGCTTAAACCTGATTACTACCTTCCAGGAGGCTAGGCTCATCCTGCAAGACTTCTTTAAGGCTCTTTCAATGCCAGTTTCTTTGCTCGCTATTCATTTCTTCATTCAACCAATCTTGCAGGCCTACTAAGTGCATGGTGCTGTGCAAATTACTCTGAGGCCACAAAACAAGTCACGGACTGTTACTCCCTTTAAAAAGGTCTCTCTCTCTGGGGCAGCTAGGTGGTGCAGTGAATAGAGAATGGGCCCTGGAGTCAGGAAGACCTGAGTTCAAATGCGGCCTCAGGCTCTTGACATACTTACTAGCTGTGTGACTTTGGGCAAGTCACTTAATCCCAATTGCCTTGCCTTCCTCCTTCCAAAAAAAAAAGCGCTTTCTCTCTCTCTCTCTCACTCACACTCACTCTCTCTCTCTCTCTCTCTCTCTCTCTCTCTCTCTCTCTGGAAAGGCAGGACTGGAACACACGAAATACTAACATAACAAAAACAAGGAAGTGAATGATTAGTGTCCAGAGGAGTGGTACTGGTAAATAGATGGCATAGGAGTTCCATAAGAGGAGGAAATCATTATCTAGAGCTGCCAGGGAGAAACTTCACAGAGGAAGTAGGACTTGAGTTGATCTCCTTCCTGCACTTCCTGCCACAGTGTCCATTCCTATTGACTTCTCTACAACTTTTTGTATTGTCCACCACACCCTCCTCCTAGATACTTTCTCCTCCTTGGCCTTTGTGACAGTGTTCTCTCTTGGTTCTCCTGTTACTTGTTTTCTAAATCTGTTTTCCAGGTTCATCAGCAGCAGAGCATGGTGGTCCCCCAATACTCTATACTAAGTTCTCTTTTCTTTCTTCTCTACACACTCACTCGATGATCTCATAATTTCTGAAGGATTCAACCGTCATCTCTGCTTAGATGACTCTCAGTTCTATGTATCTCTTCCTAATCTTCCTCCTGAACTCTATTCTTGCTCCTCTTGAATGCTTCACAGGAACTTCAAACTCAATGTGTCTCAACCAGAGAATACTTTATTTCTTCCTTACCTTACCCACCCCCTTCCCCTTTTCGTTATCGAAGGTACCATATTTCCAGTTGCTCAGGTTCACATTATTAGAGTTAACCTTGACTTGTCCTTCACCCCTACATCGTTGCCTCTTCCCCCTCCCCCATCCCAGCAGTTACCGTGCCTTGATTGTGCTTCCACATCTTTCACATCTGTGATAATAGTCTCCTAATTGGTCTTCCTTCTCAATCTCATTCTATTATAGCTGTCAGATTAATATTCCTAAAACACAGGTATGAGCACGTCACTTTCCTGCTCCAAGAGCTCCAGTGGTTCCGTGCTTCATGTAATTTAAAATACAAACTCTTCAGCCCAGCCCTCTATAAGCCTCCCTCATTTTCCTTTCTAGATAGTCATTATTGTTCCCTTCCACATTCTACATTTCCAACTTAGCCTGCATTCTCAGTTTCCCTACGTCTGTGTCTTTGAATAGAGCAATACCATGCTTGAAGGGCACTCCCTCTTCCCTGCTACTTCTTAGAACCCCTAGGTTCATTCAAGCCCCAATTTAGACACTGTTGCCTATTAGAACCTGTCCTGCTCCTTCGTCAGTTTATCTTATATTGATCCATGCATGTACATGGTTGGGATATTTCAGAAGAATACAATTTCCTTGAAGGTAGAGACTGTTTTATTTGTGTCTTTGCATGCTCAGTACCTACCATCGTGTCTTGAAATTTGAGTTGAATTGGAGTGCTATGGGGGAAGGAAGGGGGAATTAGACTGGATAACATGAAGAGAAGTTCAGAAGGAGTGTTATCTCTGGGAAACAGTGAGGAGACTGGTCTGACAGGAAAGAAAAATTCTTGGTAATAAGTAGTTGGGGGAAACTAAAGTGAAGATAGCTTTAAGTTCCCTGTTAAGGAGTTTGGATTTTTCCCCCTTTTGGGCAGTGGTATTCACTGAAGAGTTTTGCAAAGGATACTATAATGATAAAAGTCATGTTTTAGGAGGATGTGATGATTGCCTGGAAGGAGGAGATGACAGAAAGAGAAGAGTCAAATATTAGTAGCATTAAAGATGAATATGACTGAGTTTTAGCCCTGCTGGCTGTTTCCAACCAAGCTTGCACATAAATTGAATTAGTATTGAAATATATCTGATGTGAAAATGTGAAATAAAAGTCCAAATGTTGATCTTGAAATTTTGTGTTAATTATTGCTAACTGGTGTCATGTTGTCCTAATTGCAGTCTTATGTCTTTTCGTGGTAAGTACCCTTTGAAAGCTTAACGTATAAATATAAGCAGGGCATCTAGAGTAGTGTGATGGAAAAAACACTGGACTGGATGTCAAGTGACAGGGACTCTAGTTCAGGCTCTTCTGTTCATTGGCTCTGTGACCTTGGACAAGCTAGTAAAGATCTTGGACTCAGTTTCGTTGTCTGTAGAATGGGGGAAGGGATCGGATTGGACCTCTAATGTTCTTCTGAGTTTTGACATTCTATGATTTTATTAAGTCTAAGTCTTTCCATTGTTTATTTTTCCTGTGCCTCTTAGAAGACACAGTAAGTGAGTTCAAAGACACTAGTAAGAAGATTTAGGTTTATAATAAGATCTAAAATCTCAAGAGATTCCTTCCTTGTTACTATGAAGCTAAGCTGTTTTCCTAGAAGTGAAGAATTGTCTCTCTGACACTTGGTATATAGAAAAATCAGGATTCAGGAGAATATAAACCATACTTTTAATATGCCAGCTAGGGCAAAGGAAAGAAAGGGCTAGAATTTTAGAATTGAAAGATAGTTCCAGAGGTCAGTCTGTATACTACTTTAAAATTTACATATATATGCCACTCTGCCTCTGGTTAGTATGTTACTTGAATCTTTTTGATTATTTTTGACTAATCCTGTGATTGCATTGGCACAGAGAATTACCATTGAGGAAATTCCTTCAGTCGGTGCCCATAAGCACCTACTCTGCAATTTATAGTATTAGATATTTGCCTGGGGCACTAAGAGGTTGTATTACTTAACCCAGAATCACACGGCCAGTAGCTGTCAGAAGCAGGACTTGAACCCAGGGCTTCCTAACTTCAAGGCCAACTGTCTGTCTATGATGCCACACCATCTCTACCCAATGAAGTTGTGGGATGGTGGGAAGAATAAGAGTTAGCAAAATGGTTTCTATTCCAGGCTCTGCCACTATGTTTCTGTGTGACCTTGGGCAAGTCATCTAATTTCTGGGCTTCAATTTAAGTATAAAATGAGGATGTTTGACTAGACAAGGTCCCTTCTAACTCCTAGAGTCTATTGGCATTCAAACTATTCACAAAAATCTATAGGGAAAAAATTCTTGCTGCCCCATTTAGTAACTCTTTCCAATATATAACAGCTTTCATTATTAGGAAATTACTTAATTCAATTTTTACCCTTTTTATTTTCTCTTATTCTATTTTCAGTGGAAATAAAAATGGAGCTGGTTGCTATCAATACTTAATCAATAAACAAATATTTATTGAATACCTTTTATGTATAAATCAGTGTTTTTGGTACTGTGTACAGAATCAGAAGACTAAGAAATTTATAATGCAAGTAGGGAAATAAAACATTAAAAATACTAAAACAGAGTATGATAAGTGCTAAATGACAGGTATAGACAATATGTAATGTAGGATTCCAGAAGAGGGAGACAACTCAATTCTGCTTTCTCTTTGACCTTTCTGCAGCATCTGTAAGTGTTAGCAATCCCCTCAGTCTTAAAATTCTCCACTCTATGAACTTCCATGACACTATATTATCCAAGTGTCTACCAACCTTCTTTTTCTCTTTTGTTGCTGTTGGCTCTTTTTTCTCCTTTCTCTAACTGCAAGTATTCTCTAAGGTTCTATCTTCAGTCCTCTGTTCTTCCCTCTCTACCTTCTTTGCCTCAGAGATCTTATCCCCTCTCATTGCTTGAAATATCACTTCTATGCAAATGGCTTCAAAATTTATATTTCTAACCCTCAACTGTTTCTTTATCTCCAGTTTCACATTTCAAACCGTCTGATGGAAATTTCCATGTGTATGCCCCACTGTTACCTCAATATGGGATATGAGTTGTTATGGCAATGGTGGATCCTAAGATTCTGATGAACTTTAGATAAGTAATCAGATTAGATTCTAAGAAGGCAGCATCATATAGTAGATATAGAGCCAGCCTTGGAGTCAGGATGATCTGAATTAATATTCAACTTCTAAAACATACTAGTTATAATCCTGAGAAAGTCACTTACACTCCTCAGTGATACAGGGAGATAAAACTTGGTGATGATCTGCATTTATAGAGGGAGACTCCTCCCCAGAAATTCCCTGAAATGACAGGTCCTGGTCCCAAACCAGCCAAATAACAAACTAGATGCTGGAGTCTTCTGAAAACCAACCATCTTTATAAATGAAGTGTATCTTTATTGACATTCTTTTTAGTGAAGTCATTGCAGAACATTTGTTTGTCACATAGTGACATTTATTATACTTTACATAGAGTGATTACATTAGCTGAGTCTATTCATTATTCTAATTAAGGGAAAATTAATGGCACAGTTTAATTTTTCATTATTTCCTCTACTTCAATAATAAGGAAACTAGTAAATAGATTTCTCATATTATTCATAAAATTATTGTAAATAGGTCAAAGATTAAATTTTATGTGTATCATGGTAAGGGAAGTATAGATGAAATCTTGATTGTATTCATAATGTTCTAAAAACTAACTGCACAGTAAACTTTATCAGTTCTATAGTGGGAAAAGCATACTTTGATGAACCTTATTCAGAAAGATTATTTGATAATGGTCAGTAATATCCAATTTAGAATGGCATGTAATATTGTTCAAAACACATAAGGACTAGTATAGTAGAATACAGATAAATGTCCTGAGTCACAAACTCATCTTGGGGATATTTTTATATCCCATGCTTGTTAGCTCTTTGGAAAGAATATGCAATATGCACAACTTTCCCAAGACTCCATTTTAGAGTAAAGTAAGATAAAAGAAAAAACTAAGCTTTTACTTCAATTCCTCATTTCATTAGATGAAAAATAGTGAAGAGATGGCACTTTTCAATTACCTACTGTTTTCTTTCCCCATCACAAAATATAAAATTTTTGAAGAAAAATTTTGGAAAAAGGCATATGATGATAAAATTAAAGGAAAATACAAATGAGATAATGTTTTTATGGTTTTTTTCTGGGAAGACAACTTCAAGATACTTTATACTACAAATATCTGTTTTCTCTATATTTTATGTGAATTGGAGTGGGTTGATGAATTAGATATTATTCAAATTTTTGAAGTCTTTAATGAATGACTAACAAAAATTGGCTAAATCTATGCTTGATACTGTCTTTTTACAAAATACAAACTCTTCAGTCTAATATATGAAATCTTATACAACCCTTTTCCATCCTACCTTTCTAGGCTTATTTCATAGTAACCCTCTTCACATATTCTTTGTTTCAGCCAAACTGACCGACCAGCTATTCTCCAAACCCAAACTTTCATCTCTAGTCACCATACATTTGCACAGGCAACCTTCCATGTGTAAATGTCCCCTCTCTGCCTTCTACTCTCAACATCCTTCCCTTCCTTCAAGGTTCAGCTCAGGTTCTGCCTTCTTTGTGAAGTGCTGCCTACTCTCAATGAGAGAGAGTGTGGGTCAGGGAAAAGATGGATTTGAACTAGGAGGACTTTATTTCAAATTCTGACTCTGCTTCTTATACTTCTGGCCAAGTGACAATATCTCTGGGCCTCAATTATCTCAGCTGTAAAATGGAGGAGTTGGACTAGTTGACCTCAATTGTCTATGGATTCTAACCCTACATTCCCTCCTTCTATTGATCTGTGTGAATGTTTTATCTACTGCCCATATCCCCTCCCTAGTAGAACAGATGCATCTTGAGAGCAAAGGCAATTTC
The DNA here is from genome assembly GCA_028646595.1 of Phalanger gymnotis. Taxonomy (NCBI): domain Eukaryota; kingdom Metazoa; phylum Chordata; class Mammalia; order Diprotodontia; family Phalangeridae; genus Phalanger; species Phalanger gymnotis. The sequence continues at coordinate 588,512,812 of CM053622.1, forward strand.
ACTTTTGTCTTTATATTCCCAGCCCCTACCAGAGATCCTTGTACAGGTTAGGTGTTTAGTTAATGTTTGTTGAATTGAATCAAATTTAATTCTTGATTTAGGGAGGCAAAAAAGGGGATGTATTATTGGAGATATCCACTGCACAAAGTACCAAAATACAGTGTTTAAATTTTAAGTAAATATCCAGAAATATAAGAGTTGCAAAGATGCAACTGTTAAATAATGATAATAAAAAGGGATAGAAGCGTTCCTTTTTCTTCATTCACCACTATGTTTCAGTGGTAGACTCATGGCTTACCTGTACCATTATTAACAGTGGTCTGGATTGCGGCTTCTGGCCCCATAGTGTCATATTCTTCCTTCATTTCTTCTGTGGAAAAAGAAAAAGAAATTCAGCTTTAGCGGTTGTACACTATAGAAAGGCTTACAAAACTAAGCATGCCAACTGCAAGAACAAGGAAGATTCTTTTAAAGCAAACAGAGAAAAGGCTTATTGTAGACCATTAAACAATAGCTTTGTTTGGGCAATTGAATGAATCCAATTGCACTAGCTGGACAAGAACTTATTTACTTTAAACATTACTGCAAGCTTTGAAGAACAGTAGTACTTATTTGGGGGGAAATGAAAGGATTTTTTTTTCTGATAGCAGTTCCAGTTGACAAACAGGGGAAAAGATAACATATTATTTTTTTTTCAATAAGCAGGCAGTTAAAACTAAGGTATTTGTACTTATAAGAAAAAGAGGCAGGCAATCTGAAATAGTGATAAGTACGGATGCCTGCTACCACATTAGTATTTCTCCTTTTATTATTTTTTTAGGAGGGGAAGCAGTTTATGAGAGGGGATGATGGTATTCAGATACAGGCTTGAATTAAATAATTTATTTTAAACATCATCTGTAGAGCCAACTTGTGGAATGATCACTCTAGAGGTACTAGACACACGAGCTGTTTTCATATTTGCCTCTAAAATTCCAAAAACTGAATTTCCTTCATTCCTTTGCACACTAACTCCTTAAACAGAATTTCTTCGATATTCTCAAACATTCACCAACAGGCAATCAATAGCATTTCATTTTCCGATCAAAGAAACCTTTCAAGTTCCAAAATCATAGAACTTGGTATTTTGATGAAGAGTATGATATGTACTATTTTGAGGGAGGAGGCTGAATGTCCACTATTAATAATCACTGAAAATCAGTTTTACAAAATTAAAGAAATCTGAAATGAGGGATAGTTTGGAAAACAAGGGAAATTTAGATTAATCTGATTTTTCAAATGCTAGACTACATAAAGGGTCAAAGAAGGACAGCTAACTATTAAAATTCTTCCAAGTATGTTGAACATTAAAATTAAACTACATTTTTGCAATAAAGATTTCGATGAGAACAGAAAATGCTCTGGTACCAATCTATCTCCATGACAATGATTTTATTGGAAACAAAAATTATATAAACAGGACCCATCCTTTGTGAATTCCTAAATTTGTAATCTCATAGCTTTCCTTGGCTGACATAGTCTAGTAGTAATTAGTTGTTAGAATAACAGATTCTAAGTGTATCATTCTAACCAACACTAAAGCACAAAATGACTTAATTCAGAGCTTTATAAGCAGTACATAATACTGCAGCATAAATATACGTGTTTATGCATTTGGAGCTTAAAAACTAATGAATGCTCTTAACTTAAAATACACAGGTATAAACAGACGCTAACTCCATACCAATACACATACTATTCATATCATTTGAAAAATATTTGTTTAAACTATACAACAGCCTGGATTTCATTCCCAGACTTAGCCTTATACCTTGTCTAAAAAATATTTTTCACAGAGACATTTTTTCATACAAATATTTAGAAG
>CM053622.1:588522175-588527175 GCA_028646595.1 Phalanger gymnotis
CAGATTGCATTATATTAAATCGACCCTATTTTTCCTTCCAAGTAAATGATATTCCAAATTGCATCACTGTATCAATTAATTTTACAGTCAGAAGCTAAACAAATAATGGTTCCTCTATTGCCTATTGGAATAACTTTATTTTCCTATTTTTGTACTTCAATGACAAAAGTAATATAACAGCAGTCAAACGTGACATTTTGTAATGTCCATACCTGCTGGAAAATTTCACCATTTATAAAAATGGCCTACGATAGCATTTAAATGTTGCTGATAATTAGCTTGGCATTTGAAGTAGCTGCAATGTTGTCTTGAGGAAGCCCTACACAATGTTACCTAACTAACCCCTTTTCATACTTATGTGCTTTCTCTCCATTATTCTGTCAGTTACAGTACAAATAAGATATCAGTGGCTAATGTGTTAACATGCAAAAGAGCTAGTCTTAAAGGGCTATCTGCTGTCTCTTCATCAGAAGCAAAATTCTCATCAATGTCAATGGGATTATAGAGATAAATGTTAGATAATGAGATATCCTTTAAGTTAGCTACTCAATAAGCATTTATTAAGCACCTACTGTGTGCCAAGCACTGGGCTACACACTTGGGATACAAAGAAAGACAAAAGAGAGTCCCTGCTGTCAAGGAGCTCATAGTCTAATGGGAGAGGGTAACACAAATTACTACGTACAAACCAGATAAAGACAAAATTAATTAGAGACAATCAGTAGAGGGAAGGCACTAGCAGTTAGGAAGATCTGGACAGGTTTCTGGGAGAAGATAGGATTTTTAGCAGGAAACTGAAAGAAGGCAGGAAAGCCAGGAAGTCATGAGGAGGAGAGAGAATATTTTGGGAATAGGGAATAGCCATTGAAAATACTGAATTGCAGAGTTAGGGATGCGTGTGTGTGCGAGCGCACTCGTGCATGTGTGTAAAATATGAGAAAGGTGACTGGAAAAGTTTGGGGCGGGGAAAGATTATGAAGGGCTTTGAATACCAGGGAATTTATATATTTGATGCTGGAGGTGACAGGGAACCACTGGAGTTTATTGAGTGGGGGAGGTTCAGTAGTGTTGACAAGTCAGATCTACCTCAGTTTACTAGTTATGACAGTTCTTCTACCAGTCATATTTCTTCTTTATTCTAGCTTTGTTTCTAGCTTTATTCTAGCTCATTATCATCATCATCTCTTTAATTGTTATTATGTGCTAAGCACTGAGTTTACAAAGTTACATTCTTTCCCTTCAATGAGCTTATAATTCAATTGAAGATAGATGATCGAAATTTTTTATAGTACCTACAATTTCATTGGTTTAGGGGGCTCCAAGTGTGGAAAAATCCTTCTACCAATGCAACTTAGAGTCTTTCTTAAATTCCTGGGGGGAGGGTACTAAGAGGTTGAATGACTTGCCTACAGTCATACAACCAATACTTGTCAGTGGTTGCGGCATAAACTTTACTCCAGGAAGGTCCCTTTTTACTAGGCCAAATTGCCTCTCAAAAAATAACAAAACTTCCAAATAATTTTTGCAATCTGTGCCTACAGACTACAAAATAAGGAAATTGACATTTTTTGGACTTATAAGTTTGAAATACAAGGGCAAGGATATTTTCCTCTAACTTCTTTATGGTGATGGTAGTTACCTTCGTGGTTTCTTTTCATGTGAATTAGAGAAGGTTACCAGGTCAGTCGTTTAAAATACATCAAACATTCGGAAACAGTTTGGAAACAATTGAAAGAGTTTATGATATAATGGAAACTGCGAATTGAAGTTTCTTCAGATTATTAGCCATTAACAAGGACATACCTTTACTTAACTTTTCGCCCTAATGTCTTTTGCTTTGTTATTATTATAGATAGAAATATTTTTGATATGTTCTAATCACAAGATGACACAAAGAATCTCTCGTGAAAAATTTGTTCAAATTTTGACTCTGAAACTTACTGACTGTGTGACCTTGCCTAAGTCTCTTAAACTTAAACTCTGTGCTTTTCACTTTTCTCATCTGTAAAAAGGGGACAATGACTCTTTTTATACTTACAGGATTGTTGTGAGAAAAGCAATTTATAAACCTTAATGAGCTGTATAAGTGAATTATTATTTTTCCTGTAATATATATAAAGGAGGTCAAAAGTAGCTGACTCATGATATGATAGCCCTTGTTCATAACCTGGTTATTAGATTCAATAATTTGTTTTTATGTATGTCAACTCTGATGCATATCAGCCATAGTAATTAAATCCTATAGAATTTTAGAGAGTATTTACATTTCTTAAAGCTAATATGCTTTGAGATCACTTATTTTCGAGTCAATGAATCAAAGGCCTCCTTGCACTCAGTTTTTAGAATGCGTATTTATGTCTCTGAGTTTTGGAGAAGGAGGGTATTGGGAGTTTCTGGTGTAGTTTCACCTGAACTATGACCTTTTATTCCTTTCATTTTTTTTTCAAAGATTTACTCTCCAGGTATTGTACTAGAGAGGGCAGGATGTGACTCTTTTTCAAGAATTCTACAGAGCTGCTCTTGTTTTCTGAGAGACATATATCACAGACGTTACTTCTTTATGATGGTGACTCTGTTATCGTTGTACACTGATGGTGTCAAGATCATAAGACCAAGGTCAAGGTTCAATTTTTTCATGTAATATTGGAGGTCTGGTGGTTCACCAGGATATAGAAAAATGTGAACATTAAGGTTTCCACGTGCCCCACCCCCTCTTAATCCTGCCACTTGTTTTTATACTCTGTCTCTATGGGAATGAGTTCCATGGACATTGACTTCTCTATTTAAAAATGGGAACAATCCTTACTTCATGCAAACCACAATTAATGTACATTTAGAAGAAGAGGCCTTTCAAGTGCAAAATATTCAGAGGGAAGATACTAAAGTACAAAATATTATTGTAAAATAGCTACTGTTAGTGTACTATAGTGAATCTTTTAAACAAACTAGTTTGGTCACTTAAATTTTTTTTTATCTCTAGAGTATTCAAAAGCATTGAGTTCACATTATATATTAATGAGTTGTAAAATGTCAGCTGATAAAACAAGAGCAGTTCGGAGTTATAGGGATAAAATGTTTCCACTTCAAATTAGTTATGCAAAAACATATGCATATTAGATAAAATGTTCAGAAGAATTTTTCTACTGCCATGATTTACATGACTAGGAGGCAACTGTGTAGATCCCTGGAATCCCAGATTTCAGATCATCAGGTATATTGGAGGGACATCTGATTGGGAGGCAGGAGCCCATCCCTCTTGGAACTACTGACACAGGCTTAAATATCTGGTTCAAAGTATCAGTGTTTCAATATGCTACTGATTAGAGAGGCTTAAACCTCTATAAATTTGATATAATACTGCACCGCAACGAAAAAGGTAATAATAGTGTTAATTTATATCATTTTCCCAATCCTTTGCCTTAGAGAGAAAAGGGAATGAGAGTGGCAAATAAGTGTAAGAACAAGACCAACCCCCAAGGCCTCATTACAATAGGGATTGGTCAAAGAAAATACAACATTCAGTTCAGTTATCTTTCAATAAGACACTGTATTCCTAGGTCACAATGTACCAAATTAACTTCATGCTCACCCTGAGATTGAGAATTTGTTTACTTTTACAGAAATAAACATATACACATTTTCCCTGTATATATAAAACTATAATAATGTTCATTACCTTACTTCACTTGTACCAAAGGATACAAGATTGTATTGATGTTGCAAGCATTGCCATGCACACACTCACACACAACCACATTTCTTTCATTACTGAGTCATTTAGATTTTTCAACTTGTGCTTTCTATCCTTTAGGAAATTAGTCAGTTTTACTCGCAGTCTACATCCATAATATTCTTTCCCTTCCAAGGAAATAATACTTTGATAATCTGTACTTCAAAATCCAAGTCAGTAATTGTCTTTGATGACCTGGGGGTGGGGGTAGGCGTGGACCTTCCTCAGCAAGGCTGCAGCAAAGGAATGCTGGAAAAAAGACTTGACAATTGCTGTACTTATATGTTTCTATGTACATTGTACATCTATTTGCCAACAATTCTGTAATGATTTGTTAAATATGTCAAGTAAATATGTGTCTCTAAACAATATGCCACAGAAAAAGATTTTTAAAGACCCTCTCTAATTATTAGGATGATAATTCAGCAACTTATTTTAAATCAACCAGCAAAAAGAAAGTATTGAGTTTATATAGAAAAATACACTTATTATCATGCCTGAAGGATATTCAAGAGGAATGTGAAAATAACTGTAATTTATTTAGGACCTGGAAGTATGAAATAATAAGCTACTGAACCATCAAAATTGTTTTGGTGTTTTTTATCTGACATGAGGGCAGACCTTGTCTAAGCTTTAAGTTTTATAGTAATAAGACCTTGGAAACAAAACCTTGAATAAACTGAATATAAAGAAAGGGGAAATGTGTCCTTGTGTAAATAGATATTGTGTCTATCACCTTCCTCTGAAAAGGTTACACAACTTTAAAAGCCCATAAAAGGTGTAAAGTCAGTAACTGCCAGGGTATGTTGGAATGTTCTGTAAAAAAATAAACATGAAATAGAAAAACTATAACAATTCTTTCTGTTTTACAATTGCTCCACCCCTACACCTCAACTGTAATTGTACAGTTTCTCTAAGACTTAGATACTAAGTAAAATATAGTTTTAGTTATTTTAATCTTTTGAAAGTTCTCCCCTCCCACCAAAGAGACCTTAATATGAACCCCCTACCTTCTTCTGAAGCAGTAACAGCTTGTCCCTTAAAGAAATATTTTCCTGCCAAAGACCTTCTATGCTTCCATGAAAAAGAAGACTGTAGCTCTACCCTGTCCATAAAAATAATTGCTTTCAAATATCTGTCAGTCCAGCAGGCCTATTTGGTGGCTTTCTTAGTTTCCAGTTTACTGTTGTCAACAGCAATTCTTGGGTCTGAGAAATGTAACATGTAGATACTGCTCTGCTTCCTCGCCCATCAGCTGTAATAATGGGGA
>CM053622.1:588529675-588532175 GCA_028646595.1 Phalanger gymnotis
ACCTACTAGATGTGTGATGATGGCAAGTTAATCAACTTCTTAATGTTCTAGGCAACCCTTTCAGACTATAAGTCACAGAAACGTGGTTCACCTACACCTGCGAAGGAACTTCCCTGAGATGATAAAATGGCAAGTCTAAACCAAAGGAAAGACTTCCAACTATTACTACAATGATCATAACTGCTACTGACGATCACAGTGGTGGTGATTGTAATACTAATTAATAATAATAACAATAACGATTGTTTTATTAAATTACCAAAAGAAGTTATTTTACCCGCTTATAAAATAGTGTGAATTACATTAAATATGAAAGAATAATAACAGGAAAGCATCTTGTCTCAAGATTGTTTTTATCTAAACCACATTTGAAAAAGATGAGAACAGGATGGGCAGTAATATAGAAAATAATCATGTAATTTATATGGCATTTGATGGTTTAAAAACACTTTACATAGATCCTCTCCTCTGATCCACACAACAATCTTGTGTGGTAGATGCCATTATTATTCCTGTTTTACAGATAAACCAGCTAGGGCTAAAAAATTGATTTGCCCAGAGACTCATGACTAATAAGCATTTGAGTCTGGATTTGAACCCAGTCCTTAAGTCTAGTGCTGTAAAACAGGCCGTGGCACAGAAACTTCCTTTAGTTCTCCTTTGTATAATACCTTTCATTTAAATATTTTGACATGCTAAAAAAAAAAATAAAATGATTATTCCCATTTTCCAGATGGAAAAACTGAGGCACATGTAAATAATCTGTGGTGCCCACATTTAGCAAAATTAGCGGAGTTCTTTCAACTACTAAACTATTGCTGATTTAAGTAAATGCTTGCCTTACAAAGGGGTCCGTAGGCTTATTTTGATATTCTATGTCTAAATCAGAGCCAAGAGAAATGAACCAGATGGGACAGACTCATGCATGATTAAAGTGTGAAGCGAAAATGTTATAATCCCTTAAATAATCTTTACATTTTTTTTTTTGCTAATAGATGGCTGATCAATTGCAATTATTCTGAAAGGCATTTGATAATACCTCCATGAAGCACCTCTTTACCATAGTTGTCCCTTCTCCCCAAACCTCCCACCTTCCTCCAATTTTTCACTGAACAGCATGTAACTAAAACACTCCAGCTGCAAATTTACTCAAGCACGGTGATGTACATACTTGTAACAATCTAGCTGTCACTGATACAGCTCTGTTAGAACACCAAAACTCTTATCAGAAGGGCTGCTTTAAAGCTGGTTACTGAAGACACTTCTCTTTCCCTAATTCTTTTTACTTGGCTCCAGTTTTGTGAGAGGGACAATATAGCCTGGTGCCATCAGAGAGTGGCTCAACTGCTTCTTGGCCTTGTCCCTTACCATCCCCCTCCTTGCCCTCTTCCATCATTTTCAGGTACTGGAATTTGCTGACACTGCCCGCTTGGCAGCTTGAACACTGGGAGTGGCCAAAGACAGTCTGATAGTCACAGTACATTGCTATGTCCATCTCGCCCACAAAAAAGAAAAAAAAAACCAACACAACTTATATTGGACACTAAGTCCAATGCAACGATTCTGATAGACTCCCTCCAGTACTGAAAACCAGAGCAAATATGTATATACACGAATACATAAATACATACATACATACATATAGTACTCCTTTTACTTAAGTAACATTTACATCAATATTAATATGCTCAAAGCTTAAACATAGGTGGAAAACTAAAGTATGATTTCATTGTTAGAAGAGAGAAGGAATGTCCATCAAACACAAAAAAAGATGCCGTTGATCTGAAGTGAATAAATACATTTTAAAACTCTCTTTAAGGTGTTATTTACTGAACAAGGCCTCTCTGTTTCTTAAAAAAATGAGACACCTTTTTTCTTATGTTGGCCTTCATTTTATGCATCAAGATTATCTGCATGCTGACAGCTGCATGATCTATGACCCACACCCTAAAACAAAAAGCAATTTGGAAGCAACTATGAATTTTATCCATTCTCTGGTCAAAGGGATCTTATGAAGTATTGATAACACATTATCTTACTGAGCAGAATAATACTGCACAAAATGATACTAAGATGTTTAAGACTTCTTCCTTGCTGAAAGTTATTATTCAGAAGTTTACATAGTCTGCAAACACTTATCAGGAGCCCTGAGCAAAAAAGTACAGAACCTACGTTTCAATTAAGATACAATGGAATGTTAGAGGTTTAGGGCAGATAAAACTAGTTTTCAAAGCTCAAAATCATCCTTGATGATAAAAGAACTACACAAGCTAAGATGGAAGTCTTTTGTGGAGGTGGAGTCCTGAATATTGACATCCTGATGATAAAATGTTATCAGAATCTGGTTTCCTTAATTTATTATGGTGACAAGTCATGTGATGACGTATCAAGTAGCTTTGGTAGAAAACCTTAATAGGTCAGAATTTTGCTTAATCATATTTGCCTTATTGACAGAAAAATGTTAATGAAAACTTTGGGCCAATGCCGCACTGAGATGGTT
>CM053622.1:588537175-588539675 GCA_028646595.1 Phalanger gymnotis
AGTATTCAATATGATACTTAGTACAGTTGCTGGCATAAAGATATTCACTAAATATTTTAAATTTGATTCGAATCAAATTTATCAAAAATGCAAGGTGCTAAAAATAGCACTGAGGCCTTTTTAAAAATAAAGTTTCCACAAACTTTTTTTCCTGATTCCGTGATTCTCACTCACTTTCCTATAGAGTTTCGGTTAAAGTTAGGTGAATAGAGAACTTGAAAAATGGTCTACTTCTAATACGTATGTGTACTATGCTGTTTGTCATTGCCATGGATTCTGATTTTAGACACATTTCCTATTCTTCATTCCTGAGCACTATTTCTACTTCTTTGGTCACAAACTGTCTGCCTAATATTCATTTTTCTCCATAATCAAAAGACCTACAATTTCTTCAGTGGGAATTCCCTCCACTAGGGCAGATCAGAAACTATACATAATTTATAATCTTAGTTGCCCTGGCCCAGAGAAGCTGATGGTCACATAGCTAACTAAGTGTTGGAGGCAAGAATTGAACCCAGATCTTTCTGAGTTCCAAGTGCATTATTTTATCCACCGGACCATGCTGCCCCTCGTTCTCCATAGTATGCATTTGAATAAAAATGAATGAAATTTCTCACATTTCTGTCTAGTTTTCTCTCCCTTTTTATGTATACTGTTGTATTTTCCATTAAAGATAAATTAGTGAACTATAAACAAATTCACCTGACCACTTGAACTTGTTGAGGCTACATTTTACTTGAGATAGGGAACGATTTGGGGGCTGAGGGAAATTTTTCCCTATCTATTTTGGCCTCTTTGCCTTATGCTGCTGAAATGAAGGAGGGCCCACATTCAGTGCCACTAGGGAGAGGGTGAAGCAGGCGAAAGAAAATAAATTGAGAGGTGCTGCAAATGAGAGGAAACAGATAGTGATGTAGCAGAGATAGTACAGATAAAGTAAATTAACAAAGTGAAAAATGGAAGCAATCTGTACATTAAGTCCAGGTGCAGATGGTTGGTGACCTGTAGCAAGGGGGCCACCATGAATGCAATACGATTCAACAAATTCTATAAGCATATGTTAAGGATCTATGATGTGCAAACCAATGGACAGACAATGATGAAAAATATCACAGTTCTGGCCCTCAAGGAGTTTGTAGGCTATTGGGGAAATATAACAAGTATTCTGATAACAATTTACCCAAAAGTCAAAACTATGCATAATTTTGAGAAAACTCTGTGATGGTCAACTGTGGTTATTTTTTAGAACCAGTTATTAGAACAGTATTCAATCTTTGTTCCTACAGTCTTTTTTTTTTTGCAAAGGGGACCAAAGAGAGCATTTCATGGAAGTTGGTGAGAAGTGGAAGAAGGAAACAGCATTTATTAAGAGCCTACTACGTGTCAGGCACTATATTAAGTCATTTACAGATATTATTTCATTTGATCACAATGACAACCCTGGGAGGTAGATATTGTAATGATCCTTATTTTACAGTTGAGGAAACAGAGATAGACAGAAGTTAAGTGACTTGCCTAGGGTCATACTGTAAGTATCTGAAGCCACATTTGAACTCAGGTCTTCCTGACCCCAGGTCCAGGACTCTATTTGCTGTACCACCTCTAGGTGGTTCTTGCTTCTAGTCAGGGTAATGAACATGCATAGTGAAAAGAACATTTGCTGATTTGGAGCCCCAAGACCTGTTTAAATCTTGGCTCTCCTATTTAGTAATTGTGCGATTTGGGGCCTCAGTTTCTTTATCAGTAAAATGAGGTTGGACTAGATGAGCTCTAAGATCCTTTCCTGCTTCAAGCCCATGATACTAAATTCAAGTGTGAAATGTAAGCCTTTGAAGCTGAAGAACTTTTCTTGAAAATATTGCATAGAAGTTATATAGCACTTCCTTCTTAGAAGATATTGTGTCTGTTGACATTTGTATTGAGCACATTAAAAAGGGATAAAAATAGACTATATGTTGCTGGTATAATTTCTGGAGGATGTAAAATCATGCAGAAATTAAAGGGAGGTCAGTAGGGGGAAAGACATAAATTAAGGAACAAACGAAAAATTTAGACCTCATACTTTCCTCAATTCCTGCATGAAACTCCCAATAGTACTGACAGAGTTCAGTATGGATGATAAGGCCTTCATTTTGAACTTGGAAATCTCCCAAATTACAACCAGTGGCAATGCCAACAAGCCACAGGTGTGCACCATGTAAGCAGGTGAAAAATATAACTCAGAAGCAGAGGATGAGACTTTGGTTCCTCTAAAACCGACCATTAATCCTAATTATCCTACTTGTGTGTGCAGGTTGTACAGTACTTAGGTGCTTTTAAAGATAGGCCATGGAGGTATTTCTTTTAAGCAAATGGGAATTCATACCTTGAAAATCATGAAGAAGAAAAGTTAACCAGCATCAGGAAGAGGGAGCTGGGTTGTATAAGTGCTGGCAAGTGAAAATTGGAAGTAGTATTGCCTTCAGCTGGTACACCCCACTGTGGCCAGCATGCCAACCAT